>CM042474.1:14691666-15291666 GCA_023621385.1 Quercus gilva
GCCACCCCTAGTCTGGGCCTCAAAACTGGAAGTGGACGGCACTCGTATACTTCCGGACACCTCGATCCGGAGCTATCAGGGGGGGCAGGCAGGCTATATTGCCAAGGCCCTAGAGCAACCCCTCCTCTTGCCGACGGACATGGAGGCGAACAGGCACTTTAGGCAGCCAAATCTCTTCTTATCCCTAAAGAGGGACTTAGCTATGGTAAGTCTTTTTAAGGTCAATCATACATTCAATCCTTGGTTGATCCATTTACCATAAATACTTGTTTGTTTTCTTTTTGGCTTTGATTCAGTCCCCTCGGATCCATTCGTGCAGATCACCCAACAGGTTTTCGTAGCTGAGGAGTGGGTCAAAAGCAAAAGCAATCAAGCTCGCGCAACGTCTAAATCTCGTGACGAGGTTGAGAAGGTTTTGGGTGCGCTCAAAGAGGAGCATGCTGAGCTTAACAATAAGTTTATTATCTCGGAGAGGGAGCGAAACAGCGCCGTGGCCGGCCTGAAGAGCGCTGAAACACAAGCCGAGGACCAGCATAAGAGGTTGCACCTCGCTGAAATAAACCTGGCCACTGAAAAGCAATAGGTGTTGGACCTCAAAGCCGAACTAAAGAAAGCGCACGAAGTAGCGCAGCTGGCAAAAGAGGCTCTAGAGGTTGAGAAAAAGGCTTCCTATGCGCTCAGTGTATAGGAGACACAAGCGAGGCTCATAGAAGAGTTTGCTGAGTTATGCAGGGATTATTGCGCAATATCATGGGGTAAGGCCCTTGATATGGCAGGCGTCCCTGCGGATTCAGCTTGGAGGCAACCTGGGAGCATTTATTACGATCCTGAAATCCATGAGGCCCCAGAGACCACCCCTTCTGTCGTTGATCCTACCCAAGAGAAGGACGAGCAACCCTCGGAGACCCAAGCTGCTGAAAAGAACAAGGAAGCCGAGGGGGAACCAGCTGAAAATATTGCCATGGTCAAGGAAAGTGTTACCTCTCAGCCGAGCTAGAGCGTAGACCCTCCTTCTCCGAAGGCAAAAATCTGATCTATTGTTGCTGTTGTGCTCATGTTATCTTTTTTGTGGTTTCATTTGTTGTTTCTTTACAGACCCTTTATCATGTGGCACTGTAACCCACTTTTTGATCAATGAATGAATCTTTCTTTTCTTTTGTCTTGTTTTTTTCCTATGCGCATGTACTCGCCTTGTCGCTTACCTAGATCTTATAAAAACTAGGGAAAATTTTGCAAACAACAATGATTTCGTTTAAACACTTAGATAATTAAGGAACTAGCGTTAACTTCTCCATATTAGCTGGTTTGAGGACTACAGGCTTGATGGGGACAGTTTAAACACTTAGGATAATTAAGAAAATGAGCGTTAACTTCTCCATATCAGCTGGCCCGAGGACTACAGGCCTAATGGGGAGTCAGTTCAAACACTTGGGATAATTAAGAAACTAGCGTTAACTTCTCCATATCAGCTGGTCCGAGGACTACAGGCCTGATGGGGAGTCAGTTTAAACACTTGGAATAATTAAGAAAACGAGTGTTAACTTCTCCATATCAGCTGGTCCGAGGACTACAGGCCTGATGAGGAGTCAGTTTAAACACTTGGAATAATTAAGAAAATAAGCGTTAACTTCTCCATATCAGCTGGTCTGAGGACTACAGGCTTGATGAGGAGTCAGTTTAAACACTTGGGATAATTAAGAAACTAGCGTTAACTTCTCCATATCAGCTGGTCCGAGGACTACAAGCCTAATGGGGAATCAGTTCAAACACTTGGGATAATTAAGAAACTAGGGTTAACTTCTCCATATCAGCTGGTCCGAGGACTACAGGCCTGATGGGGAGTCAGTTTAAACACTTGGGACAATTAAGAAACTAGCGTTAACTTCTCCATATCAGCTGGTCCGAGGACTACAGGCCTGATGGGGAGTTAGTTTAAACACTTGAAATAATTAAGAAACTAGCGTTAACTTCTCCATATCAGCTGGTCCGAGGACTACAGGCCTGATGGGGAGTTAGTTTAAACACTTGAAATAATTAAGAAACTAGCGTTAACTTCTCCATATCAGCTGGTCCGAGGACTACAGGCTTGATAGGGAGTCAATTTAAACACTTGGGATAATTAAGAAACTAGCGTTAACTTCTCCATATCAGCTGGTCCGAGGACTACAGGCCTGATGGGGAGTTAGTTTAAACATTTGAAATAATTAAGAAACTAGCGTTAACTTCTCCATATCAGCTGGTCCGAGGACTACAGGCTTGATAGGGAGTCAATTTAAACACTTGGGATAATTAAGAAAACTAATAAACGAAAAGCGTGCCAAAAAATTCATTAATAATAATATCTTTTTAAGTTGTTTACATTCCACGGCCGTGGTATTACATGCTCGTCTAGATCTGTTAAGAAATATGCTCTAGTGCTGGCCACCGAGGTGATACAATATGGCCCCTCCCAATTGGGTCCCAACTTCCCCCATGCTGGGTTCTTTGCAGCGCCAATAACCTTCCTCAACACCAGGTCCCCAAGAGCTAGAGGCCTTGCTTTAACATTAGTGTCATATCCCCTCTTGAGCTTATGCTGATAGTATGCCAATTGGACCATCGCGTTTTCCCTCTTCTCTTCGATCAAGTCTAAATTTTTCTCCAACAGGTCGTTGTTCGTGTCGGACAAAATGAACTAGTTCTCAACGTCGAAAAACCGGTCTCTAGGGGGATGACAGCTTCAGCTCCATAAGTCATTGAGAATGGGGTCTCCCCAGTGGACCTACGAGGGATGGTGTGGTACGTCTAAAGGACATGCGGCAACTCTTTCACCCATTTGCCTTTCGCATCATCTAACCTCTTCTTTAGTCCATTTACTATGACCTTGTTAACAACCTCCACCTGTCCATTGCCTTGGGGGTAGGCGGGAGTAGAATATCGGTTCGTAATTCCCAACTTGCCGCAGTATCTTCTAAATTCCCTACTGTCAAACTGTAAGCCATTGTCCGAGATGATGGTCCGAGGGACCCCGAACCGAGTCACGATGTTTTTCCAGAAAAATCTCTTGGCGTCCACGTCTCTGATGTTTGCCAAGGGTTTGGCTTCCACCCATTTGGTGAAATAATCCGTGCTGACCAGTAGATACCTTCTGTTTCCGACTGCTCTAGGGAGAGGGCCCATAATATCTAATCCACACTGAGCGAATGGCCAAAGGCTGGAAAGTAGGTTGAGGACTCTTCCAGGTTGATGTATGTTTAGGGCAAACCGTTGGCATTGATCACACTTCTTCACATACTCTTGGGCTTCCCTCTGCATATTTGGCCACCAATACCTTTGAGTGAGAGCACGGTGTGCTAGGGACCTACCGCCTGTATGACTTCCGCAAATTCCCTCATAGAGCTCTTCAAGGAGTGATTCGGTTGCTTCGGGACACACGCACAGTAAATATGGCCCCGAGAAGGACTGTTTATATAATTTCTAGTCCTCGGACAACCAGAACCGCACAACCTTCCTTTGTACTTTGTCAGCTTCAGACTTTTCTTCCGGTAGCTTGTCTTCTTTTAAGAACAACGTTATTCGGTCCATCCAACTGGGCTCTGCTCTCACCTGATGAACCTGGGCCGCTTCTCCTAGAGGTTGGGGGGGCCTGTTCAAATACTCAACCAGAATAACCCGGGGAAGGCTTTGGGCCGAGGAGGTTGCCAGGGTGGCCAGGGAATCAGCATGGGAATTACTGCTTCTGGAGATGTGTAATAAATTGAAAGATTCGAACTCCGATTGCAAGCACCTGACCTGCCTCAAGTACTCTTGCATTCTTTCATCTCTCACCTCGAATTCCCCCTTCACCTGGCTGACCACCAATCTAGAATCAGAAAACAACTCTATCCTTTTTCCCCTCATTTTCCTAACCATAGCCATGTCCATCAGCAGAGTTTCATATTCAGCCTCGTTATTTGTTGCCGCAAAATCCAACCTTAACTACTTTTCAATGATGATCCTCTCTGGGGACACGAGTACTAGCCCCACACCAGAGCCCTTATGATTTGCTGTGCCATCTACGTACACCTCCCAGGGCGATGGGTCACACTGGGCAATCAGGCCAACTGATTTTCCATCCATGCCGTGTATCGGGGTTACCTTTTCTATGGAAGGCTCTGTAAATTCGGCCACTAGGTCTGCCAAAACTTGACCCCTAATTAAGGTGCGGGGCATGTATTTAATGTCAAAAGAACCTAGAATTGTTCCCCATTTGGCGATCCTTCCCGTGTAATCGGTGCTTTTAAGTATGGCTCTAAGTGTAAGTTGGGTAAGGACGACAACCGTATAAGCTTGAAAGTACTGGGGTAACTTCTTTGTTCCGTGTACCATGGCCAGAATGGCTTTTTCTAAGGGTAGATACCGAATCTCGGCCTCGTGCAGTAACTTGCTTACATAGTAAACTCATCGTTATACACCGTCATCGACTCGTATCAACACCAGGCTCACGGCATAAAGGGCAACAACGATATAGGCATATAGGACCTCGTCTCCCTCAAGGCTGGACATTATAGGGGGCCGAGAGAGGTATTCTTTAAGTTGCTGGAAGGCCAAGGCACATTCCTCAGTCCACTCAAACCCCTTCCACTTATTCAGCGATTGGAAGAATGGTCGACACCTGTCTGCAGAACGGGAAATGAAGCGATTTAGGGTCGCAGCCATTTCGGTGAGCTTCTGGACTTCCTTGGGATTCCGAAGGGGCTGCAAGTCACTAATTGCTTTGATTTGGTCGGGGTTCACCTCAATTCCTCTGTGAGTAACCATGTAGCCCAAAAACTTGCCTGATCCCACCCTGAACGTGCACTTAAAGGCATTCAGACGCAGATTATGTTCTCTGAGGATTTCAAAAACGTTTCCGAGGTCTCCAATATGCTCGGACGTGATCTTGCTCTTCACCACCATATCATCAATGTAGACTTCCACGCTCTTACCCAACTAAGACTTAAACATCCTCGTCATCATCCTTTGGTAGGTTGTACCGACATTTTTTAATACAAATGGCATTACTTTATAGTGGTAGTTCCCAATTGGGGTGACGAAAGCGGTCTTCTCTTGATCACCCTAGGCCAGCAGTATCTGGTGGTACCCTTGAATGGTGTCCAGGAAGCTCATCCGAGGGTGGCCGACTGTTGCATCTACCAACTGATCAATTTTTGGCATGGAAAATGGATCCTTTGGGCAAGCCTTATTTAGGTCGGTGAAATCCACGCAAACTCGCCACTTCCTAGTCTTTTTCTTTACTACCACAGTGTTGGCCAGCCACTCTGGGTAGAAAACCTCTTTAATTGCTTCGGATCGTTTGAGCTTCGCCACCTCTTCTCTGACTACTTCTGCATGCTCCCTGGACGAGCGTCGGAGTGGCTGCTTCTTAGGGGTGATGGCTGGGTTGACGTTTAGGCGATGCAAATGAACTGTGGGTTCACCCTGGGGGCCTCTGTGGGGTCCCATGCAAATATGTCAATGTTTGATCTGAGAAATTCTGTCAACTCTTCCTTCTCTTGAGGAGGCAACTGGGATCTGACTTGAAAAAATTTCTCTGGATCATCACCAATAACGATTTTTGTCAAGCTTTCACATTCTGCCCCCTCGGCTGGGTCCTCGGTATTTGGCACCAAGGATTTTAACTACTATAAGCTCCGTTCTTTATGAGCCTGAGGCTCGGTTTCAGGTTTATGGTGAATCGCAGCCACCAGGCATTGCTTGGCCACCGATTGGTCTCCCAAAATTTCCTTAACTTTCCCCTCGGATGGATACTTGACCTTTTGGTGAAGTGTAGAGGAAACAGCCCCCAGTGTATGAAGTCAAGGTCTGGCCAAGATGGCGGTGTAGGGTGAGTATGAGTCCATCACAATAAAATTCACTTCCACCACTTCCTGGCCAGTTTACACGGGCAACCTGATTTGGCCTTTTGAAATGACCAATTTTCCATCAAAGCTCACCAAGGGGGAGCTATAGGGCGTCAGATCCTCGGGCGACAAGTTCAGCCCCTTGTAGAGGTCAGGGTACATTATTTCGGCGCAGCTGCCTTGGTCTACCATTACCCTTTTTACATCATACCCTTCGATCCTGAGGGTGATCACCAAGGCATTGTCATGGGGTTAAATGGTTCCAATTTTGTCCTCGTCCGAGAAGCCCAACACTGGCTGCGTCTCTCTCTTGGTCCTTTTCGGCTCATGCCATAGTCGTCAGGGGATAGCCGCGCTACAGACATTACCCTGGATGGGCAAGACCCTGTTCTTCCTGGTGTAGTGAAAATAACGTTTATCATGCCCAAGGAGGGTCTTGAGGGGTCATCGCTCCGAGGCCCTGAGTTTGACTGACCCTCCCTACCATCGGGGTGGTGCAAGAATTATTTGAGCTTGCCTTCATGGACAAGTTGGTCCAGATGATCACACAGACTTCTGCAGTCCTCGGTGGTGTGCCCGTGGTCCTGATGGTATTGACAGTAGAGGTTATGGTTGCGCCTCTCAAGGTTTCCTGCCATTTTATTTGGGCATTTGAAGAAGGGTTCATTTTTTATCATCTCCAGGACTCGTTGCACTAGTTCTCGGAACACAGCGTGAACTGCCTGAACATCCGCCGACCCTGATTGTCCGGTCAGATCCCTGCAGGGTCTGTTGTTGCTATAACGGTCCAACCTGAAATCCCTCATCTCTTGGGGGATAACCTTGTCCTTTCCCTTTTCCTATTGCTGGTTTTCCTCAACCCTTATATACTTATCGATTCTGTCCATCAGCTGGCGCATGCTGGTGACTGGTTTACCAGTCAGAGATTTTCTCAAGCCATGATTAGTTGAAAGCCGAGCTTAAAAGAGTTGATGGGCACCCCGTCAAAGTTTCCATCCATTTCATTGAACGTTTCCCAATACCTATCCGAATGGGCCTTCAGGGTCTCACTCTCTCGCATGCTCAGGGACAATAAGGAAGCCAAAGACCGAGGAGTCCTGCGGCATATAACAAAGCAGGAACAGAATGCTTGAGTGAGATCGTGAAAAGAGCTCAGAGAGTCTGTCTTTAAGCTGTCAAACCATCTCATCGCGACTGGCCCTAAGCTAGGCGAGAAGATTTTGCACATCAAATCTTCATCCCTGGAATGAATGGCCATTCTCTGGTTAAAATGACTAACGTGTTCTACAGGGTCTGTTTTGCCATTGTAGATGGTGAACGTTGGTTGGTTGAAACGCCTGGGGAGCTTTGCCCTTTCGATGTTGCTCGTGAAAGGTGACTTGGAGATTTGGCTCAAGGCCTTACTCATGGCGTCGCTTCCCACACCACGATGTGACGGGCTTCGACTCCGACGTCGGTGATGGCTCTCCTTTTGATAAGAGAAAGACTCACTGGGTGGAGTTCGAGACCCCCGTCTATAATCGATGTCTTTCTCGCTATTAGAGGAAGAACCTGAGTCCTAAAAAACCCGCTTTCTCTTCGCGTGGCGTAACTTCCTTTTTAACCGGTCGATTTCCAGTTGCATGTCCTTCCTGTCGTTTGCATGGGAGGCATGATTTTCTTTCCCTGGGTGATTCTTGTTAGGGCGTGCGGCGTGGGCATTTCCTTCGCGGTCACCTCTTCGCTCGAGGTTGAGGAAAGGGTCACCACGTTCAAAGCCCCTTGATTCTCGTGATTGCGGATCTCAGTCTGCCATGGTTAACCGTTGTCCTGACTACCACACGAGCTCTTCCCACAGACGGCGCCAATTGTACAGTTACAATTTGGAGCCCAGGCCCAATAAGGGGTTAGGTCCAGATCCAAAGAGCCCGATCCAATAGATTTGTAGAGAGTGGATTGAAGAGCGGAAATTAGACAAGATTACTAACAGCTAAACTGGTTTTTAAACTTAAAAACATACGAGTACACCACGCATGAAAGCTGACCCCTGTTTAGTCCGAGCAGGACCTTTTACATTGAATATCCTTCTCTTTTTTACAGTCACTCTGCCCTCCCCTCTTGCAGGGGGGGTTGTTTACATTTTATATCTATTCTTGGGCCATCTTGATCGTCCACCTATCGACCATCGGGGTTGCTACTTGAGTACCCATCCCATCAGCCACCTTCGCTGGCCCTCTGTGAGTTGTTGTTGCCAATGCAACACTGTTCAGGGGTCTCTTCCACATAAATGCAGTCAGGAAAGTAGTTGGTGAGCATTTAATGTGAAGGTAGTAGCTTTTCGATTGGATATTTTCGGGTTCATCTTTTTCACGATTGTAAGGGTCTTTATTGTCAAAGAAGCCTTTCGATCGACCACCCGTACTGTGGGGAATAGGGCCTACCGATGTCTGGTAACATCCGAGGGTGAGTTACCATCGGACCATATTAAGCCATCCTGTCAGTCCTGGGCATGGAATTCCCCCCCTCGGACGTTCCAAGTTTAAGATGGGGCCCAAGGCCTAGCATGCATTATGGGTTTCTACCCCCCACAATGCAAATTATTAAATTTTACCTAAAAAATAAAAGAGCCTCTAATGCTTAGAGGCTAGTATTTTATTTTACTTCTCTCTCTTCTCTCGTTAAAAAAATATTTTATCTTTTCTTTCTATCTCTCTCTCCGGTCCATCCAACAGTCCAAATAAACTCCGTGGAAAATGTGCTTCTCTCTCTTCTCTTTTCTTTCTTTTTCTCTTTCTCTCTCTCAACCACTTGATCTCTTCCTCTCCATCAAACGCATACGATATCCTAGACCTTTATCACTAGCAAGAATTCTCATATTAGCATAACAGATACAGGTTTGTGTTCGGGCATACGGGTTGGGTCATCCAGCCAAATTGTGTTAGTTTCAATGAAATCAGAGAGACCCAAAAAGTTAAAGAGTGAGAAAATGAGGTTTTTGATGAAACCCATAAGAGAAAGTGCTTGGAGAAAGAGGTTTGGGAAGAAAACCCCGGAGCTCACCGACCCACCCCTTCCGCCGACACCATCCTCCTCGTCGAGGCCCAACTCTGTGATTGATAATTTTTTATTTTGTTTGTGATTGGTGATTTTGTTTGGTCTGAGTTGAGGAAAAAGATTGGGGATTTGGGTTGGTGGTTTTTTTTTTTTTTTTTTTTTTTTTTTTCCTGCTGTGGATTGGTGGTGGTGGTGGTTGTGGGTCTGGTTGTGGCTGATGGTGGAGGTGGTTGTGGTTGGTTACCGAAATTTGCTATGGATGTTTTTATTATTATTCTAATGAGTTATTTGTATTATTTTAATCAAATAACTAAAAATATAAATCATTGATGGGTGTGAAGAGGTAAAATATATAAAGTGACTTTTGTAAGTGCCAAATAGTTAAATTTTTAGCTCCACTGCTATGGATGCTCTTAATGCATTGTCCCTTCAAAAAAATACAAATAAACCTATCATCTATAGTTTAAACTTTTTATTTTTAAAAAAACATCTATAGTTTAAAGTTTAAATAAATGGTGTCGCTTTTTAAATAAAGTAAAGGATACTTGTCCAAAAAAAAAAAGAGTAACGAGTGAAATAAAGAAATTTATTTATTACTTTTAGAAATAGGACATTATTTTGGAACATTCCAAAATATAATAGAGGACTAACAATTTCGTTCGAAGGAAGTAGTGAATAACTTATGTAATTGAAATAAGTGGAATTAGTCAGCTTTTATGAATAGCTAATAAAACCAATAATTCTAATTATCCTAGAAAAATTATCTTATGAAACACTCTCTCACATAATGGGTATAGTCTCACACTTATGGTTAAGGCTGTCCACACCCACCCGTGACCCACAAAACCCGCCCGATCCGAAGCCACCCGAACTGAAATCGTTCGACCTGAGGAAAGAGGCGGTCAGCAGCGGGTCTCAAAGGTTAAAAACCGATGCCGATGGGTCGGGTGGCAAATCTCCTTCTCCAAAACTCGAGCCACCCGATCCGATCGGCTAAAGGCCAAATTTACCTCCAATACGGCGAAAACATACTGATTTTCGCTCAGATCCAATGAAGATCTTATGGTTTTTGGTTAGATTCTCCTCGTTTTCACTCATATCCAGCTACGATTTACTGGGTTTTGCTCAAATACGACACAGATCTGTTGAGTTTTTCTCAAATCCAACAAAAACCTGGTAATTTTTTGCTAAGATCCGGTGGGGTTCCTCAAATCCAGCAATGATCTAGTGTTAGTTTGCTCAGATCTAGTGGTTTTGCTCAAATCCGGCGAAGATCCGGCTAAAAAAAATGTAGTTGCCGCCAATTTGAACCTCCGGCAGCATCTTTTCAGCTTCGACCGACCTGACTGCCAACCACCCGAGTCCGATCCGACTTGACTCGTGGGTTTTTGTGGTCGGCAACGGGTTTTCTCGTCAAAAACCCGATGTGATCGAGACCGACCCATGGACACCCCTACTTGTGGTTCTCATGAGATTTTTATTATTATTTTTATTGAGATACATTCTTCATTTTCTCAACCATAATTAAGTTTTCAACATATAAATGTAAAAAAAAAAAAAATTCAGGGGGGGGGGGGGTGGTCCTTTCTCTATCTTTTTAGTTAGTTTAACTACTTAAGCCGGATGAAAGGAAACTTTTTGCTAGGCCCATAGCAAAAAAACATACTTTCTTACAATTAAAGGGTTCCTCTGTAAGGTTCAGCTACAAAGAGTGTGTCAGAGCCTAAGATCAAGCCGAAAGGCAGAGTCAATGGATCCCTCCCTTAATACCCATGTCAGAATTGACTGTATACCAATTTATTTTTCAATTTTTTAAGTAATTCAGGCTATAATTTATATATTGAGAAAATATATATATATATATATATTGACGGGACTGACGAATTCCTCCGCCATGGACGATCTCAACGAGACAGACGAAGACATACTTGGATGAGCAAACCCAACACCCACGTCACTGACAAGGGTAAACAAGCCATTCAATGTAACCAATTATACATGGAGCAGTTACAGAACCAGCTGTATAAGCCGTTGGAATATATTGAAGCCTCATTATAAGGCGCAAAACGTTACTAAGAAGAGCATTAAGATCACCATAACTACCCCAACGACTAAGAGCTGTGACAACATATATAAAGCCCTCACATTACCAAGTACAACATACATACATACACATATTGATGCTAAGAGATTTCTTTTGTTTTGTTACATTACACTGTTTATTCCTAAAGAGCTTCTTATACTGACTTTGCCATCAGAGGCGTTGTGGCAGGCACCACACCAGTGAGCACCTTTAAGAGTATATTCATACAAGCTGGAGATTGCTTTTATCTGACCACTCTGACTGACAAACTTACGCTTCATCACTTTGGCGCCGTCTGTGGGAAACGACATTTTCGCATTCAGACTCAAAAAAGTAGTTTCCGATCAACTATTACGATCAGATGGAGTCCAATCAAGATTCTGCAACCTTAGCTCAACAGGTCCAGACTCTTGCAGCTACCGTCGAAGAACTTACTAGGCAAAATCAGGAAATGAAGTTGCGGCTCTAACAGGAGGAAAATCGGTCTAAAGGGAACCAGGACGATGAAGGAGATAGCCACAGGAGAAATGACCATCAGAGGCCCACTACTCCCACTGAGCAGAACTCAGATCTTCTTCGAGAGATGAGGAGGGAGATGGACGAACTAAGGAATGCTATCAAGGAGAAGATGGAACGGAGTGTAGACCAAATGGTTAGGGCAACAGATTCGCCTTTCACCACAACGATCCTCGATTGCCCGGTGCTGACTAAGTTTCGATTGCCCCAACTTGAACTGTTCGATGGGCTTAAGGATCCTCAGAATCATCTTAATACCTTCAAAACAACACTAGGGCTTCAGCAGCCCCCTGACGAGATATTATGTCGCTCATTTTCTACCACTCTCAGAGTGGCTGTAAGGGAATGGTTCACAATGTTGCCAACATCGTCCATTGACAACTTCGAGCAATTAAGCAACGCCTTCTTGCGTCATTTCATAGGAGGACAACGTCCTAAAAGACCTGCGGACCACTTACTCACCATTAAGTAAGGAGAAAAAGAAACCCTGAGGTCTTACGTGAAACATTTCACTCGGGAGACACTGGAAGTAGACGAAGCTGACGATAAGGTACAACTGACGACCTTCAAAACAGGCCTGAGATCCAGAGAGTTCGTTGCATCACTTGCAAAAAATCCCCTAAAGACGATGGCTGAGATGCTCCTGAAAGCTCAGAAATACATGAATGCAGAAGATGCATTAGCAGCTATCAGAGATGTAGACAAACCAGGAGACAAAGGAAGGAAAGATGACGAGTGTAGAGGACAAAAACGGGAACGTCAGGATCGTCAAACTAGTGACGGAAACAGAAGGAAAGATGATAGAACACCACGAACGGTAAAATTCACTCCCTTAGTTATGCTTGTTAACAAAATTTTAACGCAGATTAAGGATGAAAACTACCTCAAATGGCCAAGACCACTACATTCATCCCCCAACGTCCGTGACAAGAACAAGTACTACCGATTTCACAAGGATCATGGCCACTACACAGAAGATTGTCGGGATCTAAAGGAGCAAATAGAGGAGTTGATACGGAAAGGGAAACTCCAGTAGTATGTGAAGAAGGGGGGATATAGCAAGTTCAAAGATGGCAACAAAACCAGTATGAGTCCTCGTCCAGGAGTGATGATCTCCCATTCCAGCCTCCACAGGATGTAATCAGTGAGATAAAGACAATTGCAAGGGGGGCCTTCACCGGGGGATCGATCAGATCCCTTAAGAAAACATGCCAAAGACAGGTGAACAACGTCCATATGATACCTTCATTTAAGCAAAGGCGAACGGACCAGGACATGACCTTTAATGAAGCAGACGCCAAGGGGGTCAAGCAGCCTCACAACGACCCTCTGGTCATAATGCTGACTATTGAAGAATTCAACACCAAGAGGGTCCTCGTGGATAATGGTAGCTTCACAGATATCATCTACCTTCCTGCCTTTCAGCAGCTGAAGCTAGATCCTTGGAGATTACGCGCATTCGACTCCCCCCTCGTCAGTTTCAGTGGAGATAAGGTATATCCCAAAGGCATAATGACGTTGACAGTAACAATAGGGACCTACCCAAGGCAGTTGACCCGTCAGCTAGACTTCTTGGTGGTAGACTGCCCCTCATCCTACAACGTAATCATTGGGAGACCCACACTCAACAAATGGAAGGCAGCAACGTCTACCTATTGCCTGAAGGTGAAATTCCCAACAGATAACAGCGTCGGTGAAGTAAAAGGAAACCAAGTCTTAGCCAGAGAATGCTACCAAGCCGTCTTGGCTGCCAAGAAGAACCAAACATGGATGATTGAAGAGAAGGAAGAAAAGAAAGTAGAAGGCCTAGAAACAATAAAGTTAACCGAAGAAGAAGAAGCCAGGACGACCAGAATAGGGATGACGATGAGTCCTGAGATAAGATTAAAGCTCATCCAGTTCCTTAAAGAAAATCTAGACGTCTTTGCGTGGAGCCACGAGGACATGCCAAGCATATCTCCAGAAGTCATTCAGCATTCATTGAATGTAAATCCAGAAAGGAAGCCCATCCAGTAAAGACGAAGGGTCTTCGCACCTGAACGAAACCAAGCGGTTATTGACGAGGTTAAAAAATTACTGACGATTGGATTCATTCGGGAAGTATACTACCCCGATTGGCTGGCAAACGTCGTCCTGGTGAAGAAATCAAATGGGAAGTGGAGAATGTGCGTGGACTTTACAGACCTGAACAAGACATGCCCGAAAGATAGTTTCCCTCTTCTAAGGATAGACCAGCTTGTGGATTTCACAGCCAGACATAAGATACTGACGTTTATGGACGCCTTCTCAAGATACAACCAGATCAAAATGGCTGACGGGGATCAGGAGAAAACTGTTTTCATCACCAGTCAAGGACTTTATTGCTATAAGGTAATGCCTTTTAGATTAAAAAATGCAGGAGATACTTATCAGAGGTTGGTGAACAAGATGTTCAGCAAACAGATCGGCAGGAATATGGAAGTGTACATGGATGATATGCTCGTCAAGAGTAAGAAGAACTTGCTCATTTAGACGACCTTAAGGAGACATTTGCCACCCTCAAGCAATACCGGATGAAGCTGAATCCTAGTAAATGTGTTTTTGGCGTAGCTTCAAGGAAATTCCTGGGATTCATGGTGTCCCGGAGAAGGTGCGAGCCATAATCAACATGGCGTCTCCTAAGACTGTCAAAGAAGTCCAAAAGTTCACGGGAAGGGTTGCAGTTCTGAATAGTTCGTCTCTAGAGCAACGGACAAATGCCTGCCCTTCTTCAAAACCCTGAAGCAGGCCTTCGAATGGACCGACGAATGTGAAGCAGTGTTCTAAGAGCTCAAACGCTACTTGAGTAATCCACCTCTCCTAAGTCCCTCCAAAGAAGGTGAAACCCTATATCTGTATTTGGCTGTTTCAACTACAGCCGTGAGTGCAGCCCTGATTCGAGAAGAAGAAAGAAAACAGCTCCAAGTTTATTACGTCGGCCAAGCTTTCCAAGGAGTTAAGTCCAAGTATCCAAAGATTGAAAAGATTGCATTCGTATTAATAGTAGCCTTGCGTAAACTAAGATAGTATTTTTAGGCGAATCCTATCCTGGTGATGACTGATCAGCCTATCAAGAAGTCCATGAACAAACCTGAGGCAGCCGAGAGAATGGTCTAGTGGGCGATTGAACTCAATCAATTTGATATCGAGTACCAGCCTAGAATGGCCATTAAAGCACAAGCTTTGGCAGACTTCATTGCCGAGTTCACCCCTTCTGACGAAGACGACATTACTAACAAGGTCGAGCAATGGATAGTACAGACCGATGGTTCGTCAACCCAAAAGAGGGGGGGAATAGGGGTCGTCATAACCGCCTATGATGGAGAGTTATTAAAGTATGGAGTTCAACTAAAATTTTCAGCCACCAACAACGAGGCCGAGTATGAAGGGATTTTGACGAGATCGAGACTCAGAAAGGTATTTGGAGCCAAGAATCTGTTAGTCCAAAATGATTCAAAACTGGTGATTGGGCAAATCAAGGTAGAGTATAAAGCAAAAGAAGAGAGAATGCAGAAATACGTCCGGCTGACGAAGCATCTGGCTCAGGAGTTTGATAAAGTCGAATTTGTACAGATCCCTAGAAGCCAGAATATGGTAGCGGACGAAGTATCGAAGATGGCATCGTCAGAAGAAGGGGCTACAAACGCAGGCTTGATGATGGAAGTTCAGAAAAGCCCCAGCATTGAAGAAGTTTCAACATTCGCAATTCGGAGTACAAATAGCTGGATGACGCCCATCGTATCTTTCCTCCAGGATGGGCACCTTCCTCAGAATGCGAACAAGGCCAGGAAGATCAGGAAGATGGCAACGAGATTCACGATCCTCAATGACACCTTATACAAGAGAGGCTTCACCTTGCCCTACTTGAAGTTCGTTGATGAAGGAGAAGCCGAGTACATCCTGAGAGAGATCAATGAAGGAATTTGAGGGGATCATGCTGGCCCTAGATCCCTGGTGAGCAAGATTATGCGAACAAGTTATTTCTGGCCTATTATGCAGGTGGACGCAGCAGAGTTCGTCAAGAAGTGTGATAAATGCCAAAGGTTTGGGAACGTCCAACGACTTCCAGCAGAAAAACTAACGACGATAGCATCCTCGTGGCCGTTTGCTCAATGGGGGATCGACATCGTCGGCCCGCTGCCCTTAGGTAAAAGTCAGGTAAAGTTCTTACTAGTTGCTATTAATTACTTTACGAAATGGGTCGAAGCAGAGACACTAGCGACCATCACTAAAGCAAGAATCCAAAGCTTTGTGTGGAAGAATATAATCTGCAAGTTCGGGATTCCAAGGATGATCATATCAGATAATGGACAACAATTCGACAGCCAAGGCCTCAGGGACTTCTGTTCAGGCCTATGCATCAAGAATCAATTCTCATCCCCAGGACATCCACAGGTGAATGGACAGACGGAGGTGACGAATTGAATATTGATCAAGATCATCAAAATGAAGCTAAACGACGCGAAGGGAGCCTGGCCAGAAGAGTTGCCCAATGTCTTATGGGCTTACAAAACCACAGCAATAACTCCAACAGGAGAAACCCCCTTCAGACTTACCTATGGTACCGAAGCAGTGATCCCGGTGGAGGTAGGAGTAACCAGCACCAGACGAGAGGTATTCAATGAAGAAGACAATGACGATCATCTATGAGTTAACTTGGACTGCCTAAACGAAGTGAGAGACAAAGCTTGCAGTAAAATGGCATAGTACCGGCAGAAGATGACTGACTATTACAACAAGAAGGTAAAGCTCAAACGACTTAGCATAGGTAATCTCGTCCTGCGCAAAGTCACCACGACGACTAGAGATTCTGCCCAAGGAAAGCTCAACCCCACGTGGGAAAGACCTCACCGAGTCATCCACTACTCCAAGCAAGGTAGCTATACCTAGAAAGCCTAGACGGGCAGAAACTCCCGAGGCCATAGAACATCGAGCACTTGAAGAAATACCATTAACAGATGTAACAGATAAATGTATTCGTTATTGAAATTAATAAATGAACTATTCAGCTAATGTCTCCATGCAAACAGGTCTGATCAACTGTAAATCAAAAAGAATGACAAGATCCCTTAAACGGGTGTAAGTCGCTAAGTAACAAGATTCTGCCTTGACGGATCTAAGTTACTGACGATGAAAGCCACAAGCCAAAAATGGCAAAGTAACAAGATTCCGCCTTGACGTATGTAAGTTACTGACGATGAAATCCACAAGCCAAAAACGGCTAAGTAACAAGATTCTGCCTAGACGAATGTAAATTGCTGACGAAGCTATATACAAAAAAAAAAAAAAAAAAAAAAAAATCTCCGATGAAGAGGAGATAAAAACCTTGCAACAAATCAGAACAAAGCCAAGACTTAATCGAGGTCCCCAACCAGTTCACCAGAACCCTTAACAAGACCCCCTGAAAGAGTTCAGGAAGATAACTAAGCACAAAGTACGGACGGATGTAAGATCCCTCAAGCACATCATGAACCAACAAGTATGCAATCACCGATACAAGTATGTAGCAAAATTAATCAAAGCCCAAAAACCAAGGGCAATTACCATTGTTTTTACATCCAAAAGACCCATAAACACTGGGCTACAAATATTGTTCTCAAGACAAATTAAAAAGCAATTGTTCTAAAGTTAGATTTACAAAACAACCTAACATATAATGGGCATCTAAAAAGATGGTAGAAAATTTTCACAAGTATCAAGTTCGGGCGTCATCATCAGCAACGTCATTACCAAGAGTGTTATTGGCAGGTGCATTCTCGGGGGCGTCAGGCTCAGTAGCAGAAGATTGGGCAGTCTCGTTAGCAGCCATCTCCTAGTCTACCTCTTCCAAATCCAGCTTCTTCATGTCCACGCCAGAAGGATGCTTAACAAGATATCTCCTCAGGAGCTCAAAACCTTTGAAATACCAACTGAACAAGACGGTGTTATACTCGTCAGTTGTCTGAAAAGTTTTTACAGATCTAGTGACGATGGTCTTTAGCTTCTCCTTGGCTCCTAGAAGCTGCTTGTCTTTCTCTATTGTCAGCTGGCGCTTCGCTCTAAGGTCGTCATTTAAGGTCTTCATGGTTTCCTTCAAGGAGGTAGCTTTGCCCATGGAGTCAATGAGTTTCTTCTTCAATGCCGAATTCTCTGCCTCTAAAGCCTCCATTCTGGACGTGAGAGACGCCACCTTAGCCTCTTGAGTAAAGTACTCAGAGGTAATATGGAGACTTTCTCCCAGCACCTGGAAAATAGTACAAAGTCGTCAGTAAAATGAGAAGGAAAAAGAAACTACAAGTTACACAAAAAATTTACCTGGACAAGCTTATGGACGTGACGAGCAGCAACGTCATTGAAAGGAACTTCGAATAAAATCTTTAGATCCGCGGTAGTCACGACCCCGTGAGCCCTTTCCACCGCCAGCTTCTCGTCATTCCAAAGCGTGGATGAACAAACTTCGACCTTCTCATTCTCTTTCTCTTTCTCGGATAGCCGTGGCCTCTTGGAGACAGGAGTAACACCAAGCTCTTCCACAGAAGTCGTGGGAGAAGCCATCCTCATCGTCTTAGCCTCAGAAACAATTTGAGTGACGGAGGTGGTTGGAGTGACGGAGGTGGTTGGAGTGATAGAGCCAGCCTTCCTAGTGACACAGACTGTTTTCTTCCCGATGTTAGACAGTGGCTCGTCTTTTTTGGACCTCATCTTCGCATACATATCTTTATTGAACTTGGTCGTCATTTCTGCAAAGAAGGAAACACTTGTGAAAAAAAAAAAAAAAAAAAAAAAAAACTTACTCTTTTTTCCTTCAATTCCAAGATTTCGTAGGACGAAGGAGGGAGGTTTTGGTCCGAGGTAGTAAAAGCAAGAGTCCTCGGATCCACAAGATCGTCCCAACCCTTAATCGTCTGCGCGTACTCAATAGCCTTCTGTACTCACTCCTTGTATCTGCTTTTAAGTTTGGGCCATCTCTTAACTGCGCAAAACGAGAAGTAAAGGAGTCAGTGGCAACAACGATAAACGCAATGAACCTCAAATAACAAGAAGAAATGTTAACGCACCTAAGGTCGAGGTTCCCTACCGACGATGCAACCTCGGGAGATCACCCCAAACCTCGCTAGAGGAAGTCTCAAAATTGTCCCTAGACACAAAAAAAAAAAAACCTAAACTTCCAATACTTGAAAGATGACGGTAAACCCTTGATGATCCTAGTTCTTCTTTCCCAGGGCACCAATTCGTAGTACCCATGCTCCCTAGATGCTTTTAAGCGATATAAATAGACAAGCTCATCAACCTTAAGCATATCGCCGTCATTAGCGACCAACCAAATTCCCATACAACTAACCAAAATCCTCCACGAGTTGGGCATAAGCTACTCAGGAGCAATACCAAAGCGGTTTAGCAGCTCCATGAAAAAAGGATGGACAGGAAACATCAACCCACAGACGAAGGCAGATTCATAGAAACATACCTCCCCGGGGAAGAAGTGACAGGCCCGATCTTCTTCGCTGGGCAGACGAACCTTAACTCGTTCCGAAAATTGGAACCTATCCTTGAATCTCCCTAACGTGTCAACATCTAAACCACACTTCTCGTCAAGAGCGTAAAAAGCCCTAACTTCCCGTGGAGTAGAGACGGCAGTATCCCTCTCTACTGGGTCATCATTGGACGACAATCCAGTCTCAAGCTCTAAAGATCTAACTTCAGACATTATATTTTGCCCCCTCACCTGACTCTCGAACCAATCAATTGATTGACGAAACAAGGGCAACAAATCAACCAAGGCAACGCTCAAACAATTACCCTCAAAAACGAAATCCCTTAAATGAGGGAACACACCCAAAGACCCCCCTAAGCGCGCAAAAAGGAAGGAAATTGATGGGCAAACTATCCTAACCTCGGAGCTGCTAACCATAGAAACACAGAGAAAGCGCAAAGGGAAACAACACAAGCTAATTCCCCAAGAAATCAAAGACAAGGAAAAAGAAGAAGAAAAGAAGAAAATCAGACGCTATATCGCAATAAGACGAAAAGAAAAGGTAAAACATGAAAGAAAGAAGGAATGTACCTTAAAAACGGCGAGTAAGGGAAGCACCAATACGTAGCACAACAGTTTGAAGAAGAATCGCAGAGTGAGGTTCGCAAAAATCGCTTAGATCAAATGATTGGAAGTTTTTCGAAAAATGAAAGGAAAAATAAGAAGGGGAGAAGTTTAAAACCAAAACTTAGGAGAATGAAAAACCAGCAGGAAACCCAATAATCCCACCAGTTGGAGGATTAACTCCCCTAGTCAAAATGTGCCACGTAGGCCACCACCTAAGGAACGTCGCCACTATGCATTTAATGTGGAACGAAATCTTAAGAGTCATCTACGGTTCATAACCTTTCACATTCTATGGTCATTGAGACACATCTTGATGACCACAGAATCGAGGGGCAGCTGACGGGACTGACGAATTCCTCCGCCATGGACGATCTCAACAAGACAGACGAAGACATACTTGGACGAGCAAACCCAACACCCACGTCACTGACGAGGGTAAACAAGCCATTCAATGTAATCAATTATACATGGAGCGGTTACAGAACCAGTTGTATGAGCCGTTGAAATATATTGAAGCCTCATTATAAGGCGCGAAACGTTACTAAGAAGAGCATTAAGATCACCATAACTAGCCCAATGGCTAGAAGCTATGACAACATATATAAAGCCCTCACATTACCAAGTACAACATACATACATACATATATTGATGCTAAGAGATTTCTTTTGTTTTGTTACATTACATTGTTTATTCCTAAAGAGCTTCTTATACTGACTTTGTCATCGGAGGCATTGTGGCAGACACCACACCGATGACCACCTTCAAGAGTACATTCATACAAGCTGGAGATTACATCCATCTGACCACTCTGACTGACGAACTTACGCTTCATCATATATATATATATATATACAGTGATAAAATGAATTGATATTTCTTTAATTAACATTAAAATTTTATAAAATATTTTCTTCTTTAAGATATAGTTTGGAAACAACTTATTTGCATAGTTTTTATAAAATATATATATATATATATATGTAAAATTTTTGGTAATTTTTATGTTAAATGTATAACAAAAAAAAAAACTAAAAATTAACTTATTTTAAACCAAAAACAAACAAATAAACAAAAAACCATACACAACTATAGAGATATTGGGCCTAGAAGTTCATTATCTATTTGTACATTGGGCCTATGGCCCAAGTCAAGGACGAGGTTTTGTCTGAGGAGGAGAAATCTTTGTCAGAAGAGACTGTGTTAGTAAATAAAGAAGTTAGTTTTAGCCATAATGACTCAACAGGATGAGCCGAGGATAAATGTCTCCTCGGCCGACTAAGGCTGAGGTCCGAAGAGGTAGTCTATCAACTAAGGTAGCATTTCAGAAGGTTTTGTTGGTATAAATAAGCATTGTAAAGACATCAAACAGGGAGGAGTCCCAAAATATCTAAAGATAAAGTTGCCTCTGCATTAAATGTACCACAACTAACTCTCTGGCCGCATTAATATGGAAGTGATACATGAACAGTGAATTTAAGCCTTACAGCTACTATATGAAGACCTATGGGAGGTGCTGATGGGACAAGTATCAAAACCAACTATCTGGCATGCACGTGGAGAAAAGAGAGAAAAGGAAAGGAGGGTATAAAAAAGGAGGGCAAACTGAAAAAATGGGGGATTGAAAATTCAAGAGGAAAAGACTGTAGCATTCAGGAATCAAATTTGTAACCGAACTTAACAGCAATATATAAGAATAGACCTTCTTGGATCTTGCTGAGGACGATTTTTCTTTAACCCAAGCCTTCTTCTTTTCATTCTCTTATCATCTAAACCCAATCTAACGTTTGTTTGATTAACTAAAACCCAATTTTTCAACTCACTCTCTACAAATTCATTATTTTGGGTTCTTTTAGCCTAAGTCCATCCACGTGTTAGGCTAGAAATTCAAATCTGATCCTTACAACAACTATCTCATATATATTACAATTCCACGAATCATTAATAAAGCATTTTTTCCCCTCTTAAGAAAAATTTTGTTGGGTAGTGCCCTAAAAACATTACTTAAGCGTTGGGGTGCATTTTAAAATATTTTGTAAGAAAGTATCTTATGGTCCATATATATTTAAGAAATTGACTTCAATTATATTCTATGTCATTAGAACAAGAAACAACAGATTTTAAAATTAAAATAATTAAAAATTTGAACCTGTTGTTTAAGTTATTAGACAATATAATTGTCTTTTGCTAGACTTTTGTTTCAATCATTTCCAATACAACTAAATTTAAGTAAGAATCATACATGTCATAAACAGATAAAATATTGAGACATCTTATTGTGGCAACTTATGAAATTAGAATTTAATATGTCACCATCATAAAAGAGAAGAAAATTTATAAGAAATGAGTGCCCCTATATCATCAAAGGTTCTCCCTTGTCAATTATTATAAAGAACAACATTGAGCTTTTCTCCTATTTAATTCAATTGCTTCCAACAAGATATATTTATGATGAACCTTGTTAATTCACAGTGATGGAGTCAAACGATGGACATCCACATAGCCAGATAACACTGTCTGGTTTCGTTCTTTCACCTTTGCCTGATATATAACCCTGCAGATTCCAACAAAAATCTCATTTCCCCAAGCATTTAGAAAGAACACTCATAAAACTTTGAATTGAATATGCGCTGTGGTTAACCACAAAATGAAAAGAAATATAAGAAGAAACTTCATCTAAAGCATGCCACAAAAAAGGTCTCTACCTTAAGTCATCAAGCCACATTTCAGTGATCAAAGTTTCACCCGGGTACACATGTAAAAGGAATCGTCCTGTTATGCTTTTAATCAAGTTTGGGTCTCCTTTGCAGATACATTTAATGATTGCCCTAACTGCAAATCCAAGCGTGCACAACCCGTGCAAAATTGGCCGAGAGAATCTTTGACAATGTGTTAGAACAAAGTTAGATAAACATAAAACTTTAGGTTGCATCTGGATGTCCCATGACAGCAAAATAAAGTCCAGGTCATTGAATGCATCCAAATGCTCAATATATGGTGAACCTTCATAGAAATAATTTCATAAATCCTAAGAAAAACCCTGATATGTACAACAGAATCTGGCTCACATCGAGCAATCAATTATATTTGATTCAGAAGCTATGTGAACACAAAATTCCTCCCGTCACATTCTAATTGCACAGGAAGAGCAAAAATGTTGGGAGTTGAACAGCCAAAGATGAACATAGTGCTTTCAAGAGTTGACATAATGCTTGATTAAATCATTGAATATTGAGATCCAGCTACATATTTTGGCCACTAAATATGACTTGAGATAAATTTAGTCAGTATCTTTTCATACAGATTATCTAAGTGATGCGAGAGACGCAAGAAGATTATTATTTAGTATTATTTATGTTTGCAATCCAATTGTATTTTTATATTTTAGGTCCTATTAGTTTATTGGGCTTTTAGTATTTTAATTTAGAAGTAAGATTATTTTTGTAATAAGACAATTAGGGTTTCCTAGCCAATTAGAACTAGGGTTTAGTAATCCTTTATAAGCAACTTATTGTACTCCTGGAGGAGATGGTTGATATTTTTATGAATGAAAAACAATGGCCGTTTGGTCTTTCTTTGGTCTGATGCTGACTCCAGGTCCACCCTAGGTGCTGACTCCTAGTAGTTTCCCCGCTTGATACTGACTCCAAACAAGGCCTAGATGCTGACTCCTAGGTCATATATTTTATTTTTCCGTTATTTCAGTTTTGTTCTGGTTATCGTGCGTCAATTTTGGTATCAAAGCAAACATCGATCTGTCTAAAGCATCCCGCAGTTAATCCAAAACTAGAAAAACATCACCAAAAAAAAAAAAAAGCAACCCATGCAAGCCCATCAGCCACCAGCCGCCGAAACCCACAAATCAACACTCACCGCCGCAAGACCCAGCCGCCGAAACCCATTGTCGACCCACCGCTGTTGAGGCCGAAGAGCAACTGCCGCTACTAATATTGACGAGCCACTGTCGCTACCGAGATCCGAGACAAGCAACCACCCGCCGCTGTCTGCACTCCTTCGCGCCGCCACCAGGCGTCAGTCCCCTACACCAGCAGAAGACTCTCATCGCAAAGAATTTTTTTTTTTTCAGTTTTGAGTCCATGTTTGTTTTTTTCAGTTTCTAGTCCCTTTTCAATCTGCAGTTTCTTTCAATTTTTAAGTTTGTGTGTTACTTTTTTTCATCCAAAAAAAAAGTCAAAAGGAAGGAAAAGAGATAACTTGTGGTTGCTGCCAGCCCACTGCACGTATGGGCCTTCAGTTGTTTTTTTTCACAGATCCATTTTGTCCAATTAGACCCACTCAATTGAGGAGCCAAGCCCGTGACTATCAAGTGCAGTAAGTTGACCACTGACAAGGTGAGCTATGGTAATATCTAAAGCACCTTATTTTGATGGTGATGATACTTATCCACAAGATTTTGTCAACTGGGTGAATGGAATGGAGCAATTCTTTGAGCAAACAAATTTTGTAAATAACAAAAAGGTTAGGCATGCCAAGTTGAAGTTAAGAGGTAAAGCACAAAAGTTTTGGGAGAATCTTGAATATTTCCACTATATGGATTATGAACTTGCCATTAGTGTGTGGGAAGATATGAAAGAAAAGCTCTGTCATGATTATTTGTCACCATACTATCGAGCTAAGTATCTACCCCAATTTCAGTATGGTACTTTTCAAGTTGAAGCAAATACAATGAATCCTCATCCTCATCCCATTTCATGTCCTCAGTGCACTTTTGAACAATCTATCAAGGAATTAAAGGAATTATCTTTAAAGCTCATGAAAAATGTTCAAAACGTGATTGCTCAGATGAAGCAAAAGAAGACTCAATCCAATTCAATTGGGAAACCAAGGATACTTGATTATAATGAACTTATTGCTGCCCCAATAGAAGGCAACATTGATGATGATATCTTGGTCGTGGAGAATCCTCCAGCAACACCAAAGCCTAATATTGACACAGACGTACATGCTTCGACAAGTGTTGTTTTAACATGTGCGCAAGGAAATGAATTTATTGAAGAGCAGTAAGGTGAAGAGATGGTGCCTAAAGAAAGTATTATATTAAAGGGTACACATGATGTGAAAGTTGAAGTTGTTGAATGTGCTTCTGATCAACCCTCCACAGTCCTTGAAAATCTACATCTTGGTGAAGTCGAAGAGGTTAAAACTACAGTACTTCCTATGGTTCATAAGGTTCAAGGCGAGATTATACTGATTCCACACATTGATTTTGTTATTCCAAATGAGTTTAATGTGGTGGAATTCAAGGTTTTTCTTTTCCTTGTACTCCCTAAGGTGATTCCAGATTTGAAGCAAATGTTACTTGTCAACATCCTAAGCCTTCAACACTTTAGAACTCGAGGTCGAGTTTTCTCCAACCAGAGGAGAATGATGTGGGAGACGCAAGAAGATTATTATTTAGTATTATTTATGTTTGCAAGCCAATTGTATTTTTATATTTTAGGTCCTATTAGTTTATTGGGCTTTTAGTATTTTAATTTAGAAGTAAGGTTATTTTTGTAATAAGGCAATTAGGGTTTCCTAATAAATTGGAACTAGGGTTTAGTAATCCTTTATAAGCAAGAGTAGATGGTTGATATTTTGATGAATGAAAAACAATGGTTGTTTGGTCTTTCTTTGGTCTGGTGTTAACTCCAGGTCCACCCTAGATGCTGACTCCTGGTGGTTTCCCCGCTTGATGCTGACTCCAAGCAAGGCCTAGGTGCTGACTCCTAGATCATATCTTTTATTTTTCCGTTATTTTAGTTTTGTTCTGGTTGTCCTGCGTCACTAAGTAGATGATTGTACTCCAAAATATCATCTAAATATGGTTTAGGATCTTAAATCACAGTTGTTCAAAGTTCAATCACGGACAAAAGTCACAAACACATCAACCAGTTTCAAATTGAAAGCAAAAGCTAGATAACAGTTCAGTTATAGAATTAAAGGAAGTACCAACCCTGCAATTTTGGCAACCATAGGATCTGAATGCACAGGATTATAGTCACCAGATAGCCTATACAACAACGCCTGCAGAAGAACATGTCATTAATATTTAAATATCTCTCGCTCTTTCCATGTTCCATGGTTCCAAAAATATGGATTTCCATCATCTGTTTTGTTATAGGTATGAAGTTACATAATTATAGCATATAAACTAAAACACAACGATGGTTTAAAATAAATATAATTAGCCATTTTGGAATTTCAGTTCCAGCAACTATGAAATTAATGCTACATGCCTGAGATGGTTGGGTAGAATCCTCAAACACTGCAAAAGGATGAGTTTTAGGAATTTTCACAGCTGAGGCCTTGTCAGTTTGATAGTTCGAGTAGGAATATGGCTGAGATGATTTTGAAAAGCCGCCAGCACCTCGCAGAAAGACAGTTGTTCTGCAAAGTGATATACCAACTGTGTCATTTACAAGGAGTGTTAATTAAACGTTTAAAAGAGTCCTTACCGGTTCATGCACAATAATTCACCAGACTCTTTCTCATAGCTCTTTGTTTCAAACTCAATAATAGCTGCCTTTCCTGAAAACAGAATTAAACATGAAAAAAAGCTTAGATCACTGCTTATGATACCACTGATATTGTCTTCAACAAAAATCAAGAAACCACAAAAAAATTACCAGAGATTAAGTTTACCCATCAAAGATGTGAATTTCAAGAGAAAAATTAATCTATCAAAGAAAGATGAAGTTTTGAACCTTGCTAGGCTGTTTTATATTGCTCATTAACACAATGGGAGCATTTTTTAGATAATCAACTACTTAGTTTTACAAATGACCGAGTTGTACACATATTACCTCAAGTTGGGGTTCCTTGTGTGCGCGCGCGTGTGTGTGCGCCACACCAAGTTGTTAAATAGTAATGTTTCAGGTAATAATACAAACCTTTATCATGCAATCCTGCAAGACTGACCTTATTATGTATCTGCATCAACAATATAATAACATTAAATTTAATATATTTTTAAGATAATAAGTGGCACAGAAATGAAAAGAAAAAGAAACCCAAGATGATTTTATAATTTATAGCAGAGCAATTGCTTTAAAAATAAAGAAGAAGAAAAAGATTCAGAAGAGAGGCTACCAACTTAGTATGCTATGTATGCTCAATAGGAAAGAAAGGTTTGATTTCCATCAATTATTGTGCTATATTATGTTGTGTACTCCTAGGGGAAAGGAAAGAGAGAGGGGGGAGGGAGAGACAAGACTCTTACCCTATTTAGACCAGATGTTCCAAAATGGTGGTAAGACCAACATTAAAGAAATTCTAGACTCATTCACATGAAACTGAGGACAAGGAAGCTGAAAGTATTATGCATTTGGACAAATCATGAAGTATCATTAATAGGTTCTAGTCAGAAGTCTTACACAACCACTTGAAGGAAATGGCCGATATAATTCTATGTATTGTTGCCCATGCAACAGAAGACGTTGATCATATCTGGTAGAAAGAAACCAGAAATGCCCATTAGTTATCCCTGCATATGCTGAAAACACTAAAATCCATACAAGGGAGATTACAATCCAGAAAAGCAGTATAAATTCCACACCTAGAGTAAGATTTTGGAGATGGGATAGAATACTAAATCATTCAAAATAAAATTTACATATAAATATTTAAATTAACCCTTAGCCTCTCTCTAATCTGATTGGTACTTACTCTAACCCTGGTAAATTGAAACCATTTGGCAATGATGCAAGTGATAATAGAGCAGCAAATGTTGGCAAGACCTATAAAAAGAATACATATATATAAGAAGTATGCACAAACAAAAAATTCCATTACTTAGAAACCAAATCCATTTATGATAAAGACATGAATATCACCCTTTTCTAATGTCAAACAAAACAAAATAATAATAATAACATCCATAAATATAACAGGCAAACAATACTGAAGCACTTTTTATTTCAATAATAATTGCCTGGAATTTAACAATACCTGCAGAGATTGTTCTCCATTTGCATGGTAAACATATTTAAGCTCGTCATCATCCACAGCATCCCGTGCGCATGCTCCAACACCCAATGCATAGAGCACAGAATCTCTGCTTTCAAAGAGATAAACTGTTAATATCATATGCTATTAAGTGCATATACATCATCAGTCCCACAAACTACAATTTGAAGCAAGTAAAACATCACAAACACTCTGTAACAGTTAAAACTTCACCTTTCGGTATAGGTGTACGTCGTCTGTAGTCCGCCCCCCACATGTGCAACAAAGTAAAATAAATATTAAATAAATAAACTCCAAAACAAAGCTTGAAAACAAAATTAATTCCAAAAATGTTTAGTCCAAGTTTTTTTTTCTTTTCTTTTTTTATAAGTAAGTTTTTGGTCCTAAGGTGAGGGGGAAAGTGAGATTTGAACTAGTGACCTTTGGTTCATAAGTGTGCTACCCAATGTTAAGTAATATAAAAATAAACAAACTTCCACAAACAAACAAACAAAAATAAAAGTAAAAAATAAAAAATCAACAAAAGTTAAATTGATATACAAAAGATAATATAAATGTAATCTGTAAATTATTTGTCATGCCTAGTGTTAGAAATTGAGACTTAGTATAAGCATTACCGTGCCCAAGTTTCTTTATAATCCAAAATGTGTTTTTTTTTTTTGTTCATCTTGATTAAATATAAGAGGGGTGGAGAATATTTTAAATGGTAAACCTAAGCCCATTTGAAAACAGCTTATTTAGCTGAAACTAAAAATTTTTTGTTAAAAGTATTTAAAAAAAAAAAAAACTAACTAGCTTAATAGTATAATGGAACTCATACATAGTACTAAAATGCAAATAGTACCAAAAAGAAGTTAAAAACTCAAATAAGATGAACTTTTCATCACATCCCAAACAAACTCTTAAATACAATTTTTAGATGCAGTAGTTTAGGTTCCCTCAATTGAATTTAACCGATACAACAAAAACAATGTAATCTTTTCCAATGATTGGACAATTAAATTGAACCATGTTGTCCATCGGTCTATGCAACCCCATGGTTGAATTTAATGAAACTATTACTCCAACTAAGGAACATAGTAAAATGACTCATTTCCTATGTTTGATTGCGACCTTGAAAACAAGCTAGATAACATTTGCCACCAAACAATAAAATTTGTAAGCGGAAAACGTTTTCCGCTCTCTATTGCTCGTCTTTTCCTTTGACTTGCGTTTTCCCCTGTACCAAATATCAGCAAACGCAGGAAAAATGTTTTCCGCTTAAAAAAACGGAGCGTTAATGTGTAGATCATGTACTTTCTTATTTCTACAGTAAAACAGATGCCACAAAAGCTTGTAAGTTCTATAATCTGCTTCTGCAAGTTGGATTAGGCGGGCCGAAAATAACCCCTAATCTTAAGTGAATTACGCAGTAACAGGAATTAAGCTAAAAAGTTAGGAGTGCGAGAAAAGGGATCAAGCACCTCAGGGAATTTGTGAGAAAGAGCAAGCTGAGGATCAAACCCTGAAGATTCAGCCATCAAGCTGATGCGTTGAGATACCAATCTGAGAATCGAACGGGGTAAACGATATCAATTTCTTTTCTTTTTTTTCTTTTTTTTTAGCGAAGATAAGACAAGATCAGCTCTGATACTTTCGGAAAATAATAATTATTATAGGAATGTCTCGAAATTATTACCTACTTAGCTTTAAATTATTAGTCTACGGTTGTTAGGTAATAATAGACTTTTCAGTTATTCATTGGTTTGATTATATTTTTATTATAAGCGGTAGTTATTTTTTATAAATAGTTATTTTTTTTAAGGTTTCGTTTGAGTGTTTATAATATAATGAAATAGAATATTTATTAGGGAATAAAATGAAATATATTTAAGTAAGGAAAATGAATGGAATGGAATTAAGTAACCTTGATTAAATGTTTTAAAATAAAGGAATGAAAATAAATTGAATATAAATAATCTTATTTGGAAGTAATAATGGAATGAAATCATTTTATGACAATATTACTATTAGACCCCTATTTTAAAATAAATGATTAAATATATAGAGGTATTTTGAGAGTTTTAGTAAAAAATTCATTAAATCTAATTTCATTCCTTCCCATTCCTCCTAATTTCGAGGGGAATGAAAATTTGAGATTTTAAAGGAATGGAGAGAAATGAGTATTCTTTTCTAACCATTCGATTCCTTCCCACTTAGGGTCCGTTTGGTTGGAGGAGTGAAAAAATGAGAGGATGGAAAATATTTAATTTTCCCTCTTGTGTGTTTGGTTGGAATGATGGAAAAGTGGGAGGGTGGAAGACTCTTTTGTTTGGTTGGAGATAAAAAGAGAATGATAGAAAATGTAATTTATATAAATTAACTATTATACTCTTTGTTACATAATATGTAAGAAATATATTTATTTATACTCATTAAATAATATAAAATTTACCACATCATATATATAAATTTTTATTTTTATTTTTATTATTATAATGTAAAAATTACAATAGTGTACATATAAATTTAATTGGGCAAAGGATTTTGTAACCAACAAAAAGGTGGTTAGCAAATTTATGAGGACAAGAAATGAATATTATACAAAAAATGAATGTCATACAAACCAAAAAATCAACAAGAAGCCATAGATGAATGAGGAGTGTAATGAGGACAAGAAAGTGATTGGAGTATAATGAGGACAAGAAACAATAGATCACATTGAAAAAAAAAAAGAAAAAAAGAAAGAAAAAAAAAAAGAGAAGAGAACCTAGACACGTTGGTGTGCTCTGTGCTGTAAGACAAGATGAGCAAAGGCAAAAAAGTGATAAGGATTTATGGGCAAAAGTCAACAAGTGGGGTAGGTGAAAAGGTCATAAATGAGGGTAGGTGGGAGAGGGCAGTATGGTAAAAGTGGTGTGAGACACTTTTCTCTACTTGCTTTTCCTCCTGATTTAAGAGGATAAAATTTGTGGGCCTGGGAGAGAAAATTTTCTTCCGGGTATTCCTTCCTCCCTATTTTCTCTCTTTTGCCAAACAGTGGAAAATACTGTTTTTCACTCTATTTTCCTCCCTATATTTTCCATCCTCCACAAATTCCCCCCAACCAAATACAGTGTTAGGCTCCGTTTGGGAGTTCATAAAGGAATGGAATGGAATGGAATGGAATGAAATGGAATTATCTTGAGGGAATGGAATGGAATGTATTGTATTTAAGTAAGGGAAAGGAATGGAAAAGAATAGAATAGAATGGAATCAAGAAACCTTGATTTGATGTTTTAAAATAAAGAAATGGAAATGAATGAAAATGAATGGAATGTAAGTAATCTTGTTTGGGAGCAACCTTGAGGGAATGGAATAGAATCATTTTATGACAATATTACAATTAAACTCCTATTTTAAAATAAAGGGTTGAATATATAGGAAAATTTTGAGAGTTTTAGTAAAAAAATATTAAATTTAATTTCATTCTCTCCCATTCCTCCCAAATTTCAAGGAGAGTAAAAATTTAAGATTTTTAGGGAATATAGAGGAATGAGTATTCTTTTCTACCCATTCAATTCCCTCCCACTTAAACTCCCAAATAAGGGAATGAGTTTTTCATTCTCTCCATTAAAACTCCCAAACAAGAGGAAGTGAATAATATTCTAAAATTATTATTTTCATTCCTTTCCATTCCATTCCATTCCATTCCCCCCTCCCAAACGAGGCTTCCCCCCTCCCAAACGAGGCCTTAAACTCCTCAACAAAGAAATGGACTTTTCATTCAACGGAAGAGAAGAATATTCTAAAATTATTCTTTTCATTCATTTCCATTCCTCTCTCCCAAACGAAACCTTAAACTCCCAAAGAAGGCAATGAGTTTTCCATTCTCTCCATTAAAACTCCCAAACAAGGGGAAGGGAAGAATGTTCTAAAATTACTTTTTTCATTCCTTTTCATTCAATTCCATTCCTCCCTCCTAAACGAGGCCTTAAACTCCCCAACAAGGAAATGAACTTTCCATTCCCTCCATTAAAACTCCCAAACAAGGGAAGAAATGAATATTCTAAAATTATTCTTTTCATTTATGTCCATTCTATTCCATTCCCTCCTGCCAAATGAGGCCTAAAATGAAGAATAATTGTACGTTTGATACACTTAATGGGAATTACGACAGGAATTGTAATCTTTATTACTATGAATAAAATGTGTTGTAATGTAATAACTAAACTTATTTATTAATTTGGTTGTGAATTATAACATTAGAATGAAACTTAACATTTATTTTATGAAATTTCTTACTCATACAATTATATTTCCTTAGGGTATATTTGGTACACTGAATAGAGATTACGACATAAATTGTAATCTTTATTACTAATTGTGGGGCCCAAAGATTTGGCAACCCCGGCCCGCTCCATATCAGGCCCAAGGCCCATGCCGAGAACAATGCAGTGTCCGAGGATGAGCAGGGAAGGCCCAAACTGTCAGGAGTATCGCCGAGGACGACCATGTCCTCAGCCAGCAGACATTGGAGAAAGGAGCTGTCATCGCCACATTAAAAGCACACAACTGACACTCTGACCACATTAATGAGGAATTGACCATTGAACAGTAATGCCTTGGTTACTTCAACTAACAAGAGGACTGGAAAGGCGGTTGATAGAACAAGCCCTCAGACACAAGTTCAGATGATCAACAAGTGGAGGGCAGAGATTAGCTGAATAGGACTATATAATGGAATAAACCCCCAGAGATGGAGGAGTTTTTTTGGGAGGTTCGGAGGGGAGAAACCTTATATTCATTAGTGATGAAGGAAGAGCTCCTCGGATTAGGCCGAGGACAAACTTTCCCTTAGAACACTTAGCCAAATCCCATTTGAGGATCTTGTAAACCCGCACCAACTGTTGTAATGCTCACTAATTCCTAGTCCTTCTACCCACTCTCTATAAATTTATTGTATTGGGGTGCTTCTCTCGCCGACGTGGGATTAAGGTGTCAAGCCTTACATTACAAGGCCAGCCTTTGGTGGGGTAAAAATCCTGAACCCCTGCGTCGCGTGGGAAAAAGGCCGATCCCTACACTAGTAATAAAGTGTGTTGTAATGTAATAACTAAACATATTTATTAGTTTGGTTATGAGTTATAACATTAGAATAAAACTTAACATTTATTTTAGAAAATATTTTACTCATAAAATTATATCTCTTTAAAAATTATTATTTTTAAATTTAAGATAGATATGTGTTATTTTTTTTATCATTTTTTATTTTTATAACTGTTAGATGTATATGGAAAGTTTGTTTATTTGGAAATATATTAAATTTTGAAATTATTGCACTTACTAAGGAATAGCTAATACAACCTTTTAAAGATGAATAGTTATTCCTCATTTTTAAGAATAGCTATTCATAAGGAATAACTATTCCTTGTAATAAAAATATAACCAAACTAAAGAATAACTAAATTATAGAAATAACTATTACATTACAACGCCTATTACAATCTACCAAACATGCCCTTAAAAATTGTTATTTTTAAATTTAAGAGAGATATGTGTTATTTTTTTTTATGATTTTTTATTTTTATAATTGTTAAATGTATATGGAAAGTTTGTTTACTTGAAAATATATTAAGTTTTAAAATTATTGCACTTACTAAGGAATAGCTAATACAACCTTTTAAAGAGGAATAATTATTCCTCATTTTGAAGAATAGTTATTCATAAGGAATGATTATTCCTTGTAATAAAAATATAATCAAACTAAAAAATAACTAAACATAGAAATAATTATTACATTACAACGTCTATTACAGTTTACTAAACATGCCCTAACTATTCATCTCTAAGAGGATTATAATAGTTATTCTCTAATATGTGTATTAATTTCTAAAATTAATATATTTCCAAATAGACAAACTTTTAATATATATATATATATATAACAACTAGTCGCTAACCCGTGCGATGCACGGGATAATTAAATAAAATGACAATTAACCAACATCACGTTAAGGTAAAAAAATTAGTAAGAGATTGATTTGCCCACCAAGAATTTAAAAGAAAAAAAGATTGATATAATAAAATCTAAGAAATTTAGAAATAGAAAATTAGGTTAATAATATGCATATTATAGAATCCCCAAATTCTACTTCAAAACCAAACAAAACCCTTCAAATTCAAAAAATTCATATATAATATACCAAATAAAAATTTACCACACATTGGGTTGGAAGACATAGGTTGTAGTTTTGATTTTTCTCCAAAAAATAGAGATGCTTCATCTGCTGTATACAATATAAAATAATTATTATAAATTTCAACCCAAAAACCAAACCCACAAAACACTATCAAAATATAGAGATTAACCCAAATACTTAGAAGAAAATAAATTCTAAACATAACAAAACAATAAGATAGAATGAAAATTTCAAACACATATGAAAGCAAATAAAAAAGACAAAACCTACGTTTTTTTTTTTTTTTTTTTTAGTTGAGTTTCTCTCCTTCTTATTTTTTTAATTTTAAAGTGAAGTTAAGTTTAGGATTTTGAGATGGTAATTGCTAGGGTTTTAAGAAGAGAAGAGAGAGTCCTACCAGGAGTCTAAATAATATAAACAATTCAAAACATGGAACATTATCAAATTTATAACACCTAATTCCATTATCTTTACGTTGAATCCAAACAAATAATTAATTGAAATTAATTCAAAAAAATAATTAATCAACAAAAATCAAAGTTTTAATAAAAAAAACAAAAAATCACATGAACCCAAATAAAAATTCTCAATAAAGCAAGAACATATAAAAATTTACCACACCTTAGGCTGGAAGACATAGGTTGCAGTTTTGATTTTTCTTCAAAAAATAGAGATGTTTCATCTGCCATATACAATATAAAATAATTATTAGAATTTCAACCCAAAAACCAAACCCATAAAAACACTATCAAAATATAGAGATTAACCCAAATACTTATAAAAAAATTAATTCTAAACATAATAAAACAATAAGATAGAATGAAAATTTCAAGCACATATGAAAGCAAATAAAAAATTTGAGATGGTAATTGCTAGGGTTTTAAGGAGAGAAGAGATTTTGGTATTTTTATGCAAAAAAAACGTTATTTTAGGTCTAAGTGATTTATTTCCTTGTTTTTAGGCTCTTTTAATGTTTTTTTAGGTCAAATTTGGTTCCTATTATGGTTAGGTATTAATTAGGGCTTATTTTGGAATATATTTTCTTGTCCATCAAGTTTTATGGAGCTCTTAAATAGGCCTCCAAATTTGTATACGTTTTTCAATAATATTGTTATAAGATATAAAACCTAAAATAAAAAGAATCAAAAATAAAAAGAAAAAGAAAATAGTGATGATGTGGAATATTGTGAGAGCTTCAAAAATTTCGGTTTTATATATATATATAGATTATGAAAATAGAAAATTGTAAAAAAATAACTAATCTCTCTTTCAAATTTAAAAAATATTATTTTTTAGAAAATATAATTATATGAGTAAGATATTTTCTAAAATATATCTTAAGTTTTATTTAAAATTCTTTCATTTTATTGTTTTTAGGGTTCTATTATTGTATTGTTATCAAACAAATGAGTAGTAATAAATATTACATTACAACATCTTGTATTACTTATAATACCTATTTTTATTTCTATGTAATTACTGCTACAATCTACCAAACGTGCCCTTAGTAATTTATTATTACGTGACTCTGGTGAAACAATAAATAAAATTTTTATTATTTATTTAAATTACACACTCCCTACCACATGGGCAAAGAAAGTAATCAAATTTGTCAAAAGACGTTCCAATTATTTTTAGAGGTATGTATCTTGATATCACCTGTTTAGTCTTTTTTTTTTTTTTTATTAACTTTTTAGATGTTTTGGACTTTTGGACACTCACATCCAATGCATTTATAGTTTTGTGTATATCAAACATCCATCGTTTAGAAAGTTCATACAATTTCTTAATTAATTTGGAAACATGCTATTCAAACCTTTTAAAGGATTGTATGGGTTCCTTTTTTGGAAAGTACCCAAGTCCATTGATGACAAGGGATCTTGAGCCTCTAAGGATGGATGGTTGGACTGGGTCCGATTCTCCACGGCCTATTAGGGTCGTTATATGAACTGGTTTGTGTACAAGTCACATACAGCTCCTCAAGGCAAAAATGCAATTTCCTCATAAGCAATAAAATACCATTGTAAGTGTTTTAGGCTGTGTTTGGTTCATGTAAAATATTTTTTGAAAAATAAATATTTTTCGGAAATGCTATTTTCGAGAAAAGAAAAATGTATTCAGGCTATTTAGCTGCCTCGGAATTCGTTTTATGGAAAATCAATTCCAGTATTTGGTTCGTTCAAACATTTTACGGAAAATGCTTTCCATTTTACGGAAAATCAATTCTCATGTTTGGTTCGGTCAAACATTTTACGAAAAATGGAATTCGTTTTTTACGGAAAATCAATTCCCATATTTGGTTTGTGGATCATTTTACGAAAAATATGAAATGCCTTACAAATTCAAGCACCTGCATTACCTAGACAAACCTATAACAGTACAAAACTAATCATCCACTTCAACATCAAAAATAATCATCCAAATTCAAGCACCTGCATTACCTAGACATATCTATAACAGTACAAAAATAATCATCCACTTCAATATAAAAAATAATCATTTGAATATACCCATAATATTTATATAAAAATAGCCACATCAATCGTTCACCATTGGCATTACACCTCCATGGTGTACAAAAATAATACCTACTTGTGGTATCTGAACAGTACAAATACATAATTTGGGTAATTGTATCGTTCCAATAATACAAAAGACTACATATATAATACAATGGTGGATGACTCGATTGCATTCTTTCCTTTCTGGACTACACATTCCTCCACATTGTCTGCAACAAACTCAGCACTGTCCCTATTGTCTGGCTCCTTCTCAATATCCACATAGGACTTAGAAAAGCCACCCGTGGCTATGTCCTTTCCCACAAAAATAGCTAATTCATCATACATCTCAATTTTTTTGTTTAGATACTCCGCATGCTTTCGATGCGCCTGTAAGGGAGAAAAGAACGTATAATAACAATACAATAATCACTTCACTCATAAATTCAATATTCAATTCAATATAGATGCCATTAAATGATTTAGGTCAATGATAAACAAAAAAAATATGTTAGAGAACAGGAGACATAACTCATGATTTTGAAGATAACTACAACAGAAAATACAATATACAAATGCTAAGACCAGATTTTACAATAGATCTGCACATGAAAGTTATATTTGAAAAACCTTATAAAAGTAATGGAATCTTAAAAAGAATGACACTATAAATTTTATATAAAAGGCAAAAACATATATTATCATTTATATTAAGAAAATATAGTTGGAAGTCATACCATGACTTCTTCTTGGTATGTCTTCGCGTCACATGTTATCATTTTTAGGTTATCATCTCAGCCAAAGCCACTCTTCTTTCTAATAGTCTGAATAGTGGACCACATGGTCCTTAGAGTCCGCATCCGATTGTCAACATAGGAGGGGTGGCACTCAACCCCAAATTGGGCAATTATCTCCTTTGCTACAAAAGCAAAGGAGGCTGCCTTGAAAGTGCTAGATGGCTTGTTGCCCTTTGCCGCCTCCTGCGCAAGTATCCTAAGCATCGTTTCATACATGGGCGGCAGCCACCTGAACTGCTTGCTGCTACTCACCTTTTCTTTGCCCTTTGACATTACTACATATGAAAATTGTATGGTGAGAGTAGCATTTAAAAATGAGAGTAGCATTTAGTAATTATGCTCAGAATAGAAACAACAAATCAAACACACATACAAGCACGCTTATAGATGTGCACAACAGAATAAAACATGCTAACACTGGAAATAACAATGTAATACCATCAAATAACAATGTAATGCTGAAAATACTTTTTCATTACACCACAAGAAGTCTATAGTAAATACATTGTCTTAAAAAAAAAAAAAAAAAAACACATATTACAATCATAGAAATCTAAATAAAGTACTACTCTCTACTCCTAGTATAATCAGACCACATAATTTGGCATATCTCATCTCTCTTAGCATTCCACGATCCACTGTCTTCAATGGACTCCTGATGTGATTGTGTTTCTTGTTGGGGGTCACTAGACTCTACTTGGTTCATTGTATCTTCCATAATATGGTCATTTGGTTCAACCCCCCATAATGTGATTATGAACCACATAACATGCTAACATTACTTTCACTTGGGTTTCAAAAGACCAAAATAGTTCTGCATCCAACACTTGAAACCGTTTCTTCAACACTCCAAACCCTTGCTCAATGGTAGTTCTTAATGAAGAGTGTCAGAGGTTGAACAATTCTTGCTCATTCTCAGGAGGACGATCACTGAACTCTTTCAAGTGATATCGCACATTCCGATAAGGTGACAATATCCCATTTTTATTACCATACCCAGCATCACCAAGATAATATTTACCTACATATATTCAAAAATAAAACCAAATCACTACTATGCTTAGGAAAACGCACAATATTTATTAAACTAATAAACCAAAAAGGTGAAGTAATCGTATAATACCTTGGGGAATTGAAAATCCCCCTGGCCTAGCAAATGCATCATTTAACACACGTGAATCATGTGCACTGCCTTCCCATCCAGCTAATACATAAGTGAACTTTAAGTCAAAACTAATAGCAGCTAACACATTTTGCGTGTCTTTGCGACCACGAAATCTTCCTTGTATTTCAGGTGGCACAGATGCACGAACATGTGTACTATCTATTGCTCCAACACAATCCTAATTTTTGACGGACATAATGATTAAAAATTACACAAATCTTCACAATTTACAAAAATACACAAGTCGCAATATTTACCTTAAAATATGGGTAGAACCTTTTGCTTTTCATTATCTCTGAGGGTGTATCTTCGCCACGCAATCTTATTAGAGCTCTATATAATTTCAGGACCCCCTTAAGGACGACCTTGAAGTATCTATGAACAATCTCATTTGATCTATAGATTTGACTACCCATTACACGGAACCTCACATTATGACCAATAATGTGTAAGAAAATGAACACTTGCTCCGTAATAAACATGTGAATAGTCGAGCGTACGTGCTCCCCTTCAGTGAGGATGTGACATAGTGGTGGAAAGCTATAGGGTTCATCCTAAGTTGATTCACACAATGTCTTTCACTTCCATGCAAAATACTATTTATGTATTCCTCTCTCTCGGCTGCATGATTAACATAAGGCGCCCTAGGTAGTTGTCTACGTCTATTCCGCAATTTCCTTAACAATGCAACCCTTACAAGGAGGACAGATGCAACTGAGGCAAGAATTACGACTTTGGTTTTTTTCTTCATCTAACAAAATCACAAACACTGTGGTCTAAGAGGTATGTAAACAAGCATGCTATTGATTACACAGTAAATAAAAACAACCACGAACAGAAAACATCCAAACCAAATAAGTGGTTTAAATTATGTCAACCTGATATTAATTAGCATAACCCAAAACCAAAGAAGAAAAACTGAAAGAATTATAAATAAGTTTTAAGTTGGGTTAGTTGGCCTCGGTGGAATCAACACGTGTTTTAACTATAGTTAAATGTAATGTGATGTGCATTATTTGTTCATCTCCATATATATATAAATAGTCAAATAAATAAAGCAAACTTTTGTTGGATGATATTATTTAACAAACATATTACACTGCTGACTATTTTCAAGTGACCAATGTGATAATTAAATGCCTTGTCGTGACCCTAGTGGTTACAATTGAACATTTTAAGTGTGTGTGTGTGTTGTTTATTCTTATTATTATTTTTCTAATTTTTAAAGTTTGGCTGCCCTGCGCATGCAATATGTGAAAAAAAAGTCCAAGGAGAAGGATCAATTGCCCATAATATTCATTAGAAAGCTAAGACCCAATAGGTATTTCTTTATTTGCTGCAAATGCATGCAATTGGCAAGACCCAATATGCTCAATACAGAATCTATCCATCCATGAATAATACACAGTTTAAATAAAGGGGAAACTGCAATTAACCCACCTGTGGTTTTGGCCCGTTTTAACAGTGCCTGCCCGTGGTTTGAAATTTGTCACTTAACCCACCTGAGGTGGCCTTCGTTAGACCCCCGTTACCCACCTTTGCCATTTCCGTTAGAAAATCCTCTTTACTATATAAGCCAAAATTAGAACCCAAATGAAACCTTAAAAAAAAAAAAAAAAAAGAATAAAACAATTGATAAATTTGGTATTTAATTAGCAGTACCGGCAATTAAACACCAAATTTGGTGTCTTTATTCTCTGATTGGATGAAGGAGAAATCTTTGCCGGTACTGATTTTGCTGACAACATTTCAGTACTTCTTCTTCAAACGACGCAGTTTCTCGACGAGCTGGTTCTTGTTGAAATCAAGCTAGAGCTTCGACTTAATCTGATCGTAGAACAAAGCAGTGTCGTTGTGGTGAGTCGAGCCGCACGACATCGTGTAGTCCAAAAACCCCTGGAGAAGCTTGATCTCGTCCTCATCGGTTCACAGCCTCTGAAAAAGTCTTCACGAATCGTCGATAGGAATTGGCTGCGGCTTCTTCTCCTCGAGGTGTGGCTCGATAGTGATACGCTGTCATTTCGGGGAAGGCGTGGCGGTTGCTGTTGCAGCTGCAACTAGGGTTTTGCCAGATCTGGTGGCGGCATCGACGACGATGTCCTTGTAGCTACAGAGTAAGTGGACTGTGGCGGCTGGACCAGCGTGCAGAACTTGAAGCCGGCTCGGGTTAGGGCTTTGAGAACTGGTTCGGAGAGTGAGGGGTTGAGATCTGTTTCTTCATTCTCTGTTTGTTTGCTGAGAAACTGAAGAAAAGGACAAAAGAAAAAAAATTGTTGTTTCAGTGAATTTCTCTGTTTGTTTGCTGAGATCTGTTTCTTCATTCTCTATTTCTTCATTCTCTCTGATTAATTTACTAGTTTCAGTGAATTTCTTTAATTTTTCATTCAGAAATTACGTTCAAATTCTATTCCTAAATTTCTATCTGTGATCAAAGAGAGAGGATTAGGGTTGACTTTCAATGTTCATTAGTCGAAATCCAACTACATTTTGTTTGAATTTCAGTTTCCAGATGAGTTATTGAAGGATTCGATGAGAGTGGTGAGAGCTCTGTGCGAACAACTTCATTTTTTTGGGGGAGTTTTTAGGGATCTTGATACAAAGGAAATGGGTTTGGGGTTAGAGAGAGAGGGAGAGAGCTCATTCCTTTTTTTAGGTTCTATTTGAGTTCTAATTTTGGCTTATATAGTAAAAAGGATTTTTTAACGGAAATGGCAGAGGTGGGTAACGGGGGTCTAACGGAGGCCACCTCAGATGGGTTAAGTGACAAATTTCAAACCACGGGTAGGCAGTGTTAAAACGAGCCAAACCATAGGTGGGTTAACTGCAGTTTCCCCTTAAATAAAAAAATGGATAATTAAAAAAATTAAATAAAAAACTAAATAATTATATAAATAAATATTTATATAAATAAATAAATAAATAAATATATATATATTTATAGATTGGATCCAAGAGGTGGGTCAAAGGATGGGTTGTTTATGCGACGGTGTGTGGATTTTTGCATATCTGAGTGTGAGGGGATGTGGATCGGACTTGTGTGGATCGAAGGTGTAAAACGGTCAAACCCATAAACAAACGCCGTCGAACTGAGGAATAATCAATCGGAGAAGGAAAACTCACCGTGGGTCTGCGTTTGGCGCTAAACGAAGAGTGGGTGGAGCTCGGTGATCGAACTACCATGAGGGAGAGGATCCAGTGGCTGAGCTCGACGTGTGTGGATCAGTGAGATGATCAGACTACCGTGTGTGGATCGGTGTGAGCTTATGGAGTGAGCTTGTGGAGTGAGTTGTTCTCTCTTTTTTCTCTCCCTCTCTCTCTCTTTCTCTCTCTCTCTCTCTCTCTATCTCTCTCTTTTGCGCGTCTTCCTCGGAAATGGTTTGAAGTGAAAATAAAAATGTAAAACCATTTCTGGGTCAAAGGCTCATTTTACACGGTCAACTAAAAATATTTTATGAAAAATTTATTTTCCATGCGCAATCAAACACCCACATTTATGGAAAAGCATTTTCGGAAATGATTTGAAGCCAAAACAAACACAGCCTTAGTGTCATAAAATGACCTTTTACTCTTACGGAATAATTAAAACAATTATTCATAATGTTCATAATGAGGAGGAAGTTAAAATATAATATTTAGGGCTTATCTTTTATTGTGTGAATATTTAAAAGAGTTCCTTCACTTGGTTTCTCGAGCTTGATGTCGTGGTACCCTGAGCGTGACGTCGCGGTACCCCGAATGGGATGTCATGGTTCCCAAGGGTACTAAGTCTGTAATCCATGGAACCCGGAATGTTGATTCTTTGAATTATAACATCTTTCTCCGTACTTATTATGCAATGGAGTTTGCCCTTTCCCTTTACCTCTATAGGTCTTGCATAAAAACATACTACACAATATACATATCTTCAAATAATTTTTAGTTTCTTAGATTAGGATATACATTTTAATACATATACATATATGAAAATGAATTTCATGAGAATGATTCAGCCACAAGGATCCTGGCCCCAATTTTCACAGACTTAGTACTTTTGCACAAGACTTGTGGGATTTGGAACTCAAGTTCAAGTAGCTCTACTTGGGCATTGCCTTCCGAGATAGTTAGGTGATGAGGATTTTGTGGGAGAGAGTAATATCTGGTGTGTGCATGTTTTGGCATATGTTTATTTGGAGGCTAAGTGATATTTTCAATGGTCTCTAGGATATGGGACGAATTCCTCCACCTTGGCTCTCTTATTTTATTCCTTTTTCTCTCCCCTCTCCCTTGCTGGGCTCTTAAAACTCTAAGAATTATATTTTTAAACCTCTAAGAATTATATTTTTAAACCTCTAAACTCTTCCATTTTTCCTCCATTTGAATCCCCTTCCATGCTATGCCTTAGTATTCCTTTTATAATGGACATGATCTAGTACCACGAGTAAGGACGACCCTAGTCTGCTGAGTAAAACCATGTCCTTTAGAATCTAAAAAAGTGCATTAGGCAGAGGTTTAGCTTAATTAGGCAATTATAACTCAAAATGGGCATTTGGCTTTAGCTACAAATAGAAGATTCATTCTTGGAAAGACAAAATAGTGAGTGGGCTACTCAATGCAATGGATGACACCTTTAATTGAAAGTGACAATTGAGAGGAAATTGTAAGAGCATCTCCAGCAGAATAGCCAAAATTTTGTATTGTTTGGCTAATGAACAGTGACATTTAGCTATTGTCTACCCACTTTTCAAATACACTTTCCAACAAACTCTCTATCTCATTCTCTATGTCATTTAAATATTATTTCTTCATTCATTATTTATTCTTTTTTTAATCATCATTTATTCTTTTTTTAACAACTATATTTTTTAATGAGAAGTGTTATATTTACAACATTTTATACAATAGTTTTACAACAAAATTTATGTGGAAAGTTGTTACTAGTTCTAATTTAAATCCACCACTGAAATTATTTTTTCATTCGCCAATATTAATTAATAACAATCTGTTACTTAAAATTTATTGTAAAAATATTGTGATAGTATTTTTCAATTAGAATTTTTTATTTTTTATATTATTTTCCTTTGTTTCATTTTCATCCACCGTCCACGTTTCATTTCTTTTTTTCTTTTTTATTTTTCTTATTTTCCTCCTCCACACAAGTGTCCCCTTCTTTTTATTTTCTTTTTCACCTCCAGAACCTTCCAGCCTTTCACATTTGCTTCACATCAGAGAGAGAGAGAGAGAGAGAGAGAGAGAGAGAGATCATCGTCATCCACCGCATCTCCAGCGTCTCCACTACCGCTCTAGCATCTCCATTGCCATTCCAGCATCTCCACCGCCGCTCGTTGTCCTCCCCACCACTAGGTTGGGTCAGATCGGCTTGTTTTTTTTTTTTTTTTTTTTTTTTTTTCATATTTTCTTGTTTTGATTCAACTTTATTTTATAAGAATTGGAATTTGTTTTGTGTTCTATGTTTGGATTATATGAGAAACGGGGTCAGCTTGTTGTTCTTTTTTTTTTTTTTTTTTTTTTTAATCATATTTGCTTGTTTTGATTCAATTTTATTTTAAGAATTGGATTTTGTTTTGTGTTTTGTGTTTGGATTATGTGAGAAACGGAGAGAATGAGAGAAAAAAAAATCCGGAGGTGAGAGAAAGAATTGATATAAAAGTAGCTAGGATAATTTTTTAATCTAAATTTGATTGCTAATGTACAGTAGCCCATCAGGTCTGATGGGCTACTGTTCATGAGCCAAAAAAAAATCCATGTTTACCGAGTCTGCTGGAGCATAAATAGTGCACAGATTCTCCAAATTTTAGCTAATATACCCGAATGGCTACACTGCTGGAGATGCTCTAAGGAGGTGTCATGCACATGGGAGAACTAAGTTTTCCATTGGTTCATGCATTCTAAGCAAATATATGAACCAAGGGAAACTTTTAGGATCTTCCTTTCACCATAAATCACTCCCCTATCGACCAAATCACTTCTCCCGTACTATCCACTCAGGATCCCACAAGTTTGGACCATGGGTTACAAGGATAATACCTAATTTTGCTAGATTTTTTAATGGTTTTTTGCTTGAAATTTGAACATAGACCTTAGCTTTCCCATATGTCAATCAAAGTCCTCTTCTCAAGGCTTCAAAAGGACACATCAAGATCGTAGGGCCTTGATATTGATTCTTCTTGCTGCATATTCTCTGGCCCGATTGGAATCCTTCTTTTTGCTGCATGTCCTCTGGCCTGACCAAGATCCTCTTATTTTTTTTCTTTACTATTATTATTATTCCTTTCTTTTTCCTCCTTTTTGGGACTTTGGCCTTTCATGGTCCTTCTTAACTTCATGAATTGGGCCTTCTTTTGTTAAGGCCCATGGTATTTCCTTACTTTTCATGGAATGGGCTATCATGTAAAATTTTGGTCCTCAACAAGGATTTGAAAAATAATGATTTCTCAGCCAAAAATAAAATGAATGGTATGCCTTAGATATTCACTATTTGGAGGTTTAAATACCTTACATGCAAGAGATTTCTATTATTGTGTATATCAAACATTCACCATTTGGTAATGTGATATACATATACCATTTGGTGATGTAAAACAATCTCTTAATTAGTTTGGAAACATGATATCTAGACCTTTTAGAGGATTTCTAAAAGTGTGTTTCTTAGATATCTTCTATTTAGAGGTTTGAATATCTCACATCCAAGTGAGTTCCAATATTGTGTACAATGATGGAGCCAAGAATTTTGAGTTGGGGGCCGAACTATTATGCCAAGATAAACTCAAATCACAAATACACACTACCCTAAAAAAATCCACATAATATATGTCTGTATATGAAAATATAAATTTTAATTTTTTTATTCTAAAGTAAGTTATATACATATGCACAAAATTATTAACTTTAATATGTATATATACACACACACCTAGATACAAGATCTTCTTTATAAGAGAAACCTATAATCTTCTTAAACTCCAATAAGTATACAAATATTGTATAATTGAGTATACAACATACAAATATATAGAACCAAAAAAAAGAAAAAAGAAAAATGAATATAGCACCTTCCATCAAAGTTATGCTCAATAATAATACTTCATTTAATAAACTTCATCAATTATTATTTACATAGAAAAGTTATTCATAATTTCATTTTTAATATATAAATTGTTTGCAAAACTTCATCCATGTTTGACAAATCAAAATCATAATGTTATAATTGAAGTCTCACATGAGCTATTTTTTTTTCTGGATAAAATTTTGAGAATAGAAAATTTCAACCAAATTGCATATATTATCAATGTTGAATGACTTGAACGTGTTAATAGAATTTGAAATTTAGCTAAAAATTAGGGGTTCCACTATTTACTCACAAAACTTACTACCTAATTATTTTATTTGATTACAATTGTATATCAACTCTAAACTCTCTTTTTTGGAAAGGATTGCTAAATTAATTGATCAATGCATTCTTTTGGGAGGGCCAATTCCTTTTATATATATATATATATATAACCTTTAAATATTTGTAAAATATACCTATACTGTAAAAAAATATTAAAAAATTAAAAAAAAAAATTGGAGGGGTTCCCCCCCCCCCCCAGCATGCATGTGGCTCCACCACTGATTGTGTATATAAAAAATCCACAATTTGGTAAGGTGATACAATCTCTTAATTAGTTTGAAAACTTGATATCCAAACGTTCTAGAGGGTTTCCAAAATTGTGTATCTCTGAAGCTATTTGGTTCAAAGAAAAAAGTGATGTATTTTATTTTCATTTCTAGTTTTATGTGGGACTCACCACTAAAAAACTAGTTTAGCTTTTTTATTTGTACTCAATTTTCTTTTTCGGTATCCAAAAATGTGAGTTTGGATACAAAAAATGAATACATATTTTTACCATTTTCATTTTCACTAAAATGAATGCAATGACACATTTTTGTGTGTGTGTGTGTGTGTTAAAAAAAAAAAAAAAAACCAAAGTATGTGGACCCACACGCTTGTCTTTTCCTTTATTACTTGAAACTTCACTATTCCTCCTCCTTTGTCTTGAAACCAACAACCACACCACCAAATACTATTCTCTCTCTCTCTCTCTCTCTCTATCTCTCTCTCCTTGGTAAAATCAGTTGCTCTCTTCTCCCTCTACACTGAACGAAGTTATTGATTTTATATAGATATATATATATATATACACACAAATTTGCATTAAGCCAATTAGGTTTGGTGGCAGGTTTGGCTATGGTGATGGTAGTATGGGTTTTGATTTGGGTATGAGTGTGATTGTGGTTATGGTTATGGTTGTGGTGATGGTATGGTTCGTTTTGATTTGGGTTTGGGTCTAGTGATGATAGTGTGGGTTTTGAATCCATTTGCATACAGTGGTCATGGTGGTTGCGGATTCAGTTATGATTAGGTGTACTGGTGAGGGGATATGCTGGTGATGGTGTTTAGTGGGGGCAAATGGGTGTGATTGTTTCTCTCTCTCTTTCTCTTCCTATGTGGGTACAGATTTGGTAGTGGTGTGGTGATGGAGTTGAGTTTTGATCAATTATGTGAGGGACTGAACATGTGGTGGTGATAGAGGTTGATGTTGATGGATTTGGTCTTACTATTAGTGTGGGTCTTATGTCAAATTTGTAATTGAAAAATACAAAGTGAAAACAAGCAAAATGTAGACCAAAAAAGTTGTACAAAACATAAAATTAGTTGGGAATAAAAATTGAGTACAAAAAATGAAAAGTTAAAATGAATATACACAAACATAAACCAAATAGAACCTTATATATCCAATATTTTGAGGTTTGGATGCCTCACATCCAATAGATTGGAAACTGGGTGTTCGTTTGGCTTGAACCTATTTGCTTAGTTTTTAGTTTTTACTTTTCATGTACAACTTTTTAACACTTCATTTTTTCTCACTTAAATGAAGTACACATATACTTTAGAATACTTTCAACAAAAAGTCAGATAAATTGTTCCCAAACGAACAATTGATATTCAAATAGTCCAAAGGATTCCTAGAAGTGTGTATTTAGATAGCTACTATTTAAAGGTTTAGATACCGTATACCTAAGAGATTTTCAGTACACAAACATCTGTCATTTTTTTAGGTGATACAAACTTCTAATTAGTTTGAAAACTTGATATCTAAATATTCTAGAGGATTTTCTAGAGGTGCATTTATTAGATATCCACTTTTTGGAGGTTTGGAATACCTTGCATGTAAGAGATTGGAAACTTGATATCTAGACATTTCAAATGATTTATGGAAGCATGTATCCTAGATATCCATTATTTGGATGTTTTGACACCTCACATCCAAGAATTTATAGTATTGTGTATATTAAACATCCAACTTTTGTAAGGTGATGCAATCTCCTAATTAGTTTGGAAACTTGATATCCAAACTATATAAAGAATTTTCAAAATGCTGTATTAGATATATATATATATATATACATATATATTGTGGGAGCAAATGATCCAAGCACATTTTTTGTCCTCAAGCCTTGTCCGATGATGATTAAAGATCCATATATGTGTGAACCAAAATCTGACACGTATATTAGAGGTTCAATGAAAAAAGGCGAACTGATCCATTGATCAAGGATCCCAAGGAGCAAAGGCACCTTGGGAATGCTTTAAGTAAATGCCTATATTGGAAAGTAAAGCTTCAGGAAAGACAACAGAGTCGTGTAAGCAATGGAAAAAGGAAATATCTAGGAAGGTGACTGCGACCTCCACATCTAATGCACTGCACCAACTGAACTAGCCGCATTTATAAGGAAAAGACACCTAAACAGCATTTTAATAGCTTATAACCCTCTCTACCACCTCCAGAGGGATCTTGATGGGACAAGCATTTGAAGAGTTTCATTGAATCGTACAGATGGAAGGCCGAGATACAACAGAGGAGACTATATAAGGAAAGGATCCTTACAAAAGGGGGGGGGAGAATAAACAGAGAGAGAGAGGGAAAAAGGAAGAGAAGACATAATCTCATTGTAAAAGGAACAATACTGATTATTTAATGAACAACTCCTCCTTGAACTTGCCTGAGGAAGATTTTATACTAAATTTGCATCTCTTGTGTTTATATTAGTAAATTTAGCTCAATTACTCTAAAGTCTGAACTTGCCTGGCATTGTAGTTGACTTGTATAACCCATTCTCTTACAAATTTATTGTTGTGGGCTTGTTGTGCTAGGTTGTACCGTTCCAGGTGGGCTTGGGCCACAATTCTAGTTCTTACAATTGGCGCTGTCTGTGAGAAGAGCCATCTACAATCTTTGTCAAATCAGGCTTTCCTAGTTGATAGCTAGTGGAAACAATGGCAGGTTCTAGGCAGAATAGGGAGGAGTCTGTGGGGTCGCAACGGGTAGATCATTTTGTTAGCCTTGAGAGAAGAAAGGATCGAGAGGCTAACTGAACCCCTAGTGTACTGGTTGAAAACAACTACACGGATTATACTAGCAGAAGTCATTCGAGGCCTGGAAGTCACATCTCACATGATGAAGAAACGAAGAACCTCAAGCTAGAAATCGATCATTTACATAAGAAGTTGCGCCATAGGGACCATGTTGCGTCCCCATCTAGCTCAGGGACTAATTTGGCAAAAGATCATAGCTATAGGCAAAGGTCTAGGACCCCTCCTAGCAAGTCCTTTTCTGCATCCTCGCGCCTAGACAGGGAGGAAAGGTGCTATGGGAGAAGAGCTAAGAGTTCACCCCCCAGAAGTATGGGAAATGACGCGACGAGTAAAACTCTACGTCAAATTTCCAAGTCACCTTTTATACACAGGATTGATAGGGCTCCATCGCCACTTAAAGAGGGGGGGGGGGGATGGGAGAATGAAGAGAGAGAGAGAGAGAGAGAAGACATAATCTCATTGTAAAAGGAAAAGTTCTGATTATTTAATGAACAACTCCTTCTTGGGCTTGCCCAAGGAGGATTTTATACTAAATTTGCGTCTCTTGCATTTATATTAGTAAAGTTAACCCAATTACTCTTAAGTCTGAACTTGCTTGGCATTGTAGTTGACTCATATAACCCATTATCTTACAAATTTATTGTTGCAGGCTTGTTGTGTTAGGTCCTATTGTTCTAGGTGAGTCTGGGCTACAATTCAGTCCTTATATATATATATATATATATTTGAAGGTTTGGATAACTCATGTTAAAAAGATTTTTAGTATTGTGTATATCAAACATTCACCATTTGGTAAAGTGATACGATATCCTACTTGTTGAAAAAAGTTTTACCTTTTGGCTTATTATTTAGTTTTAGTTTTTTTTTTTTTGGGCAAAAAATCTAGCTTTTAATTTATTTAATTATTTTGAAATAAATTAGTTTTAAGACTTTTTAAATATATTTAACATAAAAATTACTAAATTTTCTTTGATAAACACTATATAAATAAATTACAAAAGATAAGTAATTTTCGAATGAGCATTAAGGATGTGTGTTGTTGTAGTTGGTGAAATAAAAGTGTTTAATTCTATGCCTTGTAAGTTTGAAATTCATTTCAAATTTGATATTCTAATTTATAAAATTAAAATCTTTATTTTTTATTTTTTGAGAATCTCAAAAATGGTATAAACTTGGTTTTTTTTTTTTTTAATTAAAAAAAAAGGAATAAACTTAGCATTTTCTGGTTAATTCACGTTCGCGAGACTTCGCCAAAATACTTTGAAACAATTAAAAATATTCATATAAATGAGAGTCAAGTAACCATACTTCTCAGTCACCATGCGCTCGCTTTGGCTCACCACAATCAAACCGTTTACAATACGATTATTCTCTCATATGACCTAGAGCTGCAAAGTGAAGCAATAGTATTGTTGATTAGACCATCGATTCCATTAAGAAAAATAAGTACCACAACCACCATAAAACCCAAAGCCTCATAGTCCCTCTCTATAAGTTATAACTACTAGAGAAACAAAGCATTGTGCAACGCCGTGACTAGAGTTTTCGGCGGGATCCAAAACTCTCAAAATCTAAATCGAAAACACCTCTCTCTCCCTGCCTTCGCTCTTCTTCAACATCAGGTTCAGGTAACAATGGCTTTCTCAAAACCCTAGGGTTTCGTTTCCCTTTCCAAGATTTAGGGTTTTACTTCATTTTCATTTCCATTTTCGTATCGAAACCTTTTTAACTTATATCTCACACTATTTCATCTCTAATAGTATGTTCATTCCTAATCTGTTTGGTTCATGGGAAAATGAAAGAAAGGAGGGGAAATGTTGACAATCGCTTTGTTATTATCTATGATGGTTTGCGAAGCGTTAAAGTTCCGATTAAAATGTGTTTATTGGCTGAAGATGTTGCTTATACAAGTTTATGGTTGTTATTCTTGTTTTAGGTTAATTGATTTGAGCAAACCGGTTTGGGCTATCCTCGTTTATATCGGTTTTCATGGCGGTATGTTAAATGCAGCTAAACTCATTTGGTTTATGATCTGTTGTTTTAATTACCTTTTTTTTTTAATATTGTTTTTATGATTTTTCTCTGTGTTTTGCTTGCTTGGAAATCTTGCTAGGTCGAGAGGATTCTTAAAGATGAAGCTAGTGAAGAAAAGGGAGAGCGTGCCAGAATGGTGAGTCTGTATGCATTTGTGAAATCAATGAACCAAAATTGTAGAAGTTAGTTGCGTAAATTTGGATATTCATAGTTTCATACTGCTGAGCTATTTCATAATTCTGAAGTTTTAATATTCTGAACCGTGCGAATTTGTTTTATTAGATATTTAATGTGAACAAAATGTGTAAATTGATTTCTGTATTGTATATAGGCATCGTTTATTGGAGCAATGGCGATTGCTGACCTGGTGAAAACGACCTTGGGGCCAAAGGGAATGGTAAAAATTTCTTCAGACTTGAGTGTGTTGTTAAATGAGACGATGCTGTTCTTTTAGGAATGCAGCCTCTGGGAGGAACTTAAGTTACAGTGTGCTTGTTGCTTTATGTTTTTCAGGATAAAATTTTGCAATCAACGGGTAGGGGACGTGAAGTCACTGTTACAAATGATGGTGCCACCATTTTGAAGTCCCTTCATATTGACAACCCAGCTGCTAAAGTTCTTGTTGGTATCCTTGTCTTTTGCTTGATGACATGAACTACGATTGTCATGGATTAAGAATTATCTTTGATTATGTTTTACTAGCTAGAGGCAAGTCCAAAGGGATCTTCGTTAGAAAGGTTCCCTTCATTATCCAAAAATTTTGGGGGTGGAGGTTTGTATGAGCATCTGTGTGATGGCATTTATACTATTGTAATCTATGATGGTAACATTAAATATGGTCATATAACAACTATGAGTTTATTGAATAAATGTTGTTCATTGGTCATCCTTAATTTAAGCATCAGACATTTCTAAAGTTCAAGATGATGAGGTTGGTGATGGGACAACTTCTGTTGTTGTTTTGGCTGGGGAACTTTTGAGGGAGGCAGAAAAGCTTGTTGCAGCAAAGATACACCCGATGACGATAATAGCAGGTCTGGGTATATTTGAATTATATGCGATCTTTCCAATCTTTTGCTTGTTTAGTGAAGTCATATTTGTATACTAGGCATGTTTTTAATTTTAGTTAACTAAAAATTGAATATTGCATTTTAATTTCCATTTTTGGCTGAATAATATTGCATTTTACTTTATTCTCATCATGTGTTTAACATCCAAAAAGGAGCTATATTTTTTCAGTCATGTCATTGCTTCTTGAAATCTTTAAGGACATGCTTCCTTCATCCTAGGTCATGTAATTTCCTTGAATTTAGGTCAGCTAGTGATATGTGTGATGATGACTGAAACTATCCCAAAAGGACGACATTTGCTTCCATTATGTATTCACTTTATTTTTTAATACTAATATTCTATTTATTTGGCATATTTACTTATCAAAAAAAAAAAAAAAAAAACTATTTATTTGGCATATTTGAGGGCTTTAGAATTGCTTGTGCAGTCATGTTTCTTGACATAACTCTTGCCTCCTTACCTTACTCTAGTGAAGCAAAGCAAGAGTTATATGTTGCATACTCTAGTGAAGCATGCCTTCATTATGTAGTCAGAATTGCTCTCCAGCTATATTTTTAGAAGTAGAAAAAGTTTATATTTGGAGAATATTTTAGTAGTTGCTTCTTTTGGCTGTCAGCTGTAAAAGAATTGCTGCCAAGCTGATGGATTGGTCTCTCTCTCTCAATAAGAATTGTTCTTTTGTCTGAACTTCTCAATTATGTTGTCAATTTTCATTGTGTTTCTATATAGAACTCCTTGTCCCACCCAGCTTGCAGTTTGACCCAAAAGTTTTGTAAAGTTCTTCCAGTCGATTTTTGTGCTTATCAAAAAATGAAAAAAGTAGTTTTCCATTTGTTTCTTACCATGTTAAATATGTGAAATACCAGAGTTTCTGATGATGTATTTTATTTAGGTTATCGAATGGCAGCGGAGTGTGCACGCAATGCTTTGTTGCAGAAAGTTGTGGATAATAAAGAGGATCCAGGTACTGATTATTGTTGTATATTGACTATATTCACTTTTTATATCCTTCTTCCCCCTTCAACGGTTCTTTATTGCGGGATCTTCTGTAATAGTCCCCTTTTTCCTTGAATCAACATTGTTGTTTCTTGAGAACTTTTTGATACAATCTGTTCTTGACAATGATGGTTACTTATAGACTAAACTAGATGTATAAGTATGGCACTTTATACACTTGTACACGGATGGGAATTTCTAATTTGTGTGACCGTGCCCTGCATAATTACATCCTTAATGCTTGTCATTACTATATTTTGCAGAGAAATTCAAGTCAGACTTGATGAAGATTGCAATGACTACTTTGAGTTCAAAGATTCTTTCACAGGATAAGGAACATTTTGCAAAATTGGCTGTGGATGCTGTTATGAGGCTAAAGGTGAATTGTATGGTTCATTATATAGGGAAAAGGCTCTGATTTTGTCATGCAATCCATCCTTAATTTGAGTATTTAGGCATTTATCCATGCTAATTTGTTGGGATTAAGGCTTAATTGAGTTGAGTTGATTTTTCAGTTTTAAGCCACTTTGTCTCCTTGTTGGCTTTCAAAATGGTGGCTTTTAGCTTTAAATATGTATTATATTATATTTTCTGATAATGCTTTTGGAAATGTCAGGGCAGCACAAACTTAGAGTCTATCCAAATTATTAAGAAGCCTGGAGGATCTCTAAAGGATTCATTTTTGGATGAAGGGTGAGGCAATATAAACTTGCAAGTTTCCATTATGTAACTATGGTCTGTGCTTGAAATAAGTAGGCATCCTTTGCTTTTGCTAGACTAGTGAATTGGTATAGTTTCCTTGTTTTAGGATTAACTTAGGCTTTTATGAACCATTAAACGTTCCATTGATTTGGAAGAGCAAGGATTTTTCTTGGGAAGTTGCTACATATGTTGGATCCATTTTCTCCTCATATATTGATATATTGTATACCATTTTAAAGGAGGATTAGCTACTTTAAATATCTTAATGTTGCTTTTCGTTGTATATTTTCTTCTTGATGACATGTATTCTTTCCCATTAAATGTTTGTTCCAAATGGGACTTGCACGCTTTTTCAGATTTATTCTTGACAAGAAAATTGGTATTGGACAACCTAAACGCATCGAAAATGCAAAGATTTTGGTGGCAAACACTGCGATGGACACAGATAAAGTTAAGATCTATGGGGCACGTGTCCGCGTTGATTCAATGTCTAAGGTTGCCGAGATTGAAGGGGCTGAAAAGGAAAAGATGAGAGAAAAAGTGCAAAAGATTATAGCTCATGGGATCAACTGTTTTGTCAACAGGCAGTTGATCTACAATTTTCCTGAAGAGCTCTTTGCGGATGCGGGTATTCTTGCAATTGAGCATGCAGATTTCGATGGGATTGAGCGCCTTGCTTTAGTTACTGGTGGTGAAATTGCATCAACTTTTGACAACCCAGAATCAGTTAAGCTTGGACATTGCAAGCTCATTGAGGAAATTATGATTGGTGAGGACAAGTTGATCCACTTTTCTGGTGTTGAATTGGGTCAGGCATGCACAATAGTACTTAGAGGTGCAAGGTATGTCATCTGATTTTTTTTCCTCCTGCAAAAAGGTAGCTTGCATTCTGATAACATGGTTATGTTGTCATAAGTAGTTTCAATTTGACTCCAAAGAAAAAAAAAGGTTGTTTTAGTGTGCGTGCATCTTGTCTGATTAGGGGTAATTATTGGGTACTCCCGGAGTACCATAAATCTGTAGTCCCTTCTCTCACATAACTGTGGGTCCTACTAATTAAATTTATGGTGGGACCCACAATTCATATGAGAGGGGAGAGTACGCATTTATGGTACTTCCGGAGTATTCAATAATTTCCTCTGATTAGACACATAATATGGATTGTAATACTTAAGTCATTAGTTTGAATTATTGCACCAAGCCTTGAAGCATCTATTTTTACCCACCTTATTTTTTAAGCTTGAAAGTTTAATATTAGACTTAAACCATAAAATATACTGGTAAAAAAATCCCTTTACTAAAATTGCATGTTGCCATTCAATTCTGATGGAACCACACTAGGTGTTCTATTTGGGGAATGCTACATACAATTGTGCTTTGATGTTGGATCATGTTTTCCCTTGACTTCCCTATGAAGCTAATAGAATGCATGCATGCTTCCATTAGTATTTACCATTGGTCTAGCTAATATTTATTTAGTTTAATGGTTTGTGGGGTTTATATATACACTGCTTTTGTATAGGCTTATTTTCCTTTTTCCAAGTACCAGACATGGTATTCACATGATTGTGTTCTCTATCAACTCTTTTTTTTTTTTTTTTTAATTATGTTTTTGTTTGGAATATTATAGTTTAACTTCTGTTATAACATTGTTACTGAGATAACCATTCTTTTGATTTAGTTTCTGACATGTATTCTGGTGTGCAGCCACCATGTGCTTGACGAGGCTGAGCGGTCTCTGCATGATGCCTTGTGTGTGCTGTCTCAGACTGTCAATGACAGTAGGGTTTTACTTGGAGGTGGGTGGCCTGAGATGGTGATGTCAAAGGATGTGGATGAGCTGGCCCGGAAGACTCCTGGGAAGAAGTCTCATGCTATTGAAGCCTTTTCACGGGCACTTGTGGCCATTCCAACAATCATTTCTGACAATGCTGGTTTGGACAGTGCTGAGTTGGTTGCTCAGCTCCGTGCGGAGCACCAAAAGGAGGGATGTACTGCTGGGATTGATGTCATCTCTGGATCTGTAAGTAATTTATACCCAAAAAATTAATAATAATAAAAAATAAAAAATCTATGGATCTCTAAGGATCTTAAATGGAAATCTATATTATGATTATATGTGATGCATCTAGTATTAAATTTTAATATAGCCTAGCTTAATATATTGTGAGATTTTGCTTCAAGGGATCTCACCCCCCCCCCCCCCCCCCCCCCCGGCCCTTTTTTTTTTCTTTCTTTTCCTTCAGGATTACATATAGTTTGCTTATTTGAGGATTATAATCAAGTGATCGGAAGAATAATTGAAAGTATAAATTGCTTGATACAAATTTAACGACACATGATGTGAGCTTTTTGAGAATTTTGCTCAAACAAAAAACACTTGTGATATCATGGATATAGATTTTCTGAAAAAAATTTCAGCATTTTCTATTGTTTCAGTGGTTGGTCAAGCTAAAAATGCCAGGCAACCTGAAAACAATTTTAGTTTGACTAGAAAAAAGGCTGCACGGGACGGAAATTGATTAGTACATCACAGTTTTGGCCTCTGTTTTTTGGTTTCAATTTGCTTAAATTGTAGTTGTTGCCTGCATGTCCATGAATTCGCTTCCTCCATTTTATGATTTCTAGGTGGAGGGTGTGCAGGTGAGGTTGTGGGTTCAAGACTTATTATGTGTAAACTACCTATCAAAATAACTCAATAAATAAATAAAGTTGCTTCCTTAGTTGACTCTTGGTGGCAATTGATATTTTGACAGGTTGGAGATATGGCACAGCGGGGAATTTCTGAAGCATTCAAAGTCAAGCAAGCCGTTTTGCTCTCTGCCACTGAGGCTGCTGAGATGATTCTCAGAGTCGATGAAATCATCACTTGTGCTCCACGGAGGAGAGAAGATAGAATGTGAAGATCCTGTAGACCATTTGGCTAATTAAGAAAATCTGTTGTAATGCAATCCCTTTTGTGATTGCCTACTGTATTGCTATGATGGATAGGACACAGGTTATGGAAAGAGTGGTTTGCGACACGGTCTGGTTGCAAAAACTGAGTTTTTGGCTTTTTTTATTTTGTAGGGGTAGGGGAATTTTTGGAAAGACTGATTATCTCTGCTGTTTTCATTTTGTTGGTGAATTTCTTCTCTGTGTTGCTTTGTTGAGCTAATGGCAGTTAGATGTGCAATTCTGATGCATCTCTCTTTTTGAGAAGGGTCTCCTGAAATGGGGCTCCTGAGTCCTATGTATGAGAATCCAACAGCTCAAGATAAGTTACGCATGTATCTTCTGATGTGTTTTATACAGTCTTAAATGTTGCAATATCTTGCATCCTGTGACAATCAGCAACCCCTGTCTAAGTGCAGAAATTTTCCAATGAGACTGATGTTAGCTGTTATTCTCTTTACCCTTTGTTTGTGGATGGCAATGGCGCGGTTCTGTGATAAGTTTCTCCTTATCCTGGCCTGCCCCTAATTTAATGAGTATACACAAATTGCCTACTTTGCTATTGATAAGTATAAGAAGTTACCATTATTTTATTTTAATATTTTAAAAATTCTCATATTTTTGCTATCACCTCAAACTTTAATACTCCTCTATTAAATCCTGTTGGGCAAATAACACTCACTCCCCTTGAGGTTTGGGAAAAGGACACTCACCCCCAAACTTGAAAGGAAAAAACACTCCCCCCCTGAGATTTAAAAAAAATAACACTCCCCCCCCTCTTTCAGATAAATAAATGTCATGAAAAATGTTAGATAAATATATGTCAAAGGGGGGAAAATGTTATTTTCCTTTAAGTTTGGAAGTGAGTGTCATTTTCCCAAACCTCAAGGGGGTAAGTGTTATTTGCCCAATCCTGTTTATATTTTTATTCTCATTTAGCGTTTTCAGTTGATTCTTAAACATTTTCAGTCTATTTACAAACAATTGGAATCTTAACAACAAAAGACTTAGTAGTTAGGACCAAAAAGAAAAAAAAAAGTCCAGAATAAATTTTTTTTTTTTAGAGTAAACAGTAATACTTATTAAAAATACACACAAAAATAGTAATATTAGTATTTTAAATCAGGTTTATAATACACTATCTAACCAGAGTTTAATTACAAAATGGTCTAACCTTTGTAGTTATAGACTGTGGTTATAAACAGCGGACACTAGACACATACAATCAATGTGGGATAAACATTTTTTTTTTGAGTAAACAGTAATACTTGTTGTAGGGACACGATTTTCAGACCAAGTCCAAAATGTATGAGATCTTGGCCCAGTGAGTCCAGTACAATAAATTTGTAGAGAATGGGTCAAAGAGCTAGACTCTAGTTCATGGATAACAATTAATATGGTTTTAGAAGATGAGCAAACAAGAATTGAACCCGGTTTGTGCGAGAAAGTTTGTCTTCGGCACAATCTGAGTAGCTTTGCTCCAGTATATATTAGATGATCATGGTTACAGAAGTTGTTGAGATTGCTATATTGTTTTTTTTTGTTCTTTCCCCCCTATTCTCTAGGGTCTCTATCCTTATTTATACTACATCTCTTCCTTCATTTATACCCTACACGTGGACAGTTGATGGTTTATGCTGATACATGTCCTATCAACCCCCTCTAGAAGTCTTCTTGGGTGGTTGTAACTTGTAAGGCTGCAAAAATACTATTCAGGGGTCACTTCCTCATTAATGCGGCTAGAGAGTGAGCTACAGAATATTTAATGCGGTGGTAGCAGCTTTCCTTTAGATATCTTTGGGTTCCTATCTTTCTTGTACGTTTATGGCGCACGTCCCTATTATTAGAGCTTCCTGAAAAGTCACTTTGATCATTAAGATCTATACCCAATTTGTGTTTAGTTTATCTGAGGAGATATTCTTCCTTAGACTCGGACTACTCACAATCTTGGCCAAAGCCCCATGCTCTCAGCCAAAGCCCAAGACTCAATTGTATGACTTGGGCCCATGACCCTGCACTTATTAGAACACACACGAAAATAGTAATATTAGTGTTTTAAATCGGGTTTATAATACATTATTTAACCAGAGTACAACTACAAAAAGACCTAACCTTTGTAGTCAAGAATAAATTAATTCTCCATTACTATTGTAGGGTCAATTTTTGTTGGGCCAAGTATGGACTTTGTAGATTCAGCCCAATGAGACCCTTGACAATGAATTTGTAGAGAGTGGGTTGAACAACTGAGTTAAAAATGGATTCAACAAGGGTCCAAACAGAAAAAACCAAGAACAAAAATAAAGTCTTGACTAATATTCAGTAAGGATCTGCTTCAGTCCGAAGAGGATTCCCCTTTTTTCTCCCTCTCCCCTGTAAGACCTATTTCCCTTATATATACACTTTTCTCCTCATCTTCACCGTACACTTGTTCTTCATCTAAGCGTCCACTTGAGTACTAATCGCATCAGAAGTGTGCTTTAGCCTGCAGTGAGTGATAGTGGTTGAGGTTGCACTGTTCAGGTGTCTTCTCCACATAAATGCGGCCAGGAAAGCTGCTGCAGTGCATTGAATGCGGTGGTAGCAGCTTTATTTCTTGGATACTTTATGATCTTCTCGCACGTAGGCCCGTCCAGAACTCGCTTCTTACTGTGGAATCTTCAGTATATCTACTTGATCAAGTTCTCATGAGACCCGGCGAGTGGAACCTCTTCGGATCACACCTATTGTCTTCGGAGGGAGCATTCATTCCCTTATAGTTGCATTTCCGCCTAGGTAGCAAAGAGCTGGCCACCTTAACGTCTTCGGGAAGAAAGTGATACCGTAATTGGGCCTCAGGCCCAACATACGATGCTGGGCATGCCCACCCACAACTATTATTCTTGAACATTAATTCTCTTATGCATAGTTTTTTTAATTTAACATTTTATGTCTAAATCAAGCATTGGCAAATAACTTGAAATTAAACAATGAAAGACTTTAGTCCCAAATATATAGCTCATTATTTGAACTCAAAAACCAAAAATCAACTCACTAAATAAGAGAGGAATAAAATATAAAGGGATAGCTCTGCATTCTTGTTATTGATAATTATTTTTTGGAGACCGCCTATTAACTATTCAATTCATTTTTTTTTAAGGGGGTGAGGGGACTCTTAATTTTGGTTTCTAATATTTATTAATAAAAAACTATATATATTAGGTAACTTTTTAAAAATTCAAGGTAAAGTGTGGCTCTGCCCTTAGCGTAACTTTTTGCGATGTTACACAAGTCCATTACTTTTTATTGGATTAATATTTTGAAATATAATCGTTAAATTACATATTTTTGTTATTTTTAACATTACTTATTCAACTAACTTGTTCACAAATATATATATTTTTGACCTTTTTACCATAATTTCTACAACGTGTGTTTTTTATTTTTATTTTTTTTTCTTCCAATGATGCTCCGCATGACAAATAAGCTAGGAGAAAATATAACTGCAGAAATGTTCAATAGTAATAATGAATCAAATGCAAATGTATAGGGTCTAGTGCTTAGATTTTTTAAAAAAATTTCATTTTGCTGAGACTAGTGCTTAGATTTTATACTTTTTTATTTTTTATTTTTTATATCATATTCAAAAATAGGAAGAATGGAGAAAAATGTTACATATAGCCGGTCTTAACTAATCTCTCGAGAATCCATAGCCGTCCCCAAAATTTGGGACTAAAACTTGCTTCTTCTTGTATTCAAAAGTAGGAAGAACAAATTGACAAAAAAACTTGAAAGGCGACTAGAGAATCACCTCCCTTAATATAAATAGCAATGCTATTATGTAAACTTGAATGATAACAAACGAGATACAGTAGATTTTAGAAAAGAATGTGACCTTGAGCTAAGGTCATTTAGAGTTCTAATTATATATTTGCTTTATATTAAATTCACCCATTAATAAATTATAGAAGCAACAACCCCCTACTCTTCATCCAACTAAGCTAGACAGGCCTTCCCTACCCAACAGTGGATCCTTTTATTGTTTGATAGCTTAGAGAGGTCGCGTGTGTCGGCCCTTTGCCCTACCACAAAGCAGTGCATTCTTTGGAATTGGGAATTCATCTCTAATTGAAGTTGATGGAGTATAAACTCGCAAATAGAATTGTTGTCCAAGATATTGTCGTGCCCAAAACTCAGTTCTCAAGTTCCACATTCCAACATTGTCAAGTGCCAAATATATAGCAGTCCATGACTTGGGATACACCTGCACTCACCAAAGCATGAAACATTAGATTTATAAACTTTCAAGCTTTCTTCAGGTTAGGCAAACCAAAAATGGCATTGAACCTCACCTGAGTGGTGACACGTGAAACTGCGTCTCGAAGATTGTACTGATTTCTACTAGCCGTAGTCCACAGCCCTCCATCCATACTACGTTACCAAAGTTTTTCCATATTAATCAAAGTAAGAGAAACCAATCCAAGAAAGAAGCAACAAATGATTGCAAGTGAATCTCACGAAGCAAATATACACGCCAATTATATATGTAAATAGTGAGCTTACCCAACCACCCAAAAAGAGTAGCCATCAAGGTGCCAACTCTGAATTATATCCTCAGTGTTTTCAAACACAATCTCAATGAATGCTCTGTAGTCAGCACCCATTACTGCTGTGTCAAGGTAGATTCCACCACCAGTAGGGTTGCTAGATATACTTCCAACTCGGAAAACTCCTTGAATTTGGAAGTAATCGGCAATCTTTAGGGGAGTGTCTGCGGCGACATACGATACACTGTTAACTGCATATCTTTGCTTACCGTCGACAAGACCAGCAGAATTTTGTAGCCTGATGGTTTTGGTTGTGTTAATAAGACCATAGTGATACGAGCCTTGTGGGTTTGGCCTTGGTCCACTTGCTGTAAGATTAGTCCTGGAATGGAAGTGAAAATTAGGCTCATATACTTAAAGAAAGAAAACAAACATCTAGCGTGTGACAAAGTGACAATTTTATAATCAATGTGCAAATTTTCTAGCCAACAAGGGCTATTTCTCTTTCTCCAAGTATCAATATTTAGACATCCATCACTTGAGTGAGGAGCTCTTTTGTTTCAGGAGTAATACACACACACACACACACGTGTGTGTGTGTCATAACTTTTGCTCAGATGATTCCACACCCAATCCTCTAGAAGCCCTATGGATTGACAATGTGGTGAATGAAACTTGAAACCTTTAGGTTTACAATATATCCTTCAAGGTGACAATTTTATAATCAATGTGCCAATTTTCTAGCCAACAAGGGCTATTTCTCTTTCTCCAAGTATCAATATTTAGACATCCATCACTTGAGTGAGGAGCTCTTTTGTTTCAGGAGTTATATATATATACACACACACACACGTGTGTGTGTCATAACTTTTGCTCAGATGATTCCACACCCAATCCTCTAGAAGCCCTGTGGATCAACAATGTGGTGAATGAAACTTGAAACTTCTAGGTTTACAATATGTCCTTCAAGTCTATTCAACCTACCATCGGTGTGTCCCCGAAGGAACATTGTCTCAAGAGTTAATACTCCTGGAAGCAAAGAGACAATACAATATTGAGGTGTGTTTTCGATAAGATGAAGTACTTTGCTGATTTGTTAAATTATAGTTATACGCTTAGAAAAAAAAATATGGTTCTAAAAAGTTGTATACGTAAGTCAATAAATTAAAAAGTACACCTAAAAAAAAAGTTATTGGCAAATGGACACCAGGGCCCAGGGGGCATAGATGGTTGGCTGAATATCCATAAGACCATATGCCTGAAACAGTAACTTTAATTGTGGGCCTCTGGCTACACTAACCTTCTGAGCAAGGGCCCCAGGAAGGAATATAGACTAGTGTTATTCCAAAACACAAAAGCAGGCTTGGAATAAATGGCTTGACAATTTTTCCAACCAACAACAGAGAAATGACAGTTGACAAAAGAGCATACCTAATAGAGCGGGCCTGGTTCAGAGACCAATCAACTTGGATGGTAGGTCCACCAGGAGGTGGGCCTGAGACTGGGCCAGCAGAATTACTGTAATGAAGAACACCAGTGGTGGTGAGGATCGGAGTGGTGAAACGACTGGAAACCACAATGTAGTAGTCTTGTCCGGGCTGATCCATCGTTACGAGGACGGAGTAAGACTGCCCAACATGAACATCAAGGGAGGAGTAAGAAGTCTGAAGGGTGTGAGTTCCTTCTACTTCTGCCAATGTCAACCTGTGGCCTTGAATGCGGAAGTTGAGTGAATGTTGTAACCCAACATTGGATATTCTAAACCTGTAAGTTTTTCCTGTGATACATAACAGCAGGATATATGGTTAGGCATGAATGGTAATCAAAACCAAAGTAATCATTAGTCACAACAAGCTAGTCAAAGCAGGCTAAGCAGCCAAGTTATTGGAGCATTTGATGCTAATATTGATGAACAGAAAAATGTCGGTTTAAATAAATTTTAGGTTGAGTTAGGATTTGAGAATTTAAAATTAAAGGACTTGAAGAGTAATTACTGGTATAAATTTGTGGGCCTTAGGGAGTTTGCTCAAACAAAAATATCGGAGATATTTTAGATTTGAAATGACACCTTATTTTTGGTTTATTAATATCATTTCATAAATTACATCAATAGAAAAGACTTGTCATTCTAAATTTCTTAGTCCAAATGAGTAGTAGGTGATTCTTTTCGTAAGATTTTTAGAGGGAGGTGGTTGATTTAGGAATCAGGACATTGTAAATGCAAAAATATCCATATCAAGTGCATGCCAAAAGTAATCCTAATTATAACAAAAATTGCGCCATCGCACTCGGATATTTTTCTTAGATTTTTCCACACAAGTCCAAATTTCAAAGTGGAGTAAACGAAAACTTCTATTGTTTTTTTTTGCGTGGCAGACATGTAGAGCGGGGTAGAATTTTTTTATTGACGACAATAAAATGTGAAACGCAAGTAATGACGTACAAAGGCAAAACAAACAAAATACAAAATATGGAGCAAAAGGCCAAAGATAAATACAAATTGGCTAAAAGCTTTACCATCCAACCAAAATTTATGAAATAGACGTAAACAAAGAAACAATCAAGCCAGAAATTTCGTATAATTCGTATATATACGACAAAATCAAAATCATTTGGTAGAGACTTAGATTTTTTTTTTTTTTTTTTTTGAATCAATGGTAGGGACTTAGATTGAGGAAGAGTACACACCTTGTTCAACTGTATAATAAGCACCACCGGGCCCGCGACCATTGATAAGGATTCCATCAGGAAAATGCAGCTTTTTACCACGATCTAGAATAGCTTTTAAGTCCTGTGGACAATGAAATAAACACGTGTAAAATCAATAAAGAATGTACAAGTACAAATAAATATTGTGCAAATCAAGAGTAACGCAACCGACACTAGCTTATTAAATTTAGGTTGTTACAACCATAAGTTCCATCAACTTCATTAACCAACACTTTCTGGTCCATTAATATGTACGTTGGGTATGTATATGAACAACCTAGCTACATGGTCATTTTCAAAAAAAAAAAAAAAAAAAAAAAAAAAAAAAACCTAGCTACATGGTCCATGAGACCAGTATTGAACATTCCAACGATACCATAGTGTTTTGGAAACTGGGATTCAAGTGTTTGGATTTATTGATGTTATAGAGACAGCAAGTGTTAGTCACAACGTATGATGTATAATCCGATAAAAGCCTTGTCACCATGTATGCTAGACATTTATAGAATTGTGGTCCAAGGCAAACCAACAAGTGCATGTACAAAAAAATAATAGGATCACAAAAATTTACACATAATTATGAGTGATAGAAAAAAAAAAATGTTGAACTGAACAAGGAAACAATTGGTTTGTAAATTGTTCGGACCGCAACAAAAGAAAATAAAAAGTATACAGTGATTCTCAAAAGAAAAAAATATATACAGTGATTTATAATTTTATGAATTTAAAATTCATTAAATTTAAGATTCATTCATCCCTGTAACAATCTTTGACATTTTTAGTGAAAAAAATAGTGGGTCAATCCATTTAGGACTTGTTCACTGTGAGGCTATGAGCTGGTTTAACAACCATAAAGACAAAAGGAAACTAGCTGGCCAAAAAGAAAGTAGTGACGTCAAAAAGTCAAATATTTTTGTTCACATCGATGGACCCACCGGTTTACCGACGCAACCACAAGGTCACAATCCAAAGGATCCCCGCCAATCCCACTTTAATACCTCAAAATTTAAAATAAATAAATAAATAAAGTATTGCACTTTCAAGTTTTAATTCATTTGTCAAAAACTTTATAACTTAATTAGTTGATACTTATAAAAAAAACTATCAAGTTATCAAAATAGTTCGGTGCAACAAATGAGGAAAAATGATTACCGTGTGATTAGACTTGTACCAATCTCCAATAAGAACGGTGTAATCACCAGCGGGGTCTGGAAATGGGACAGGAATTCTTGGCCTACTAAGAATCCTGATTCCTCCAAAACCACCAGCAGCCTTGTGAAAGGCAAGAGAAGGGAAATAGTAAAAGCTTCCAATCTGATCCTTCACTTGGAGAATGTATGTGAAATTCTGCCCTGGGGGAATTGGGCATGTTGTTCCATTTACACCATCCTCAAACGAATTCCTCCTATTTTGAATTCCATTCCTATATTTTTCACAGCCCCCAAAAAAAAAAAATTACAGTTATAATAAGATATTACTATAAATTTTGTATTGCAAGCAAAGTTATAGTTCATTTTGTCAATAATATTCCTACAATGATCATTGCAATTGTGATAATGTAAAAACACATATAGCACACGGGGTGTGGTTTGATGGTACATGTGGTATTATTCATTGTCATCATGTGACGTGAGGTTGATAAGTCCACACCGGAGACCTCTTTTTTTTTAATTCAGCCAAAAAAAAAAAAAAACACATGATTTAATTTTACTCCAACCGCATTATAGAGTTAAAAATACAAATGACTCTATTCTATCTTATCACAATTTACAGTTGTTAATCCTTGTATTTCATACTCTGTGGTTATCACATTATCACAATTGTAATGCAGATGGATTAGATGTGGGCTAGCTCTTATCCTTAACAATATTTAACAATATTGAGCCAATTTAATATTGATGGAGAGGTTAATGAACGTAGTTTTCAACTTTTTGCACATGTCTAAGTTCAATGAGCACTAAATTTTCCTGGTGCGAGGTAATGAATGGGACCACTTAGCGTCCTAATCAGTAAGTTAGTTGCTTGCAGACTTTGAAGTCACCTAATCAACCAAATGTAAAGGGCAAAGCCAGAGAGATATGTTTTCATATAATCAAATGATTAATCAAGAATAAAAGAGAGAATATTTTGTTAAAATATGCCCTAAAGACATTTGTTAGTAAACAATTTAAGAAAATTTGTATAAAAAAAAAAAAAAAATTCACAGTTTTTTCTATTTCTTATAAAAATAATATTAAAACTTTTTAAAAATAGTTTATTAATAAATGTACCTTTAACTGAACAAAGAGATAAGGTATTTGTTCTCGTTGTTGGTTTGTTGCGTAACATTTACGGAGATTAACCCTATCCCCATTCCCTGCTGGTTTATCCTATACAAGTCCTCTTGTGGAAGATAGCTATAGATGGACCACTGAAACTTCGTTTTCCAGGTGAAGTCGGTAAACAAATATTATACTAATTGATTCCAATTTCCAAAAAATAAAAATAAAATCTTTCCAATAAAGCTCTCATCCATTGCTGTCCCTTTCTGTTTATAGAAAGCTCACTACTAAGCTAGTAGAACAGTTAATTCTCAACAAAAAAAGAAAAAGGGCTAATGGAACAATTGATAATGACTCTGAGAAAATGATTAATAGTGATCATATTTATGACCTCCATAACAGACTCTTCTCCACTTATCACGGGCTACCATTTGAGTCTCTAGCTAGTTTATACCGCGTGACATAGCAAACCATAATGTTTTTTTTTTTTTTTTGGGAACATATAATAAACTATAGGCTTAATAAAAGAAGAACATATAAAAATTACAATGTGAATCCGACCCAAGTATCCAGATCTAGACTAAGATCAATGTCCAGCACAGAATGTGAGAAGAAATATTGAAAAACGAAAAGGTAACGTGGAAAAAGGTTAAACCAATTAAGGCTTTTAGACATTCTCTTGATCCCTTAAAATAAAAATAAAAATGAACGTGCAGTATAAGGACAATGCAAATACATATATGCCCTTACACTGCAGCTTAGTACACTGTACAAAGACCAAAAAAGGAAAGGACAAATGTGGCAGTTTTGTCTTTTAATCTAAGGCGCGCAAATCACTGCGCATAATCTTTGTAAAGAGGTAAAGTTCACGAGCGAAAAAAGAGAAGAGTGTTTGTGTGTACGTACCATGAGAGAAGGAAAGGCTCGTTTAAGCTGTTAAAGACATTGATAATGAGATTGTCATTGGTAACAGAATGAATATCTGGACCTGGGAATTGACCATTGATGAGTATTCCCTTCACAACACAGAGTTTTCATTAATCAAGCAAAACCCAGATCACAAAAATTGAAACCAAAAAAAAAAAAAAAAAAAACCAATCAGATCTGAATTGAAAACAAACCTGTTGGCGAACACCAAGTGGGTATATGTCACCGTAAGTGACATTCCAGTTGAAGAACCTGTAAGGATCTTCAGCCCCAACAGTTGCAAATAGAAAAACTGTGATACATAGCACAGCACTAAGTACACTTCCCGCTATGTTTAGCGGCATTTTCTCAATCAATAAATCAAATTCAGAGACTCTTTCTAGTTTTTTCCAACTTTGTGGAAGAGAGAGAGAGAGAGAGAGAGGAGAGAGATTTTAAGTAAAGTGTGAGGTTAGGAAATGATGAAAGATATGTCACATATTTAAGTGCGGTACAGAACAGAGTTTGTGAATTGGTGATGTATGTTTAGCCGTAAAAAAGAAAGAGAGGGAAAAATATTAGAGAAAAAGAAAATTTTGGGGTGTCGGTGGTGGGGCCCAAGTGAATAGCTTAGTTTCACATTTGATCTGTGTGCTAGTGTGTATTTTGTGTCTGCCACATGGGGTGGGTTTTGTTTTTTGGTTTTGCAATTGGCTTTTGTTTGGACGTGTGAATAGTAGTGAGAGAGTAATAGTCAGTAAAGCACATGTGATGAGTTTTAACACAGGGCCCGGGCCCGGCCCCGGCCCGGCTCTCCTTTAGTATTTACACTTTCTAGTTTTTACCTATTTTTTCTCCGTCCAAAACTAATGGTTTGATTGAATGGAAGGGAAAAAAAAGGAGGAAGTGGAGGAGAGTAGAGTAAAGTTAGTTAAAAATAAGTTAATTTTGTGTTAAATCTACTCTACTTTACTCTCCATCTCTCTCCCTCAATCCAAACGGACCATAAAGTTTGTTGTTTGTGCCAAAATTAAAAGCATTTTTTGAAGCTCCCGCGCATCATCTCTAAATAGTGTGCGAACTGCGAATAACTGCAAATTTCCTTGACCAATTTAGGGGCAGCAGCAATAAGTCAAGTTGGTGAGAATAAGTATGTATGCATGGACAAGGTTTTAGTTCAATATTTCCATACACTAGACATGACATGATGCGAATTTGTCACTCGTGGTAAGTTTTGAACACATGTCAACATCCTATCAGGTCAAGCATACAAGAGCACTGGGTCCAAATTGTGTCTTATATTCAATATTGAGATAATTATTAGGTATTGAGAATTGAATTAAGATAAGTGAGGATTGTACTCTACTACTATGTGGGTGAAGTTGCCAAGACAAAGCAATTAGGATGAGAGGTATGTGCTAAGGACACGGATATTGCTTCACTTATAACACCATTGAACATATTTACGTAAACAAGATGCCAATTATTGCATTGATAAGGTTTGTTAGTGTGATAGTGATACACTTTTCCTTTCCAATATTCAAAAGAAGGGTAAGAATCTCCTTTCTATAGAAAAAAGCCCATTATTTGATGGAATCAACGTTGGAATGAAATACAGAAATAAACACTTTCCTATACCAATTGGACAATATAATCAGGGTGTGTGAGTGGGAACCTTGCGCAGGAAGCCTTTTATTAGACCAGTTTTTATTATGATGAATTAAATATCCTTTAAAATTTTTAACCATTTTCTGTGATGTGTGAGCAGTACGTAATTGCCATGATTAGTTGCAGATTAGGTTTGTGGACCAGCATGACAGGCTCATTAGCATTAAAATGGAAGAAAGAGAAGTCATTCAATGACAAATTTATTTTCTGTTTTTTTAGCACATGGATCGGGGTGTATATATTGAGATGCACATGAACATTTTTTGTCTTCTGGCTTGAAATAAGAAAGACCAAAAGCATATGATTATGAAATTGGGAAATATAGCAAAGTTCTCTGTTCCTAGTGTGTCCACGGGTCTGTTGGACTTGGGTTTGGGGTAAAATCGACAGCCTTCCCGACTCTATGGATTTTAGGAAGCTAGAATTGCTGCAGACTGCCTATATATTAGTTTGAATCAGTATTTTAGTTTGAATAATTTTTTTTTCAGAAAATAAAATTGAATAACTTTGGGGATTTGTTAAGGTTATTTGTTGGATTTTCTCTATTCACATATGACTAGATTGTGGCCGATTATTTACAATTAAGAAAATATTTAAAAATAATTTCAATCAATTCACAAAATATTCTAACAAAAAACCATAAGATCAAATCCGAAAACATTTACTATAATAAAATTAATTACAATATTTTCTCAAGTTGATATCCAAAATTTAATCTCACAAAAATACTATTGTTGTAGCATGTATTAAAATGATATTTTAATAAAATAATTAATAAAAACGTTGGAAAGTTAAATGAGAAGATATGAGAGTTTAATTTGATAAATGAAGAGTTTATGAGTGTAATATAGGAGAAAATCAGTTGAACATGGAAGGAAGGGGGAAGGTGAAGGGAAAATGTTTGTTGCCCCTGTCTTGGGCTTTGCCAATTGAGAGGGCTTGAATCTCTTTAAAGAGAGCGAGATACTCGCTCCTCAATCCAACTATGTTAAGATTTTTGTAATTTTTATTGTATTGCACCAACAACTTACATCACATCTCAAAGAATTAATCCAAATTGATTTGAGATCTTCATGGTGGATACTACAACACTTTGTGGTTTCAACTTTCAACGCCCAAAAAAAAAAAAAAAAAAAAAAAAAAAAAAAAATCTCATTATAGAGAAAAACCCAAAAATTTCTTGTATTTCTCTCTGCTAAAGAAAAACTCATCTTTTTTTTTTTGTTTGCTCTCACCCACATGTAGGTTTTTTGTTTTGTTTGTCTCACGCTATAGAATTAATTTAAGTCTTACAAATTCTACTTGATTTATGTACTTTTCAAAAAACCCAAAACTAGCTATCTTTCTCCTTGCGGCCAAGCAAAAACTTTTTTTTTTTCCTCTTAATTTTACCTCTCATCAAGTGGGAGAATCCTTGGACAGGGAGTTCAACTTATCACTTCTTTAATAAGAAGTATCAATTATTTTTATGATAAGAAATATTTTTCTTATATAACAAGGAAACTCAAAGGTAATCAATTTAATTTTTTTTACCAAGAACTTTGTAATTTAATTAGTTGACAACTTCTAGTATTTCCTAAAGAAAAATCTCAGGTTCGAATTCACTCTCCCCCAACTATCAAATTATTAATATATATTTATTTATTCGCCAAGAAAACTCAAGCGGATTACTAATTCATAAAGGAAATTAGAGGCAATTTCCCAGTCGTTACAATGACTAGAGTTCGATTCTCTCACAGTTGATGGATCAGATCTTACAAATTTTATATCACCTGAAAAAAGAAGATATGAATGGTATGTGACTCACCCGAACACCAAACCTATCACATTCGTATTTTTTGCTTTTCTGAACTAGACACACTAGTAGGCATGCAACAATTTATCATATTTTTTGCTTTCTCAACTAGACACACTAGTAGGCATGCAACAATTTCTATATCATTATCCTTTAACCTTACGCCTAGTGTCAGTCACATGCTACTTTACCATGATCTTAATTTTCTAAGGCTTTGACATGTCATTTTCCTATATTATTGCAGATGAAATTGACTTGGGCTTCGCCAGTCTTTGATTTATTTATGTGGAAGCATTTTGAAGAAAGAATGTAATTTGGTCCTTTGCTTTGTTGACCTCCTTTTTCGTTTTTGTTTTTGTGGGCTTTGTTTTCCATTTGTATTTTATATAAACACTTGTTCTATACTTCAGGATTTATTTTGACAAGCCCAAAGTAAATCAAAGTTTGCTAGATGTTACAGGCTCCGTAGTAAATTATTAGTTTTTTGTTTCAAAGGCATTCTCGATTATAGTTACAACAATAATTCTATCTAAAAATATAGGGCAAATGTGGATTTTAGTCCCCACTTGCAATTATATTTTGCAACTATTTAAAATGTAACAGTTAAGTCATTTCATCCATGTTCCATGACTACAATTAAGTTTTTGTTTTCCTCAAAAAAAAAAAAAAAAAAACTATTTATATTGCTTTAAAAAAAAAAAAAAAAAAGTAAAATAGAAAAGAAAGAAGAGGTGGTCTTTATTTGACATTGTAATTGAATCATTCTTTTTATTTTCCCCCCTTTTGTCTATTCACTTCATTCTCTTTTTCCTCTTACCCAAGCCCTTTATCTCTTCTCCCTCGATTGAACTTTGCCAATCCTCCTCTTTGGGCGTTGGGTTGGTATAGTTGGCAGATTTAGCAGTTAGGAATTTTTGGTGTAGATATTAGAGAATGTATAAATGGTTACTGTCGAAATTGTGGCTGACACTGGATTCATGGTGATGTTATGGTGATGATTGAGTTCAGTTGCCTGTGCATGGCATGCTTAAAAGTGGGACTATAATCAACAAGCTGTATATACATATCTGTGCATGGCATGTATATATATATTGTTTGCTCATATATATATATATACACACTCATTGATTTGACTATATTAACTCCTTTATCTACTAAGGAACCAATACCTAAGATGAGAATAAAGAGCTACGAGTACTCCCTTAAATGAATTAAGTTATAACTTGACCTCGGTCCCGCTCAAAGAACTAGCAAACTAGCAACTTCGGACTGTGGAAGACAATAGTTTTTTAGTCTAACTAGTGTCACTTCATCGATTTAAATGTTCACACTCAAGACTTACCCTCTAACCAAGATCCCAACCACTTGACCATGACTCTAGGTGGTCATGGGTATTGGTGGTAGACTTGGGCTAGCAATTTGGTGTTTGTATAATAGGCAAGCAGTTTGGGATTTGATTTTAAGAAGTGAATATGGTAAAATATATGGGCCAGCGAATGGACTATTGGAGCACAGTTGTCTCGATCATGGTGGGTTTCAAGACTCTCAACCTAGGAGGCGTGATTGTCTCAACCTAGGTAGGTTTCGGCTAGGGTGGCATTTGAATTGTGCATATGAAGGTCGATTTAGTTCATGTGAATTTTAATGGGAGTTGGTGAGAAGCCTATAAATGTGATGAAGAACAAGCACAAGGTTAGTATGTATTATTATATACAGTATAAAACTTGTGCTTTGTGGGTCTCATATGTTGATTAAGTACAAGCCCAAGGTTAGTATGTATTATAATATTATATATAAAACTCTGTCCTTGTGGGTCTCATACTCTCATATGCTAATTGACTTCCCCCTAAGTGGATAATTACAATTTTATCACGAGTTATCAACTTATCATTGCAGAAAATTATTAGATGAATGATTTAGTATCTAATTAAAATCACTACATTAAGGAGCCATATTGACCTATAACGTGACATTTGTTTTTAATAAAAAAATACCTTATATTATAATTGTATTTTTACGCACTTCAAATTGAATTGCCAGGCAGCTTAGAAGCCAACAAAATTAATGAAATATCTGATTATCTGTCTTGTTAACACGTTCAGCTTGGTGTGTTTGTTGGTTCGCAGGAACCATCCATTTCAATCAGTGGCCATGTTACACTGAAACCATACATAGTACATACAAGCAATAATCATGCAACACGGCTTTTCAGACATGGGCATGCAGAAGTTACAGCTCAATGTATCAATAATTTAAAGATGATAATAATGAGAGAAAAAACAAGTTTTAGTCCTTTTTCAAATATTAATAGAACGAGTTTAGAGGGTTTGGGATGAAATTCGAGCAAGAGAATGAGGAATTGATTGATTGCATTTCTACATTTCTATCAAAATCATGAGTAAGAAACTCCCCCTTCAAATGAAAAGAGTACTTCGAAAACTTCTCGGTATTATTCTGGAAGCTTTTTGGGTGACCTGCTTTGATTTTGAGGGTTTTTTTTTTTTTCATACTCATTTCTTTTCCTTTCTCTTCCCTCAGCTTTTACCATACAAAGCTTTATAAAAAAGAAGAGAGATAGAGTCTTTGTTTAACCGAGTTGCTTATTTCATGTTCAACGGCATTGCAATTTAAATCATTCAAAAGCTACCGTTGGAATGTAGTAAATTCACGCCAAACTAAGTATGAAAGTATTGTAATGACTGCTACTACATGAGATAACAGAGCCATTCCACTTCCCTGTCTTTCAGGGGTAAAAACATATAAAACTCGCAACAAAAAAGAAAGTTACAAATATTAGCAGTTGTTCATGAGGCATTCATCTTTTGATTAGTGTTGATAGACAAATGTGGAAATCTTGTTAGACAACACAAGTTTTTGCAAAATTTCCTGAGATTCATCAATCGGATTTGAACATGTACTACCGAGCAGGCAAGTGGTGATGGCTTATTGAGGGACTAAATCTGTGACAGCTACCCACCCAGAAAGAGAGCAACTTTGATGAAAATGTGCTTGATTTTGGTCAAGTCAATGGAAATGATTTATCTAATTAGTTTACATAGTTCAGCTGTATGCCTGACTCTATCCATGATATGAATTAACAAGTAAAACTTCCGTATCCAGTAAAAATTATGAGTTTTATGACAAACAAACTTCTTTTTCTGTCGGCTGAAGGCGCTAAAATATATTCTTTTCTTTTGTGATTTCTTCAATTCTTTCTGAGATGCCAGAACTACTTTATGGTTGTGTTACATCTTCATGAGATTGATTGCCTACCTATATGATCTCATTTCACACATTGAATTAAACAACAACATGAGCTGCCCTGCAACTCACATAATAATGAGATTAACTGATTAACCAAGTCCATAGACTCCAAAAAAAATTACCAACTCTAAAGTGTTAGAATCAAGAATCCCATTTGAAGGCCCCAGTAAGAACCAACTGAACAAAAACATGAGGCAATAGAATATACCGTGACCGTGAGGACCAGCTTCATTCATAAGCGGTTATAGCAAATGGCAATAAAAATATCCTACAAGTCAGCCCCTAAATATTATTTGTCAATTCAGCCAATTCGCAGGTTTAGTACTTATTCTGAAATGAAAGAAAACACTAGGGCAACAAGAGTTCTGGAAAAGATTCAGCAAGTAAACCAGAAAAGTTAGCAACGAGCTTCAGCACCAATGAGATACAAAATTGGACTGTTATTTAGTACTATTATTTATTTATTTATTTATTATTAGTGAGTTACACATGCATGAATGAGTCACAAACCTGCTATCTCACCCTCCATCCCATTATTATAAATGGAGGTAGTGCCATTGAACTAGAACTCATTACTCAAACTGTTATTTTATGATCATATCAACATTCATTAGGAGCCATCTATCATGTAGCCCTAACTCTAGCTAAGTTAAATGAAAAGTCATACTAAATATTCTAAAAGAGCCATCTCGGATTCTCGATTCCCATCTACATCTCATCCCCAACTCACTCTTTAATCCACCAAGAGGAGAACAAGTTGGGGAGTACATGCATCTAATAAAGAACCCGCAGGGAGTATCTCCAACCATGTTGTAGTGTCTCTCATCTTTCCTATTTACTGAACCACATTAGATATTTTATTCATTTATTTGCACCCGGTGAGTCTTGAACCCATAATCTCACTCTTTCGGGAGGAGGTGTCATTTAATCTACAACTCATTGAACATGTTTATCAATGACGGAAGGCTCTGTGCACCTACACTTATGAGCTGAAGATATGAAAATTCAGCTACTAATAGGCCCCATGAATTTTGTCCATACAGTTGAATAGCTTCCTTGGGCAGCTCTGGTATTTCTTACTTTCATCATTTTCCAAAGCTTCTGTTATTTATTTATTTATATGAAGACAATACTACATTTTGATTCAATACCTATGAAATTTTCCCAAAAAGAACAGACTTTTTTTGACAAATTTATATCCCAATAATCTTCTTAGAGGATTAATAATACCCTAAACCAAACATCAAATGACAAAGATTCTACATTATAACATATACTAAAATAGAAGACACAAAAAAAAAAAAAAAAAAAAAAAAAAAAAAGAAGAAGAAGAAGAAAAGAAAAGAAAAAGAGCCTACTCTCTCACCAAAATCACGCTCAAACTTTTTTGTTTATAGAAGCTAACTCAGAGTATGGGAGAAAAATTTTAGAAACCCTAAAAGCCTTTAAATTCAAGGTTTTTAGATTCCAAATAGTTATATATCATCTGCAGGACATTTCACTGAACTCTAAGGAGCAAAAACCCTAAACTCAAAACGAATAAAAAATTAATAAAATCCGAAACTCACAGTACAATCGCTATTTCGGTTCCGATCAGTCTTGATCGGAGAAGAGAAGGCGAAGCCTGGCGGCGAAGCGGCCGGTGCGGTCGAGAGAGGCCTCGTGGAGGAGAGATTGCTTGATGTTGTTCATGCGCTCGGTCAGGGATTGTTGCTCCTCCTTGAGAGCTGACGTGTCCTCCTCGAGGTCGTTGATGCGGTACTTCTGGCCCAGCGATCTGGCGCTCAAGAGCAAAATTCCCGCCATGGCGGCGAACTGAATGAAGCTGTCTTTGCGCTTCATTGCGTTCGCAAAAAAACCCAGCGATTTCTTAGGGTTTTGGACGCCTGTGCCTGTGGCTGAGCTTGGCGGTGCTGGTGAAGCCATGGTTGAGCTTGAGAGAGAGAGAGAGAACCCCCAACTGAAACTGAAATGAGTATTGGACTATTTGACTATTGCACATTGGCAATGGTATTGGATAAGAGAGTAGTTGCAACTCGAAACGGTACGTTTTGATGCACCGTTGGTTGGAATGAAAGAAGAGAGAGGAAACTGGAGAGGTCATTTTTTTTTTAGCAATGTTAAAATGTAAAAAAATTTTACCACTTTTTTTTTTTTTTTTTTTTTTTTCTTTTCCACAATTTCGTAGCATGATCAAATGAAAATACATCAAAATCATGATATCTATTATTAACACTAATTTTATGATATGTCCAAAAATTAGTGGTTCAACAGTTGTGAAAATTCTTGTCACTATATTTATTATGCTTTTTACACCAACTGATGACTGAACATATTTGCGAAAATGAAGTAAAACTGCAATGTCTTCCAGGTACATTTGGTGTATTTGGTTTATGCGCCGATTGAGGTAGATGGCTAGATCAGGGCCTTTCTATATAGCAATGAGGCCAACCAGAGTCCAAGAACGGTAGAGTATAGATGGGCGTACCAATGAGTCCATTGCTACTTGCTAGTGCAAAGAAAAATGATGGGAGATTGACCACAGAAAAACCCCAGCTAAATATTTGAAACAAAACCAAAATAGAAAATTACATTGTTCAAAATTGCATAACTAGCAAAAAGAATTTGTAAAGATATAAAATTACTACCATCCAGAAATCAAAACAACCACAACTGTCGTGTGTAACCGTTAAAAATGACTTCATCCTGCACAAAATGATTTCGTGCCGACTGAAAAGAAACTTTCACAATCACTACAGCTAACTAATAAAAGGGAGTTTCTACTTTCTCCATGTTAATTCCATTTATCTCTACCAAAAGACTCTTCCCACATAATTTAACTCTACCATAAAAAAGAAAGATCCTATCCTCTAATTGATTTCTTTTCTTTTCTTTTTCTGTGCTGTTCATTTTAGTCCCGAGACCAACAGTCTCAGTTCAATCAACAGGGTGGATATATCACTTCCAAGAGTATCCGCCCTTCCAAGAGCATTGAACAACTATCACTTTTGTTGCCTTAAAATGAAACTCAGACCCTGAGCTCATGAGAGTTAAAGTGATCTATACGTGCTACATTAGAAGTCCAAAGTTCCACATTGCTTGCTCTCCATACTCTTTGCTCCATTAGTTTCTTTTGTTCCATTCTTACGATCATTATTAGGGCCTCGACTCCGCCCAATGCCCAGCTTTGGCAAACCCCGATTTAGTCCCTCAAGCAGAACACAAGCTTTACACCATTTCTGCACAATAACACAGGGATGATGAATACTCAGATGCCCTAATGGGTAGCACATGCATGTTCACATGAATGGTCATTCCTAAAGCGCATACATGCAGGGGAAAGGAGGGGGGGGGGGGGGGGGGGCGCGGGGAGAGGGAGGGGGTGTGTGTGGGGGAAGCTGATGGAAATGGCAATGTTGGATAATGATAACAACTTGATTCCCTGACCCATCCAAAGGAAGTGCTGGTTCACAGAAGAAAATTACAAGCACATGTAGGACTTGGTATCATGAAAAAAAAAAGGCCATTACTGAGCAAATGTGTTTGATATTTTCCTACTGCACATGAGGCTGCCTCACACAAGATAGCTTAACAAAACTACAGCATTCCATCTCCCAAAATGTTGCAATTGCACAAACTCTCCCCACTCTAGGCCATAATAAACATGTTTGTCTAATAGGCAGATAACTACTTTTATAAATGAGCTATCATTTGCAAATCATGTTTATAAAATCTTTCTGTAATTGGGAAATAAAGTGAAGCTTGAATTTTGCATTACACAACAAAAGCATGGGTTATATACTACTGTGAGCTATCATTTGCAAATCATGTTTATAAAATCTTTCTGTAATTGGGAAATAAAGTGAAGCTTGAATTTTGCATTACACAACAAAAGCATGGGTTATATACTACTGAGTTTTGGTCAAACATATCAGGTCATGGAATATTGTTATCAACACTGCAAATAGAATCTAAGTGATAAATAAATTCCATGAGATATAAGTATCCAAAATTTTCTGGTTAGATGGAAATAGAAGCAAAACTTACCTGGCTCGAAATGTAGCCACAGCGTTCACAAGTCCCTTGTTCTGGCATTTTTGTAAAAGTAGAAATCCTGAAATCCTCACCTGATTGGATGATGTCAAGTATGGCCCTAGGTCTGCATCAGTAAGATGAGAGATAATTATGTCATACTAATAAAACAACTAAAATGCCAACCACTGGGGAAAGTCTCAACTAAATAAAAACCTGATTCTTTCCAAATCCTTTATGAACTCACGAGCAAAACCACGATATGCATTTGGAGAGTAAATGCCTGCAGTTTCCATAAAAAGAATTCGGTAATTAGTTCAATCGAAAACCCAATTAACAGAAACAAAGGTAGGACACAAAAAGGACCAGCTCGTAATTGATTGACTTTACTGCAGACTATTATGCATTGGCAAGAAAAGTTGCGAACTTGAAAATAAATACTGCAACTTGTTAAGCTGCATAAAACTATTCAGAGTTTGATAGAAACATGCTAAGTAGGTCCTATAAACCGCACAGGGAAACTAACAGAGAAAGTTGCAATGAGTCATTGAAAAGAGTATTCATGAAAAGCAGAATAATAAACATACATTCAGTGGAGAAATAGTCCAGCCTCTTGAAATATGCATACGTGTATATCTCGTTAAGGATTTGTAAATAATACCAACAAATATTTAAAGGATAACACGTTACAAGACTTTCAAAACCATTGAGAATTTCAATAACAAGGATATATAACAATCTCCTTTTCATATGTGTACTTGAAAGGTTTGCATCTTGGAATTGGTCCATCTTCACCAGTGACTATTGAAGTGCATCTACTCAATCTACAAAGCAAAAGCATCAATAAGTTTATAAACAAAACTTTATAAGAAACAAGATGGAAGAGTGGACAAATGTATTCACCTAGCAATATCACCTCGTAGAATATTCAAAAGAACTGTTTCTGCAATATCATCTGCATTATGTCCGGTAGCGACCTTGTCTACTTTCAACAATGCAGCACCTCGATCAAGGGCCTTAGAGATAAAGCAATCAATCAGTTGAATCAAATCCCACTTAATTTTCATTACTGATAAAACAATTAACCCTTGTGATTAAAGACTATGTAATTATACAACACAAATTGTGCTTGATATATCAAATCATTGTGTGCTTGCCCAGCGCTAATCCACAAAGCCAAGTGTCTGCCACCAACAGCAAAAATGGCAGGGCTAGTCGAAAATACATGATGAACATATGCGTGCCTATAATTTTAGAGGAGGTCATGTCCTATACCTGGCGTCGGAAAACACCACAAAATGTGCAATTATTCTTTAAACCTATCATCTTCACTATCTCGTCCATCGTCCATCCATACAAATCCTTGTATGAGACAATTTTAAGTGGCAGTCCATACTGAAAATGGAATATTAGAATAAGAGTCAGTCATCAGAATAATAGAAAATGACAAAGCAAACATATTCAAAAAAGAGAAATAGACAACTGGGAAAGGAAATTAACAAGTCAAAGTTTCAGAATGATGTTCAAATGGCACACAAGATGTTATAACAATGATGAACAAGCAAAGAGACTGGCACTGCAACTACTCTCAAGCACTAGAACAAGCAAAATAATGATTTTATACATTAACTTCGTATCTGCAAGCCTATAAATAAACCATGAGTAGATAAATATTATATGATCAAGACCGTGAACACGCACGTACTTGGAACTATAGAAGCTGGTAACTACGTTTCTCGTAAATTCAGGAAGAATATGACCACAATTGTTTTACAAGAATTACAACTTTATTAAGTTCCTTATTCAAAATTTTAAATAAAAGAAACAAACGGCAGATCCTGAATGGGGGAAAAAAGCATATCAGTGATATCGCCCAGAAAACATTATTGAAAACTTACAACAAGCACAATAAAAGGTCATACATAGTGCAAACAGGTCCCGCTTTGCGGGGGAACAAAGAGTACATTATGAAAAAAAAATGAACAAGAGTTTATTAAAAAAAAAGAACCACTCACCTGAATTTCATTTCGTTTGACAGTTTCAAGAGAGTCATCTCTGTACCCAGTAATGCCCTCATCAACTGACAAGAGGAAGAGATCCAGGCCATAACTGTGTCGCCGATTCAATTCTGATAATACATAAGCAAGGACTGTGGAATCTGCAAACATGCGAAGAGGCAATGAGAATTAAAAAAGAAAAAAAAAAAACAGATAACTTGTCGTGTCAAGTTAGCTGGATGGGTAACAGCTTGCTATGGTATAATCAACAAGACAAAAGACACAAAAATGGAGTACCAACATGCATAACACAAAGAAGTGAAGAACTAACAGAAAGGAGATGAAAATAACTTTTAGAATTCGCATATTGGTCTGTAATTGCAAAAACTGAGCCTTATGGCTTAACTATATTCTACTTCTGGTCAATATCTGCCTCTATCTTTGGGCAACTTGTGCCCCTAAATTTTTGTGGAATACATAATTGAACTAATATCTCTTTCTTTTACTAGGGATATTTATATATAACAAACTGTTTTACAACATGTACAGACAAACCCAATAATTTCTATTCCTATGTCATAATCTGAATAGTGTATCGATTGAGATGTTCTGATTCATCACATGACCAGATTCGCTCAATCCTCATATGCCCCAAATCTGTAATCAAACAGTTACATTGTTACTCTTGTACAATCAAAGCATGCATTAGCATTTCACTACATGCATTAGCATTTTATCTGATAAAAGTAAAATCAAATTGCCATTCTTTTGACTAACTAGACCATTCTCAATATATTTCCCAGTATATGCTAATTACAAAACATTTATCATACAACATTTCACATGGCTAAAATAAGATATGTTACTATTTTGTCAGACCCATTAATTATTAGGATGAAACCATAAACTCTCACTTTCATCGCCTGACGGGCAGCTAAAAGAGCTGCTTCACTCTTCACATGATGTAATTTAACTAAACATATTTAAAAGAAATTTTTTCTATAATAATTTTAGAGGTAATCAAATGCAAATCACAGGAATCAAATATATGGAATTAGGTAACACCGAGACCAAAATGACCTAAATTCGGTTCTTTCAGTATGAAAGAAATCTAGTGCTTGTCCTGTATCTGACACAGAACATACAATAAGAAAAACAAAGCATAGTCACTAGAATATGATAAAATATGCTAAGAAACAAGCATTCACCTTTACCACCAGACGCACCAATAGCAATGCGTTCACCGGGCTTGAATAACTGATTCTCAACAATTACCTGATGGATCTCCTCCTCAAACACCTCATAGAAACACTCCCTGCATATCTTCATACATAAAATTTATCAGCCCTATCATCATCTGTCTCTTTTTATTCCTACTTAAGGACCACTATTTTCACTTAATAAATCTCTTTTCAACACCAAAAAAAAAAAAAAATGGAGCTCAATTATGACTGTCCTTCAATTAAACTATTTTTTTTTTCCTTAAAAAGAGTCAATTAAATTAGATTATAGAAATTAATTTATATATATTTTTGTCAATTTTGTTAATTACAAACATCTAATAAATATTTTTAAAAAAATAAAAAGTAAAACAGTAATTCATAGAATGATGAAACAATAAGGAACAACTGGAGTAGTATAATTTGGTGTAAAAGTTCACATCGTGTGTTCTGGTTATTACTGCGGTTCTGGAATCGAGAAAGCAAGGTAAATTGATTCAAATATAGCTTTGTAGGAACAGAGATTTGAATGAAAGATAGCAGCATGTTATGTTAATTCACTTTGTGTTGTTGTATGAGCAACAGAGAGAGAGAGAGAGAGAGAGAGGCACCTGCTGTAGGGTTTTAGGTCTTTTGAGAGCGGCCCTTCTCTGATTGCAGATACAGCACAAGCGGGACCCGGCCTTCGTCGGCTTCTCCTCCTCGCCTTTTTCCATTTGAATTTTTCTAACACGATCGTTTCCGACCTTCGTTCCTGAAACTCCTCAACATAAAATAAAATAATTCGGCTGGCTGTTCAAAGGAACCAACCGTTTTGGGATTTTTTTTTTTTTTAATTGAAATATGCAATTTGGAAAAAAAAAATTTATTTTGTTTCATAAGTTTCAAAATGACGTGGTTTAAATTTGTTAAACTACATCGTTTTGTATATATGTAAAAAACATATTTAACACTTTTTTCAATCCCAAATCCCAATATAATCATTTTAAGTAGTTGAAGATGGGTTTTTTTATATTATATTTTTAAGTAGTACAACGTGTGTCATGACTCGTCTAAGTGGTAGAGGGGTAGACCCACTATCATCTATCTATTATTCGCAACTCGTCACATGGGTGAGTTGGGAGTGGTAGTTGTGCTACTTCATGTGACACAAGCATAACTCATTTTTAATATAGATGAAATGGAAGAAGGTGAAATGGTTTTACTTTTTTTACCAAACACTAGGTAATGTTAGGACTAAGAATGCAAATTTTGAAACTTTAAAAGTGTGAATTTGCAATGTAATTGTAAGCAAGTCCAATGGGCTAAGCCCATTTAAAATAGTGGATTTAAATTAGACGGCCCAATATAATTAATTTGTTGGAGAATGGATTTCCGAGGTCAACTTTAACGTATTGGTATGATTTAAGCTTTAGATAAATGGGTAAAAGTTAGACAATTCAAGGAAAAATAACAGATTTTTAGAATTAACACTTCCTCGAGTTTGGTCGAAGAGCAAGTTGTTCATAGATTGTTCAAGTCTTAATCACAGGATAGTGCTACACAATGTCTGTGTTTCCTCTTAGTTTTTCGTCCCCCCTTCTAGAAGGATCTCATTTCTTTATATATTTATCTGAATTGCATCCTAACCCTCCACTTGTACAGTCATTGACCTTCCTTTGGATGCTTGTCCCATCAGCATTTTGCTGGAGGTGGAAAAATGTGTTGCAAGCCGTGAGGACACTGTTCATGGGTCATTCCTCCATTAATGCGGTCAGCTGAGTTGGTGTATTGCATTAAATGTAGAAGTGATGGCTACTTTATCTAGTATTTTGTCTTCTGATGTAAGTGGCTTGCTCGAAGCGACCTGAGGAACACTCGCTCTTCGAGCTTCTCGGGAGATCGACCTCTTCGTCTCTCCTCCTCGAATTCTTATCCATGTGTCAAGTCAACATTGATGTGTGTGTGGGCCCCTTCACCTCCTCAGGTTGGGCCCACGAGCTCTATCCCATACTTGAACCTTACCCTCCCACAGTAATATATATATATATATATATATTAAATTCCAAACCAAAAGCTACTCGGCATTAACTTTAATTCACTTCTTTCTCTTTCTCAAATTACCTCTTCACTTTAAGAAACTGTCATTTCATCTTTTATGGTTTAGAGAAATAAAAAATTTTATATATACTTTTTTATATAGGTAAATGATGCTTTCTTTCTTACTAGTCGCAAATATTGTGTTTTAGTATTTATAGTGGGTTTGATTTTTTTTTTGGTTTATTACCATTAATTATTAGTTTATTGGTTTATATATGATTTTCTAAATTTTTATGTTTTTTAAAGTAATAATAATACTTTGCAAAATTTCAACAAATAAATAAATTTTTTAAAGTAAAAAAACTATTATAGTTTCAAAATCAAAGAATAGTTTTTATTTTTTTTAAAACAGTAAAGTTATAAAGCTTCTTTTTTATTTTAACAGATTAAATTTTTTTTGTAGTAAATATGTAAATGATACGTGTACTTTTGGGAGAATCAATCAATTGGATCTAAGAATATTGATTTAATTTTAGACTCAAATAGAAAACCTAATGACAAAATCTAAAAGTGAAGGAGGTAATTTGATATGAACTCTAGTTATAGAGAGATAGCTAATAATTTTCCTTTTTCTAGGTTCTTTGAAGTCTTATACTTTATTTGCTTCAAATATAAATATTTTCTAATAATTACTCATTCTCTTTACTTTCTGGAAAGTAAGGGAGTGTTTAGTACACTCACTCAAACATACATTTTTAGTTTTTAAATAACATTACACATATTTTTATACACTTTTTCACACATGTTTTCAAACAACAAAACACATGTACCAAACACTCCAAAAATTTCAAGAAATATTTGTATTGTGAAGCGTATTTGTGTGGTGTTTTGTTGAGTATATGATATTCTAAAAAAACATTTTCCACTTTTGAAAACTGGAACTTATTCTACTCTTAAAAAGAGAAAAAAACATTCTCAATTATATTGGAGATGTTTTCCGTTACCCATATAAACAAATTTTCGTTGAATTGCGTTTTCCACTACACCAAACACCAAAAACATTTAGATTTTTTTTTTTTTTTTTTGGAAACAAATAAAGCATATTAATATAGTATGATTTGACCAGACAAAACCCAGGTAGGCCCAAGATGATTTCCTACCAAACCCAACTCAACAATCCAATCAAGCCCAATTTATCTTTCTCGGTCTCAATCTCATTACTTTGATCTGCTAAGAAGCTACCAATCTTCCACAGAGGTAGAATTTTGTTCTCTTGCCTCTACTACTACTTAGCTAATTTCACATCCTTCTCGACTACTTGGGTATTGTTCTTCACATATGCTACAGATTTACTTCGATAATGTCTCAACTCTTTCTTCGGCCTCAACTCCAGTTTTTCGTGCTCAGACTGAGGTTGCCTCAAATCCAATTTTTCATGCTCAGACCAAGCACATTGAGGTCGACTATCGATCTTTTGAGAGAAGGTTGTCCATTAGGATCTCAAGTTAACCGTGTCTCTACCTTAGATTAACTTGTTGACCAGGTCACCAATGCATTTCTTACACAACGTTCCGTTCCTGGTTCTTCGCTCCAAACTCATGTCCCCTATACTTTGGCCATGCGTTTGAGGAGGAACTGAAGCAGCAGAATACACAATGCAATGCCAGGCCACTCCATGCCAAGTCAATCTCAACCAACTGAACAAACACCCCATCGCATCCTTGCTGACTCAACAAGTCAAGAACTAGCTAGCTTAAGATGGTTTGTACAGTGGTTGAGCTGGTTAGAATAGGTTATTTATACTGAAGGAAAGCTAAAATCTCTTCCATAAATAGAAGAGTTAAATGTTTTACTTTAGATTTACTAAACACATAATGCAATGTTAAGAGCTCTGCATAATGAGCATTTTACTCTTTGGCTGCACATTTCCTTTCTCCCTCATTTCTTCTTAGGTTTGCCCATTGTGTTGGTAATCCTTTCTCAAGTTTTCTTGCACCATTGTCCTCTTTTTGTATGGCAAGGTACCCAATACGATAATCATGCACTCGCAGGTTTAAGGTAAGTATACAACAATCTGCCAATAACATGCCAAAAAACTAATTGAAGAGAAGCTGGAATAACAGAGGGAGAAGCCGAGGAGGGGGGTGGCGGTTTGTTAGGAGACAATCTAGGCCTTAACTACCAGGCCCAGGAAAAAATCATTAATTTGTCACCTATATAGCATGTATTAATAAATTAACGATTTGATACACTATAAACCAGATGAGTGTGCCAGCAACAAGACCAACCACAATTTAAAAGCATATCAAGCCAAAAACCTAAATTATACAACGATTCTGAGTAACTCAACCATTTAATAAAAACCCTGGCAAAGTCAATTACCGTCAAACCCAACCTCCTTCCATAATCCTCACAAGGACATCCAGAAATCACAACCATGCCCACTTGAGTTTGTGGGCTCTAGTTACTAGTTGTCCTGCCCAGGGTCACCCTGAACTCGTCGATTTAGTTCATGTCGTAACATCTCTATATATTCCTGCACAGGCCAAATAATATTATGAGCAGTCAAATGTGCCACATCTACTGTAATCAGTATTAAACAGACCTCATGCACAACGTAAAAAGCATAAGAATTCATAGCTTCCATAACTACTACCACCAAAACTAAGTTACAGAACAAGAATGCATAGCTTCTAATGCAGACAAATGATCTTGACTGCATTATTTTTATTGTTAAGTTAAACACACCCAATGAGTTTTGAACCCACATTCTTACTCTCCAGCCCTACTTATAGGGGGAAGAGGTGGCCTTAGCTAAGAGTTCATTAGCACCTTGAGTGAATGATGGCAATGGAAGTGCAGTTCATTGTGCTTCCAGATACAACACCCCCCCCCCCCCCCCCCCCCCCCCCCCCTTCTCCCCACATGCAATTGGTTATAGGTGCACAAAATCATAATTTTGGACACTTACATTAGCAAGACCTTCATCACTGCACAACTCATCCACAAGACCTTCAAAACCACCTTCACTGCCAGATAACTGAACTGCATTTTCAACTACAGAACGGAAAACATTTTGAGGTGGATTCAGGTTTTCAATCCCCTGAGCCACTTGTTGAAGGTTGATCTGAAAACAAAAAAGAGACTTTATGTTATCAATTATCAGCCCAAGTTAACAGTAATACAAGCACATGTTTCATATAACTTCAGGTTTGACATATCTTCAGATCAAATTATCTCCAATGGTTCCTACTTAAAGATATAAGGCCCAAAGTACGTCAACAACCAGCAGCTGTGGACCTGTGGTAAAAAATAATCCACGACAAATGCAGGATTGCAGGATTGTATACAATAGACTTTTTTTAAATATGCAGATTACAGAATTTTAGTATTAAGCAACTAATCCCACAAAACAACAATAAACCACAATTACACAATCAATAAACTAGGTCAGTCAATAAAAGTGATCTTATTATAGTACAATCCAACCAGTCCTTGTTTCCTAATTTCTCTGTTAATAACAAGTAACTACAGATTTAACTTAGAAAACTTGGTCTGTCAATAGAAGTGTTTCAAAATTTAACCCCAAAAAAAAAAAAAAAAATCCATTTAATCAACAACCTGATGCAGTTCAATGAGGTATTAATGTAAAAAATATATTTCAGTAGGGTTCTTTGACAAGGCCATGGCAATAATGTGACCCACATGTAAAACAAGCACTGTTAATAGGATTTGACTGACAGCCCAGGAGTAACAAATGAAAAAGAGCAAAAGAAAATACATGTACAAGTCCTTTACGAACACGCATGTATACAAACCTGGACATTATGTTCATTAGGTTTGTCATCTCTGCTCAGCCTCCTCCCATTAAATTCTGGCTGGGTTACAGCTTCAGCAGAAGGAAAAAGTTGAGAGGTGGTTGACCCACCGCCGATGGCTCGGGATACAATGGGCATCATCTGTTGGAACATCCTAGACAAATCAAGGCCACCACCTTGGCCTCTTCCAAGCCCAGTGAACATGTTTCCAAGATCTTGGCTGTCAACCTGTTGGGCAATTTGATTGATTGTATTCCTCATCTGTGGGCTCTCAGTGAACTGTTGCAACATATTCCTCAAGACATCCGGAGAGCCAGCCCCAGTTTGTTCTGAAACACCTGCTAATAAACCATTCAAAGCAGGAGTTTGCAAGACCTGAGACATAACACTCGCCATATCAATCTGGTCATCAGAACCTTGCCCTCCCAGAGGTCTACTGTCCATGACCTGCCCAACTACAGAGGGAAGTTGTCCTAGGAGCTGTTCATTTGCATTCATACTATTTGCAGCAGAGCTACGGGATGCTAGAGATTGCAGTAGCTGTTGGCCGCTTGTTCTAATCTGCCGATCTTGATCAACAGAAGCACTGGCTGTACCACCATCACCACCCAGGACCTGTGATTTTTGTGGCTTGCCTCGTCTCTGATTGTACAAAAAAAACATGGATTTAGTAAGTATCTATGAAACAGAAGACACTCAAATCATGTTAACTAAAGAACCCAAAAACTAAACAATGAACCATGTATAACCCACTACTTCATTTGAAACATAAAACAAAATGAATAGAAGCAAAGCAAAATCAAACATGGCACATGAAGTTATTCAAAACAGAGAACAAAGCCTGAGGGAGAATTCTCAAGTACTAATTTGAAATATACAAACTCAAGCCAACAGGTAATACTTGACTAAAGCCAATATAGAATCACCACAATATGAGGAACCTACAATGCTAAATACAAATTATAACAAATATCTAAGAAATAAAAATATGTAACGCTTTGTAAAATTATATTAAAAAGGAAATCAGTACAAGACTCCAACACCACATCTTTATTTATGAACTTCTATTGCTTGATCTGTTGCTAATGCATTTCTCAACATTTAAAAAAAAATTATAAATAAGTACATTATTTTAAAAGCACAAAAGGGCACAACCATGTGCATAGGAGGAGATAACCAACCATCAATTAAAACTACAAAGTTCAATAAACTCAAGTCAATTTGAAAAAGAAAAATATGTGGTGGTAGCCATCCAATCATATAAGAACCTCAAGAACCAAAGCTTCAAGTCCAAATTGATTTCTTACACCCTTCAAAACTTTGGGCATTACCTTTCTTCCAAATACACCACATAAGATACAAAGGAATTGCATTCCATCTATCTACATTATGATGTCAACCAAACCATCCTTTCCAACAAGACAGCAAATTAACAAAACTTTAGGCATGACCCACTGATTCCAAAATAGACATAAAACCATACCCCACAACTCCATAGCAACATCACAAATATACATAAAACCACGGTGCACTACTCTAGCAATATTAAAGTGAAGATGCAAGTGATTAGTAGTTTCCATACTCTTTTTTTTTTATAGGTAGTAGTTTCCATACTCTTCATACAGATACAACACCAATCTACCACTACTATTTGGTGCTTCCTCAAATTATCCATTGTTAGGAATTTCCTTAAGGGCACAATACATCCTAGAAAACTTAGTAAAAGGTTTTAACCTTGCACTCCCGGTGTTATGAAGGTTTCCCACATATTTTCTATTCCTCCCATCTCCTACAAACTTTTGTAAAGTACAGGGTATCCAGAAAAGAGACAAGGCACCAACTCCTAACCTTGCAAAGCTCTAATGAAACTGATATCCCAATGAAAGCTACCACATTGCATGATCATCCGCCACCGAAGCCTCTTTATGTTGTGCAATGCTAGTTAGTTCCAGAAAACGTTTTGTGTACAATAAACTAACAACAAGAGCATAACCAGTGAAACCAGAACTACGGAAAAGCAATTATTTTTTTTAAATAATGAAATTTTATTGAATTCAAAAAAAAGAAAAAGAAGTCACCCGAGTATACAGGATGTATTCGACTGAGGACCAATACAATCAAACACACAAATTACAATGATCCATCAAGTCACAAATCAGACATATAGAAAACTACTCCTTTGATTCCGGTGTGTAAAATATGGTTAGTTTGGCAGGAACACAATACTCGTACCTTTGAAGATAAAGATATATCTCTAGAACTATTAAAATCTCCTCTGTTTGGTACTTTGTTTCAGTGGTCTTGAGTTTGGGGTTACACACAATGTATTTCCATTCATGCTTTTCTTCATTCTATTAGTTTTACTCCTTGAGTTTATTGTATTCATTTCCAGTTCAGAGTACAGTCCATCTTCAAATCTTTAGTTGTTTCTCTTCTACCATATGCACCATATCAAACAATGAGGGACAGCCATCCAAACAACACTATTATAATTGATGTCCAAACTTTCCTTGCCAACGCATCAGTAAATCCACTAGAGTCTTTGGCATCACCCCTTGAATACCAAACAAAACAAACACCATAGTCCACAACTCAATAGCAATAGGACAATGAAGTAACAAATGACCTATGGATTCCCCGTTACCTTTGCATATATAACAACAATTCAAAATCCAAACTTTTTTTTTTAAAAACAACAACAACAACAACAACAACAACAACACACACACACACACACACACACACACACACACACAGAGGACGTGTACTAAGGGAAGCAGGAGGCTGACATATTGAAGTTGAAAAAGGTAGGGGCCAAGGAAATAATGGAGGAAAAGGGTATTGGGAACTGTTGTGAGGACAGAGGTGGAAAGAGTGGGGAAAAGGTATGTAGGGTGGTGGGGAAGGTAGAGACAGTGGTAAGTGAGATGGTTGAGGGGGGAAGTTATTGAAGTAGAAGGGAGAGTGGAAGAAGACATATTAAGATAATTTGGCAAGCCATTGTTGCATTCCAAACATTCCTTTTCGGTAAATTATCAATTGTCAAAATTTTCCCCAATGCTGTAATCCAAACAAAAAAGGCACCTCTAGAAGGGACTTTAGGCTTCCATATACTTTTCCAAGGGGAGAAGGATCACTAGCAAAAGTCAAAACCTGCTAACAGCTACGAACCTCAAAACCCCTTCTCTTATTCGGCTTCCAACACATCATGAACTAGGGAAAAGCATTTATCTTAAAACTAAGCAGAAAATGGCACAAAAAGAGCAAGAGCACACAAACTAACTCATATAAGACACAACTGAACAATAACAAAGAAAGAAAATTGACAAAGTACCCTGGCGTGTATATTTCCTTTCATATTCTCACAAATATTTTACCTGTTCCTATAAATAACATAAATCATTCATTTCCCTCCTCTTTATTTTTTTTAAAATAAACATGTGATACTTTAGTCAAATGTTCTGTCCTCCGGCAAATTGCATTTTAACATGCAAGCACAAAAACTGTGCTACCTAACCTAGCAATTTTGTGCAAATATAAGCACTTGCATAAATCTAAAGTAAACAATTAACTGCTTGGGCATTATATTTGTGTCAATAAATCCATGCATCTTATCATAGGCACTTAAACAATGAGAAAGTCTTTAGACAACTTTTGTGCCACAACTCTGATGTGGTTGATGGTGAGTGGTGGAGAAAAGAAGATAGGTCTATATGAAAGTGATAGATTGCAATTGACTACAACAAAGTTGTGGCAAAACTTGTGGATCAACAATAACTCACATGTAAATTCCCATCCTACCACGGAAGTGTCCAATAAAACAAACCGTTGTCCAGCCATTATTGAATCACCCCATAGTCCAAAACTAGACAAGTAAAACATAAAATATGTTTTGCAGTGACCAAACCTAAGCTGACACCCAGTGAAATCTACAACAACCCCCAAGTCCGCACCACAACCTTTGCCTACGAGGACATGCGTCGGGCCGCAAGACCAGCTCTTCTGTTTTCCTCTCAAAGATAATGTCTAGAGGGCTTATTTGGTCCCTTAACATCCCCCAGCAATCTATTCCCTGGTGATAACAAACACCCCACTATGTCCATCTCCATTAGATGTTGAAACATCACACCAAGTACACCATAAGTGCAAAGCTGAATTTATAGCAATAATTTACTGAGGGAAGAGAGCTATTTATCTTTCAATAAGCTATTTTAAGGAATATTATAAAATACAAAATTAGCTTACCTTACGTTCCAAACCTGCCAGTCCTAATCCAAGTGGAACAGCTTTGTCACCCTCAGTTGCATCATGCTTCTCACCAGATCTTAGAGCATTTTCTGGAACACCCTCAGGCTTTGCCACTGTTCCTCCACTTAAACAACTCACAGAACTTCCGGAGGCAGAAACATCTTTTAAGCCAGTTGAAGCATCATTATTACTTAATTGGTCACATTTAGGATCATGCTGTTTACAATCAATAAATCAGTACAAGATTCAAACAACAATCAAGAAAGTAGCAGAAATTACTTATCAAAAAAAGTAGCAGAAATAAGATCCCCATTTTGTGCACAAGATCTACCTTCTGACCTTCACTTTCAGGTGTGCTTCCAGATATAAATGCATCTGATTCCCCAACTCTGTTGATCAAGTTGGCTGTCAAGGTATTTGGATGTTCATTCCCTACATCACTACCTGCACAAGATTCACCAGATGAACTTTGAACAGTTGATTCTACTTGACCTGTATACAGAAATATCAGCTTGGTGAATTGAGCAGCATAATACTTGCTAACATATTTATAATAAATGGATTCAGGTTAAACAAAATAAATAAACAGCTAGCCACCTGATGAAACCATGTTATCTCCTTGCATATTTCCAATTAAATTTCTAAATCGAGGATATCCTTCAGACAAAACAGAGGATAGTGAAACAGAATCAGAAGGTGGCTGTGAAACAGAAACTAGTCCAGGTTGAGCTACACCGGAATTTGCAACACCACCAGGGCGTGATGGGACAGCCGTCGCAATGACACTTCTCATAGGTAGCACCCTTGTTGCACCTGAATCACCAGCACCAGCACCATTACGGTGCTCTCCCTGTGTTCCTTCCGCATTACTTGCCCTTGTACCAACCGCTGAAACAATTGGCGCTAGGGAAGTACCTGATATTTAATAGCATCAAATCACTATATGGAAGTTACATGGTGCAGGTAAGTAAAAAAAAAAAAAAAAAATCTTACCAGCATGTATATGAATGTTTATGTGCCTTGGGGCATTCCCAATACCAACAGAACCCAAAGTCATGGGATTTGGCTGAGGAACAGAACCGCCAAAGAGGGAGCTGGTTTGAAAAGGAGAAGGCTGCAAATAATAATACATCACTAATCCATAACTGACACCAAACCATTGCAATCATTTAGAAGCCATAACTACTAGGATTTAACAAACCAAATCTACAATTTCTTTATGGTCTATTTGGATTGAGGGGGAGGGAGGGGGAGTAGAGTAGAGTTGGCTGAAAATAGAGTAGAGTAGAGTAAAGTAGAGTTGGCCCAAAATTAATCTATTTTCAGCCAACTTTACTCTACTCCCCTCTACTCTCCCTCCATTCTCACTCAATCCAAACGGACCATTAGAGTCTACTAGCTTGTTCTACTTATTCACCGTACTTGTTAGTTTATACATTTGTTCTCTATTTGGAGACTAGAATATGCCTGATTCCTATTGAATGTCCTTACTACACCCCATCAAAATTGAATTGGACTTTTTTTTATTGGTCAAAATTGAATTGGACTTCATGGAGCATCTGCCTTAGTCGTGAACAAGACTTCTAGTTTCAGGAGAAAATACTATTATTGCTGAATACCAACGGTTGATTTAGAGACAAGAATGAGTCATTCAATAAACATATTGACCCCTTTTTTATTATAAGTAATAATACTTTATTGAAAAAATGAACTACCTCACATACACATACACAAGAGTACACAAAATAGTCCTGGAGTTACAAAAATTGATAGTTACAATTTAATGAAAGAGAATCAATGAAATCTAGAATGTAATGTATCTCGCTGTGACCCAAAACACAAGACCATTCAAACAAAGTTGTTGGGAAAGACAAAATATTGACCTATCCATGACAAAAATTGCAATAAGTTACTCACCTAAGATATTGCTACTTTAACTTTAAAATATTCTATTATCAAATCAGTCTCACAGATACCTTACATGTCCAAAAATTTCCTAATCTAGCAAACTGATATTTGAAATGCTTAATATTAGGTAAAAAGAATTGATAAAGCGTGCAGCTACTAACAAACCTGAACCATTATAGGATTAGGGCCTGATGAAGATATGTACACTGCAGGCCCAGCATTTACAACAGATTCTGCCTGCAAATCGAACCACTAGAATTTTTTAAATGCTTTTGACACACAAATGAACTAAAGCACAGAAGAGGGATAAGACTTATACAGGAGACTGTCCCATTCGCAGTGTCAAAGCCGTGCGGCCAAGCTCAAGAAGAAGGGCACCTAGATGTTGCATTGAGATGCCCAATTGCATTGATTCTGCCTGTATTTGGCCCCTTATAGTGGGATCAGAAGAAGGTCCCTCTTGCTCCAAGCGTCCTGCAATATGCTACAAAGTTGCAGCAAGTTACAAACAACACATAATCAGATAATAAGGCAAAATCCAAGGAATGTAAAATTGGCACGTCTTAATGAATATGTCAGCTTCATCAAACTCATGTTACAGTAATAAGAATCTTATACGAAAAATAAATAGCTGATACAATACATCAGCTTTGGAAAAGTGTAATTCATCTGTCAAAGATACTTATTGAAGCACTGCATAAAAACATTGTAATCAAAGAAAGCTCTGTAAGATAAATGTCCCAAGGCATATAATATGATAAAAAAAAAAATATGACTTACTTTCCTCCATACTTTAACTAAGTATCTCCAGGGATCAAAACTTTTCAGTACTAATTAATTTTTTAGATCCTGTGACTGCATCACAATGAAACATGCACAGCACAATACAATGAGATGTTGACAATATGTTTTACACTGAACATTGAAACCATTCAATGCACTGATAAAATTAACTTCAGTGGGTGGATGGCAGATGACCCACAGCCAGAAAGGGACAGTTATGAGTTAAAATGTGCTGCTTAGGGCCTCCTTATGCTTTGTTTCTTATGTTTAAAACTTGAAATGCAATATAATTTCTCCATTCGAAAAATTTAAATGCAATGTGTAACTGATGTTTTGGAGACAATTTTTATTTATGAGAATTTGAGTGCAATGTAGAAGATGCGCATATTTCTTCTGTATGCTTTAAAACACACACACACACACGCACACATATTAACTCTATATTGTTACATACTTTATTATCATTATAAGGATTTACCTTGCATACTAAAACAAACTGTGTCACTCTTTATCCTGTGTGTTTGGCATCAACTTATTTAGCTTTTTGCTTTTCGCTGAAAGTATACTGAAGTGTATTTGTACTTTGAAAAAGTGAGATTTTAAAAAGATGCATATCAAGGCTAAAAGCTTAAAGCTAACCAAATAAGCTACAAACAAACGGACACTTAAGAAATCCATTTAGAATTCTTATGATCCATATATATTTCTAAAATAATACCAGATTCAGTGAAAAAATATTGGAACTAATGAAACTCCTCTCTTTTACTCTCAAGAAATGTTCCAAAAGTTGCTAAATGTCACAACAAACCCAAATGTATTCTTCCACAAAAGAGACAAAAAATCAGAAATAATGGATATAATCTAACAAAAAGCCAAAAAAGAGGTAGAGAACAGACATACACACAAATATAGTGCAGCAAAAGGAACAAAACAAAGTCACCCAAAAAACCCAAAATTTAAAGTGTTCTGAATATGGCGATTACAGATAGTGCAGCAACAGCGTGACCACTGAGAAGTCGTTCTGCTTGACGCAGGACAATGCTCAATGCTTCAGGTGAAGGCAACCCCTGTGCGCTGGAAGGTAATTCCACCCTTGGTAGGTCACGGGAGTTGGTCAGAGATGAATTCGGTTGGTACCCTACATCATGGAGAACCAATTAATTTTAAGCAATCATTTGCAACTAAAAGTTATAAAGGTTTTGGAATCACCATTTTGAGACAGTGTCTGCTCCATGCGATTCATAAACTCAGAGAGAGTGTTCAATGAATCAGGGATAGGCTGAAATGAAGGGGAAAAAAAAAAGATATATGAAAGACAGTTTAATGCAAAACACAAGTGAATCATCAATGTAAGAATATATAACTACCATATGAAGGGAAGGAACAGGTACTGCTGCTGCAGCCAGTGGGATTTGCACAACTTGAGGTAAAGATTGGAATGGCTGACTAGAAAATGCCTGCCCAGACTGTGCTTGATTTCCTGTTTGGGCCTGGCCTCCAACATTACCATGCATCCCTTCTGATTCGTTTCCTTGAGTAGGCTGACCGGGAGCATTTGGCTATGGGAAAAAAATCATCTTAATATGCTTTACATTAAAAAAAGGTGTCACGTTATCCCTTTGAGGGATCAAATTCTCCATACACACACAACAACCACAAGCAAAAGACAATATTAGTCAAAACCACTATACAGTTCCTTCCCATGTGCGTCAGGCATTGATATTTGATCAGATGTTAGTTGCCATCCAAATCATATGCACCTAATTATTCCTAATGTATTGCCTTAAGTCATAGTTCAGTGCCAAACTTCAAGTGGTTAAAAACTTATAATTGAAGGAGAGAATATGACCAATAGCATATGTATCCTTTATCCAGGTTAAGTCATGAAGCAGAGAGAATTAAAGATCATGCTATAGCCAACACAAAGACACAGTAAATAAGAAAAAAAAGTGAACATTGCAAAAATGAATATATATATACCAAGCAAATGGAAAAGGTGATAAGAAGGCTATAAATTCAGTAAGCCCTTGCGTTGACAAAGTGTTACGCAGTCAACAAGAGGAGTTTGAGATCTGACGGATGTGTAAGTGAATGATATTTACAGTAACCAGTAAATAGGTTTGACATGGTTCAAACAGGGATTGCAAAGAAGAAAGAAATACCATGAAGGTAGAAAGAAAATTAATGATAATATATGAACCTCCAAAAGTGTCAAATGATTAACTAGATTCATGAAGCCAAACCCATAGATTGTAAATCTAGCTGAGTATATATAGATCAGATTGTTAAAAATGCTCTCCTCTTGGATAACTGAGATGCAAGATGCATCCAACATATAAATTTTTTTGTAAGTGCATCCAAAATAGAAATTAATATAGATGAGCACCATTGCAAGGTTTGTGCATTACTTACCGTGGTAGACTGCGTACCAGAATTACCAACAGCTGTAGTCTGGCCACCCAGTCCTATTGAATTCAAAACTGCCCCAATAACCTACAGTTCAAACAAAAAGCCATAAGGTCCTGTTGCAATAGTAATTGACATAAACCCACCTCACCACAAACCCTAATACTAAGACACAAATTAAAGCAAGACTTTCACCAACTATGAGCAAGAAAACACACCCGGCTAAGGTCAGGAACAACGCCTTCACCTTGCTCCCCAACATTAAAGGTCCCAAGGACTACACTGTGGGAAATTTGCCCAATTCGATTACGAGGGTTGCCAGCACTGGAATCAGTTCCTGCCAACTCGCATGAAAAAATAAAAACACAATTAGTTTTTACAACTGATGGTTTTCATTTTAGAGAACCGGTCCCAACCCGATATAGTGCAGAAGAAACTTTGCCTGAAAACCAACCTCTATTACCATCATTCCCAGTTGTCTCTCCAGTACCTGGACCAGATGAAGGTTGAGACTGTGCTGGCTGCCTTTCCACTAAATGCAATGTGTGTCCATTTTCCACATCTACAACCACTTAAGGAACTACTTTCTGAAAGTAATCAATATAAAGCTGATAGCACAAATGAACCCATTCTAGGAACTATAAAGACCAGTGACAAACTCACTGACAATCAGATTTATGCAGCCCGATATGCTCAATAATTAAACATTGAAGGATAAACATCATACAATAAACAAAAGTAAATCCAATCCACAGCACAAAATATAAATTATATAAACAGCATAATACTTCTAGGAAGGATACGCTAAATAGATTAATCCAAACTAAGCACTAGTCAATGACCTATGGAGAAGAACAAAAGACCAACTTTTCCTAAGTACATTAAGTTCACTCAACTTGTATTTACAAACACAGAGACTTATCAGCAATCATCCAACCAAGCCCTTTATAAACCATAAAATTAGCAATAGAACAACAAATAACTTTACACTTGTTGAGTTCAACCTAGCCGATGAACTCTGGCCTAAATAACACCTACCCCTCTCATAAGAATTGGTATAGGGTAAGGTCATAGGTTCAAAACCCATTGAGTAGCTATGAAAGTTAAACAATAAAAAAATTATTGACTTCAACCAATTATTGACTTCTTAAAGCAAACATGATTAGTTCACCATTGGTTGGATACGGTATTCGGAAAGAAGATGATCGTCCTTTAAGACCCTTCCCCTAAAAATCAGCCGTTGCTGACCAACTGGGACAGTAGTTTCATCAGCTATTTTCTCCTTAAACGATGAAACACGCATCTGAAACAAATTAGTAATGACAAGAATTAAAATTAGAAACTAGGCAAGTTACAAATAAACCTGCTTAAGCAAGATAACTGTGAATAAGGTCCTGCTCTATTTTTAAGCAAGACAACTGATTGGTGCTCACATTTTTATCCACTTGAAAAGTGTAAATTTGGGAATCAAGAGTCTTGATATTGAGCTTGACAGTTGAATCTGAGCTTTCCCCAGAAACATTTCCAGCACTGGAACCTTCATTAGAGTGTTGATCCGCCATGCTATATCAAAAGCAACAGAGGTATAAGACACAAGGAAATGTACTCAATCAATGCAGTATACTCTTACAGAAGCAGCACAAAATACAGAGTGTAGGTGGCTAAAAAATGTTTTACAAAAAAACCAAAATCCAAGTGACCCTAAGCATTAAGGCCCAACAATAAAAAGGAATCGAAATACCATACTGGTCGTTAATTATCAACTAAGGAGACCCGAGACCACCTCAACTTACATATTTAATAAACATTATAATTAACCATAAGGGAAAAAAAAAAAAGGTTATAGCATCCATATCTCTTTTTTCAGTCCACAAAAGAAAGCCGCTAGCTAATGTAGGATATGGGGATAATTGAAATGCAGTGCCAAACAGCTACGTTATGCAAAATGTAGACTTTCAACTTTCTATTTCTGCTAGTTAAAAGAACGGCTTCTCTCTTAATTTGCAAGAGAAAGAAAGACCAAAGTTTACTTTGTCTAAAAATAGACATATTGCACCTGAAAATGGATTCCCACTAACATTGTCATTATTATACAAAAACCATGACTTATAATGGGCATTAACATCATTGCCCTAATTCCTACAATTGGGTTCATGAAATTTCTCATTTCCAATACCACATTTGGGAATCAGAAACTAATGCATATGATAATTCAATTCCAAACATCATTGCGTTGTGCTTTTTTTTGGATTAAATTTAGAGAGTTTCAAAATGTACGGCACAAAAGACTAAAATGCTAAATTTTGCAAGAACGCAGTAGATACTCTAGACCTAGATTTTGTCAAATCCAGAATCTAAACAAAATTCGCCGAGCGAGAAAGTAAATTAGCAGAGGTGAAGCTTTGAAAAACCATTTCTCCACTCGGTGCCAAACGCCGATAATCAACATCGAATTTTCAAAATCCAAAAGGAAAAACTATTCAGGAAACAAAATCAAGAAAACGAACCCTGAATAATCTCAGGTACAATCGCGATTACAAGGCACAAGAATCGGGCTTAGGGATTTGATGAAAATTGAGAGAGAGAGAGAGAGAGAGAGATTGTAAGCGAACCTTAGAGATGGAGGGGGCGTGAAAATGAATCGGAGAGTGTGAAGTATTTGGATTTGATCGCCGAAGAAAGTTGAAAGGGGTTTACGTTATGACTTGATTCGAAAGCAAATTAGCTTCTTGCACAGAGAGCGAGAGAGAGAGAGAGAGAGAGAGCGAGAATGAGCACTCTCTTGGTCTTTGCAGTCCCGGTCTGGCTTTGTTGTTTAAGGATTTTTTTTTTTTTTTTTAATAGTGTAAAGTTGTTTAAGAATTAATATTCCAGAATAATCTAGATGGCCAGTCCTTAAAATTTTTTTATTTTTTTTAAACTGCCTGTCCTTAAAATATTCTCAAAAAATAAAAATGATACGTTGTCGTAACAGTGCTGCGTTGGCACTTGCCCAAGAGCGCTTTTTTTTTTTTTTTTTTTTTTTTTTTTCTTATCAAATTTTTAAAGGACTCGTGAGTCGTGTGTAGTCATTGCCCAGCTGCCATTTGGACTTTTAGGTAAGCCCATGGAACCATCTGCCCTTAGGCCCATTACTTACCCCCATTATCACATTTTTGAAGCATGGCCAGTATTCATTAGTCATTACTAGTTACTAAAATCTGCGATCTGATGGTAATTTTTGGTATTTTTAATAAAAATATTTAAATTTTTTTTTTTAAATGTCTTGAGCTCGTGCTTATAAGGCATAAGAGGAGCGCTTCTTTAAGCGATGTGGGACGGAAGTTGTAAAGTACAAAGTGCCTAAGTATGTCTTCCACACTCGCAAAAAGGACAAAGCCGTGAGGTTCTTAGATTCAAAGCAGACAAATAGACTGCGGGTCTGAGACCAAAATCCCCCCACAGTAGATTATACAATATATATATATATATGTGTGTGTGTGTGTGGGTGAGTAAGCCCAACGCCACATGTTGGGCCTGTGGCCCAATTTGAATAAAACTTCCTGACCGAAGAGGTTAAAAAGATCAATACCCTGCCATCCTGACGAAAATGCAACCAAGGAAGGATTAGTATTATGTCCGAAGACAACCTGACATGTCCGAAGAGGTTCCGCTCGTCAGACCTCTAAAGAATTTGATCAAGTAGAAGATTCCTCAGGGGGAAGCTAGCTCTGGGCATTCTTAAGCGCGGAGATATCCTGAAATATCTTACAAATAAAATTACCATCACCGCATTTAATACACTGCAGCAACTTTCCTGGCCGCATTTATGAGGAGAAGACACCTGAACAGTGAAACCTCAGCCACTACCACCCACTGCAGATTAAAGCAAACTTCTGATGTGACTAATACTCAAGTGGACGCTTAGATGAAGGACAAGTGTGCAGTGAAGATGAGGGAAAAAGGTGTATATATATAAAGGAAACAGGCACCAGAAATGGGGAGAAAAAAAAAGAAATACAAAAACCTTTTCGGATCAAAGATACCTTTATTGAATACTAGCCTGAGTGTCTTTTGCCCTGTTTCGTTTGCTTGAATCGTTGCTAAATCCATATCCAGCACAGCTACTTAACCCATTCTCTACAAATTCATTGTTGGGGATTTATTGGGCTCATAATACGGGAAGTTATTACTTAGCCCATCAAATTTCGACCCTACAATATATATATATTGTATATTATATATATATATATAGTTTATATTATCATGTAAGTGTAAATTTCATAACAATATAAATTGCAACTATAAAATTCCTAAATCTTTTATCTTAATTCATTTGCATAATTGTTTTCTTATATTTTGGCATTTTAGCATTTTGGGAGCAAAAAAAAAAAAATCGTGTACCAAATTGGCAAATTGACCACCATTGAGATATTTTATGAACATTAAATTAAAAAACAATTCTCACAAAATCTTATGGGAATCTTTTATATATATATATGGATTATAATGTGCTTTTAGATTTTTTTTTTTTTTTAATTCCAAACAAAACTTTTAAAAACTATTTCAATTTTTTTTTATCCCTTCAAAATCAAAAACCCACCAAACAACGTCAAGGAAGAAAACACAATCATCAAGGTTGACCCCAAGTCAAAAAAGTCAGTCCTTAAAAAACCACTTTAGGGAAATCTGATTTTAGAGCTTGAAACCTTAACAAATTCATCTATAATCAGGTTTAGAGATTATTATTACTTTGGAAAAAAAAAAAGGAATTGAGTTTTTGATCTAATATATTCATTTTTCACCTTGAATTGGTCAAAATATACTGACCTACTTACTTCTTATTGAAGACTCAAATTAATGTGTAAAAACATGAAATTTGGATTGTTAGAAAGAAACGAAATTTGAATTTGAATTTTATATTTTTGATTGATTTTGGCTTTTCACGAATAGTAGAGTTTCAATTAAAGAAATTTTGGTAGTTCCGTGCACATATTTGGTTGAAGTAGACGTTTCACGGTGATAACTATAAATGCTTCATCCAGTTGCTTGTTTCCTTCCACTAGGTTTTATGCTCAATTGGTTTCTTTTCAATATTGGAATTTCCGATATAGAAAAAATGAATCGCTGCAGGCACTTCTTCCATATTAGATCTCAACAGTTGCGGTATCTAAGAATTGAAACATTAACGTATTAGAACATTAGCAATGAGATGTCTAAAAAAAAAATATTTTACCACTCATAAATTTATTTTATCTATTTTACAACTTCATTTTACAATTCACCCAACATTCTATTTTTTATTTTTCTCATCATACTCTATATTTTCTCTCATTTTCACTCTCTCACTCATTGTATCCCTCTTCACCATAGGAATGGGTCTCTCTCTTCACCGCAACACATCCCATAACAGCCACAACCCACCACAGCACCACCACGAACAATCCACTACCACTATTGCACCAAACCAGCCCACCACGGCATGACCCACCCAAACCCATATCCCACGATCCACACCTACAACCCACGCCACCATTGTATAACCCACATCACCACCACAGCACCACCCTATAACCCACAACCCACTATGCTGTCTATGCCTCCTCTACTGCACCACCTGAGAGAGAGAGAGAGAGAGAGAGAGAGAACATATGAATTAAAAAAAAAAAAAAAAAAAAGGAAAAAAAAAAGACAAAAGTAGGTTTCTAACTTGCTATAGTAAACTCTATAAATAAGAGTTTATGTGGCGGATTGTAAACAAAATTTAAGTGCCAATGTACCATACCCCGATGTTGTAAGTTTTTTTTTTTTTTTTTTTGGTATTTGGTTTTTAAGAATAGCAATTTGGGTGATTTAAGACACCCAATGCTAGCACCCTTACCTTATTAGAGAATGTTCTTATCATGTGTAGTAAGTGTAGTTTTGATACTGTGCCTATATATTTGCTGTCAAATCAGATGCATTCTTGGACCAATTGTTAAGTTATTTGACCACTGCCAAAATTCAGCAAAAAAAAGAAAAAAAAAAGAGAAATTGACCACTGCCAAAGACCTTGATGGTCTAATGACACCTCCCTATGAGAGAAAGGGGTCTCAGTATCATGACCCCAACAGGTGGAGGTGGGGTAGATTTAGGATATTTTTAACCAACTTAAAAAAAAATAACAGTATTAATTAAGCACTAATTCGTTTAACCAAAAAACAAAAGGGCAAATAACACTCCCCTCCCTTGAGGTTTAGAAAAATGACACTCACCCTCAAACTTGAAAGGAAAAAACACTCCCCCCCTGAGATTTAAAAAAAAATAACACTCCCCCCCCCCCCCTTCTGTTAATATTAGTAACGGAATATAAAGCATATTATAAAACATGTTGCTTATGTTGATTTTTTAGTCTCTTATAGCACATTTCCAATTGATTTTTTAAAGTTTGATGATCCTGTTAGATTTTTTAATTGCTCCTCTCTCTAACACTTTGGATCAAAATTTATGAAATAAAACAATTTGCTGAAGCTTTCAAGCTTTTATTGTTTAAAAATGAGTTTGAAATTTTCAAAGTCACTTATCAATATAAAAAACTTTCAGAGTCAATTTTGGGAATACATTATTAATTAAAGGGTACGTTAGTGCACAATATTTTTAACGCCAATTTAACAGAGTTTAGATAAATAAATGTCAAAGGGAGAAAATGTTTTTTTCCTTTAAGTTTGGGGGTGAATGTCATTTTCCCAAACCTCAAGGGAGGGGAGTGTTATTTGCCCAAAACAAAAAATCACTAACTTATTTTGTATGTAAGACCTTTCTAGATTGGGATTTCGATTCGTGTTGAACTTGATGTTGAGCTCCATGTGTATGCTATTTCTAACCCATCTATTAACAACATAGTGATGGAACCCTTTTAATTGATTGTGGGACCTTGACGAGAAATTTCAACAACTCAACATTTCAGTCTATTTTTAGAGAAATCAACTAGTATGCTGATGCATTAGTTAAATTTGGTGTCTCTCAATATATTGATTATGTTGTTTTTATTAACCCACCGTATGTAGTAGAGAACTTGCTAGCATTTGTCCTTTGATAAGGCCGACATTTTTTGTAACCGAATGATTAGTACCTACTACATCATAATAGTGTCATTTACTAACCAATCCAGAGAGAGAGATGATTTGATATCTTGAATATATCCTTGCTCTTTTTTCCTATATATATATATATTTTTTACAAAAGCATAGTATATATTCTTATTAATTAACTTATAGCTCTATGCATATATACATGGATACACTTAAAAGATATACAATAGTATGCATAGTATAATTCATATATATAATTTAAATATTATTGATAGTCATTCTTATATTTTGTTAACTGTTAAAAAAATCTTGTAAGAATATTATTAGGTGTAAAATGTAAATTTTCCATATTTGTTTTTTTTTATTTTTTATTACTTCTTAATTTTTGTTATTGTGAAACACTTTTTTTTTTTTTTTAATGATTTGTTTATTCAAGACTTTTTGGTTTTTGTATTCAACTAGGTGCTAACCTGTGCTACGCATGGGAGCTTACTTATTTGTGAGGTAGACTAAAAATTTTATAAAATCTTAAATTGATTAAGAAACTACATCATTGCATGATTTACTCTTGTATAATTTCAATTTGTGTTACAAATTGATGAAGAAGTCATTGCTTGAATGTGCAATGACTTACAAAAAATTTGTCAAACAATTTCAAATACTACAAAAAAATAACTCAAAATTTCAAATATTAAAACTTCTGAAAAACCAAAAAAATATTTTAAAAAAATTATCAACGTTTGAGTTTGAGTTTGAATTGGACTTGTTATAGAGATAGAGTTTCACTCCTTGTTTAGTTTGGATTAAACAAAAATAATTCTGTTTTAAAAAAATGATGAGTTTGAGTTTAAATTGGACTTGTTAGAGAGATAGAGTTTCATTCCTTGTTAAGTTTGGACTAAACAAAAATAATTTTCTTTAAAAAAAAAATGATGAGTTTAAGTTTAAGTTGGATTTGTCAGAGAGATAGAGTTTCTCTCATTGTTAAGTTTGGATAAAACAAAAATAATTTTGTTTTAAAAAAATGATGATTTTGAGTAAGTTGGACTTGTTAGAGAGATAGAGTTTCATTTTTTATTAAGTTTGGATTAAACAAAAATAATTTTGTTTAAAAAAAATGATGAGTTTGAGTTTAAGTTGGACTTGTCAGAAAGATAGAGTTTTACTTCTTGTTAAGTTTGCATTAACAAAAATAATTTTGTTAAAAAAAAAAATGATGAGTTTGAGTTTAAATTAGACTTGTTAGAAAGATAGAGTTTCTCTCATTGTTAAGTTTAGACTAAACAAAAATAATTTTGTTTAAAAAAAATGATGAGTTTGAGTTTAAGTTGGACTTGTTGAAGAAATAGAGTTTCATTTCTTGTTAAGTTTGGACTAAATAAAAATAGTTTTATTTAAATAAAATGACAATTTTATTTAAATATTGTGTTGACGTGGAAAATTGTGGGAGTTTCAGATATTTCGGTTTATATATATATATATATACACAAATGACGTGGAATATTGTGGGAGTTTAGAGGTTTCAGTTATATATATATATATATATATATAGAGAGAGAGAGAGAGAGAGTTAAAATAATTTTGTTTAAAAAAAATGATGAGTTTGAGTTTCACTCACTGTTAAGTTTAGACTAAACAAAAATAATTTTGTTTAAAAAAAATGATGAGTTTGAGTTTAAGTTGGATTTGTCAGAGAGATAGAGTTTTACTCATTGTTAAGTTTGGACTAAACAAAAATAATTTTGTCTAAAAAAAAATGATGAGTTTGAGTTTAAGTTAGACTTGTTAGAGAAATAGAGTTTCACTCCTTATTAAGTTTAGACTAAATAAAAATAATTTTATTTAAATAAAATGACAATTTTATTTAAATATTGTGCTGATGTAGAAAATTGTGAGAGCTTCAAAAACTTCGATTTTTTATATATATATATATATAATTCACTTGAATGAATATTTATGACGTGGTCCTACATTTTATTCTAAAATTAAAAATTAAATTTTTTTTCTAAAAATAAATAATTTTTAACAAATAATGTAAAATTATACTCTACTTTAAAATTTTAATTCAACGGTATATGTATTCAACTTCAAACCTCGTTATATAATGGCCTGTTTGGATGTTTAAAAAATGAGGGGGAGTAGAGTAAAGTGAGGGAGAGTTATTCAATTACCTTGTTTGGAAGTTTTTTAAAGGAGGGGTTTGGAGGGGTTTAGAGGGGTTTCAACTACCTTTAACCCCTCATTTTTAATTCCCCAAAATTGGAGAGATTTGGAGGGAGAGTAGAGTAGATAAATTATTGACCAAATGAATTCTCCTATTTACCCTTTTTAAATTAACAAAATTACAAACTGATTATATAAATAATATTTGTTTGTTTCTTAAGAAAATTTAAGGTGAATGAAAAAAAAAATTTTGAATCTCAATCGTCTAAATAGTGACTGTTTCTGTGACTGTTTCTTGTTGATTTTCAGTGTTCTTTTGGCTTTGGAGGTCCAAAATTTCACTATTTTTCACGATATATTTCTGAACTTCAATTTACTTTTTTATTCGTTTGGAATTGTGTTCTTGATCTTGTTTTATCAATGTGCACTGGTACTTTTAGTGGTACTCTGCTTTGCTCTGTTTGGACTCTGAGAAAACAGAGGAAAATGACAGCAACTTGTAGTTAAAAACTGTTTTGTATACAAGTTTTTTACAATTACTTACTTGGCCGCCTTGGATTGAAATTTTTGATTTTCTCGGGAAAGCAAGTTAGAGTGTTATATATATAGTCTGATTCTCGAGGAAAAGAAATATGGCCAAATAGTATCTATGTTTGTGTCTCGTGGTAGTTGTCTTCTTGGCAACTCTGCCTTCACAAGCTAAGGAATTTACCAATCCACTTGAAGGTAATTCTGTGTATCCTTTTTTTTTTTTTTTTTTCCTTTAATTATAGTTCTTGATTTTCTTGCATTTTATCTTTCATTGGATTCTTTTATAGGGAAATTGATATAGTTTTATGTATTTTAGTGATAATCTGTGATTAGAATGTTCTTTATTCTCTGTTTGGTTAATGAGAAAATATAGGAAAATTTTAATTTAAAAAAAAAAAATCAAAGAGAATAGTACAACACTCGCGCTTCCATATTGTGAAAGCTTCATTGTTTGTGCTCACAATTTTTGGCGGGAAAATTGGGCCTATTAATCATAGACTAATATTACAAGTCCATTTTCAAATAGGGGTAAATTTGTCTATTTAAATCATTTCCTCTCTTCTTCATCCTAATTTTTAAAACATCCAAACAAGAGAAAGAGCTAATTACTCCATTCCCCTTTACTAATTTTAAAAACATCTAAACAAGACAGAGGATAATCATTCCCCTCTACTCTACTCCCCACTAATCTCTTCCCCTCTACTCCCCTTTACTCTCCTCCCTCTCTAAACTTCCAGGACATAAAAGTCCACTGGTTAACAGTAATACCGTAATAGGGACGGAATCCTGCTAGTGTCCCATCACCTTTTGAAGAATCCTTCAACTCTCATTGATTGACTACGAGCGCTGGTAAGTATTATGAGTTTTGTGTTCATAATGTCTAACTTATAAATGCTGACAAACATGCCTTTTAAGTTTTGACCAAGTAAGCTTTATACAACGCATTGCATTGATGATATATGATTTTTTTTGGATCAGGCCCTTTGGCTTTTCCCATCTTTGCATGTTTCTAGTCATTGTTGCTTATTTTTGCAAATTTTCTTCTTTGGTGTTAAAAGTCATCGTTGCTTATTTTTGCAAATTTTCTTCTTTGGTGTTAAACATTATTCTTATTCATTTTTTTTCAATTTCTTACCTTAACACGTGAAAGAGACGTTATTTAAATATTTGCTTCACCGTTAGGTGTGGGAATCTTCACTCCACCCGACAAAATCACAAAAAGAAAAGAAAAGGATAATAAAAAATAAAATAAAAATTTCTTAAAAAAAAAAAAACCTCAATTTGGAATTTTTTTCAAAAGAGCAATGTAACCCGCACAAAAAATTTCACTATATATTTTTATGATAGTTAAAATGACAATTTTTTACTAGTTTATATTTGAATTTACTGTAAACATCATTTTTTTACCTATAAATTTGATCGAACAATTTGCCACATTGATAATTGTGATATTTTTTGTAAATTTTTTTTTTTTTTTTTGTGTGTATAAACTTTCTCTAACCTATTAAAATTGATAACTTTTTGAATTAAACTTGCAAAAGAACAATTACATCAATGTATTTGAATTAAATGTGGTACGAATTGCACCCGCTCTTCATCCTCCCTCTCCACCCCCTTTCCTAAAAAAATATATGAAATCCTTAAAAAGTCTAAGGATAAAGTTTAACTACAAAATTGGTTGCAAGACTACAACCATATTCAATATTATTAACATTACTACATATTTCGAAAATGTAACCATTAGATTGCATGTTCTATACATTCTTAATACACATGTTAAATTTTGTGTCAATTGGATATTATTTACTATATAATCTATAAAATTATATTTTATACATAATTTTAAACTACAAAAAATTGCAATTTAAAAAATTTATTGATGACATAGCTATTGACATTTAATTTTCTAGAAATTTTACAAGCATGAAGGATATAAGAAGAAAATGTAATCCAATGGTGGATTTGTCAAAATTCACCTCCAATAAAAATATATTAAATAAGGTTGTAACTTTAGGCTTCAACCAATTTTATAGCTAGAGTTTGTCCAAAATTTAATTAAAGTTTGGCTTTCGTCTAAATTAACATACTTCAACTGATTTTTTTATGAAAAAAAATGATTTTATAATACAAAATATGCTTAAACAAAACAATGTCATGTGTTTATTCAATACTCAAAACCTATGAATATATATATATATATATATATATATGTAGGGACTGGGTTTAAGCATTTCTGGTTCTGGATGAGTGGCCTCAAACCCAACTAGCCCAATATAATGAATTTGTAGAGAGTGGGTCAAAGAACTAGACTTTAGTGCATGGACAACAGTCAATTTGGCGTTCATAGCAATCAAACAGAGATGAACTGAGAGTGAGATTAAGAAAGTTTGTCCTCGGCACAATCCGAGGAGCTTTGCTCTAATAATTAATGAATAAAAGTCGTTACAGGAATTCTCCAGCCCCCCTTCTATGGGGGGTTTCTCCTATTATATAGTCCTCTTTCATTGATCTCTGCCTTCCACTTGTTAATCATCCAAGCCTATACCTGAGTGTCTGTCCCATCAGCCGCCTTTCCAAACCTCTTGTGAGTTGCAGCAACTAAGACAGCACTGTTCAAAGGTCATTTCCTCATTAATGTGGCCAGAATGTCAGTTGCGGACATTTAGTGTGGAGGTGACAGTTTCTCCTCGAATTGCTCCTCCATCGTGCTCCCATGACTGATACATGGTACCTATCATTTTCCTTGGGATGCTCTAGGAGGCTACCCTTGATGACGTATCGCTCTTCCCTCCTATGATTTCGATTATTCGAGGACAAGGACCTTCTCGAAAATGTCTCTTGGCAACTTGGGCCCTCTACTTTCATCCTCAGACATTTCTACCTCTTCGGCATGGGCCTTGGGCCCAATATAAAGTGGGCTGGGGCTGCCGAATTATTAGGCCCCACAATATATATTCATTGTCATCTTGTTATGGTATTTTTCATTAACAACATCACAACACTTAATGTAATTATTGTTTGAATTGTTTTTTAAAATATAGGATTTAATTTGAAAATTTTCAATTGGTGATTTTAATTTGAAACTGCCTATAAATCATGAAGTTTAAACTATAATTCACCCTAATTACTTTGACTACAACACTTCTTTTTCTCTTTTTCTTTTTTCATATAGAAATGATGAGTTCTTTTTTAATAGATATGATAGGATTTGAACTTAGACATTCATCCCATGATAACTTATCATTATATTAAGATATCAATTAATTTCTTTTTAGAATTGACCAAATTTATTCTCACCTTTCTTTTTTGGTGAAAAATGACTTTAGCAATTACATTAATCGAAATCCACTCAAAATTGAGGATGAAATATTAGGTATTTCTAATCCACTCTCATGTGAAGGAGGTCCACTAGCAAGACCTAATTATTCCCTCGTTTAAACTTTAAACCCTTTTTGCATGTAACATAAACTTTATTAGGATGGCTTATATAAATCAGGACACAAATTGTCATGCATCATCTTACTTATAAAATGATTTCCACTATTGTTCTGTTAAAGAGGGTGGGTGCACCTACCGCCCACAAAAAAACAAAAACAAAAAAAGAGCGGGTGGGAGCGTCTGTGCCCTTTAGTTTCAAAGGGGTTGAATTTACCTATCATTTCAATCTCAAAGTTTCCAACTTTTGACAAAAAATTATAAAAATATAAATTATGTCCCTCTAATCTATATCTATATCTATATAGGATTGGGTTCAAGTTACATCTGGTGTAACTCTAAGTAATGTTACACCACTCAATATTTTTTAATTGGATGCAAATTTTGACAAATCTATTGTTAGATTACATTATCTTCGTATATTCTCCATGTTTGCAAAATTTCAAAGTGATCAAAGATTAATAGCCATGTTATCAATTAATTTTTTAAATTCAAGTTTTTGTAATTTAAAATAATATATAAATGATGAGTTTATAGATCAAATGGTAAACAATATCCAATTGACTTGAAAATTGGCATGATTGTTAAGAACATATAAAACATTTAATTCAACGGTGGGATTTTCAAAATATGAATTCTATAACAAGTTATTGGGTGGTGTAATATTACTTGGAGTTACACTAGGTGTAACTTGAACTCAACTTGTCTATATATATATAGATAGATAGATGGGTTTAAGTTACACTTGGTGCACATTTTTTAAATCATTAGATTTAAGTAGATCCAACAGATAAAAAAAGATTTTCATTAATGCTAATATTCTGATTAGGATTTCATTAATTATTCCTCATTTATTATACTTTATATCCATCTCTAAACCCCAAAAAAGTGTTATATTTGACTCTCTTTTTCTACGTATCTCTCTCTATCTCTTTCTCCTTCATCGTTGTTCCAACTCCATAGATAGATTGCCGGCAGAAGAAGGAAAAAAAAAAAAAAACTGCAGAACACTAACACTAGAGGTTTGTGAGAAGGAAAACAAAAATGAAAACAAAGAGAAAGAGATAGAGAAGGAAAACAAGTAAATGAAAACATAAAGCAAGAACTTGCATTAATCACTGCTAGTTGGAGAACATGTCCCTAAATTTAATTTAATTTAATTTAATCTAATTTTTCCTACCTTGATTATACTGAAGATACCATTGCTGAAGGGTCAACTGAGCTTATTGAATAGCCAAAACTAGTAATAAAGACATCAAACTCGTGGTGGCTTCCCTGCATGCTAGTTTTTATATTTAGGTTGTTTGATTTGTGGAAAAAATTGGCCTTTGCCTTTTTTAAAAAAGCAATTCAATATTTTGCCCTCTTTCTCAAATTAATTAGGAAAATGCCCATATTTTGTAATTCGATTTATGATAAATCGAGTTATAAAAAAAAAAAAAAAAAAAAATTGGAGCCTTATAATGGCGTTTTTAAGGACCTATAGTGACGTTTTAAGGATTTATAGTGACGTTTTATAACTCGACCTCCGTGAAATCGAGTTATAGGCAATTTCTTTTTTAATTTTTTATACCTATAACTCGATTTCATAGAGGTCAAGTTACAAAACGCCACTATAGGTCCTGAAAACGTTACTACAGGTCCTTAAAAACGCCGCTATAGGGCCTAACTCGATTTTTCATAAATCGAGTTTCAAAAGAAGGGTATTTCCCTAATTAATTTGGGAAATTGGACAAAATGCTGGATTGTTTTTTTAAAAAGGGCAAAGGCCAATTTTTCCTTGATTTGTAGAATATCCTCTATCCTGCGCTTCTGTGATGCTTATCTGTATCAATAAAATCTCTTGGAATGTTGCCTTGGATGGTAGACCACATCTTCTGACCTCAGCTTTGCTTAGCCAAGGAAGCATTCTTCCTCGGATTACTTTTTTGAACCCTCATGACCATACCTCACCTTTTTATTCATTAACACGGACTCCTCTGACAGTGTTTCCCTCTCCTTGGACTACTTAATGTCCTCGGATTGAGTCCTCGGCTCAACATATACATAGATACGCACTACTGGGTCTACCACCCCTACAAAGGTATTGTGCAAATATTGTGATATTTTGTTGTATTTTTAGACTTATTTTTTAATATAGTCAAATTGGGTGAGCCAAAATTCACGGTTTCACACACAATTTTATTGTGTTGTCTTTTTGTTTGTTTTTTTAATTCATAATTTTAAAGCTAGTAATATTTTTTTACCTAAGATTTGCTATGAAAATGCTATGGATGTAAACAATAAAATAATAATATCAAACTGAGACCTACCACAGTTGGAAATAAAAAATATTGCGAAAATGTTGTGACATTTTGTTGTGTTCTTAGGATTCTTTTTTGTGTGATATTTTGTTGTGTTCCTAGGCTTCTTTTTTTGTTTAGTCAAATTTGGTAAGCCAAAATTCATTGTTTTAGGCACAATTTTTTTCAATTGGCTTTTTATTTGTTTTTTATTTTATTTTTTTAAATGCACGGTCAAAAGTGGTTAGCCCAATTAAAACTAGTAATAATTTACCACCTAAGATTTATTATGAAAATGTTATGGATGTAGTATTACTCTAAAATAAAATAATAAAATATCATACCAAAACCCACCATAGCTAGAAATAAAGGTATTGTAAAAATATTGTGACGTTTTGTTATATTCTTAGTCTTCGTTTTTGATTTAGTCAATTTGTTGAACCAAAATTCATTGTTTTATAAATAATTTTTTTAGGTTGACTTTTTTAACACATCGTTTCAAGTTTAAAGAAAAAAAAATACATTGTTTTACACACACACACACACACACACACACAAATTGACAAAGTAGCACTTTTCTCCTTTATGTTTGGGGTAGTTTCATTCCCCCCTAAACTAAAGTTGAATAATTTTCTCCTTTATATTTTGTAAATGTGCATATACTTCTATTGTTACTCTCTTAGTTAAACCCTAATGAAATCTTATAATTCCTAAAATATTCCATTATGCAATGTCTAAAATACTCCTACTAAATTTTAATGTCCCAAAAAATTTCTTATTGTATTTTCAATATTATGTGGTAGAATGGTAGTCATGCATGGAAAGTTAGAATAATGATATATGGCGTTCTATTTGTTACCGAGAGAACAATAATTTATTAGGTTTAAATCTTCTAGACTTATAATTTTATCTAATAGAAACTTTGATGGCAGATGTCTTTTGTTATTTTGTTCTTTTTTTAATTTCTCTTCTTGCATAAAAGGGTGTTCATTAAAAATAAGAAGCTAAACATCGTAGTTAGACTTATAAAATAAAATGATAGATAATAAAGTATGAATAATAAAATCTTCATTGTAGATGGTTGCAAGTATTTAATTTGATGAAGATCTTCAAAAAAATTGTAGCATATATCATAATTCATTACAAAAATTTAAATATTGTGAAAAGATGATGACATTCATTATCATTTTTTGTAGCATTTTCTGGTGAGTAGATAATACATTTAGGGAAAAGGTTTTAAGTAATTGTCATAGTAAATAAATATTCAAATAACTATTTTAAATTTAAGTACATGATTTTATACTTCAAAAAAAAAAAAAAAAAATCTATATTAATTTTCTCGCTAAAGGGGCAGCACGTGCCTTGCACGTGGGACCCATACTAGTATAGGTAAAAAAAGCCAATCCTTATAGGTACAGTGTTTGGTTTATACAACTCACAATCCTTATAGCTGCGGTCTTTGGTTTATTCAAGTCATCTTGTACTGGCTCTTTTTCTTTTTTCCTTTTTTTTTTGTTAACATCGTTCGTTGAACTTTTTTTTAAAAAAATTTTTTATAGACATATGAACTATTAGTTACCCCGTCTATATATAATAAATTAATAACACAATAAATTGTCACAATAATTTCACAATTATTAAGGTGTTAATTTCATATAGGTCAAAATAAAATATAATACTAGAACCAACCGTAACAAAAAATAAAGGTATTATGAAAAAAGATATGATACATCCACAATATTTTTTCACAACATTTTCATAACAAATTATATGTGGTAAATTGTTATTGATTCTAATTTAAAATTACTAATGAAATTACTTTTTTGTCCATCAATAACAACCTGTAACAGCCTACTTATTATGATTTATTGTGAAAATATTGTGGACATAACATTTCTCAGATGAAAATGTTAAAACATCTTGTTGTTGTCATGTTATTTTCACAACTGTTGAATTATCAATTCTTTTCTAGTAAAAAAAAAATATATATATATATATATATATACATATATAAAACAAAATTTGTAAAGATATTATGAAAGTGTTGAACCATTCTTTTGTGTTTCTAAAAAGGTCTTTTTGGTTTAGTTAACTTTGTTAAGCCAAAATTTATTGTTTCACATGCTATTTTTTTTGGGTTGAGTTTTTGTATTTTTTTTTTTTTGTATTTTTATATTTTCACACCATTTTAAATAAAAACACATAATTTTACACTAAAAAAAATTAAAAAACTTAGGATAAAATCACTTTTCATCCTTTATGTTTAGGGTAGTTCACAATTCGTCCTTAAACTTTAAAATCAAGCAATTTTCCCTTTAATATTTGGGAAAAGCGCAAATATATCATATTGTTATTCTCTCAATTAAATCCTAATGAAAACTTATGATTCTTAAAATATTTTATTGTAAGTCTAAAATACTCCCACCAAATTTTAACATTCCAAAAAATTTCTCAACGTGTTTTGAGTTTAAGATAGTAGTAATGCTTAGAAAGTTAGAATGATGATATAAGACGTTTTATTTATTACCTAGAGAATATTGATTTTATAGGTTTAAATCTTCGAAACATATAATTTATCTAATTGAAAATTCAATGACACATGCCTTTGGTTATCCTTTTTTTTTTTTTTTTTTTTTTTTTTTTTTTTTTTTTTTTTTCTTGCCTAAAATGGGTGTTCATTTAAAAACTAAGCAAGCTAAACATTGGACCTAGACTCGTGTAGATTGATAAAGAAGAAAATATACTCATGTAGAATGAAAAAGAAGAAAGTATAAAATTATAAATGACAAAATTTTCACTGTGTATGGTTAAAGATATTTGATAAAGAGTTTTGATTGTAGTATATGACATCATTCATTACGAAAATTAAATATTGTGACAATGTCTTAGCAAAACTTAGTTGCTTATTGTTGAAAGATGATGATATTCGTTATCATTCGTAGAAGCTTTTAGTGAGTGGATATTGCTTTTAGCAAACAAGTACTAAGAAACTTATAGTTAAATAGATATTTATATGTTGAATAGCTACCCTAACTTTGTATGTGATCAAAATTCTTATACTAATGAGATTAATTTTGTATAACATACATTTTTCATGTATATAGCTTAATACTTCTTCAAATATAAATTTTATCTTAATTTTTTTATTTAGGTGATAGCACGTGCCTTGCACGTGCTGCCAACACTAGTAATAAATAATAAGATGCATGTCCAAAGTGATAGACACTTTCTAATTTTTATCCACCAATTTTTTTACATTGATTCAGCCTATGTTTTTATGAGAAAAGTTAATAAATGCCTTAAGATATTGATTAAAGAAATATTTTTAAAACTTTTTATAACAAAAAATAAAATAATTAATTTTTTTGACAGTTTCTTATATTTATCATAAAGTTGTATTATTATTATTTTTTTTATAAATGCCTGATGATAGCTCTTTATCATCAGATTAAGACACCAATCATAGAGTTGTATTAAATCATTTTTAAAATAGTATATTAATAAAGAGTAATGCTACAATGCTCAAATTTTAAGAATAAAACTAAATGGTCAAATTATAAGAATAAAAATTCATTATAATTTTTTTAAGAGACCGTTTCAATTTATAAGAGACTTTACCTATTGAATTAACTGACATCCTTTTTATTATAATTTTTTAATTAAACCAAAAACTTAAAAAACCCAAATTATGGTGACTGTTCATCTCCTCCCTGATTTCACTGTTTGCTAGCTTGCATCTTAGATGCCAAAAAAGGCCAAAACAGAAGCTCAGCTTGATGGGAATTCGAAAGTTAAACCCATGAACTCTTTGGTCTCTAGGACCACCATGTTCAGCGCTTTAGCCTCTGCCTTTGCTATTTGCTTCTACTTATTGGTCATTAATGGATGTTCTCTTGGATCATTTGTAGACATGGCAAAACGGGTCAGAATTTTCTGACTCAACCTGAACTTGATTTTTTGACCCGAATCAAAATTGGGTTAACCCATGACTCGACCCGTGTTTTTTGCGGGTTAACCTGACTCGCAGCTCGAACCATTTTTTTAAAAAATTTGGTAAAAAAAAAGAATAAAATTAAGATAATATTGGTTTAATTGTTTGTTATGAGGTTTAAGGAAATAATTAAGACATTTACATAACTGCATGCAAATGAATTAAAAAATGAATGTTGAGCATTCTGTAATGAGTAAAGATTTTTAGATATCAAATAGCAAAGAACATGCCGAGATAATTTGGTTATAGTAGAGTTAAAAATATAGATTTAAAATTGTAGAAATGTGTGAGAAACATTCATAAGTGTGAAAATAATGAAGCCAAAATATCAAATTAGTATAAATTATGAATGCTTATACCTATTTTTAACAATTTATGTCCAAAATAAACAGTTTTTTAAAATAAATTATGATATTTTCCAGAGTCTGTATTGCTTAACAATGATATGATATTCATAAAAGATACCATGTATAAATATGTAAACAACCAAACTTTAATGTACATTCTCAAATTGAAATAGAGTGCTAACCACAATTGATAATAAATTATAAAATTAATTTTCAAGATTGTAAATTTCTTATATGTTCTTATTTTTTGTCAAATGAGTTATCCAATAAGTCATTTGTAATTTTGTTTTATATTTTGGGATGTTGATATTGTGTAGAAATAAAACTTCTGTATTTAATTTACTTATCTTTGTGTTATTTTGTTTTAGTTAGCAATGTTGAGATTTGTATAATTTTAAAATTATTAAATAAGTATTAATAAGTTTAACTGAGTTCATTATTGATATAAGTGGTAAATTCAAAGTAACGCATTTTATATCAAGTAATTTGTTTCATGAATTTCCAAATGGCAAATACATATTGTTTTCTTCATATATATAAAAAAAAAAAAAAAAATTCATGTGAAAAATACAGGTCAATTTGACCCGATCTGCAATCCAATTGACTTGAACCTGTTTTTAACCCACTTAAAATTAGGGGTGTGTGCGGTTCGGTAGGCTCGGTTTTTTCCTAAATTTATTACCGAACTGATAAGGATCGGTTTTCTCATAATTGGAACCGATGCATACCGCCTAGTGTCAGTTTTTCGGCCTTTAGCGGTGCGGTTTTTTGCGGTCGGTATAATCGGTTTGGTCGGTTTAAAACATTAAAAAAACTGTTTTTATTTTTTTATTTTTTTTATTTTTATATATATATATATATATATATAATTGGACTTTCAAGAAGTGTAACACTATAAACTTTATACGAGGCAAAACTATGGATGCTATTAAAACTTTAGTTATTTAAAGAAAAAGTCCAACAGTGTAACATGATTTCATAAATAAAAAAAAAATAAATAAATAAAAAAAAAAAAAAAAAAAAAACCAACAGTGTAACCCGAAAAATAAATAACACTATAAACTTTATACTATCCAGAACTATGGATGGGATGCTATTAAAACTTTAGTTATTTAAAGAAAAAGTCCAACAGTGTAACACGAAAAAAAAAGCCATAAATGTTATTTAAATTTTAATTGGCAGACAACTAGACATGAACACATGATGTATGCGGGAGTGGGACTTGAACTTGAAGTAACACTATAAACTTTGTTTGGAATCAGACATATAGAGAGATATTCTTATGAACTTAAGCCTTAAGGGTGAAAGGCGAGAAAGGAGAGGGGATTACAGATGGCTTGCTGCAGATTGGGCTGAGTGGCTGGCCGCAACTGCTTGATTGGTGAGGCGTCTAATGATGAGACTTGAGAGGGCAGAGGCCAGCCAAGCCGAGACGTGAGAGCAAGAGAGAGAGTGAAGGCCAGCAGTCAGAGAATAGAATGAATTTATAGCAGGCAAAACTCAGAACACCTAACATAAAATGACACTGTTTTGCTCTTTTTTTTTTTTTTTTTTGTTTAATAACAGGTGAAATGACGACGTTGTTTTTTTAAAAATTTAAGAAATCCTAGTGAAACGACGCCGTTACTTCAGTAGAAATTTATATCTCTGTATCGTATCGGTTCGGTTCGACTTATCCTCGGTATCGAACATTCTACTTCGACGTTTGCACCGCACCGGCATCGGAAATCGCTTCGCCCTTTGCTTGCCGGCATCGGTACTGTCGGTCGGTTGCAGCTGTGGTTCGGAATAATTGGTGCCGGTTGATTTCCTCGATGACGGTAAGCTTTTGCACACCCCTACTTAAAATGACCCATTTTGACTTACAACCCGATTGACCCAACCCAAACCCAAACCGACCCACCCGTTTGCAATGTCTAGTCTTTTGGAGGCTAAAAGTTTGTAAATTATTTTATGGATGTAGCAGTACTCATTAATAAATATCTTAAGAGCACTCGTTAATTGGATAATTTTTGAATGATAAAAGTTAATGAATGTTCTAAAGTTAAAGCTTTTATGAGATAAAGGAAAAAAAAATTGATTTTTGATACTTTTTATTTTTCTCATAAATGTTGTATTAAATTTTTCTTAAAATAACTTATTAACAGTTTTTATTTTTATTTTTATTACTCTCAATTGATCATTCCAACAAACTATAAAATTACATATTTTAGTAGTGTTATTGAATAAATAATGGTTTAGTGGTCCTATCAAACAATTAATAATAATAATGGTTTAGAGGGAAGGTTCCTATCAATAGAGTTGCATTCATTAAGCCAACTAAGAGCATTCGCATTAGGCCTATTAAATGCCAAATGTAAGGAAGATTTGGCATTTTAGGCCCAAAATTGCTCAGCATCCAGAATTGTATATGTGCACTATTGTAAAAAAAATTTGCAATTGTGCTATAGTGCAATTCTACATGTAGAATTGCTTGTAAAAATAAAAATATTATTTTATCTCTTTTCTCTCTCATCTGCTCCGACTCTCCCACTCTCTCAACTCTGTCCCTCTCGTCTCTCTCTCTTTCGTAGTTCTCCCTGTCCCTTTCCTCTCTCTTAGTGCTGTTTGCTTTGATGGGTTTGATGTCGCTTCGATGGGTTAGCTCCGATGTGGGTGTGGTTTGCTCCGATTGGTGTATCATGGGTCAGGTGGTGGATCGCGTGGTGGGCCGTGGGTTATGGGTTATGGGTTTTGGATTTGGGTTGATCTGGGCGTGACAAAGTTGGGTGTTGATTTGGGCATGGATCGAACATTTTGGATTTGGGTGTTGATTTTGGGTTTGGGATCGGCGTGATGGAGCTGGGTGTTGATTTTGGGTTTGGGATCGGTGGAGATTGGATATTGTGGTGGTGGTGTGGGGTTGGGTTGATGATCGGGTCACGGAAGAGGAAGATCTTGGTGGTAGTGGGAAAGGCTTGTTCTTGCAGTTGGGGTTTTGGGTTGAAGTGACTGACCTCGGTGAAGACAATGACGAATCCCGAGGATGAAGAAGAAGAAGGGTTTTGGTGTCATGGTGGCTGTGTGGTGGTGACTGGGTTGTTGTGTGGAGGTGGTGTGGTTGAGAGGGTGGTTGCTGTGTAGAGGGGTGTATTGAGTTTTCTTTGTGGTACTTGACCACTGGTTGAGAAAGAGGAAGGGAGACAAAAATGAGAGAGAGAGTGAAATATATTTTATTGTATAATTTATATTTTTTTAATGTGTTGTATTGTAAAATAAAAGTTGGGATGCTGGAGTATTATAAAATTGTATTGTATAAATGATAAAGTAGATTTTTGGAATTGTAAAATAGGATAGAGTAGCATTATGGGATGTGAAAGCTCTAAGTCAAGGTGGCATAGTTTCAAGACTTCACGATCAAGGGTCCCTTTCCTTATCTGTCCTTTTATGTAATAAGTCAGAAAAATATAATATAACGAGAAAGATCTGAAAGTCGAATCTCTTTTGTCTTTTTAAAAAGTCGAATCATTTATTTTTTGAAATATTTTATGTGAAATTGAAAAAATTGTCAAAAAAGTTGGTAATTTTTTCATTTATTTTATAATTTTTTTTAAAAAATGATTTACTATTGCAAATCCTTTTAAAAATACTAGTATACAATACACACCTTATTATCCTAGTATATATGTATAATAAATTCTACTTATCTTAAAGAGAAATAATATGTCTACAATATTTTTACAATATTTTTATAACAAATCTTAAGTGACAGGTTATTACTGGTTGTTATTATTAGGGTAAAAAAGTAATCTTGGTGTTAGGTTCAAATTTGAACTACTAACAACTAACTACTTATGATTTGTTGTAAAAATATTGTAGGCGTAGCACCTCTCTATTTTAAAATACATTAAAAAAAAAAAAAAAAAAAAAAAAAAAAAAAAAAGGGTTTCATTTGTGTCTCATTAGCCTATAAATTCACATAATACCGCCAGTTTGGTGGCAACCACTTCGAAGACCTAGTCCCACGTTGACATTGTACGAGAGAACGAGCCAGCGACACGGAGAGAGATACACTGTGTGGAGTTTCTGCCGCCATGGATGAGAAATCTTCATGTGAAACCAGAGGGAAGCCCATTCGATGCAGAGGTGCGTAAAAACTCTTTTTATTATTATTATTATTATTATTATTATTATTATTATGTGTTGCTTTTCTAGTTCTTTATACAGCAAAAAGATATTGCTTCATTTTCTTATTGTTGTTGTTTATTTGGGTTGTATTGTAGCTGCGGTCAGTCGCAAACCAGGTGAGCCATTAGTGATAGAGGAGATCATGGTTGCACCTCCGATGGCTTATGAGGTTCGGATTCGAATCATATGCACCGCTCTCTGCCACAGTGATATCACTTTCTGGAAATTGAAGGTTGTTGTTATCTCTAACCATATTCACTCGGAAAACTCTTACTTTTGTTTCTACTTTCATAACTTCTGGAAATTTTGTTTATAAAATATGTTTATACTGTTTTTTATGTTTGAAGGATTTTCCTGGAATTTTTCCAAGGATTCTCGGTCACGAAGCTATCGGGTTAGTGTTATATTCTTTCTTGTCCATTTATTACTGTGTTTTCGTGTGATGCAAAAAATGTCTTGGAGTTTCTAACGATGACGTGTCTTGTGATTTTTCCTATGCTTAAATTCTTAATCTTTTTTATTTTTAAATAATATTTTCAATAATTACAAGTTACAAGTTACAACCTCTTGGCCTATCAAAAAAAAAAAAAAAAGTTGCAACCTCTTGGGGGCAGGGATTTGAACTTGGCTCTCCTGAATCCTAAAGGGAGCAAGTTACGCCATTGATCTACAACACTAAGCCTAGCACAAATTCAATGCTAAGCCTATTACATATTCTCAATCTCACATTTTTACTTTATACTCCACAAATTATAATTTGTTTATTATTTGTTTGACTTTCTTTATAAAATAACCAAACTTTGATATGGAAAAAAAAAAAAAAAAATTAAAGATGTGACATATCATAATTGATGGAACATAAAGTGGAGTAATTCTTAGGTACTCCCGGAGCACGGAGAATGGTGCTCCCTCCTCTCACATTCATGGTGGGGTCCGCTCATTAAATTTATAGTGGGGTCTACCATGAATGTGAGAGGAGGGAGCACCATTTCACTATACTCCGGGACTACCTAAGAATTTTCCCATAAAGTGAGATAGAAGATTTGTATTCGTGAATGACCAGATTGACTAATGAATATGATTTGTGCCACCTCAACAACTAATAAACAAATATACGAATTACCTTTACATGATTGGTAGTACATCAATTTGTAAGATTTATTTAGTAAAGTTTGCAATATTCCTAGAATCACTCTTTAAAATGTTTCTTTTTTATCCCTTGGATGATGTGTCTAACTTAAAAACTGAATCATCATCACTTCATTAGCGTTACTTATTATGAGAATTAGGGTTCAAATCTCTCCCTTTTGTTGTAACTATTTTTTTTAAAGGTGCACTATCACAAATGCAATGTATAAGAAAGTTTAAAAAATGTGATTTATTTTTTTATTTTTAATTTCTTAATTTGATAATTATGGTAATTATTAATATACATTTATTATAATTATGTTTATATATAAAGCTTTCTATTCCACCATTTAAAGAAAAAAAATGATGTAGCAAGATTTTAATGGAGGGTTTAAATATAAAATAAAAATTAAACTCAAGTAAAAAAAGTCGAATAATGACATGTAAAATTATAACATTTCAAAAGTTTGTGTGTGTGTATATTATAGATAAGAAAATTATGCACTCTTTCCCAACCCCACCTTTAAAAAAGCCTCCAAAATATTAGATTGATAGTGTGGGGCCCTAAATGTCAACATTCATGGCCCACTCCACAACCGGCCCAAGACCCGCGCCGAGGAGGGTACAGAGGCTGAAAAACCGAAAGGATGGGCCCAGATCCTCAAAAGGGGCCTGTCCGAAGACGCCATGTCCTCGGCAAACTGACGTTAGTAAAAGGAAAATATCCCTCACCCATTAAAACGTATCCCACCAACATTCTGGCCGCTTTAAATGATGATGTGACTGGCAAACCCAGATGCTTCAGTCACTTCAACTTTTAGAGTGTGCCAAGACGTCTGGGAACTAACATAAAACCTGAAAAAGTAGATGATGGGACAGGCCCTTATGCACAGCGTTCAGATAACTAACAAATGGACGGTTAAGATCAATTAAAGTAAGGCTATATAACCAAAAGAATCCCCATTAACAAAGTGGGGGGGGGGATACCTGATTTTGGGGAGGCCAGTTAGAAGGAACAGACTCCTCGGACTGATCCGAAGAGAGGGAAACACTCAAAAACACTTAATCAAAGACTCTCAAGAAAAATGCCTAGCAAAAACTTATTACTGAGACTCTCGGAAAACGATGATCTCCGTTAACATTCCGAGGAATTTTTACATCATCCTCATTGTTTTGTTAGTGCCTAGTATTTTTTTTTACTCCTGCTCTACAAATTCTATTGTCTATGGTCCATTACAAAATTTGGCCTTACAATTGGCACCGTTTGTGGGAAAGATTTGTGCGCTAGCAAGTGTGATGGTCGGTATACAGAAATCAAAAGCAACGCTTTCAAAAACAAAAACGTCAAAACAGTACAATCTACAGCAATAACATTCATTCAAAAGTCAGCAATTGCAAGAACAAGAGTGCACAAAAAAAAAAAAAAATACACATATACAAAACAAGTCCACTTCTTTATTAATATATGAAGAAAAAGTTACATCTCTTACAATTGGCGCCCACTGTGGGGCTTATCCTAAAGCTAACTACAAAATCCAGACGGCTAACAAAGCTGGCAGAGGAACACAAGATAGAAAAGAAAGCTGGCAGTGGCAGAGGAACACAAGATAGAAAAGAAAGCTGGCAGAGGAACACAAGATAGAAAAGAAAGTTGGCAGAGGAACAAAAGATAGAAAAGAAGGCTGGGGGTGAAGGAAGAGAAGAGGAAATAGAAGAGATAAAAGGGAAAAGAGGGAAGAAGAGCTACTTTGAAGGCGGAAGAGGTTGCGGCACAGGACGTCTCCATTTCTGGGTTCCGCCTGATTTCCCTCCCACCCCCATTGTAGCTAGCTTGGAAGGTCAGAGACCCAAACCCAAGAGAGGGAGGTTACATGCTTTGCGGATCCTCCTCCAGACAGCGAGGAGGGCTCCGTCTCCGATTAGGTTGAAAAGAAGGAGGATCTTCGAATCTCTCCTACTCCAACCCCAACTAGACGTCTAGGGTCGGAGTGTCATCCTCGGCTCCTGATGGGGGCTGCGCAGCCCCGGGACCCCTCTTTCCCAGAGCCAATTCATTCCAAGGGGCTCAAACGGCTACGTCTTGCAGAGCCTTTAGGATGTATTTTTGGGAGAAATTTAGGGCGAGAGTTTGTCATGTGTGAAGAAAGAGGTTGCCCTAGAAGCGCCTTATATAGAAGACGGAATGTTAATAAGAGCCAGTCTGCAATAAATCCCAGAGAGAGATTTCCGGAGGCAATAATACCGTCCAAAGTTCCAAGGGGTTTGTCAGCCGTTGGATCCCCGCAGATCCACGACTGACATTAATGAGGTGACGCCTCATTAACGAGAAAGCACCAAAGCGTTGCAATACGTTACCCGAACAACCCAGGAGACGCCTCGTAGTCAGAATAGTCCCATCAAACGAAGGGGCGGAACAGGGCAGGGTCTTATCCTCCACCGACCCCAGCCTGCATTTATTACTATTTTTGCTTAAAAGTGTATTTATTTAATGCTTATTGTAGATTGTAGCAATGTAAAATTAAATGGCTACGCATAAACATATAAGCTAGTAAAAAGTCAAAGAACTGGGTACTGGACAGAACCAAGGCATTGCATGGTCTTCGGACTCAAGCCTTTAAGGAAACCAACTACTTCCTATGAGAAATTTGAGTGTTGGACAGAACCAAGGCATTGCATGGTCTTCGGACTCAAGCCTATGGGGAAACCAGCTACTTCGAACTGGGTACTGGACAGAACCAAGGCATTGCATGGTCTTCGGACTCAAGCCTATGGGAAAACCAGCTACTTCGAACTGGGTACTAGATAGAACCAAGGCATTGCATGGTCTTCGGACTCAAGCCTCTTGGGAAACCAGCTACTTCTTATGAGAAATTTGAGTGTTGGACAGAACCAAGGCATTGCATGGTCTTCGGACTCAAGCCTATGGGGAAACCAGCTACTTCGAATTGGGTACTGGACAGAACCAAGGCATTGCATGGTCTTCGGACTCAAGCCTATGGGAAAACCAGCTACTTCGAACTGGGTACTAGATAGAACCAAGGCATTGCATGGTCTTCGGACTCAAGCCTCTTGGGAAACCAACTACTTCCTATGAGAAATTTGAGTGTTGGACAGAACCAAGGCATTGCATGGTCTTCGGACTCAAGCCTATAGGGAAATCAGCTACTTCGAACTGGGTACTGGACAGAACCAAGGCATTGCATGGTCTTCGGACTCAAGCCTCTGGGGAAACCAGCTACTTCCTATGAGAAATTTGAGTGTTGGACAGAACCAAAGCATTGCATGGTCTTCGGACTCAAGCCTATAGGGAAACCAGCTACTTCGAACTGGGTACTGAACAGAACCAAGGCATTGCATGGTCTTCGGACTCAAGCCTCTGGGGAAACCAGCTACTTCCTATGAGAAATTTAAGTGTTGGACAGAACCAAGGCATTGCATGGTCTTCGGACTCAAGCCTCTGGGGAAACCAGCTACTTCGAACTGGGTACTGGACAGAACCAAGGTATTGCATGGTCTTCGGACTCAAGTCTCTGGGAAAACCAGCTACTTCCTATAAGAAAATCAGGTACTGGGCGGAACCAAGGCGTTGTATGGTCCTCGGACTTCAGCCTCTGGTGAAACTGGCTACCTCAAATGAGAAAATTAAGTGTTAAACAAACTTTATGCACTGCATGGTCCAAGGACCCAGGCCGACGGGAGGACTACTCTACTAAATACTGAGTGCTAGAAAGGCTAAGGTCTTGTATGGTCTTCGGACACAAACCTATACCAAAACTAGTCGATATAGGGCGGTATAAGCGCAGGGCAAAATCAGGGCCTTTGAATTGACCATGAGCCCAAATCTACAGCTACGCTCACCCTTTTTATGCTAAGTAACTAGCTCTATTAGCGACGAAAATCACAAGAAATCGAGTGCCGAAAGAAAGATTACAAAAGCCGCTGAAATAACGATAACACAAACGAAGAGGTAACGCTTAGGAGGGCACGAAAATAAACCGGGAAAGTCAAAATTCTCCTCCCCACCCGAGGGGACGGGCAGCAGAATTTTGAGGGGCTATTGTGGGGCCCTAAATGTCAACATTCATGGTCCACTCCACAACCGGCCCAAGACCCGCGCCGAGGAGGGTACAGAGGCTGAAAAACCGAAAGGATGGGCCCAGATCCTCAAAAGGGGCCTATCTGAAGACGCCATGTCCTCGGCAAACTGACGTCAGTAAAAGGAAAATATCCCTCACCCATTAAAACGTATCCCACCAACATTCTAGCCGCTTTAAATGATGATGTGACTGGCAAACCCAGATGCTTCAGTCACTTCAACTTTTAGAGTATGCCAAGACGTCTGGGAACTAACATAAAACCTGAAAAAGTAGATGATGGGACAGGCCTTTATGCATAGCGTTCAGATAACTAACAAATGGACGGTTAAGATCAATTAAAGTAAGGCTATATAACCAAAAGAATCCCCCATTAACAAAGTGGGGGGGGGGGATACCTGATTTTGGGGAGGCCAGTTAGAAGGAACAGACTTCTCGGACTGATCCGAAGAGAGGGAAACACTCAAAAACACTTAATCAAAGACTCTCAAGAAAAATGCCTAGCAAAAACTTATTACTGAGACTCTCGGAAGACGATGATCTCCGTTAACATTCCGAGGAATTTTTACATCACCCTCATTGTTTTGTTAGCGCCTAGTCTTTTTTTTTTACCCCTGCTCTACAAATTCTATTGTCTATGGTCCATTACAAAATTTGGCCTTACAGATAGAAATCCAATTCAATTGAAATCTTAAACTGTTTTAAAAAATTATTGTGAGTTTATTGAATAATCATTAACGATCAATTTCTCCCAATAATTTGAGAGGAAAAAAAATGATGTAGCAAGATTTTAATGGAGGGTTTAAATATAAAATAAAATTTATACTCAAGTAAAAAAAGTCGAATAATGACATGCAAAATTATAACATTTCAAAATTTTATGTGTGTGTATATGTATATATATTATAGATATGAAAATTATGCACTCTTTCCAAGCCCCACCTTTAAAAAAACCTCCAAAATATTAGATTGATAGAAATCCAACTCAATTGAAATCTTAAATTGTTTTAAAAATTATTGTGAGTTTATTGAATAATCATTAACGATCAATTTTCCCAATAATTTGAGATTTAATTTTTGTAAATCAGTTCTATTATGTGAAGTTGTAATAATATTTTTAATAAATTAAAATTTATTTTTCTAAGCTTTAAAATTGATTTTATTCTTCTAGTAAAAAAAAAAAAAGATTTTATTCTTGTTATATTATAATTTCATACTGTAGATACAATTCCTTCTTGTGTGCGCCAAAAGCGAAGCAACTGGGCTGAGATTCACTTGGTCTCACAACCTATTTGTGTAGTGGGCTTGGATTTCCTACACAGGGTCGTTCCTCGTACAGAGACCCAACGAAATCACTCATCTCTTTTTCCATTGACCGTATTTCTTCTCTTCTTCTTTACTCAAATTTCAACAACCTTCTCCTTGCCTCAGCTCCTTGTATTTATAGCTAGATGTTAGTGGAATAGTGATGATTGTCTCTGGTGCTAGTGCGTTCAGAGGTCCAATGCTGTTGGTTGTAAGTGGGCGTTTAGGTGGAGGTGGCTTTGGAATTGGCTCCCACTCGTGAATGCTCGGCAGTAGCGCTCCACGATCGCGGGTTGTTCGGGCATCAGCTCCCCGAGCAAAGCTTCACTTCCTCGGGGAAGGCTCGCAGGGGTGTGAGGGCATGCTGTCTTTAGAGCACGTCTAGGTATGAGGGCATGAGGGCCAACACACCGTCTAGGTATATAAGGCCCTAATGGGCTCGGTGTTTCAATCGGCCCAGGGCCCAGATGTGCCAAGAAACTACAGTGCCGTACACTTCTATTTGTAGATATTTTTATAATTATAAATATCTAAAAATATCTACCAAAAAATATTAATTTGTTTGAAATACCTAAAAGAGAAAAGATAGATAAATTAATTAAATCTTAAATCAAATCTCTTGATAAATTTGTTACAAGAAATATAAAAAATACAACCAGAAAATTTAGATTAAACAAAATTAAGATTAAGATCTTAAAAATGAGCTAGAATTTCATAAAAAAGAGTTGAAATAATACAATAAAAGAACAATGAAAATTATCATAATAATGTGCAACACTTTATATAACTTTTAACCATCAAAAACATATACAGTCCACTTTTGCATCTTGATGGATTGAAAATTATCACAAGAAGATCAAAAACTTATACTAAAACTTAACTTGTAATTTTGCATCTCAAAAGGCAACAGTAGTGGTTTTTAAATAAAAGAAAAATGTATGATATAGAAACTTAAATAAATATAATTTAATTGATTTTTAAATAGATATAAAAAAATCCATGTAAATTTATCAGCTCAGGGCTTAAATTGTATTGAGCACAACCTATCCATGGACAATTAAATTCAATTATGTGATTCATTGATCAATACAACGACATGATTGAATTTAATTAGAAATATAAGGTTAAGGAACTTTATATAAGTTTTTGCCCTCAAGAATAAATACAGTTCTCTTTTGCATCTTGATGGATTGCTAGATCAGCTTGCGATTTAATACAAGGAAGCACGGGTGCGTCGATTTGGCTGGCGCACCCAAGTTGGATTCGCATGGATGTGCAGTGCGGCCGTAGACACGGTTGCACGTGCATCAGTGGATGATTTTTTTTTTCTCTTTTCCGACATAGTCCAATTCGGTCCAATATGGTTTGATTCGGTTCAAAATAAGACCCGATTCGGTCCAATATGGGCAGATACGGTCCGAAACTGTCCAAAACAGGACCTGATTCAGTACGATATGGGCCGAAATACTTGTTAAAAAAAAAAACATAAAAGATTAGATCAAAATACACCGTTTTGTCGGTAGACTTTAAATAAAACAACCCTAAAATCATCTCAATTCTTACTTTATTATCTACTATTACTCTTAAATTGATATATGTTTACCATTATATGAAAAAAAATGCTTAGCAATATATTAAAATATATATATATATATATATTTAATAATTAATTAATTAATAAATGTATCCCACCCTACTTGTGTTCTACTTTTTCAAAACTTGCCATGTCCTGCACCGGCAGCTCCGCTTCCTAGATTTAGTATGAGTTCACTGATAATTTGTTTCTACTATGCCTTAAGCACGGTCCTTGTCAAGCTATTTGCAAGCTGTATCATTTCACTACAAAAAAAAGGTCTTGTTGCCATGTTTTTAAAACGTGGCTATAGGTCAAAAAAACATGGCTATAGGACGTTTTGGCCTATAGCTGCGTTTTTTTAGGCTGCATTTTCAAATGTGGCCTAAACCTTGTGACTATAGGCCTGAGAGGGTCTATGGTCATTTTTCAAACGCGGCCTAAAACCAGGACCTATATAAATGATTTCTAAAATTTTACAAATCATTTACATACTTCCAATCAGTATTCTTTCTTCTTTTCTTGTTTTAGTGTCACTATATTTGTTATGTCCTGAAATTTCACTTGCGTCGATAAAGTTGAGGGAGTATAGCATAACTGGTACTGGTGGGTGATCGGAATAGCTCTTTTGCAGATAATGGTCTTATTGGCATTTGCATTAGACTAAATCACCTTAATTGATGTAATCTCATTCTGTTGGCTGTTGATCTAACATTGAGCTATTTTTCTTACAATATTCTAGTCTTGCCATTCTATTTAAGCATTAATGATCATGCACATGCATTAGATGGCGTTGAGCTATCATATTGTCCCGGCTTATTCAGAGTTCAGGCATTAAAGATGAGATAGCTTATTATATTCCACCACTTTTTATATGCTGTAGGGTTGTTGAAAGTGTGGGAGAAGATGTGGATGAAGTAAGTGAAGGAGATACTGTCATCCCTACATTCATGCCAGATTGTGGAGATTGTGTCGATTGCAGATCAAAAAAGAGCAACCTATGTTCAAAACTCCCTTTCAAGGTATCTCCGTGGATGCCTAGACATGAGACCAGCAGATTCACTGACCTCAAAGGAGAGGTTTTATATCATTTTCTATTTGTCTCAAGCTTTAGTGAGTATACAGTGGTAGACGTTGCCCATGTAACAAAAATTGATCCCTCAATCGCTCCAAACAGGGCATGCCTCCTTAGCTGCGGAGTATCAACAGGTATTGGTCATGTACTTTGTAATAAATGGAAGTGTCATTGAGTTTGACACAAATTAACTTGAACAAATTGAACATTCATAGTGAATAAATTATTCAAGCTTTATATTTAAAAACTCATAATTTGGAAAACATATACGCCCAACAGCTCAACTTGTTGAAGGTTGGCCTTTGACTTGACAATAACCTCTATTATATTTGGGTTTAGGGGTTGGTGCTGCTTGGAGAACAGCAAATGTGGAGAAAGGATCAACTGTTGTTATTTTTGGGCTGGGGTCTATTGGATTAGCTGTATGATCTTGAAGAACTTTGTATAAGTATTGTTTTTTCTTCTTCCTTGCATTTGTATTTGAGAGGCTGCAGAGAAAAGCTCAAGTCTGTCTGTTTTCTAGGTTGCAGAGGGAGCTAGATTTTGTGGAGCTACAAAAATTATTGGTGTAGATCTGAACCCAGACAAATTTGAAAACGGTAAGTACATTTTATTGGGGTACAGTGACGTGGAAATCTGAAATCATCTTCTGATGAAGTAAGGGGCATCTCTTTCTTATATTAGGAGAATATACCTCCTTTGATCTGTTCAATCTGAGGTTGTCTGTATTTCCTGTCAGGTCAACCTTGTTTAATGTAACCGTGCAAAAAGTCTTATGTCATTCTCTTGTTATGGGTGAGATGAGCTTTGCATGGGTTCTGGATGATGTTGTTCTTTTGTTCTTAATACAGGAAAAAAATTTGGAGTCACAGACTTTGTCAATTCTGGAAAATGTGGAGACAAATCTGTGAGCCAGGTCTTCTCTCAAACTATATGATAATTGTTTGATGACTCTATTATTAAGTTTTATACTTCTTTCCATCATTAATATTTGGTTAATTTGGTAGTTTGAACATGCTGAAGAATGTCTTGTTCTGTCAAGAGTTATTAGTGCTTTTTGTATCTGTGAGACATTGATCTATCTTATACTCTTATGATATTATTCATAAGGTTGAAGTTGATATGAGAATCAGAGATGATTAATATTTGGTTCATCTAATTCTGATAGGGAATCTCGAAAGCTACTTGTAACACCACAGTTTACCAGGCTTTAAGAAGTGTCTATAATGAAGCACAAAATGTGCAGTATGTTCTGTATCTTTATTCACAGAAAAGTTAATTTAATCTGTTGCAGTTTGTTTTATCTCAATGAACAGGTGATCAATGAGATGACAGATGGGGGTGCGGACTATTGCTTTGAATGTGTTGGAATGGCATCGTTGGTGCATGAAGCATATGCTTGTTGCCGAAAGGTCTCTCTCTCTCTCATTGCTAACAGAACTTTTGTTGGATGTCTTTCTCCAAATGACTTTGAGTTAGAGGATGCCACTCTGCATTTTTTAGATTCTCTGTGGTCTGTCAGCTTTACTTGACTTGAGTTATGGCATAAATTATCAAATCTAGTCCCAGCGTTGCACCTCTCAAACATATATCAAGAGGAAACAAGGCAGCTCTAGTGGTGCCCTAAAAATTGGCCTTATACCCATTTGTAAGAAATTAATTAATGGCTTGATGACCAGACAAACTAAAACTTGGTTAATTTGAGCACATCCGCGCATCCGAAGTTATTGATTTGAATTGTGAAAAGCTTTAACCAAGCAGTTTAGAATGTACTGAATGAAGTTTATAGCAAGTTATGATGCATTGAAGAGAAATTTTAGCAAAATAACATGCAGTACATTCTAAACCATTCAATTTGTTTATTGATTGTTGTACCACATACCCGTTGCCCTTCCTATTCTTTTTTCTTCAAGTTTCAAATATGCTAGATGTGTGTGTGTGTGTGTGTGTGTGTGTGTTCTTATGCTATGCGCTAACGAGTAATTTGTGATATAATCTTATTTTGGTTTCCCAGGGTTGGGGAAAAACAATTGTCTTAGGAGTGGACAAGCCGGGGGCAAAATTGAGCCTCAGCTCTTTTGAGGTCCTTCACGGTGGGAAAAGTCTCGTGGGATCCTTATTTGGAGGACTCAAAGCTAAATCTGATATTCCCATCCTCCTTAAAAAATATTTAGACAAGGTAATTTAACAGTTACCATGATTTTCTTTAGTTGCAAATCTTTGATAATGGTAATTAGCTCATCAATCAATCTTCAATTTAATCTTGTGGTGTGTTCCCCCTTGCTCCAGTAGTATCTCTTCATTGCATGATCAAAAACTTTTGTCTATATGAAAACAAGGTCTGGCCACCTGCCTGTATCTGAGGTGGTATTAGCAAAAATAATCAGTAGATGATTATATGTTCTTCTTTCTTTCATTAATTACTATCAGGAACTCCAGCTGGATGAATTTGTAACGCACGAGGTAAGATTTGACGATATCAACAAAGCTTTTGGTTTACTCATTGAAGGAAACTGTCTTCGATGTGTAATTTGGATGGACAGACAAGTAAGCTCCTAGTCTGGGAATCGCTAGGCTTTCACAAGCAACTGGTTTTTATTTTCAGCTAGTTCCATATTGTAATCCCATCACCATGGAAGTTTCAGTGTTTGATCAAATAATAGCTGTCTTAACATATGTATGTTATACATTAATGATTGGACAGCTCTTTCAATTTTCTGTAAGAATGTTACACCATGACAAACTAAGTGCATCCTTATGCAAAAATGAAAAATGCACTAGATGCGCTGGTGAGGTATCTGTTGGGTGAGTCCTTTGTTTTCTTCAGCCTTGTAAAGCCCTGAACTAACTTCCTTTGGTGTTTTCATATTATGCTTGCTAATTCATATCTTATAATAAGATTCTATCCTCCAATTTCCATTTAGCATCCATAGGGGAAATCGTCACCGTGGTTAACTGGAATCCACCGTTCCCTATGTAGCATCCCTAGCACTGCGAAAGTACAATGTGCCTCTTGTCAATTGGGATCCATGTAACATTCCTTAAGCTGACAAACCATACCATAAATTTGACACAATTATTTCAAACCATTCGATTTAATAAAGTTACTGTCATGCATAACCCTTTTAGTGCTTTCCAGAGGCCCAGAAGTGAGAAAAATTAGAAAATTAAACGTATGTAAGGAATAGGTTAGCATGCAACATGGTGAAACAAACCTATTGTTAGATTTGACATAACTGTCTTATGAGACTCTGTCGTAGAGTAACATGAAAAAAAAAGTAATAAAATTGTAGAGTTACTGGTTAATGTGACTTAAGTTTTCATTAATGAATGTTGTTGTCACTGTCATTTGTGACTATTATTGTTCGCCCAAGGTGAACAAAATTTTTTAATTAAACAAAAATAAGAAAAAAAAAAGGAAAAAAAGAAAAGAAAAGAAAAGAAAAAGAAATATATATATATATATATATTTTAAAAGTAGCTCAATTTGGATTTTTTCCTAAGAGCAATGTTACATGTACAAAAAATTTCACTATATCTTTTTATGATAGTTAAAATGACAAACTTTTACTAGTTTATATTTGGGCCAGTGGTGGAGCCACATCTATGGTTGGGGGGCCATGGCCCCTTCAAAATTTTTATTTTTATTTTAAATATAGGTATATTTTATATATCTTTAAAGGTTATATGAAAAAAATTAAGAGTTATCCCCCCCAATGGAAAGCATTGATCAACTAATTTAGTAATCCCTTCCAAAAAAGAAAAGAAAGAAAGAGAGAGTTTATAGTAGATATACAATTACAATAGAATGAAATAATTAGGTAGTAAATTTTGTAAGTAAATAGTGGAATCCCTAATTTTTAGCTCAATTTCAAATCCTTTTTTTTTTTTTAAATTTTTTCTTGAATACAAATCCTATTAATGCTTACAAATCATTCAACATAGATAATATATGCAATTTGATTGAAATTTTATATTCTCAAGATTTCATCAAGCAAGAAAAAAAAAAAAAAAAAAAAGGCTCATATGAGACTTCAATTATATATAATGTTATGATTTTGATTTGTCAAACATGGATGAAATTTTTCAAACAATTTATGTATTAAAAAGGAAATTATGAATAATTTTGCTATAAAAACAATATTTGATGAAGTTTATTATGTGAAATATTATTGTTGAGCATGACTTTGGTGGAAGATACTACATTCGTTTTTTTTGGTTCTATATATTGTATATTGTTTAGGCAATTATACAACTTTTGTATACTCATTAAAGTTTAAGAGGATTATAAGTTTCTCTTAATAGGCATATTAAAGTCGATTATTTTATATAAATATAAAACTTACTTTAGTATAAGAAAATTAACATTTATATTTTCATACACACATATATTATGTGGATTTTTTTAGGTAGTGTATATATGTGCTTTGAGTTTATCTTGACATGATAGTTTATCCCCCTCAACTCAAAATTCCTGGCTACGTCATTGTTTGGGCCTACCATGAATATCATTATTTTACCTATGAGTTAGGATTAACAATTTGCTACCTCAATAGTTTGATTTTTTTGTCAACATTTTTTTTTTTTTTGGGTCTATAAACTTTCTATAACCCTATTAAAATTGATGACTGTTTGGATTAAATTTGAAAAAGAACAATTACATCAATGTATTTGGAATTACATATTTACATGTGGTATGAATTGCACCCGCTCTTCATCCTCCCCTCACGCCCCCTCCCCCCAAAAAAACATGTAAAAATCGTTAGAAATTCTAATTAAAATTTGGCTTTTGTCTACATTATCATACTTCAAAAAATAAATAAAAAGTTGATTGTTTTAAAATACAGGATTTAAACTATAATTCACCCTAATTACTTCAATACTGCAACACATTTTTTTTTTTTCTTTTTTTCATATAAAATAGGGAGTTGTTTTTTTTAATAAATATGATAACATTTAAACTTAGACATTCATTACCTCATGATGGTTGCTTTATCCTCAAATCAAGATGCCAATTGATTTCTTTTTGGAATTCATGAAATTCATTCTCACATCTCTATTTTTTTGTAAGTAAAAAATGACTTTTCCAACTGCATTATCCGAAACCCACTCAAAATTGAGGATGAATGATTAGGTATGTCTAACCCACTCTCATGTGGGGGAGGTCCATCGGCAAGACCTAATTATTCCCTTGTTTAAACTTTAAACCCTTTTGCATGTAACCTAAACTTTGTTTAGGATGGCTTATATAAATCAGGAAACAAGTTGTCATGCATCATCTTAATAATAAAATGATTTCCACTATTGTTTTGTTAAAGAGGGTGGGTTCACTTACCCACCAAAAAAAAAAAAAAAAAAAAAGAGGGTGGGTGCGTCGGCGTCCTCGAGTTTCAAAGGGGTTGAGTATTATTATCATTTCAATTTCAACGTTTCCAACTTTTGACAAAAAATTATAAAAATATAAATCTTCTGGACTTAAGTTATATCCCTCTAATAGTAAATAACTTGTAGGCATGTCCAAGACTCCAAAGTGATAGACACTTTCTAATTTTATCCACTATCTTTTTACACCGATTTAATATATGTTTTTATGGAAAAAAAAAAAATAGATTGTCACAAGAGTATTGGTTTAAGAAACATTTTTAGAAAATTTTTTATAGAAAAAAAAAAGATTAATTCTTTTAACACCTTTAAATATTTTTCATAAAAGTGGTATCAAATCATTTCTAATAAAATGATATATTAATAAAGAGGAATGTTACAAGTATAAACTAATTTACAAACATTTTTTTTCTCAAAAAAAAAAAAAAAAATTAAAAACATTTTACAAACCACTAAAGTGGCATGGCACATGTTAGCTAAAAATAATGAGCTGGACTCAATGGTCAAATTTTAAGAATAAAAATCCATTATAATTTTTTTTCTCAAAAAAAATTCATTATAATTTTTAATAGACAAAATTTAAGTACAGTATCTTAAATGTTGTTTCTTAAGTTCTCCTTTTAAGATTCAATTATGTGGCTACTTAACTAAAAACATGCACTTCTATCTCATGAGAAAAAATTCACATAACAAAATCTAAAAAATGAATCTAAAAAAACAGCGTTTAAGTACTATACTTAAAGTTTTACTCTTTTTTAATTAAACCAAAAACTTAAAACCCAATTTATGGTGACTGTTCATATCCTCAGAAAAGTTACACAACCTCCCAAAAGCCAAAATTCTAATAAAATGATATCTTAATAAAGAGGAATGTTACAAACATAATCTAATTTACAAACATTTTCTTTCTCAAAAAAAAAAAAAAAAAAATACTAACATTTTACAAACCACTAAAATGGCATGGTACATGTTAGCTAAAAATAATGAGCTGGACTAAATGGTCAACTTTTAAGAATAAAAATTCATTATAATTTTCAATTGGACAAAATTTAAGTACAGTCTCTTTGGTGCTATTCCTTAGGTTTTTCTCTTAAGATTCAGTTATATGACTACTTAATTAATAAATACACTTTCATTTAATGAGAAAAAATTCATATGGTAGAATATCAAAAAGGGAACCTAAAGAACAACATCTAAGTCTTACCATTTTTAATTAAATCAAAGAATTAAAAGACCCAATTTATGGTGATTGTTCATCTCCTCCCTGATTTCACTGTTTGCCAGCTTGCATCTTAGAAGCCCAAACAAAAAAGAAAAAAAAAAAAAAGAAAAAAAAAAGGGGACAAAATAGAAGTTTAGCTCGACAGAAAAGTTACACAATCTCCCAAAAGCCAAAACCCATGAACTCCTGTGAGCTCGCTCTAGTCTCTACAATCATTGTGTTCGGGGTGTTTGGTACATGTTTTCAAACAATAATTTTCAGTTTTTAAATAATATTATATGTATTTTCACATCATTTTTCATCTACACGTATTTTCACACATATTTTCAAATAACAATTTTCAATTTTTAAGTGCATGTATTAAACACTCCCTTAGCCTATTTGGCAAGGGTTTTTAAGTATTGTTGTTTAAAATAATGTGAAAATTGCAGTTTAAAAAGTATTATGAAAATACGTATTTAAAGTATTTATAATGCAAAAAAATGTATTTGTCACTACCATGTTTTAAACAACATATTTTAAAATGTGAAAAAATATAATTGTATGTTTAATATGTATATGTATTTTTTTTTAAGTGGTAACTTTCTAATAAGTACAATTATTTTATTAATATTTATTAGAGGAGTACATGTGAGAGAGAAGGGAGGAAAAGAGAGAGGGTAAAAAAAGAAAAAGATGAGGTGTGCATGTGAGAAAGAGAGAGTTGTAGTTATGTTAAGTTTTATCAAGTGGGTCTCACACATTTCTAAATATTTACAAAAATGCCATTGAGTAATGTTATTTGAAAATTGGTAGGAGGAGTTTTCTAAATATTTACAAAAATGTTATTGAGTAATGTTATTTGAAAATTGGTAGGAGGAGTTTTCTAAATATTTATAAAAGTGCCATTGAGTAATGTTATTTGAAAATTGTTTAAACATCCTAAAATGAGAAATGTAACTCAAACCCTCCTAAATGAAATCCATTACCAAATGCGTTTGTTTTTTTTTTTTTTTTTTTTTTTTTTTTTTTTTTTTTTTTTTTTTTTTTTTTTTTTTTTTTTTTCTTTTGGCCCATAGTTTTCAGTGTTTAAACACTGAAACTGTTGTTTAAACTACCTTATCAAACAAACCCACCCATACCTTGACTATTCGCTTCTACTTCTTGGATCCAAGGGCGGCTTGATGCATTTGGAGACCTTAGGTGAAAACTGAATTGAGGTATTTTATATAATTTTTCTATATAAAAAAATAAATATTACTTAAACTTTATTATCTTATTTTACATGCAAAATTACTAATTAACTATGTAAAATTGTTTTTCAAAAAAGTCTATAGATGAAAATTTTGATAAAATTTTCCACCCGGTTGATGTGGCAAAATGACAATGGTAAGTAAAAATGTGATGTTAATGGTAGACCTAGATGAGAACCAGTAAAAGTTTATCATCTTAATTATTGTGAAATTTGTTGTGTATTGCCTTTTTTTCCCTACATTTACAACAAATTCTAGGTGTTAAGTTGGTACCGATTCTAATTTGAACCCATCACTTAAATTACTTTTTTACTTACCAATAACAACCAGTTTCAACTTACTACTTAAGATTTGTTATGAAAAATATTGTGGACGTAACATTCTCTCTCTCTCTCTCTCTCTCTCTCTCATATTTGATAAAAAAATTATTTTATTTATTGGCTAATATTTGGGTTTAATTAATACTATTACAATAAAATAAATAAACATAATTATCAAAATTTGGGGACTTTTTTTTTACTTGAGGGGCTTGGGCGATTGCCTCATTCACCTGTACTACAGAGCTGGCCTTGCCTGAACCATGAAAAAAGCACCTCCGCCAAACTCACAACAACGTTGTTTCCACCAATAGTTATTCTCCCACCCCTTTGATCCCTCCAAACACAAAGTCAATTTTTTTTTAAAACATTTTCATATATGAGAAATGCTACGTCTACAACAATTTTACAACAAATCACAGGTGGTTAGTTGTTATTGGTTCAAATTTGAAACTAATACTAAGATTACTTTTTTGCCCCGACAATAACAACCAGTAACAACCTGCCATTTAGAATTTGTTGTAAAAATGTTGTAAAAATGTTGTAAACGTAGCATTTCTCTTCATATATTCATTCATCCTTTTGGGTATTGGCTAACATTTGTAAATCATTAATGATGTTCACTCGGGTACTTAGGAGGCCATTCACCCGTTGTAAGGATTTGTAAATTAGTCTATGATGGTAACATTTTTTATTAATAAATGCTCTAAGAGTATTCGTTAATTAGTCTAAGAGCATTCATTAATTAAACTTATTTATTTATTTATTTATTTTTTTATAGAAAAAGGCTTACATATGTTCATGAGCATTAGTTTAGGGAATATTTTTTAAAATTTTTATGAAAATATAAAAAAGTAATTGATTTTTTTGATAACTTTTTATATTTCTCATAAAAATATTAAAACTTTTTAAAAATAGCTAATTAAGAAATTGCCTAAGAAACCATTTTTTTTATTACTCTCAATCAGTGCATGGGACCCACAAGTACGAAATTCAGTAAATATAACTTTAAAACTGGGTCTCACGAGCACTATTTATAGTTTAAAAATTATTTTGCTGCGATATTTTCAGTAATAAGTTTTCAATTTTCAGCAATAAGCGGTATCAAAACAGATCCTCAATTATTTTAACAAATTATAAAATTAGATATTTATCAAATTATAAAATTAATTATCTGTTTGGATATTGTTTATTTGTTGAAAATTAAAAATTTATTATTAAAAATACTGTAATAAAATATTTTTTTTATTGTGAAACAGATTATGAGAACAGTGTCATGCATTTTTCATCACTTAGCTGGTCCATAAACAGGACCATGAATCAGCCAAGTGAAACGTAAACATAAACATAAACACAAATGCACTAAAAAAATCAGCTACCCAAACGCACACAAGATATTTTAGATAATGGCTTAGATGGAAAGTTCCTATCAATAGAGTCGCATTCATTAGCCACTTGAGTCAAGGCGGCACGGTTTCAACTTTGAAGACTTGAAGTTCGAGGGCTCCTCTACTTATCTTTAAAAAACAAAAAAACAAAAAACAAAAAACAAAAAGCAAAAAGCAAAAAGCAAAAAGGTTCGACTTTTCGGGATCCGTATCCGTTATATTTTTCTGACTTTCACAAATTTCAAAAAGAAAAATACTAGAACACACCTTATTATTTTGTGTAATAGCACAATAGAGTGCGTTTAATAAACACTGTTTATTTTAAAATGCATTCAACAAAAAAAAAAACTGTTCATTTGTGTCTCATTGACCCTTATAAATTAACGCAATACCACCAGTTTGGTGCCAACTGCCAACCACTATGAGGACCTAGTCCCACATTGTAAGAGAGAACAAGCCAGCGACAGAGAGAGATTATACTGTGTGGAGTTTCGGCCGCCATGGATGAGAAATCTTCAAGTACCAGAGGGAACCCCATTCGATGCAGAGGTGCGTAAAAACTGTTTTGTTTTTTTGTTGTGATGCTTTTCTAGTCTCTATATTATTTCTACAGTGAAAAGTAGTGTCACTTCCTTTCTCTCTTGGAATAAGTGTCTGAAAGTGATTTATTACTGTTGTTGTTGTTTTTTGTGTTGTATTGTTGTAGCTGCGGTTAGTCGCAAACCAGGTGAGCCACTAGTGATAGAGGAGGTCATGGTTGCACCTCCGATGGCTCATGAGGTTCGGATTCGAATCATATGCACCTCTCTCTGCCATAGTGATATCACTTTCTGGAAATTGAAGGTTTAACCATATTCACTCTGAAAACTCTCATACTTTTATTTCTATTTTCATAACTTCTTGAAATTTGGTTCAAAAATTATTTGCCAATTTTTGTTTTATGTTTGAAGGATTTTCCTGGAATTTTCCCAAGGATTCTCGGCCACGAAGCTATCGGGTTAGTCTTACATTCTTTCTTGTCCACTTATTATTGTGTTTTCTTGTGATGCAAAATGTCTTTTCGAGTTTCTTGCGACAATAGTTTTTTGGATAGTTGCAACTTACAACCTCTTGGGGACAGGGATTTGAATTTGGCTATACTGAATCCCAATAAAGTAGAACAAGATCTGCAACTTATGTTTTTGTCCCGTTTTATGTTTCACAAATTTTAACTTTGTCCTGTATTTGTTTCACCTTTCTTATAAAATAATTATTATTTTTATATAATTTAAATGTATATATGTGTGAAGTTTCCTTATACTTGTAGAGTTACCATCTTATCAAGAGTGTGCGGTGATAACCAAACTTAAATATAGAAAAAAAAATTTTAAAACATGACATACTATGATTGGTGGAATATAGAATGGATAGAAGATTTGTATATACTTATCACCAATAGATGGGGTAACCAATGAATGTGATTTGTACCACTTTAACAATTAATAAAAAATACTTTATTTTTTAGAAAGGATAAAACAAATACCTGGATTACTTTTATATGGTTGGTGACACGTCAATTTGTAGTTTCTTTGGTAAAATTTTTGCTATAATTAATTTTGTAGTTAAATTTTATCCTTTAGAAAATCACTCTTTTAAAACGACTTTTTTTAATCCCTGGATGATGTGTCTGATTTAAAAACTAACTCCTCATCACTTCGTTAAACATTGTTACTTATTAGGAGAATTTGAGTTCAAATCCCTTCCTATTGTTGTAACTATCAATTTTTTTTTTTAAATCAAATTTTTTTGGTTTATAAATTTTATAAAAAGGTGCATTGTTTGTCACACAAGCATTGTATTGTATGAGAAAGTTTAACAAAATGTGATTTATTTATTTATTATTTCTAAATCTGATAATTATGGTAATTATTAATAGGCATTTATTATGATTGTATTTATATATGAAATTTTCTATTCCACAGTTAATAGAAAAAAAATGATGTAACAAGATTTTAATAGAGGGTTTAAATATAAAATAAAATTTAAATTCAAGTAAAAAAATCGAATAATAACATGTAAAATTGTAACATTTCAAAAGTTTATGTGGTAAAATATATGAGGTTAACTAAAAATCAAAGATCTTTGGTTTTATATATTATAGATTATAGATAAGAAAATTGTGCACTCTTTCCTAGCCCCACTTTTAAAAAAGCCCCTAAAATATTAGATTAATACAAATCTAACCCAATTGATATCCTAAATATTTTTAAAAAAATATTGTGAGTTTATCGAATAATCATTAACTATTAATTTCTCCCAATAATTTGAGATTTTAATTTTTATAAATCAATCTCCCATGTGGTAGATTCTATTATGTAAAGTTGCAATAATATTTTAATAAGTTACATTTTATTGTTCCATGCATTAAAATTTTTATTTTGTTCTTGTTAATTATATTATAATTTCATAGTGTAGTTACTGTTTCTTTTATTTGTAGATATTTTTATAATTATAAATATCTAAAAATATCTACCAAAAAATGTCAATTTGTTTGAAAACCTAAAAGAGAGAAGAATAAATAATCTAATTGAATCTTAAATATAATATCTTGTTAAATTTATTATAAGCAATATAAAAAATACAACCAAAAGTTAAGATTAAACCGAAAATAAAGATTGAAATCTTAAAAAAGAACTAGAATTTCATAATAAAGAGTTAGAAGATAATGAAATAATAAAATAAAAATAACAATGAAAATTATTATAATAATGTGCAACACTTAAGGAACTTTATATAAGTTTTAGCCATCAAGAATATATACAGTTCTCTTTTGCATCTTAATGGATTGAAAACTAAATACAAAAACTTAATTAGTAATTTTGTATCTCAAAAGGCAACAATAGTGGTTTTTAAATAAAAGAAAAAAGTATAAAATAGAAACTTAAATAAATCTGATTTAATTGATTATTAAATATATAAAAAAAATTCCGCGTAAATTTATCAGCTTAGGGCTCAAACTGTATTGAGCTCAACCTATCCAAGGACAATTAAATTCAATTATGTGGTTCATTGATCAATACAACGACATGATTGAATTTAATTAGAAATATAAGGTACAACACTTAAGGAACTTTATATAAGTTTTTGCCCTCAAGAATAAATACAGTTCTCTTTTGCATCTTGATGGATTGCTAGATCAGCTTGCGATTTAGCATGAGTTCACTGATAATTGATTTCTACTATGCCTTAAGCATGGCCCTGGTCGAGCTATTTGCATGATGTATCATTTTACAAATCATTTACATACTTCCAATCAGAATTCTTTCTTCTTTTCTTGTTTTAGTGTCACTACATTTTTGATGTCCTGAAATTTCACTGCTTTGATAAAGTTGAGGAAGTATGGCATAACTGGTAGTACTGGTAGGGTGATCAGAATAGCTCTTTTGCAGATAATGGTCTTATTGGCATTTCCATTAGACTAAATCACCCTAACTGATGTGATCTCATTCTGTTGGCTGTTGATCTAACACAGATATTTTTCTTACAATATCCTAGTCTTGCCATTTCTATATTTAAGCATTACTGATCATGCACATGCATTAGATGGCATAGAGCTATCATACTGTCCGGGCTTATTCAGAGTTCAGGCATTAAAGTTGAGAGAGCTTATTATATTCCACCACTTTTTATATGCTGTAGGGTTGTTGAAAGTGTGGGAGAAGATGTAGATGAAGTAAGTGAAGGAGATACTGTCATCCCTACGTTCATGCCAGATTGTGGAGATTGTGTCGATTGCAGATCAAAAAAGAGCAACCTATGTTCAAAACTCCCTTTCAAGGTATCTCCGTGGATGCCTAGACATGAGACCAGCAGATTCACTGACCTCAAAGGAGAGGTTTTATATCATTTTCTATTTGTCTCAAGCTTTAGTGAGTATACAGTGGTAGACGTTGCCCATGTAACAAAAATTGATCCCTCAATCCCTCCAAACAGGGCATGCCTTCTTAGCTGCGGAGTATCGACAGGTAATTGGTCATGTGCTTTGTTATAAATGGAAGTGTCACTTGAATTGACACAAATTAACTTGAACAAATTGAACATTCATAGTGAATTAATTATTCAAGCTTTATATTTAAAATTCATAGTTTGGAAAACATATACGCCCAACAGCTCAACTTGTTGAAGGTTGGCCTTTGACATGACAATAACCTCTATTATATTTGGGTTTTTAGGGGTTGGTGCTGCTTGGAGAACAGCAGATGTGGAGAAAGGATCAACTGTTGTTATTTTTGGGCTGGGGTCCATTGGATTAGCTGTAAGATCTTGCAGAACTTTGTATAAGTATTGTTTTTTCTCCTTCCTTGCATTTATATTTGAGAGGCTGCAGAGAAAAGCTCATGCCTGTCTGTTTTCTAGGTTGCAGAGGGAGCTAGACTTTGTGGAGCTACAAAAATTATTGGTGTAGATCTGAACCCAGACAAATTTGAAACTGGTAAGTACTTTTTATTTGGGTACAGTGACACAGAATCTGAAATCATCTTTTGATGAAGGGGCATCTCTTTCTTATATAAGGAGAATATAGCTCATTTGATCTGCTCAATCTGAGGTTTTCTGTTTTTCCTGTCAGGTTAACTTTGATTAATGTAACCGTGTAAAAAGTCTTATGTCATTCTCATGTTATGAGTGAGCTTTGCATGGGTTATGGATGATATTGTTCTTATTAATACAGGAAAAAAATTTGGAGTCACAGACTTTGTCAATTCTGGAAACTGTGGAGACAAATCCGTGAGCCAGGTCTTCACTTAAACTATATGATAATTGTTTGATGACTCTATTGTTAAGTTTTACACTTCTATCCATCATTAATATTGAGATAAACTCTTCTTGCTCTGCAAGTAGATAGGCTTTTGTTAGTTTGAGCATGCTGAAGAATGTCTTGTACTGTCGAGTTATTAATGCTTCATGTATCTGTGAGAAATTGAGCTTTCTTATACTCTTATGATATTATTCATTGAACTTGATATGAGAATCAGAGATGATTAATATTTGGTTCATCCAATTCTGATAGCGAAGGAGGAAGTGTCTATAATGAAGCACAAAATGGGCAGTATGTTTTGTATCGTCATTCACAGTCAATTTAATTTAATCTTTTGCAGTTTGTTTTATCTCATTGAACAGGTGATCAATGAGATGACAGATGGGGGTGCGGACTATTGCTTTGAATGTGTTGGAATGGCATCGTTGGTGCATGAAGCATATGCTTGTTGCCGAAAGGTTCTCTCTCTCTCTCTCTCTCATTACTAAAAGAACTTCTGTTGGATGTCTTTCTCCAAATCACTTTGAGTTAGAGGATGCCTCTCTGCATTTTAGAGATTCTCTGTGGTCTGTCAGCTTTACTTGACTTGAGTTATGGCATAGTTTATCAAATCTGGTCCCAGCATTGCACCTCTCAAACATATATCAAGAGGAAACAAGGCAGCTCTAGTGGTGCCTTAAAAATTGGTCTTATACCAATTTGTAAGAAATTAAGTCATAGCTTGATGACCAGACAGACTAAAGCTTGGTGAATTTGAGCACATCTGGAGTTATTGATTTGATGTTTTGAAGAGAAATTTTTAGCAAAACACATGCAGTACATTGGAAACGCATTCAATTGGTTTATTGATTGTTGTACCACATACCCGTTGCCCTTCCTATTCTTTTTTCTTCAAGTTTCAAATATGCTTGTTGTGTGTGTGTGTTTTTATGCTATCATGCGCTGACGAATAATTTGTGATATAATCTTATTTTTGTTTCCCAGGGTTGGGGAAAAACAATTGTGTTAGGAGTGGACAAGCCGGGGGCAAAATTGAGCCTCAGCTCTTTTGAGGTCCTTCACAGTGGGAAAAGTCTCATGGGATCCTTATTTGGAGGACTCAAAGCTAAATCTGATATTCCCATCCTCCTTAAAAAATATTTAGACAAGGTAATTTAACAGTTACCATGATTTTCTTTAGTTGCAAATCTTTGATAATGGTAATTAGCTCATCAATCAATCTTCAATTTAATCTTGTGGTGTGTTCCCCCTTGCTCCAGTAGTATCTCTTCAGTGCATGATCAAAAACTTTTGTCTATACGAAAACAAGGTCTGGCCACCTGCCTGTATCTGAGGTGGTATTAGCAAAAATAATCAGTAGATGATTATATTTTCTTCTTTCTTTCATTTAATTACTATCAGGAACTCCAGCTGGATGAATTTGTAACGCACGAGGTAAGATTTGACGATATCAACAAAGCTTTTGATTTACTGATTGAAGGAAACTGTCTTCGATGTGTAATTTGGATGGACAAACAAGTAAGCTCCTTGTCTGGGAATCGCTAGGCTTTCACAAGCAACTGGTTTTTTTTTTCAGCTAGTTCCATATTGTAATCCCATTACCGTGGAAGTTTCAGTGTTTGATCAAATAATAGCTGTCTTAACATACGTATGTTATACATTAATGATTGGACAGCTCTTTCAATTTTCTGTAAGAATGTTACACTATGACAAACTAAGTGCATCTTTATGCAAAAATAAAAAATGCACTAGATGCGCTGGTGAGGTATCTGTTGGGTGAGTCCTTTGTTTTCTTCAGCCTTGTAAAGCCCTGAACTAACTTCCTTTGGTGTTTTCATATTATGCTAATTCATATCTTATAATAAGATTCTATCCTCCAATTTCCATTTAGTATGCAAAGGGGAAATCGTCACCGTGGTTAACTGGAATCCACCGTTCCCTATGTAGCATCCCTAGCACTGGGAAAGTACAATGTGCCTCTTGTCAATTGGGATCAATGGAACATTCCTTAAGCTGAAAAAGCATACCATTAGTTTGACTAAGTCACAGTACTCAAAACCTTCGAATTTGACACAATCATTTTGTAACACTAACACAATCTAACTTGAAAAAATAGCTACCGCAAAACCACAAAGTTATTGCTTAATGTGATGTGAGGTTTCATTGGATACATAAAGTTATTGTAATGTGTTACAGTGATTTTGTTTGCCAAAAGTGGGCAATACTTAGATATCATGGAGTACTACTTCAGGACTATCTAAGCATTTTTTTTGCCAAAAGTGAAGAAATAAGTAAGTTAGCATGCCCTTTGGTAAAAGAAGAAGAAGAAGAAATAAATAAATTAATGCCCCTTGGTAAAGCATAAAGATAGATTTGACATAGACATCTTTTACAGGGCCTTGTCATAATTATACATGAATAAAATTAACAATGCTATAAAATTTTATAGTTTCTGCTCAATGCGACATAATTTACTACTAAGAGAGTGTTTGGATATTACCTTTGTTGCGTTTTGCATTTGCTTTTTTTTTTTTTTTTTTTGCTGCAGCACGTGTTTTTTTTTTTGTTCATATTAGTGTTCATGAAGTAGTCGTATATATTTGACTTTTCAGTCCTTTTTCATCACACTCGTGGGTCCCGTATACTATTTACGAGACCCACAAATTTTACTTTTCAGCAACTTTTTCATGAAAAATGGGTCACACGGCACTATTCACACATTTAAAAATTATTTTGCTACAGTATTTTCAGTTTTTAGCAAAAATAAATTGTATCGAAATGGACCTTAAATATGGCAAAGTTACAATTATTTGTTACCTTGTTATTGTTTGCCCAAAGTGACCAAAAATCTTCAAATTAAAAGCAAAAAAAGAATCGGTTAGCATGTGACATGAGTACATGACATAGAATTCTGTCAAGTTTTAATGTATTTATAATATTGATAATGCTGTTGAACACAATAATAAATACTACTCTTATAATATTATATACATGGCAATGTCATAGTCTATCAAAAATGCTAGAAAACCTTTAAATTACTGTTCAAAATAATGTGAGTTATTAATTAATAGATGTCACAGAGTTTCCTGTTAGTCTATATATATATATATATATATATATAAAATAACGCATGTAACGACATACGTTCAGATTTGACATAGTTTTTCTCAAAAAAAAAAGAAAAAGAAAAAAGATTTGACATAGTTGTTTGAACTTATCACAATCTAATTTATATGAAAAAGAAAAGTAATAATTTAATCTAATCTAATACTGTATATAGTAAAAAAAAACCTAAGCTCTGTTATGTGTTTAAAATTATTTTTTTATTTTTTTTATTTTTTAGAAGGATTTTTAGTTTATTCTAACCAAGTCGATATGTGCCCACAAATCATAAGTGATAAGTTGTTATTAATTCTAATTTAACGCAGAATTGAAGTTACTTTTTTCTTCTTCCTAGTAACAGCTAATAACAACGTGTTAGTTAAAATTTGTTGTGAAAATATTGTGGACGTAAGGTTTCTCATATATAAGATTGTTCGGACACTCCTTACAATGTAATATTTCCATGTCAATATTCCCGTCAAATCTATTGACATTTTTTTTTGCTGAGAATAAAAAATTTTATTAACAGAAACAAGATACAAACTGAGCATCTTCCTTAATTACATCCAGAACATAAGGAGGAGCTGAATTAGAATCAAACAAGCTAAAAAATCTATTTGAAAGTGTCTAATGACTGAGAACATGAGCAGTCTTGTTAGCCTTTCTAGGAACCCAATTAAAAGAATAAGGAACTAAACTAGCTAAATACTTAGTTTCCTGCAAAATATTACTAACTCTTCTTGGGATAGAATCGGTGGAGGAAGTCAGACCTTGGATGCAAACCTGACAGTCACTTCCAAAACTTACATTGATAAGTTTGTGATTCATGGCAGTAAAAACAATCCATCTAAGTGCCTCAGCCTCAACTTAGACAAGGATGTTGGTGTTCACTCTGATGGAACAAGCAAACACCAAATTCCCTTTCCAATTTGTAGTAATCATGACAATAGCCGAGTCAAATTTTCCCACAGCTGCATCACAATTTCTCTTTGTTCTCTCCCTTGTTGGATTATTCCAATGAGTGATTGAAACTAGAGATGAAGGTGGTATGTGATGATTCTTGGACATAATTGATGAAGCTCAACTATGACCTCGTCAGTATGCTTCTCGTCGACAAACCGCGATAACTGTTGAAAAGACAAGAAATGAAAAGAAAGATCATCGGTGTGGTGCCAGCTATGGACACTCCGATGCCTAAGTCAGATTATCGCTCTGAATTGATAGGATAATTGCAATATCTTCTATTTTTCATGAAAAAAAAAAAGAAAAAAAACTCACCTAGGTTGGCTAGCTTTATATAGCTTGCTTTCTGGTTGGTCATTTATGCCCGTTAATGCTCTTCTGGGCATTTTCACCTAAATGAATTATAGCATTTAATGGCAATGAAGATTCTCTTTAATGTGTAATGCATGACCATTGGCTCATCAAAGCTCTTGTAACCTTTCCGGCACATTTACTTGTTGTTGGCTGGCTTGATGGAGTTAATTTCTAACTTTAATATGCATAGGCTCGACCTTTCAAACGGATGGCCTTTCATTGCTTGCTCGTGGGAGTTATCTTGACTTAGATGTGCTTTATAGTCGTCCTTGTAAATGGACGATCATTTTACTGATACTCGTCAATTGCCCCCTTATTCCTTTGTCGTCAAGGTTTTGGACGAGCATAGGAATGTGATTAGTTGTGACGGTTTGCATCTTCTCGTTTGCCAATAGCTCCTTTCCATCATAAATGTGAAACGACTACTTCTCTAAGCAAAAGACATGTGTTTCTTCTCTATTCGTGACGTGTATGAAATCGCCTAGATTTTGGCATGCTTTAATTTCAGTTTTTCCTTTCTTAGAAAAATTGTTCCTCTTCCTCTACCCTATTTGGCTTGCACTTCGAAGTACTGAAGAGTTTCCACAATTCAAATTTTCCTGGTAAGGTCTACTTTCTCTATGTTTTGATGCTTGGTTTTGATTTTGTCAAGCAAGAGTGTCCCTCGATTTCCTTTTTCTTTGCTAGGTTAGGGGTTTACCTTGAGTATTCTTTTGGTCAGCATACCCAGGCTGGTCTGTTTATGTCTGGTTTCACTTCCTTCAAACCTGTTTTGCTCCCCTTTCACTCGTTGATTCGCCGTTCTTTGATAGAGCATCATTTGATGATGGCTACCATAGAATATAAGGAGGACGATGTCAGGTTGAGTGAATTGCAAACAAGGTTGTCAACAAATGCAGAACCCTAGGTAAAGAAGCTAACACGACCGTGTCAAAGCTACCTTCGTCTTCCTCCTTTCCTCCTTTGCATGCTCTTTCCGAGTCTTGCTCTTTGAAAGAAAAGCATTTGAAGGGCTTGAGAAAGAGGTTTCAGTTCCCCAAAGGTACTATTCTCCGTTTGCCTCGTCCTAGCAAAAAGGCTTGCACTTTTGCCCATGGTGAGGTGTGTTTTTATGAGGCCGCCTTTCTGTGCAGTCTTCGTTTTCCCTTACATCCTTTTATTATGAAACTTCTCTTTCATCTGCAAATTGCCCTTGGTTAGCTCGTCCCTAACGCTTGGAGGACGATTGTGAGTTGTATGTCAATTTGGATGTTTGCCTGTGAAGGGGACATGATAACCCTGAATGAGTTCTTACATTTGTATCGTTTGAAGCCTTCTACCCACTATGGGTATTTAAAACTTTTACCCTGGGGTTGGAAGTCTAGGGTTATTTTTGGGTATCCTTCCTCTTTTTGTGATTGGAAATCACAATATTTTTTCATCTCTGGAACTAGTTGGGAAACCATGTTCGACAACATTTGGGGTGAAGTCCCAAGGTTATTGCGAAAATGGGAAGTTCCACCCCTTGGTGCGTACTTTTGTTGCTTTCCTGAATTCTTCATCTAATTTGTGCTTGTATAATTTGTTTTATCTTCTTGTTTTGCAGTTTTTGATCGTCCAGACTTAAAGGGTCCAAATTACGGACAGATTCAAGCTGCCCTTGCCTTTGCTCGAGAGATCGAAGATTTTGACGACTTGATCAATCCTCATCATTTGTTCGCCTGTTGCCTTGGACCCGAGCCTTCCAAATATGTCTTGGAAAAGATTCGTCAAGAAGAAAAAAGTAAGTTGTCTTATTCTTGTGGCTTCGCGTCTTTCTTTTTCTCTTTATCTTACATTTTTTTTTTATAAATTTTATTAGAGATGGCCACGTGGTACAGTAAGGAAAAGTATGCATGTATTAAGGGGATGAAAAATAAACCCCTTTCTCAACTCGCTTCAGACCCAAAGAGGAGAAAATTGAATGACGAGAAGGGCGAGGCAGTGGTTTCTTTGCCTGTTTAGATTCCGTCTTCCATAACTTCGTTTATTGAGGTAACAGCTTCAACTCCACCCATTACTCGCAGTAAGGGAAAAGGCAAGATTGGGAAAAGTGTTTTGGGACGACCCTGCGACCGCCCTTGGATGAGCCCATAACGTGATCATGGACGATGAGCTTAAAGGCTTATTGTCTGTCTCGTCTCATGAACTAGTCAGCCACCATATCCATAAGCTGGTGCAAGTATGGGTTTTTCCCATTTTTCCTTCATTTAATTAAGTATATCCTATATTCTGATTTTGGGATGTCTCGTCCAGGTTCTTGGTGAATCCTTACGCTTGACTATTGATTAACTTGGGATTGAAGAAAAAGTGGTGGTAGTCAATTCCAAACTTGAATCCGTCGAAGCAGAGAGCTCGAAGCTAAGAAAGGACCTAATTGAGGCCATGGATGAAGTCAACAAGGCAAAAGAGAAGATCAAAGAACTAAATGAAGCTTTGAAGGTGGAGAAGATGCTTATCGTACAGAAAGATGAGGTGGTTCAAGCCGCTCTGTTGAGGACTAGTGCCGAGCGAGAGAAGGTTGTTGATCAATTCATGAAGTCCGAATAGTTTTTCGATCTTCAGTTTATTCAATATTTCAAGGGCTTTGAACTCCTACGTAGATGGATGATGAAACATCATAGCTTGGCAGTAGATTTTTCCAACCTCGACTTCGAAAAAATTGATACTGAGATTCTAGTTGATGAAGCTAAGGAGTTGGAGGAAACAAACGCTGCTACTGCCGTTGGAGGAGTGGACGTCGCTTTAGTTAGGAGTTCAAACCCAAGCAAGAAAGACGGGGCTGTTACTCCTGTTGCTAAATGATCTCTCCTCTTTTTTTTTTTCTTTTTTTTTCTTTTTAATCTTTTCTCTTTTTGGAAAACATTAGCTGCCCCCATTGTTTTGGGGCTTTTAACCTTATTTTTGAACACATGTTGCCTCTTGGTTTTGAGGCTTTTATTTAATTGCTTATCTCAAAACACTTGTTACCTCTTGGTTTTAAGGCTTTTGCTTAACTGCTCATCTTGTTTAGAGATTCTACAATTCCCCTTGAATGTGCCTTCAAATCAAGCTTTTTGTGTTGAACAGGATGAACTTTTTGTTGGCAGGGTGGTAATTTGCATTTATGAATGCATAAAATTTTATACATATACACGTGCATATACGTTTTTACTCATTTGCCTAAGTAAAGCCTTCGTCATGTTTGGGAACTTCATCACTGGCGAATAGAGTTTATGACACGAATGATATCACTTTAGCTCGCCATTTTATAGACGAAGTTTTTGCCACTGATATTGTGATTTAAAATTTTCGTTTTGCAGGTGCTATGATTTAAACTCATCATTTCATAGACGGAGTTTTAATCATAGAATTTATGATTTAAACTCATCGTTTTGTAGATGGAATTTTTATCATAGAAGTCATGAGTTAAATTCGTTGTTCTATGGATAGAGTTTTTATCATGAAAGTTATGATTTAAACTCGTTGCTTTTTGGGTGGAGTTTTTATCATGAAAGTTAATGATTTAAACTGGTCGCTTTGTGGACGGAGTTTTTTCATGGAGGTTATGATTTAAACTTGTCACTTAGTGGATGGAGTTTTTATCATGGATGTCATGATTTAAACTCGTCATTTTGTTGACAGAGTTTTTATCATTGAGATTATGATTTAAACTCATCATTCTGTTGATGGAGTTTTTATCATTGATGCTGTGTTTTAGACTCGTCGCTTTGGTGGAAGGAGTTTTTCATCACGAAATGTTTGAGATCTAGTCGTTTGGAAAGAAATGGCTTTGGAGATGCTTATTTGCTTTATTCATCCTTGCTTATAAAAAGTATTACAAGGATTGTACTTAACAAAAAAGGGAAAATGCTAAAAGTAAAACTTATGCATGAAAACAATAAAATCTCACTTATCTGTCGGTGAATAAGACAAGGTATTCTAAATACTGGAACTTATTGATGTTGGGTGTTAGTTCCTTCACTGATAGTACTTTTTAAGGTGTTTTGCATCCCAAGGATGAGGTAAAGGTTTTCTGTTCATATCTTCTAAGTAATAGCTCCCCCTTCTTGAATAACGGACGACCTTGTATGGACCTTTCCAATTTGGGCCTAGCTTTCCTTGGGTTGGATCTTTGGTGGCTTGTAAAACCTTCCGTAGGACCATGTCTCCAAGATTGAATCTTTTCAGCTTTACCCTTTGATTGTGGTACTTTGTCATCCTCTCATGGTATAGAGCCATCCTTTGAGCCACGTTCTTCCTGACCTCAGGTAAGCAATCCAAAGCGAGTTTCAGTCCCTCGTTGTTACTATGTTCATCATAACATGTCCGTTTGAGGCTTGACATCCCAACTTTGACAAGAATCACTGCTTTGATTCCAAATGCTAGTTTGAAGGGTGTTTCTCCTGTCAGCGTTCTTGTAATCATCCTATAGGCCTATAGGACTCCTGGAAGCTCTTTAGGCCACGCTCATTTTGCCTCCTCAAGTCGAGCTTTGATTAGCTTAAGCAAAGTTTGATTTGCGACTTTAGTCTGGCTGTTGGCTTGTGGGTGTTCGGGGGAGGAATAATGATTTCTGATCCCCAACTTCTTATAGAAATCTCTGAACTTGCTACTGTTAAACTGTCATCTGTTGTCAGAGATAATCACCCTTAGAATCCCGAATCGACAGACGATGTTCTTCCAAATGAAGTGCCATATCTTGGCTTTTATGATTACTGCCAAAGGTTTTGCTTCCACTCACTTTGTGAAATAATCAATAGCGACGACTAAAAATTTAACTTGCTTTTTACCTGGTGATAAGGTGCCTACAATGTCAATTCCCCACGTTGAGAACGGCCATGGTGACGAAATGTTTGTCATGTGCTCTGTTGGGACGTGTTGTACATTTCCAAACCGCTAGCACTTGTCACACCTCTGGACGACCTGGGCTGCATCCTTCTGCATGGTTGGCCAGAAATATCCTGCTCGGACCACTTTCCCCACAAGTGATTATGGGCTTGAATGATTTCTACAAACACTTTCGTGGATTTCACTCAACATGAATGCAGCATCCTCAGAGTCATTTCAAGTAGGGTTAGGAAAACCCCTTTTTGTATAGCTCCTCATTCAAGATTGTAAATCTGGACGACCTTACTGTTAAGAACATATGTCATATTTTATGTAAATTGGCTAATCCTTTGACAAAACGCACTCTACTTGTAATTGGGTAGTTCTAGGTGTTTTTAATACTTCAAGAAACAATGTTTCAAGATCAAGTGTTGAAGTCATCAAGTCTGTCCAAGAAAAAGCAAGTCGAAGTGCAGAATTTTTAAAGCTCGACACCTTCTCGATAGCTATCTCGACACCTGCTATCTGTCGAGATTTAAAAAGTCAGAATTCTAATCTGATTTTCTTGGGATCCGTGAATGTGTTTTTGGGCTTTCTTTTCTTCTAACCCTAAACATATAAAAGGATTATTTTAAGAGCCGTCAACATAGACACAAGTTGCATAAGCATTGAGCAATCCTTGTTCAAGCAAATTGTGATCTAAGACGAAATTCTTGACCTAGTTCATCTTCTTCAAGAAGTTGCTGTGTATTTGCACCGTAGGGTTTTGTGACCAAGCATCTTCCTGATCTTCATTGCATAGGATGATCTGAAGAAATTTGCAGCCAACCTCTCTTCCTAAAGTTGGTGTTTGAAGTCGCGTACTGGGATCCGCGCATCTGGTTAGTCACGTACTTGGGAGCCGTGCATCAAAAGGGGGAACTGTCACTACAGATCAAGTCTGATTGGGTATTGGGGTAAGAGTTCAACTGTAGGTTGATAAGGTACTTGGGATTCCTTATTTGTAACTGCTTGATTTGATAATAGTGGAGTTTCGGGAGTGGTGACCTGAAAATCACCCGGTGGGGTTTTTGCCGTTAGGGTTTTTCCCCATTCGTGAACAAATCATCGTGTCATTTATTTTCCGCTGCATATTTAGTTATTCGGTGATTTGTTTGTGCTGCCACGTATTTGCATGTTAAATTGATTAATTAATAACTTGGCTAAATTAATTAATTAGTTTAAATCACAATGGGTCATTCAGTTTGTGGCCTATCACTTACTTTGATCTTCCTGGCCTCTAAAGGGACTAGTGGGAGTGTGTCATCTTTGATGTAAGTGATTATTGGATCCATCTAGCTACCTTTGGATTGAAAATAGATTACATCCAACCCTTCTATGCTTGGGAGGCTTTGCACCTTTATGTATAGTCCGGGTCGTCCTATATCATTGTCGGACGAGGCAAGTCTAGCCACTTCGTCCACTTCGAAATTCTTCTCCCTTGGTACCTGAGTAATCCTAACATCATCAAAATTAGAAACTAACTGGCTGGTTAGTTTTAAGGACCTTTTCATCTTGTCTTCCTTTGTTTCATACTTCTTAGTTATCTGCCCCACCACTAGCTTTGAATCTGAATTCAACTTTAAGTTTCTGACCCCCAAGGTTTTTATGACTCTCAAACCTATAAGTACTGCATCATATTCCGCTTTATTGTTTATTGCTGGAAACTGAAGCTAGACCCCGTACTTGAGGATGTCTTTCTTAGGAGATAAAAGGATCACACCTGTACCTCCAACACCTGCGGCTGATGACCCATCCCCATATACTGTCCAGTAATCTGCTTTTGGGTCTTGATCCGTCATGGTGAACTCAGCAACGAAGTCAGCTAATGCCTAAGCTTTAATAGCCATCCGTGGTTTGTATTCAATATCAAATTGACTCAACTACACAGCCCATTGAACCATTCTCCCTACAGTATTTGGCTTGCTCATGGCTTTCCGAATGGGTTCGTTCGTCATGATAAAGATGGAATGAGCTTGGAAGTATGGATGAAACTTCCTGGATGCAACAATTAGAGAAAAAGCCATCTTCTCTATCCTTGGGTATCTCGCCTCTACGCCCTGGAAGGTCTGGCTTGTATAATAAACCGGCCTCTGAATCTTGAGCTATTCACGGATCAGTGCTGAGCTCACGGTTGTTTGTGATACAGCCAAGTAAAGGAACAGGTCTTCTCCTTCGAGGGACGGACTCAGGAGTGGCGGTTTGGACAAATATTCCTTGAGGGCCTAGAGAGCTACTTCACACTTTTCTGTCCATTGGAAAGCTTGCTTCAATGTCTTAAAAAATGGAAGGCACTTATTTGTGGCCCTGGAGACGAACTTGTTCAAGGCTGTGATTCGTTCAGTCAGCCTTTGTACTTCCTTCACACTTCTTGGCGAGGTCATGTCGAGTATGGCCCTAACTTTCTCCGGGTTGGCCTCAATTCCTCATTGGGAAACCATGAACCCCAAAAACTTGCCTGACGAGACCCCAATTACACACTTTGCTGGGTTTAGTCTCATCTGATAGTTCCTCAGAGTGTCAAAAGTTTCTTAGAGATTGTCCAGGTGTAACTCTGCCTTTTTGCTTTTGACGAGCATGTCGTCCAATCTGTTTGTTGAACATGTGATTCACCAGACTCTGGTAGGTAGCTCATGCATTTTTCAAGCCGAACGACATGACTTTGTAGTAGTACAACCCCTAGCTAGTGATGAAGGCCGTTTTCTCCTGATCTTCCTCGTTCATGCGAATTTGGTTATAGCCTGAAAACGCATCCATGAAAGTTAGTAACTCATGACTAGCTGTAGAATCCACGAGTTGGTCAATTCTGGGGAGAAGGAAGTTGTCTTTTAGGCAAGCGTGGTTAAGGTCTGTAAAATCAATGCACATTCGTCATTTTCTGTTGGACTTCTTAACCATGACGACATTGGCAAGCCACTCAGGTTAAAATACTTATTGGATAAAACCGGCAGTTAAGAGCTTCTCCATTTCTTCAATGACGACCCTATTCCTTTCAGGAGCGAAAACCCTTCTTTTTTGTTGGACGGGCATTTTTGTTGGGTCAACATTTAACTGGTGCTTTATCACCCTGTTGTCTATGCCTAGCATATCCTCATGGTTCCAAGCGAAAATATCTAGATTCTTATTTAGGAACTCTACTACTTCTTATTTCATTGGTGGGTCAAGTCCTCTTTCGACCTTAGTGACTTTGGAAGGATCTCTCTTTACCAGCTTCACATCTTCCAGATCCTTGGCAGGCTTCTCAAGCTCTTCCTTGACCATCCAGACATGATTTTCTTTGGAAGCTAATACTGCCTGATAACATTCTCGGGCTAGTAGCTGGTCTCTGCGCATTTCTCCAATCCTATGTGGGGTTGGGAATTTCACCTTAAGGTAGTAGGTCGAGGTTGCAACTTTGAGTCGATTTAATGTTAGTCGTCCAAGGATCACATTGTATGATGATAGACAATCGATGACAAAAAAATCCACCTGTTTTGTTACCTGAGCTAGCACTACAAAAAAGATTGCTATTAGCGACGGCTAGAGTTCATCACAACAACACAAAAAGCCGTCGCAGATTAGTAGTGCCGACGGCAAAAGGCCGTCGACTTCTGTCGGTAAAAGCCTTGTCGGTAATACTATATTACCGACAAGGCCGTCACTAATACTCATTTTCGATCGTAAAAAGCCGTCGTAAACACTTGATATTTTTTGTCAAAAATACTTCTTCATATGAGGAAGTTGGACGACCAAATACATTTTGTGATGAACTAAGGTCGTCGTTAATGTATTTTTTCGACGACTAAAAGTCATCGTAAATACTTGATTTGTCGTTGAAAATACAACTTCATACGAAGAAGTTGGACGACCAAATATATTTTGCGACGAACTGAGGCCATTGTTAATGTATTTTTTCGACGACTAAAAGTCATCATAAATACTTGATTTGCCATCAAAAATACAATTTTAAACGATGAAGTTGAATGACCAAATACATTTTGCGACGAACTATAGCCATTGTTAATGTATTTTTTTCAACGACTAAAAGCCATCGTAAATACTTAGCTTTTTGTCAAAAATACAAAATCTTAGTGACCATTTACTTTTTTTCGACGAACTTTGACCATTATTAAAAATTAATTACTAGGTCACTAATACATTATTTGCAACAAAATAGCTTTGTCGAAAAAAAAAAAGGCTGTTTATAGTACTTTAATTGCGACAAAACAATTCTGTCAAAAAAGAAACACATGAATTACATGAAAGTAAATAAATAATATATAAATTACAAACAGACATCTCATAAAAAATTCTCCATTCAATTAACAAGTACAAATCCATAATTGTTCAAAACTAATAAGTGAATAATGCAATAAAAATGAAAATATCAAAAGGTCTACAAAATAGTGTGATGTTCAATAATACATGAGAGCTATATTAATTATATCCTTCACGAAACTTGAAAGCATAAGTATTGGAAGATTAGTCATCGTCTGAGTCAATTTCCTCAATCTGAGAGTCACCTTCCTCCTTAAAGTCATCTTTTGTTATTATTCACACTATGATCTCCTCCCTAACATTGTTCTGCAATATTTCAAATTAAACTAAATAAATATACAAAAATTATAACTACGCAAAATTTTATATTAACAGTAAATAATAAAGAATTAACTAAAATATATTCATTTAAAAACATTAACACAATCACCACGATAAATGACAAAACATCAAAAATAAATCCTTACTACCAATACAAACATTGCATTTATCATAAATCCTTACTACTGATAAGAACCTTATAGTTCTCTTGTAAATAAGAACTTCCAAGAATACATTTGCCACCAATAACCACATTAATAGTACATCCCCATCACTCTTAACAATATATCCATCACCACAACAAGTCACATAAAATTATATATGCACCAAGAATAGCCATTAATTGAAAACTATAATGAGCAAATTTGTCACTTATTTCAAAAACCTCAATAAAATAGAAAAAAAATTAATGTTGATTATACCGCCGGGGGGGGGGGGGGGGGGGAAGTGTAGTAGGTGCTTGCATATTAAGACTAATCAATAGATTTGATGGGGCCACCAATACACGAAAACATTGCACTATTTACTAGTACTAAACTGTCAAGAACTTTGGCTACAATATGAGATTATATATTATGAAAGAGATATATTAAGCCAATCCCAAAATTTATATGAAGGAAATAAACCAACAAATCCATTTACTAATCCACTACATTAACAAAATAAATCAAAATATAAGGATTTAAGAAAACTGACCTTTTGGGTTTGATTGTGATAGGCAGAAAGAGAAAGAAAGAGTGAACGGTGAAGGGATACTGAAAAATATGTGGGCTATAGAGTATAGAGGTGAGAGCATTTTTTTTTTTTTTTTTTAGTGAAATAGAGTGTTAGTATTTTAGTGAGAGGGAAAGGGAGGCATGGGATCAAAAAAAGAAAAAGGGAGGCGTTGGTTTTTAGTGAAAGGGAGAGGGAGGGAACTAGGGTCTAGGAGGTAGGGTTTTGACTTTTCTTTTTTTTTTTTTTTTTTTTTTTTAGTGTTAAAATGATATTGTGTGTGTTTTTTTTAAACAAGGACTCACAGCAACGTGACTTCTTCTTCTTTTCTTTTCTTTTTTTTAATAAAATTAAGTATTTTGTTTATGACAACCACGTCACTTTTTTTTTTTTTTTTTTGGGTCACTTTGAAATATCACTTTTTTTAATTATTATTAATATAAAAGATAGAAACACTATTTTCTCAAAAAAAAAAAAAAAAAAAAAAAGATAGAAACACTATGAAATCTCACTTCTTGATTTTTGTATAGCAAGTGTTCTTTTAAAAAATTCAGGGAAATATGACCTCAATATTGTGTAGGTGGATTTCTTTTATGGAAATATAACCTCAATATTTTTATATAAAAAAAAAAAACTTTGTTTATTTTATTTGGCGAAACCACCCCATTTGACGGGAAAAAACATTTTCCACTTGACATCCCATTAACCAAATTTTGTTAAATTAATATTAAAAATGTTGTGTATTTAACTACCCGTAAATTTCCAAAATTGTCTTATTTCATAATTAAAATTCATTGATTTCAATTTTTAATTAAAGAGTATTTTAAAATATTTAGTATGCCATTTTTTTAAAAGATTTTCAACGAGTTGCAGAGAGAATTGTCGTTGCAAGTATTTTGGTGCTTGATAAACTTTGCATTATTATTCTAAAATTTTCAGTATTGTATGTACTATTCATTGTTAAACTTTAGCAAAGAAAATTTTATAGAAAAGCATAAAAGTGGAGAAAACCCTAAAATACAAACCAATACCCAAAACCCACTCAAAACCTCCCTATTCAACCTAATTTGATCATATCGAGTGGTCATAGACCCAACTTCAATGGTTGACCATGTTTGACCAAATATTGACCAAGTTTTGCAAATTTTGACTTCTCATTTCTCACAATCTGACCGTCTAATTGTTGTCATACTTTGCCAACACCAATATCTCATCACATTCTTCAAATACAACGGTCGGATTTTGGATTTGAGTCTAAAGCATTATAGACATGTGTTGTTGTACCAACACACCAAGAAATTTTGATTGGTCATGTTCTAGTAATCCAACTGTTTGATTGAGCTCAAAATTCATCAAAACTAATATTTTATCCCACAATTTTAATCCAATGGTCAAATTTTAAATCTGACTTTGGCACAAGATGGATGTGTGTCGTTGCATCTACCTATCATGAAACTTCAATCACTAAAAATATCCAATACTTTTCTAAGAGAGTTATACGCTATATAAATATTACTAAGAATCGAGAAAATTACTTACAAAATACAACCAAAAACCTAGAAAATGACCCTAATGGATTTACATATGACCTTTGACTTTGCCATTTTAAAACTAGAAACTGATAAAAGCATGAAAACCAAAAAAATCTTAAAATACTAACCAATACACAAAACCCACTTAAAACCTCTCTAATCAACTCTAATTTAATAAAATCCAGTGGTCCTGGAACCAACTTTGAAAAATTTGACCAAAGATTGACCAAATTTAATAGACTTTAATGAAGTTTCGCAGGATTTGATTGCTCTGTTCTCACAATTTGACCGTCTGATTGTTACTGTAATTTATAAACACAAATATTTCACCACATTCTACCAATCCAACGGTCAGATTTTGATTCTCCATCTGGTTACATGGTGGACATATGTTGTTGTACCCACCCACTAGGAAACTTTGTTTAACCCCGTTGACACAATCCGACCATCCAAAATGGCTGAAATACACCATCAAAGCTAGGAAATGGCCAAAATACCCTTAAACTTCTAAAGTAACGAAAGTGTCCCTAAAAGCTTCAAAATGATCAAAATACCTTTTACTTCTGAAATGACCAAAATGGCTCTTAAGTACTTGGATGGTCTTGAAATATGTTTTTTTGCAATTTTTAAAATTAAAAAATAAAAAATTCTAGAGTTTTATGAAAAAATTGAGGAAAATTTACCATTCAAAGAAAATAATAATTTTTTGTGGCCATATGTATGTTGGAAATCACCTTTATTGTGACAGATTTACTTTACCATCGCTAATACCTTCTTTTGTTAAGAAAATTTTAATTATTAAGGGCGACCAAAATGTCCGTCGCAAATAAGATTGTAATATATAGTGATGGAAAACAACCGTCAAACACATGAAAAATATGGGCATGAATTCCCACCCTTTAAAAAAATTACCATTGTCGACGGCTTAGGTCCATCGCAAATATTATTTATTGGGAGGGATCCAATTCCATCACTAATACATTCTTTCTTTTCAAGCAAATTAACTATTTACAACGGTCAGCATGTTCATCGCAAATACAAACCCAATTAGAAAAATAAAAAAATAATTAAGATGGATAAATGTCGTCACAAATGTGAAAAGTAAGGAGGGAGTTTTCCCTCCAAAATATTTTACCATTTTTGATGGCTTCATGGCTATCACTAATACCCTCTTTTATATTTATGATGGAAGAATGTTTATCACAAATAATAACACCACAAAAATATATATTTTGTATTTTTGACGCACAAAAGCCGTCATAAGTGTTAATAGTTTTGACGGTTTTTTTTTTCAATCGTCATAAATAATACCCGCTTTTATATTTACGATAGAAGAATATTTGTTGCAAATAATAACACCATAAAAATATATATTTTATGTATTTTCGACGCACAAAAGTTGTCACAAGTGTTAATAGTTCCGACGGTTTTTCTTTAGTCGTTGTAAATAATACCCTCTTTCGTATTTATGATGGAAGAATGTTTGTCGCAAATAATAACACCATAAAAAAATATTTTTTGTATTTTCGATGCACAAAAGCCGTCACAAGTGTTAGTAATTCTGACGGTTTTTGTTCAGTCGTCGTAGATAATACTTTATTAGCGATGAACATTTTTATGCCATCGTAAAAAGTAAGGTGGGAACATTTCCCTCCAAAATAAATCATATTTTCGACAAAAATAATAGGCATTTTCGATGAACTCATTTTTCCGTCACAAGTGTTTTAATATTCGACGAGTAATTGTCGACGAAAGAGACTTGCCGTCGAAAAAGCTAGTTCTTCCGACGGCTTTTTGTAGTCATCAAAAAAGTTTTGTCGCAAATAGAAATCTTTTTTGTAGTGTAGATACATCCCTGCTGTGACTAATAATGAGATGATGCCTTTCAAATAGATACGATCTCCACTGAAACTGACCAAAAGTGACTTGAAAGGTTGGAGCCGTTTAGGGTCCAACCTCAACTGCTGGTATGCCATCATGTACATCATCTTCCTGATACTGATCCACCAGTTATCATCCTTATTTCCCCTATGGCCTATTTTGGATGGTCTCATCCATCATCCTTATTGTCGTCATGAGACTTATCTTCTACCCTTGATCGAGACTGATGATTTCTCTTGACAAACTTTTAGAGCTTCCCCTCTGGATCAGCTCCTTAATCAGCTTCTTCAAATCACGACATTCGTTGGTGTAATGGCCGTGATCCTTGTGGAAACGACAATATTTCTTCGGATCACGCTTCCTAGAAAATGTGCTTAACAGCTTCGGCCATTTCAAGTCGAGTTCATCCTTAATTTGCATTAGGATCTTGTTCGCAGGCATCACTAGTGGGGTGAAGTTTAACCTCTTCTTTGGGACTTCTAGGCTACTCTTACTAGCCTTGATTTCCAACAAATGGTTTTTGCAATCCTTTTTCTTACCCTGGGAGTCATTGGTTTCTTCCTTCTTCCGTTTTCCCATCAATCCTTTAGCAGTGAGAGTGTCCTCCCCATTCATGTAATTCTGAGTTTTGAACAGAAGGTCTGTCATAGAGGTTGGTGGTGTCTTACCCAATGAAAAGATGAGATCAAGATTGTTGAGTTTAGCCTGAAAGGTCGTCATTATAACCTGGTTGTCAACCTCGTCAATCTCAAGAATAGCTTTGTTGAAGCGCTTCTCATAAACTCTCAAGCTTTCCCCTTCCGGCTGCCTTATAGTTAGCAAGTAAGAGGTTGGCCTTTTGTAATGTTACCCCCAAATGAAGTGCCGAAAAAATGAGTCACTGAGCTATTCGAAGTTTGTAATTGAGGATGCTGGCAATTTACTGAACCACAACCTGGCAGCTCTCTTAAGAATGGTAGGAAAATACCTACATATGACTTTATCTGGAGTTTGCTGGAGGTTTAGAATTGTCTTGAAAGCCTTTATATGGTCAAGAGGGTCTTTCATGCCATCATAGAACTCCAGTTGTGGGAGATGAAACTTTGGAGGCAAGGGGTCCAGAACATTAGTGGTGAAGGGTGAATCTGTTCGCTTGAGCATACCATCAAGATTCATCACCGTCTTCCCCTTCATGGCGTTTTTCACCTCATCCAATTCCCTCCTCAGGCTTTTCATCATATGATCATTATCGTGCGTGGATTGTTCAGTGTATTCAGAAACATCTTTTCCCTTACTATTCTCGGGGCTGCTAACTTCTTCGTTGTGTCTGCTACGGTTGTGTTGCTGGAGTGAAGTGTTGCTGCCTTCAGGATGAGCTCGACTCTTCAACTCTTCATTCTATTTCATTAGCTTGTGCACATTCGCAGTTAGAACTTGGATTTGTTGAGCCATTACTACTAGATTCGGGGGTGCTGCTGCAGCGGATTCCATTAATCTTAAAGAGCTTTGTCAATAGGGATACAATGGCTTGTTGATTTCCCATAGATGGCGCCAAACTGATGAAGCTTAAATATGACCTCGTCAGTATGCTTCTCGTCGTTACTGATGGACGAACTGCGATACCTATTGAAAAGACAAGAAATAAAAAGAAAGATCGCCAGCATGGTGCTAGCTATGGACACTCCGATGCCTAAGCCAGATTATTGCTCTGAATTGATAGGATAATTGCAATATCTTTTGTTTTTCATGAAAAAAAAAACTCACCTGGGTGGGCTAGCTTTATATAGCTTGCTTTCCGGCTGGTCATTTATGCCTGTTAATGCTCTTCTGGGATTTTTCACCTAAATGAATTATAGCATTTAATGGTAATGAAGATTCTCTTTAACGTGTAACGCATGACCGTTGGCTCATCAAACCTCTTGTAACCTTTCCGGCGCATTTACTTGTTGTTAGCTAGCCTAATGGAGTTAATTTTTTACTTTAATGTGTATAGGCTCGTCCTTTCATACAGATGGCCTTTCATTGCTTGCTCATAGGAGTTATCCTGACTTAGATGTGCTCATGGAATTTTCTTTGAAACACTCTTTCCAGCTCTTCACCTGTTGGCTTAATTAATTTTTTCATGGACTGCTTTGTTCCTCAATGCTAGGTGTAAAGGGTTACTAAATGTGGAAAGAAATAAATGCATTTATTTGTGAGCTTTACTTTATTACTTTTCCCACCAATTTTGATGACCATTCGGGTACTTACCATTTTTCCTACGTAACTTGCAGCACTTGGATATAGGTCGAAATTAATGTCTTATCTTACTTTATGATAATAGATATTAAATATGAATGCCATTTCTTCTTAAAAAAAAAAAAATGTGAATGCCTTTATTTTGTTCTTAAACTACTCATAATTATATTTGTCGAAAAATACTCATAATTACATTTAATTTTTCAAAATTAGTACTTATTGAATTTCCTTTCCATTCTTACAATTATGCCATGTGCACGGCAGACTTTTTCTAAATGAGTTATTTTATTTTCTTTCCTAAAATTATACTACAAAAATAAAATAAATATGCTACTTAAAATTTGTTGTAAAAATATTATTGACATAATATTTCTCTTTGTTAACTACTGAAAAATGTTATATTCACAACATTGATAACACACTTTCATGAACCAGTCCTGATTCATGACATTTGTCAACTTTTGATCTTTTTTTTTCCTCTCTCTCTCTCATCGGTATGTAAACGACATATTATTCTTAATTTTTAAAACTGAGTGTTTGATAGGTTAAACTTGGTGGATTTTTTTTTTTTTTTTTGGAGATAATTTCAGTTTATAACATCCGCTCATAATGTTTACTTTTTACTATCAGAACAACACATCAACTAGTTTTTGGCATAAGTGAGAATTAAACTTCAAATATATTATTCGACAATAAATTTTTTTACCAATTGAGCCAACTGAAAGTCACAAACTTGGTGGATTTGGATTCTCTTTGTTAGGCATATTTTATGTCTTTTGTGTTTTAATTTCTGGATTACGTTGTTTGCTTCTACTTCACTACATACTCCCCTCTTTCTTTTTTATTTTGTGGGTAATAAAACTACTTCAAACCTTAATATATATACGTTCTCACTCGAACAGATGCACTACCTTTCCTTTCTCTTTAGCCAACATCTTAGTTACAATCTGTTATGCAATCTTTCTTTTAGAGCCAAACATGAATAATCTAAAAACCAAAAGGACAATATACTGTTGCATACTGAAAAAAAATACCAAACACAGTTTTTTTATTCAGATCAGGTGTGAGTTACCACTTACCAATGGAGGAAAGCAAAGTTAATTTTATGTATAACCTTGTTACAGTTTACTGTTCAATATGGTGTAGTCACTGCATTTTGGTCGTTTTTAGTTTTTACTTTTTACCATCAACGTGTTTAAAAAAGAAAAACAAAAAAGATATGCTTTAAATAAGGCAAAAAGGAAAAGTTGCATTAATGCATGACTTATAGTTTATTTACTCTAATAAATGATAGAGAGGTTATGTATTTTTTTTGTGTTTGGAGATTGACCGGTTAAATAAGTAATGGGTATAGCAAACACAAATGGACAGCTAGGGTTATGTGGGTGCAATATCTCGAAAAAGAAAATTGTGGGTATTGTAAAATAACTTCCCTATAAGTCCTCTTTCGTCCTATCTTTCTTTGAATAAAGATTTTGTGACTTAGATCCGGTACAATAGGCATGCAATAATATTTTGAGATTGAAACTTAAAAAGTTTATTTTTAATCTCAACCATTAAACTTTTAATCTTTTTTTTTTTTAACCTTTTCACTTTTTAACTTCTCTTTTCTTACACTGTTATACATTAAAAGGTAAATGCACTAGCTAATGCACAAGACAAATTGGTCTCACCTTAAGTGTCCTATTGTATGCTCCACAAATTATACTAACGTGTTTAATTTTTTTTCCCTAATTTAAACCTTATTTATTAAAGGAAAAAAAAAAAAAAAAAAAAAAAAAAAAACACATGTGACGAGCTATTATTACTTTATTAGTGAAACATAAAATGGAATCTTGAACAAAATATTTTCATTCCTTGTCCCTTATCTCTCCAAATTGTGTTTGTTTTTTCCCATCTTCCTTAACCCTTATCCGAATAACTTTATTTAGCTTCTAATCCATTTATAGATAAGATTTCAAGAACTCCATCATCGAACAGTTATCCTAAGCACTCTGATTGTAATCTGTTATCCCTTAATTAAAAACCCATTGACCTGCACAGGCAGGCTTCAATTTAAGATATTACAGCCTTAATTTGTCAAACACACAGTTCAATTATTATCTTAAATCTAAGAGGATGTATATGTTCCAATTTAATCAATCTTTTAATAGTAATAAAGTTGTTTCTGAAAACTGTCACGCCAAATCTATTTTTAAACCTACTGAAATCACATTCACTACCACTGGCATCCCTTGCCATCTTATAAGAACTTCACATTCTCGCTCACCACCAACTACGTCTCACGAGTCTTACATTGTCCTTTGTCACAGAGAGAGAGAGAGAGAGAGAGAGAGAGAGTTTAATTTGTCAGCATGGGTGAGAACATGTCAACTAAAGGGAAGCCAATTAGATGCAAAGGTAACTCTTTGGGAATTCCTTGAAAATTTTCTTTTGCATGATATGAATTGTGCTTCCTGAACTTTCTTGTAAGTGTGTGAAACTGATTTGTTAACGTTCAATATGTTTACTATATAGCTGCTGTTAGTCGCGCACCAAATGAGCCACTAGTGATGGAGGAGATCATGGTGGCTCCGCCAATGCCTCGTGAGGTTCGGATTAAAGTCATATGCAGCTCCCTATGTCACACCGATATCGGTTTATGGGTTTTGAAGGTTGTTCTTTCAAACCATATATATTCTTTAAACTTTTACTTTCACGAGCATAATAAATTCTTGAAAATTTGTTGACACTTATGCTTTTTTTTTTTTTTTTTTGGTTTGAAGGATTTGCCTGGAATATATCCACGAGTTTTAGGTCACGAAGCTATTGGGTTAGTTTTACATTAGTTCTATGATATGCAATGTTTTGGGGTTTGTTGCAATGATTTCCATCCCAATTTCTTTTGTGTGTTGTAGGGTTGTGGAAAGTGTTGGGGAGGGTGTTCATGAAGTAGCTGTAGGAGACACTGTCATCCCTACATTCGTCTCGGATTGTGGTGAATGTGATGGTTGCAGATCAACGAAGAGCAACATTTGTACAAAATTGCCTTTCAAAATAACACCTTATATGCCTAGATATGATCAGGGCACCAGATTCACTAGCCTCGAAGGAGAGACTATATATCACACTTTGTGTGTGTCCAGTTTTTCGGAGTACACAGTGGTAGACGTTGCCCATGTAACAAAAGTTGACCCCTCAATCTCCCCAAGTAGGGCATGCCTCCTCAGCTGTGGAATATCAACAGGTAATTTTGCAAGGATTAATTTCCTTTAATTACTATTTGGAACTCTAGCAAATTAAACAGCCATAGCTAGGGGAGAGGAACCTTATTGAGATTCTGTTATTGTTAAATCCAACAGTTTAACAAATACATGCATCATGCATAAGCCTATTAGGTCAAATAATCAAAATATTTAATTTGAACTATGAAATAATTCCATTTTATATAGAAACGATTCCTTCGATTTTTCTTAGTTTTTGTTGATAAATGGATTCACACTATATTCTATATATATCTTTTTAAAATTATGGTGATAATATTTAATCTAAATCATAAGATGGTGGATGTGAAACCGGGGTTATCATTTTTCAATTTTTAATCGTTTGTGGATGACACTTATGCATTATTAGACTCCGAAAGCACCTTGATGTGGTTTTATCTCATTGATAACTTGGGTTTTCAGGGGTTGGTGCTGCTTGGAAAATCGCAAATGTGGAAGAAGGATCAACTGTTGTTATATTTGGGTTGGGGTCCATTGGAATAGCTGTATGAATTTGCAGACTTATTATAAGCAAGTTTTCCTCACATTCATCTTTGATACTTTACAGAAACTCATATATAATTAGGTTTTCTAGGTTGCAGAAGGAGCTAGACTCCGTGGCGCTGCTAGAATTATTGGTGTGGATCTTAACTCAAAAAAATTTGAAATGGGTAAGAGAATTATCTCTGCGGATCACCTGTCTTTTTGGTCCATATATATGAAACTCTGAAAATGTCTTGATGAAATAAGATAACCGACGCCACCCCTTTCTAAAATATAAAATTATCTCTGCGGATCACCTAGTACTTGTTTACTTTTTTGCTAAGTAATGTCATTGTTATAAAGTATTTTATAACATTTTTAGAGATTATTGATCTAACCAATTTTTACTAGTTCTTAAATTTACCTCTAATGTCACTTTTTAACTTACCGATAACCATTCATTGCATTAGTAATTTTAAATAATAAAAAAAATTGTATCTTTATCATTTTCATTTTTTTGTACTTTGTGAGTGTTTTGTAAGAAAATATTAGAGTTTTTTTTTTTTTTTTGAGAAGAAGAAAATATTAGAGTTAAAAACTATTTTACAATATTTATTATAAACTAACAAATATGTGACAAATTATAATTGGAGGAATATATTATTGACCACTTTAAATAGAGGATAAAAGATTTTGTTCTGCTTTATATGCTGTGATCAATGCAAAGATTTTTTTTTTTTTTTAAGTCAACTTATAGTCATAACTCATAATGATCACTACCAGTTAATTAAATATGGAAGTGTAGGTGGAGAATATTTTGTCATAATGAACTATTAACTATACGAGTAAGCTTTGCATTGGGTCAATATGATGATGTTTTTTGTTGTTAAATCAGGGAAAATGTTCGGAGTCACAGACTTCGTCAATGGAGGAGAGTGTGGAGACAAATCTGTGAGCCAGGTCTTTTTCTTAACCTACACAATGATTGTTTAATGGGTCTGTTATTATTTAGTTGTATACTTCTATCCGCTCGTAAAATATTGAGATCATGAACTCTTACTAACCTAGGAGTGAATACGCTTATTGGTGGCTTCAACTTGTGCCTCTAGTAAGCACAAGAATTGTCTCAGTTATGTATGATGTATCATGTAAGTTCTTTCACAGATTACTCCAGGCCAGTGATTGATTTCGCATCTTTCACAACAGAAAGAACCTTTTTGGGTTGGGGTAGGCAGTGCCAGTTCCAAGAGTCCAAGTCCAAGCCAGGGTTTTCACGTTTGCACCCCAAAAAAAAAGCATTTATACTTGCTAAAAATAAATTATGTACATTATTTTTTTTTAAATAACTGACATGTTTTGTTTAGCCTAAAAAAGAAAAAGAAAAAAAATTAAACACCATCACTCGAGAACCTAAAATTTTGGGTTCAACAAAAACAATTCCCCAACATAATTCTTAACCTTTTAAACCCAACAAGAAAAAAAATCCCCAAAGTACAACAGTAAAAATAGTCCAAACATGAAACAACGACAAATGAACAATATATTCAACAGAAAACCCATTAAAAAAAAAATGCTTATCATCTCATTCAATTCATTTCATAAAAATATCTATAATTTTATTTTTCCTTGAAAAAACGTATTAAGAGAAATATTGTGACTATGAGTTTTCCTTGGTGGTGCTGGCAGCTATGCTCTCCTCGACTTTGCAGTTGTAGCAACACAGCTCTCCTTTATGGCTCGGCTCATAGTCGCACATTGTTCTCTCTCTCTCAATTTTTTTCTTCTCTATCGTCATTCAGACTCTCTTATTTTATTACTCTCATCTTAACATTCTTAATTTATTTTATCTCTCATCATTCTCTTTTTGCATTTTCATTTTGTTAGTAGAAAGAAATTGTAAAATTTCATGTATTTATGTTTTTTTTTTTTTTTTTTTTTGATGATGGTGATATATTCAAGTTCTATTTTTATTAAAGTTTTTATAATTTAGGTTTTTTAATGACTACTTTAAAAAAAATTCGAGAACCCCAGTGGGGTGGGGACTAGCTAGGGATGGGGTTGGCAAATTATCGCATGATAATTAATGGTGAAAAGGGATAGATTTTGAAATTGTGAGACAGAAGTCTTTACTGCTGATGGGTGTAAATCAGTAAATGCTTAGCTCCTTTTTTTTTTTTTTTTTTTGAATCTGTTGCTGTTTCTGTCTCTCTCATTTTGCAGGTGATCAATGAGATGACTGGTGGGGGTGCAGACTATTGCTTTGAATGCATTGGGTTGCCATCGATGGTGCATGAAGCATATTCCTGTTGCAGAAATGTCTCTCTCTCTCTCTCTCTCTCTCTCTCTCTCACACACACACACACACACACAAAAGCATGGCATACGATATATGATCTTTTACTGAATTTCTTTTCAATGCTACCCACTGCATTCTAGAGATCTTGTGTGGTCCGATTGCTTTATGACTTAATTTATGGCAGAGACATAGTACGTGTATCAAATCTGAGCCCAGCATCACACCTCTCAAATCTATATTTATATGAACTGAGACAGCTGATCTACTTGTGAACTTTTCACACTTCTGAGAGTTTAACGATTTATTGTTAAAAGGGAGGGGAAATTGGCTATTTCAATAGAATAATGCTATAGATATAAACTATTTTACAAAATTTTTTATAACTACTGATGTGGTGAGTGATCATGGGTAATTGTAAAAGTGATATAAATTATGGGCCTAAATGAAAACTAATAAGAGATTAACCATATCAGTATTTTGTAAAATAGTTTGTGTCTGTAGCATTACTTATTTTAATATGCTAGTCTAGAAATTTCCCAAATTAACATTAGCACAAGTTTGTGATTTCAAGAAAAATTTACATTATATGAAGAGAATATTCAAGAAAAATTATATGCAGCTATTTTGTTGATTGATGACAGTGTATAATTGTTTATTGTGCCACAAACCCCTTGTTCTATTACTCCCAGAGCATAGAGAATGATGTTCCCTCCTCTCACATTCATGGTGGGGTTTGCTCATTAAATTCATGGTGAGGTCCACCATAAATGTGAAAGGAAAGAACATCATTTCACTATACTCCGGAATTACTTAAGAATTTTTCCTGTTCTATTATTCACTACAAAATACTCATAAATTGACGTGACAATAATTATGATTAATGACAAATTAATAATATAATATAAATAAAGAATAACATTGGGCATATTACAAATTTTCTTACACAAGGTTTACAAATTGATTGTTCATCAATCATATTCATTGTTATATCTTATTGTAAATATTTTGTAGTAATAACTAAATTATTTAGTTACTTTTTTTATATTATCTTTAAAATTTGACATAAAATATCTAGTATTCCTAGCATCACTCTTAACACTAATTACATTATTCCCCCTCAACATGTGGAAAATTTTGTGCCTCTAAACTTATTTTTTTGGTACATATAATTATTCTTTTTGCACTAAATACGTACAATCATTTTTGTTTTCTATTTACCTTCAGGGTTGGGGAAAAACCGTAATAATAGGAGTGGCCAAACCTGGAGCAGAATTGGGCCTTAATTATCACGATATCCTTGATTGCGGGGGCAAAAGCGTCATGGGATGTATCTTTGGAGGAGTTAAAGCAAAAACTGATATTCCCATCCTCCTTCAACGTTACTTGAACAAGGTGATTAATTTGACAGTTTGGAAATGATTTATCTATTTTTTTACTGATTTTTTTTTTTGGTACTGAAAATGTGCTAAAGTATACTTGCACCTTGAAAAAGCAGGAAAAAAAAAAATAAAAACCATACATTAAAATTAAAAGCTAAAAACGGAGCTTATAAGATGATGTCAAATAGACACTAGTCTATTTAAGCCTTTGAAAATTAAGCTTTGTTTTGATCATGCTAATTAGCTCGCAAAGTAACCATTCCTGGATTGCATTTTTGTGGTGTCTATTTTGCTTCTTGTACTTGTTGTTTACATGACAACCATCAAGTTTTGCTTTCGTTCTTCCATATTGTTCCTAACATTTTTTTTTCCTCTTAATAACTATCAGGAACTGCGGTTGGATCAATTTGTCACACATGAAATACAGTTCGATGACATCAACAAAGCTTTCGATTTACTTCTTACGGGAGAGTCTCTCCGATGTGTGATTTGGATGGACAAATGAGTGCAACTTCACAAGCGACCTGTTTGTCTTCGTGCATTTGGATGTGTTTTGATCATGACTTGAGTTCTCTCAAAAGCAAACTTGATTATAAGTATTTCAAATATGTCTTTGTTGTGTTTTATTTGCGCATGTACGTGCCTACTCAATTCTTAAATTACCAAAATTAAATAAGTGTCTATTTATTTGCCAAAGACCTTGTAAATAAATGGCATCACCCAATTCTTACTTGAAAGAGAATCTGTACTCACCATATATAAAATAATGCCTTATTATTTTATGTAAGGATAAGGATGCACATGATGAGTTGTGTTTATTTTACATATTGTGTGCCTACACACACTGCCCAAAATAACTGAAATCGTGCATTACTTAAAGTTACGATTTCATTTATTTCAGACAATGTTTATGATACTGCAAATGAACTAGATGCCCCAGTAAAGTACTCGTTCGGGGAGTCCTTTGTTTTCTTAGACGAACCAAAGTGCCTTAGCCTATATACCCCGGAGCAAGCTTCCTTTGGTATTTCCCACTCAATGGTTGCCATGCTATACAAGTAACTGTCATCTACTTTCCACTTAAAAAACAAAGAGAAATCATCATCATCATAAACTGGGGTCCAATGCTGCCCTTGAAGCATCTCTACCACTGCAAGTGTGCCTTCTGTCAATAGGTCATATCTTGGGTTTGCACTCCAAAATGTGGCACTTACTTTGTCTCCCTTTGTGAATGTGCCATTTTTGGGTACAATGATGTCTTGTTTCATGTCACCAAAGTTTGTTCCGGGGGGAGGTGAGTCTCCAAAAGGGTCAGGTAGGAGGCTGAGTTGTGCTTTAAAAAGATCTGGCGGTGAAGGACCTTTCATGATCTTTTCTCCTTTTGCCATTGCTTCTGCTAATTTCTTGAATTCTTGGATGTATGCTGATAATGTGTGTGGACCATAGAGGGTCGAGGCAGCCTGCATATACCAAATAAAATTTTGCATATATCCCCAAAACTGAAAAGGCCTAAGGATTACTTAAAATTCATATATTCCAAATGCCATGGTAAACAATAGGGATAGATTTCTATTTAACCCCAATTTTTTTTTCTTCAATGAATGGTAAACATAGCATTTGCATGTGAAGTTGTCACTGATTATGTACCTCGTATCGTTGTTGCTCGTATTCTTCGAAAGTTGCAACGTATTGCGACTAAGTATTGGTGAGGCTGGCTATTATAACTTCAGTGTTGTTATTGAATTCTCCATTTCCATTACTTATGTCTCCTTAACTGCCTCCCTTAGTCTCCGCCCCGCCATTGTTGTGAACTCTGCAATTCTCAATAGCTTAGAGATTGTCATTGGTGCTTGGTTTAGATTTTATCCTAATAAGTAATACAAATCATGCAAGAGCTCGGTACTTCATACCTAGTACTTAGGTTTCCTCTAGGTTTCATTTTCATGCACTTCATTTGTCATTTTCCAACGTTAGATGACAACACTCGCACAAGCACACACAAACAAGAAAAGTCATTTATTTGGTGCAAGATAATTAGATGGAAAAACTAACCTCCTGGTACAGAAAGTATGATCAGCTTTCCCAACCTCAGCATTTGAATTGGAAGAATCGCTGGCTGCATTTTTATCCATAAAACCTACCAGTAATTAGAAAATTAATCTATTGTGTTATGTGTAAGCCAAACAACAACAACAACAACAATAATGTGATGTGTGCCTTCTTGAGTTTATAGCCTAGTGATAGTCAAGCACTCAAGCTTAAACACTACTAAACTTTCAAATAATGGTTCTCTCAATTTTTATTTTTCTTTTAATACATAAATGGGAAAGAGAGAGAATGACTTCTAACTCTAAAAAAAAAAAGGTGATGCTATTATTTATTTGCTTTTTGAATAAAAAGGTGTTGTTTCTTAAAATGGGAAGAGAGAGGAGGAGGAAAATTATTCAGCATTAGCACTACTAAAGTAATGGGAAGAGAGAGTCGGTTATTACTTTTCAAACTCTTGGGATCAAATTGAAAATTTTGATAAATTTTAAGGACCAAATTAATGTGGTGCACTGGTGCTTACCCAAAAACTATTTGAATTTTCTTTTAATTTCAAAAATGATTTGCGCTACTTTAATTTCATGCTGAATATTTTACCTTGTCATGACATGAGGTTCATAAATATTGATGTATTTGTTTCAACAACTTAAAATGTCAATTTTTCTCCCAAAAAAAAAAAACTTAAAATGTCAATTAATTTTCACTGTTAGTTTATGTACATGTTTTGTTTTTTTAGATATAATTATACTTTTAAATAACTTAGTTTCTTAGAAAAAATAATAATAATAAACTCGTCGAAACAGACTGAGATTAAAAATAACATGAATGAGAAAGAATAAATATGTAAAAAATTTAATGAGTAGCCGACTAGCTTGTCTCACCGCCCATGCATATGGCACAAACATTTCACCAATGTCCAGCAAAACGGTTTTGGGCTTTTGGCATTGCACTTGATATTGGGATGGTTCCTTAAGCAAGTCTCCCAACTTTCTCCATAACTTGTTGATCTGCAAACAAAGGGAACTCTCAGAGACTCAAACAACAATAATAATTATAATCATATATGGGCTTCGATCCAATAGGCCCGATGGCCGAAATAAACAAATTCTCTTACTAGAGTCTCCCTTTGACCCTAAAGGCCTAAACATATGTTTCCCCCTAACGTCTTCTGGGCTGACCTTTCAGGCCACCGAAAGAGAGAAAAAGGATTTTCTTACCGAATAATAAAAAGAAATCATTACGAAGCAGATAATATAAATTGAAATTTTATTGTATTTATATTAAAAATAAAATAAAATAAATTCTAGAGTATAACAATTTTTACAAAACATTTCACAACTACATAAGTGATAAGTTGTAAATGAAATATAATAAAATGATGTTAATAGTGAATCTAAATAAAAACTAATAAAAACCTACCAACTCAATTTATGTGGAAGTTTCGGTGTCTATATTATGTAGCATTACTTTTTAAAGGAGATAGATACTTAAGAGAAACAACTACGTTATCTAGTAATACATAGGAATATTTTGCAATTAAATTCAAATACATGATTGTAATAACCAATGAAATACAAATAGTGTTTTCTTTTTAAAAATAATTAAATTCAATATAACTATGTGTGTAAATTTAATTAGAAAACTTATTGTATTGTACTAAAGTATTTTATCTAAATTTACCCTATATTATCTTTTGTATGTATTATTAGATTGATCTATCCTAGTAAGAGTTGCCCCAAGCCTACTCTACAGCCTGAATACAAAATAGGTCCCCATAATGCCCAGGAATACTCCTTAGGCCCATCAGTCTGACCTGAAAGAAAGTTAGCAAAATTGGAGCATTGAACGTAGAGAGAGGGAGAGAGTAAAAACTATCATGACCTTGGAAACCAAAGGCACCAGGTCCATCTGTAGTTCCAGCGGCAAAACCTGGACCAAGTGCTGCAGGACATGTTTTGACTACATTGTTCCCATCTAATTCAACTTCAATATCAGTAAAATTTAAATAAACATGGCGATAATCAATCTTCCCTGTCAATTCCTCTGTAGCAGACACAAACAGGTCAACAGCCTTTTGGCACTGCCTCTCCCCTATAATCTGTGTGCTTAGTATTCCATCTGGGTATCTGTTTCACAAAATCACAAACCCATTAATATGAGTTCGCATCAAGAAAGACATAAGCCCATTAAGGTTAAAGTGTCAATACCCAGGCCCACGGCCCATACAGAGCCGATCATTGCCAATTTGCCATGGCAGGAGGAGTGATTGAAGTCACAGGGATTTCCACTATCAATGCAAAATGCTCCTGGCACATTTGGGGTCACATCTCCAACATTTGATTGGCAAAATGCTCCTACAAATAGTGACCCATTGTTTTTCCTCACCTTAAAACCTTGGCTGGTTGAGTTACCGCAGGGCTTTCCTCCTGTGGCTTTGATTGCTTTCACTTTCTCTACCAGTGTGCTAATGTCTAACCCCACATAGGAAAGAAACAGTTACATGATGATGATTATTATGAAATTATGATTTCATAGCAACCAAAAAAAAAAAAGATCTTGTTCTTCCATTAGATAAGAGCAATGCTTTGGATAATAGAAAAATCTTTTCATTTTTCATAATTTGTTGAGCTAGTATTGACACTTGGTTCGGGAATGTTTTATACTTCAAAAATGTCAACATTTTAACACAAAAGGTGAATGTGAGAGAATCAAAACCCTTTTCTCAGACTAAATATTCTTTCATACTTGGTTCTCAAAAAAAAAAAAAAAATTCTTTCATACTTTTTATACTCACTATTTCACACACATATTCACAGTTGATAAAAGAATGTCTACATCTTAAAAATGTTAACATTTTAACAAATAAAAGTAGACAAGAGAGAATTGGCTAAATATTTTTTCAAATTCTTTTTATATCCACTATTTTACACATATATTCAACTTGATGTGGGAATGTTACTTTAAAAAAATGTCAAATGTCAACATTTTAACACATAAAAATGTTGTGAAATAATAGATATGAGAGAATCAAAACCCTTTTTTTAGGCTAAATATTCTTTCATACCTTTTCACATCCACTATTTTTCACACATGTACACACTTTATGCGGAAATGTTTACATTCTAATACATAAAAAAAGTAGATGTGAGAGAAACAAAACTCTTTTCTTAGGCTTAATATTCTTTTACTTTTTCACATTACTATTTTGCACAAATATCCATATTTGATGCATAAATGTCTATATTTAAAAAATGCCTAGTATTTTAATACATAAAATTGATTGCAAAAAAAGAGATGTGAAATAATGAAGGTGAGAGAAAAAAACCTAATACATCAATTATAACATGTTACTTAAAAATAAAAATTAAAAAAAAAAGAAAAAGAAAAAGAAAAGAAAAGTAAATAAAATATTTTTTTTGTGTTACTACACTTTGGTAAGGTAAAATGTGACAAGTTGACTACCTAAGACTTTGGTTTAGAGATGAACTTACTCGATCTGTTAGAGGAGTTGGTGACTGGTGTGGAGGATGAGTTAGTGTTAAAAGTGAACCAGTCCTCGAAGAATCTAGCAGCTGCACCTTTGTTGTCACCACTGATGAGCTTGTTGTTTCTGCTCATGGAAGTACCATGCGTTGCATACCAGCTAAAGGCTCCAATGCTCTTCTTCATTGCACCATCAAAAAACTTCGACATTGTCATTTGGGTATCAACGTTGTTTGGGTACCGGGCTCTCTCCTCTGCTGGGTTTAACAAATAAGCACTTGGGCTCCTGTTTATTCCCGCATTTTCCACGTCTCCTACAAAATCACATATATTCTTTTTTGGTAATTTGAAAAGTCTGATTACATAAGATGATTACACTATGCAAAGAAATGCTAACCTTTATTGATGAAAATTGAACCAGGCTTGAGATTGTTGTGAGCCTGAACAATACTCAGCTCGATTGTGTTAATAATGGCATCAAATGATTGATGCACAAAACCGAGAGAAGTGATAGAGTAAACTAGATACTGCAAGTAACCCCCTGGCCCAGCATGAGTAAGGATGCCACTGATTGCCACATTTTCCTCCGTGTAAAAATCTCCAAACCTTCAAATTACGAAAAAAATTTAATATATTTGTTAGCCAAACAGTAACATATTGTCACAAACTCGCAATGTACATACTTGATTAGATTTTGGTTCACTGGTGTACCTTGATTTTAGCTTCTCAAGCACTTTTATAGTGACAAGCTGTGAAGCCGTGCCAGCATCAAGATTGACAAAAGCGAACCTTGGACCTTGGGAACTCTCAGCAACCACAAATGTCCTAGCTCTTAGCCTAAAATGGATACCGGCAGTGCTTTGGTCCATATTAGCATAACCCATCATGTTCACCCCAGCAGCAGGACCAGTCATGTCAAAGCTACCTACACCTATCAAGTTATCCCCATTAGTGGCTCTAAGCACACCACAGATAATACTGATTACAATCACAAGTGATACACGATTTAGGTGTTGATGCATTTTTGCTTAATGCTTATACTTATATTTTATCAAAATATTTGTTTAGCTCAAAAATATATAAAGCCGCTAGGTTTGAAGTTTGAACTTCAGGGAACTTTTTGACACTTTTGTTTCTTAGGATTTAGTGACTCGATTCTTTTCAAGTTTTGGACCTTAAGAGAAGAAAAAGAGGATCTTACATTGTTTTGTCTATTTGTAAGGTTTGAGTTGGCACTAGATCATCGCTTCTTGGATTTCTCCGTATGTGAGATGGACAAAGGTGTGCTCTTGTCAATTACAATGGGAATTATGTGACTTTAACCGCCGATTAGATCCTACAAAGTCACAAACAACCGAAGTCATTAAGGTTTCTACACGACCTCACGTTATATTTAGGCCAGAGTTTTTGAGAGAGTTCAAGTATCTACATTTTGTTATTATTTGGACCTAGAAATGAGAGATGGAATAGAGTAATTATTCCATACTCTAGCATAACAGTGATGAGGTACTTCTCGTTTCATAATAATAGAACTTATTAATTAATTTATAATGTGGTCCACGATGAATGTGAGACGAGAGAATATTGCATCATTGTACTATATAGGAAAACCTAATACTTTTATGAGTTGAGTATCAGCATAAATATGGTTTGATCTTTTGATTCAACTACTTAAATACTTGGATCAAGAACAAGAGCAAGAGATGAAGGAAGATGTTCAATTGCAAATCGACAAAGCTTACTTGTGTAATATAGGGTCTAAATTAAACTAACAATTCTTTAGTATAAAACTATTGAATGGCTTTTGATTAAATTAATAATTTAAACAAACATTAAGAGCATACTTAATACAACACAATACTTCATGGTATTTCCCAAAAAAAAAAAATCATATTACCCGTGATTTGATAATTGCAATAATGAGGAAAGAGAGATTCAAATCTTAATTCTTATCATAAAAGAAAATAGACAATGCCACCGAGCTACATAATCTATGTATACATACTTAATAGGTCAAGCAAATTAATGTCCAACTTGAACTTGATCCATGTACCACTATGTAGAAGGCTTGGCCTGTACCTACCTCTAAGTTTAGCCTAACACACCCACACAACATCCGCAATGTCATCACCACTCATATGCAACCCCTCCACACTTAGCAAAGCAAGCCACAGCCCAAAATCGCATTTCCCACATAATGGGCAACATGCCGATCAATATATTCTAGTCGTCCAAATCCTATCTTGCATTCGAGCAGCCCAAACGCTACTCATCAATCTATCCATAGCCAAGCCCACACAAGGCTACTATGGTTCAGGAACAGAGCAAAAAATTTTCCTTTGGGGTCGACCGTAGGACCAAGATAATATTATATAAACTCATATCACAAATGAATAGACACTGACTCATACGTAGTTATGTATATGCTTTTGTTATTTTGCTTAAAAATGTGAGCAAAATATTTTATATTATGTAAAATATAACTAAACTAAAATTATTAATTCAATTTCTTTTTAGATTTTTAATGTCATAAATTTTGTTTATGTAAGTCATATATTATTTAGTAGTTGAAAGATCTATAAATTTTATATAATTAAAAAATTTTTGAATCTTATATTGAGCACTTATGTTGTATTTATATATAATGTATTTTTTCTTAAAGTTTTATTCACGTGGTATGAAATATTTTTATTTTAGTGAAACTTTAAGCTTTAAGCTTTTATAATTTTTTTATTTTTTAGAGAGTCTCAATTTATGGTATCCACTCTTGGTGATAGTTTTTTATCATTAAACTAAAACATCAATCGATTTTTGGTGTAAACGTGATTGGATCTCAAAGTTCTTATTCAACTATCAGAGACTTTACCAAATGAGCTTTCTAGAATTCACAAACCTTTACAATTTTACTTAGAAAAAAAAAATCATTTACGAATAACAATACTAACAAATTTATGGAATACATACACCATGTAACTTTTTTTTTTTTTTTTTTTTTGAGACAACATACACCATGTACTTAGCATATATAATTGGTCCAAAAATAACAAAGCAGTTTACCAATCAAAAATCATTTTAGGACCAATAAAAAAAAATAATAATAATTTTAGGAAACTATATTATTACAAGAAAATTATCAATAGGTTTGTTACATTTATAAAGCCAACATAGCTACTTATTGTGTGGTCATAAACCACCAAGAGGAGTAGCACAACTTGCTATTATTACCAACAACTTGCTTAACCAAGGTTATTAAAACCGAACCGGACTGGACCATATGGTCTCATCGAATTAACCGAAAACCAATCACCATTAAGGTTTTTTAAGCATAAAAAACTAAAATTCTCTCTTTTGCAGTGAACCGTTTGAATCCCGATCCAACCGTATGGTTTGTTGAACCGTGCACGGTTTTTCCGGTTTTCTTCCCACAAAATTTTGCTAAAAAATCTCAATCTTGATCTCATTTGTTGACCAGCACTGGATTTGACCGTTTGAACTTTGAAGGATCGATCTGCTTGTTTGGAGATGAAAGACTGACAGATAGAGGGGCAAGAGTGATAGAGAGAACGAAGTGACAGAGAAATAGAGAAGGAAACTGATAAAGAATTGGCGGAGTAAACAAAGTAAGATTTTGCTAATGTGTATCCTAAGGGCACACAATCATTTTCATTTTTGAAAAGAAATTTCTCAAGATTTGAAAAAGTAGATAAACGCGAACCAGGATTTGATATTGGGAATAGGGAAATGGTTTTTATTTTAAATTTTTTTACCTAAAAAGTCACGCCTCCCCTCTTTTTTGATAACCATCCAACAATTTCTTCGACTCTTTATTATCACCTTTCCCATCACTTGACTAGGTAACTTTTTTTTCTTTTTTTTTTTCGGAGATATTTTATAATCTTTGTAAGCACTCACAACAGTGGAGATATATTGATATATTAGTATTTTTTAGCTCCTTAAACATCAAAAAGCATGCTCCAGCAATAGAGTTAAATCTATTTTTTTTAGCTCCATTGCTACAGTGTATATCTATAGCTAGATGTGCACTGTTCATGAGAGCTAAAAATATATATATATATATATATATTTTACTCCCCTTTTCATTAAAATAATATTTCTTTTCTCTTTCCTTTTCTCTTCTCGTTTCACAGCTCATCTCTCTCTCTCTCTCTCTCTCTCTCTCTCTCTCTCACGTTACTTCCTTCTGCTCTCTTAGACCAAAGCTCCTCTCTCTCTTCTCTCACAGATCAGGTCTTGCCCTTGTTGCCACCGGTCACGCCCTTACCTCCGCAAGTCACGCCCTTGCTCCTGCCCTTGAATCCATCTTGCCCAGTTCTCCACGTTGTCGACCCACCTCCCCACGCCACCGACCCATCTCGCCTAGTCCTCCATCTCACCGCTCACCCAAAGCCGATTCAATCTCCATTGCCATTGTCGACTCGAGCTCCATCACCGACCCGAGCTTCATCATCGACTCAAGCCATCTCTCCCACCATGTATGAGTTTAAACTTCTCTGTGGGTGGCTGGGCTGTGGGTGGGTTTGTGGGTAGATCAGTGTGTTCGTGGTGATGGCTTGGGTGGGTTTCGTGGTGGTGGGTGTGGGTGCTGCCTGGTGGGTGTGGTGGGTGTGGGTTTGGTTGATTTTTTTTTTTTTTCTTTGTAGTAGGCTGTGGTGGTGGTTGTGGTTGTGTGTGTGGCTGTGATAGTTGTGTGTAATGAATATGTTATTTTATTATAGTAAGATAGATTATTTTATTATAATAGATATATTATTTTATTGTGATATTTATATTACTTTATTGTGTTGAAAGTTAAAATAGATCCACTGCTGCAGCATGTAGGTAGGTAAAATAGATAAAGTAACTTTTTGTGGAGCCAAATAGCTAAATTTTTAGCTCCACTGCTGTGGATACTCTAATAAATTACAAAAAGATATTCTATATTTTATCATCTTTAAATATTATTTTTGTTGAGATGGGTGAATTTTGTTTATGTATTTTATTTATTTTTGTATTAATAAAAGGGTTTTATTAATGTATATCATAAGGGTACACAATAATAAATCAATTTTGAAAAAAGTTTATTGGAAATAGAAAAAAATTTGACAACTTTTTCAATTCTCAATAAAACTTTTTCAAAAATAAATTTGTTAATGTGTGCCCTAATGGCACACATTAACCGGACCCTTAATAAAATAATTATTACGTTATTACAGTTCGACCTCGGTCGAACTTCGATTGAACCTCAAAAACCTTAAACATCTTCTTTTTACGGTTCATTAAATGGTTCAAGTCTGAAAACCATGTGTTTAATGCCGACATTCCTCCTACATACCAATAAGCTTAATGTGACTCCTCAGTATCTAGAATCTACTTCTAAGTTCTAACACCTTATCAGTAGTAGCTCTTTTCCCTCCAATAAAACTAAATGTCTATATATGTCGTCCACTATAAAATATCTTGATGTAACTCATTGACATCGATTGCTAACAACAAATTAAAGAATAAAAGCAAGGGGTGGAATGGAGACATTAATAATTCAACAATTATTCAATATCTTTAGTTTAATGGTAGTTTTCAGCATCAGAAGGGAAGCCTTACACGAGACTCATCAGATGTGATCAAATGAGCTTATCGAACTTTAAAAAATAGCTAGCCACTTTTTCATACCAGCAAACTAATTGGGCCGCATTCTTGGTTTGCTTTCGTAATTCATCAAAGATAAAGTCGGTTTTCCAAGTGGGTCAGAGATCATCATCACTTGCACCTTCGTGAATACACCAAGACACAAAGTGAAATTATATCAATGTCGAATAATTAAAAACTTCTCTCTCTTTATCCTCCCTCTTTCCACCATTGTCACAAAGCATACAAAGTGACAAACAAAACATTGTAGTTAAACCAGTCCAATAAATATTATTGCAGATATATATATATATAACTCGCAAGTACTTTTTAATTAAAAAAAATAATAATAACAACATTTTTTTTTTTTAACAAAACTTACAAATAAGCACGTAAAAGCAATTATACAAAGTATTTTTTTATATGTAAAAAAAAAAAAAAAAAAAAAAAAAAAACACAGCATATCAAATTAACAAACAAACCACACAAGCATCAACATTCTTGTAAACACAACAACGAGCTGTTCTTAATGGGCAGCAGACTCTTTCTCTTTCTCTTTCTCCTTCTCTTCCTCAGTCTTTGGGTGGTAACCAGGGAGCTTCTCCTTGATCTTCTCCAAAATGCCCTTCTTCTCCTTCACATCGCCTTCATGATGAGTAGGTGGCTCAGAAGTGGTATACTCTGCAACCGAAGGAGGAGGAGGAGAAGGGACCTCTTCAGGCTTCTTGTGCTGGCCTGGAAGTTTTCCCTTAATCTTTTCAAGGAGGCCCTTCTTTTCTTCAGCTTGAGCTGGATCTGCCAATGGTGCCTCCTCTGGGAGTTTCTGAACTACTACCTCTTCTTCGTACCTCTCAACTGGGATGCTGGTGTCCTCGTGCTTCTTCTCCTCCTGCTTCTTCTCTTCGAGCTTCTTCTCTTCGAGCTTCTTCTCTTCTTCCTTGTCTCCTCCACCTATCTTCTCCTTGATTTTATCCTTCAGTCTCTTCTTTTCCTCCCTTTTCTTCTTCTTCTCTTCTCCTTCACCTTCCTCCTCATCGCTAGACTGCAATTTTCAAACAATCCAAAATTCAATTGCAAATTATTCAAAGGGTTAGAAAAAAGGGTTTTGATGGACTCACATTTTCAAAAATGCGGATAAAATGATGTGAATACGGGTAAAAAAAGCTATAAGTTATAAGTCCAATGTATGACCGTTCATCATTCACAGTAACTATTTGAATAAGTTATAATTAAATTTGTGAAAGCAAAATTTTGTTTTTTGAGAAGGAAAATTGAATATTTATAATTCACAAAAAAAATTTCTAAAAATAATAATTGACATGAGTCTATTTACCTCAACAACAAGTTACAAGTAAAAATTAAAGGACCGTACGAGGCTGTAATTATTACACGTGGCGTTATGGGCCCCGGTTATTTACAAAAGCTGGCAAGGGACGAAAGTCCCGCAGTCATTCATGGGATGCAACACGCAAATGATGAAAATCAACAACAAAAGCTTTATGGCCACTTTTCCTTTGAAAATATGTAGGTCTACGACTACGATGACACACACAGATCCATTATTTCTAATGGTTCCAACTTTCAGGTCCTACGTTTTACAATCTCAACTATCAGGAATCCAAAAATACTATATATACATATATATTGGTGAAGATAATGAACACACAAACAAGGAAATTCATTGAACAATCAAAACAAAACTTTAAAAACTAAAACTGTGTAAAATACTTAAAAATATGGAAGATATTGAAATAGATATTAGATATAAAATACTTACAGAGCTAGAGCTGCTGTTAGATCGGTGTAGCTTGCCGAAGAGACCAGGTTTCTTCTCTTCTTCCTTCTTCTCCTCCTTGTACTCCTCTACAGGCTTTGGTTGAGAATGAGACTCATACACTGAGACTTTCTCCTCTTCCTTATTATGGAAAAGACCATGTTTCTTCTCTTCTTCCTTCTTCTCCTCTTTGTAGTAATCATCTACAGGCTTTGGATGAGAATAAGATTCAGAAACAGTGAATTTCTCTTCTTCCTTCTTCCCCCAGAGACCATGTTTCTTCTCTTCCTCCTTCTCCTCCTTGTAGTGCTCATCTACAGGATTTGGGGGAGAATGAGATCCTCCTCCTCCTCCAGACACACTGACTTTCTCAAACTCAGACGCCATCACCTCCTCTTTTGGCTTCTTCTCCTCTTTCTTCCCCAAGAAATCAAACAAGCCTCGATCCTTGCTCTCCACAGCTCCCTCATTACCACCAGGGGTGGTAGTAGTAGTCTCATACTCATCCTTGTTGTGCTGGTGCTCGGCCATAATTGTTCCGCTACCAAATAATTATCACTACAATACACAGAAAAAGAATAAACCAAATGAAAAGTTTGTGAAATGTTTTTTCTCAAGTTTATGTAACAATGAATATATGCGTTATGAAACGAGAGTAATATGACAGGTTTATATAGGAAGTTAGGAATCCAGACTCCAAACTATGCATTAATAGCATATAAAAAAATAGCAACATATTACGCGCCTCTGACGCGATTAAGCTAATTATTAACCGACATGTCTTTTCTTTTTTTTGTGTTACCGACGTGTCGCATTCATTTCGAGATGAAATTAACACTTTAATATTCTCATTCTCTGGTTTTAAATTCTTTAAATGTACTCGCTATTTTTGATTGCCAACTGTCATTGGAGGCATATCAATTGGCTGATAGAGTAAGCAAAGTTTGAGCGTGTTGTGTAAACCGAGAGACGTGATAGAGTAAACTAGATACTGCAAGAAACCCCCTAGCCCAGCAATGAGTATACTATGGATGCCACTGATTGGGGAAAATTAGAGGGTCTTTTTATGGACTACGTTATTTGTCTATTATTTTATTAAAAATTTTTTATTTATTTAAAATTGTAGAATTAGTAATTAATTTCTGTTTAAAAAAATTTTTTAATTAACAATTTTAAATAAGTAAAAATTTTTAATAAAATAATAGACCACATCACTTATTCACGATGTAAATCTTATAATTTCTCCACTGATTGCCGCAATTTCCTCCGTGATCAAATCTCCAAACCTTCAAATGACGAAAAAAATTTAATATATTTGCTAGCCAAACAGTAATATATTGTCACAAACTCACCTCTCAAGCACTTTTATAGTGGCGAGCTTTTGAGCACATGCCCTCGTAGACTCTTCTATTTTTTTGGATAAGTGTTAATTTGGGATTTTTTATTTTATTTTATAGAGAGTATTTAGGGTTTGTTTAGATACAGCTTATTTTGCTGAAAATTAAAAACACTGTAGCAAAATAATTTTTAAATGTGTAAATAGTACCGTAGGACCCATTTTTAATATTTTTCTGAATAAAGTGGTTGTGGGTCTTATGAACAATATATGAACAGTACACAATGTCTCCTACACAGTGTAATCCGCGTGGATAAACAGTGCAGGTTATTGTTCATAAGCCTAAATGCACTGTTCATGGGACATAAACAGTGTAAGAGGCGCTAAAAAAAAAATGCAAAAAATGCAATCCCAGGGGGAGAAAACGCAAATCCAAACGCTTACTTAGAATATTTATTGTAATTTGGGATTACTACATTTTTTAATTACCAAAAAAAAAAAAAAAAAACTAGGGGTGTGATGAGTATTATGTGTGGTGAAATAATTTTTCATCACACTCTAGATTTTTTTTTTTTTTTTTGGAATTAAAAAATGTAACAATCTCAAATTATAATAAATGTTCTAAATTAACCCTTAGAGGCTAGCATATATATATATATATATATTAAAATGAGTAGGAGACATAAGAGGGAACAATAAAGATCCACCGTCCCTCCTTCTCCAGAAACTTATCTACATGCACTCTAAGTTTCCTAATGAAAAACCAAAATTGAAAGGTTAATTTAATTAATCAGAAACATAATTATGTTCTACACATATTTGCTCGAGACACATTAGGAAACTGCAAATAAACTTATTACTACTAAGTGAGCCAGTTAACCCCAACAGAAACATTATAGGGATCAACCAAATGGCTAAGGGTCATCAAATAGCCCATGGCCCATGGCTCGACCCAAAAACCTGGCTGCCTATCGGGCTAATGGGCGGCCCGGCCCGTTGTTATTGAGGCCCATGGGTAGCCCCCTAGCCTAATGGGTTAGGCGTGGGCTAGTTTTTATGCCCATTGGCACTCAGTGGGCTAGCCCAATAGCCCAGCCCGTTGGCCCAACCCGTTCCCCAATCCAATAACTTAGAATTTTTAACAAAAATATATAGAAAGTGTATGAAGGATTGATCTTGAGATATTTTAATAGAATTTCTTAAGAGAACTCTCACAACCACTAAGATACTTAAAGTAATTATGCTAAACTTAGTTTACTAAATATATATTTTTCTAGTAGTCTAACAAATTTGAATTAACCATTTGATTTTTTTTTATTAAAGATAAAAATAAAAAACTATTTGAAGCCTTAATTAAAAAAATTTAAATAAGTTTCTATCAACAAAACAAAAAATTAAATAGATTTGACTATAAAAAAATTGTAATTAAGTATTAAATTCTTTGATTCTTTCCTTTAAAAAAAACTAGATTGATTATTCCCTTATTAAAAATTGGTTCTTTATTTCTAAAAATAATAAAATAATATGCTAACACAATCTCATGAGTAGCCCATTAGGCCCAACCTAGTAGCCTAGCCCGTTAAAGACAAAATGGGCATTGCCCATGGGCAGGGTTGTGGGTTGGGGTTTTCTCTTTCGGCCAAGCTCGACCCGGCTCGTTTACTAGTTGTTGAGGACCATTTTTTTGGCCCACGTGGCATTACTTCATTGGCAACCCATGCCACATCAACATATTATTGATTTTTTGGGTAAATCTATTTAAAACCCAAAATAAGCTCATATCTCATTCAACTACATGGATTGGGCTCACATGGCCCACGAGATCCTTACTTCAAGAGGAGGATTCATGGTCCACATTTCCCCTTCATCAATTGGGATCATAATCCATGATATCATCAACATCAACATATGGATTGGGCTTAAGCAATAAATCAAAACTCACAGCCCATATTACCTCTCTTACACTCATGGCAAGCGGCTTCTTCAATAAGAACCCATATTTACACAAAATGACAACGAAACCCGAGGTACTCATCTCACCTTCGGCTTATGATCCAAGCTCATAAGTCTCTTTGAGGAAACTTTGGGAGTCGTGGTTTGGAGGGCCAAGAGGTATGTTCAGTAAAGCTCCAGTAGTTTAAAGTTGATAAAAGAAACATGTTGCTTGGCGAGTCTTCTTTAACTCCCTAAACTCTGACGAGTCCATGTGTAGCGAGTAACATATGGTAAGCATCTCTTATCACGTAGCACTTTAGATGATAAAATTCTCCATTGCTCTTTTCCTAAAGTTTGATATTCATCATATGACAAATGCTCAATATCCCCAGCCATCTAACTGTTGGGCGGATAACTGTTCATTCAATCCCCAACTGTTGCTATACAAATTTAGAAATTTCATTATACTATTCTACATAAATCTTATTACTTCTTTCAGCTAAAATCCAGCTCAAATACGTGGCCTAATCTGATTGACTACCTTTTATCTCTTTCTATGCAAAATATTCATGACATCTCTCATACCCAGTTGTTGTCTGCCACAATCTGTTCGTATATTTCTCTGCCAGCTGCCAGAGTAAAACATTAAATACTCTTCCTGCTCACCAAGTTTATGTCACAACATAGTAAGGTCTTGACCAAATCTCTAAAGTTTCTTTGACTATCAACCAACCCTTCTATTACTTATTAGAAATGTGTTGTAATGGAACCTTGCACCAAAAACACAAACATTCATCAAAGGAAACATTTCCAACTAAACCCCAGCAGTGTATTTAGTACTTGACACCTAGCTGGAAGTGATGTCATCAGCCATTTAGTGCTGAAATCCCAGCAGCTAGCTGTTATACTCAAAATAGCAAGATACTCTTCAAAGAGATCTTACCATTTTTCAGCCAAATCCATAAAGTAACTGCTGAATGACCTTTCCAGCAGTCTAGAATGACCCATCTAACCTTTCTGCCCAAAGCAAACAGCTTTTTCATGATAGCTGTCACACTTTTCATGATAGCTGTCACACTTTTCCTGACAGCTGGGACAGCTTTTCCTGACAGCTGGGACAGCCTTTTCAGAATAGCTGTGATAGTTGACCCAACAGACTGAGCATTACTAATTTTTCCTCATTTGGCTAAAACCAAAACCAACTATTGAAACTACATTTCTTTTGCTAAAATACTTTCCTTTTCTACTAACCTTTTCCCAAGCAGCCCTTACCCGAAACAGCAAAGAATACCTTAAAGCTAAACTACCATTTTTGGCCAAATCTTGAGATGAATTCTCTGAAAATTCATTACTATTTGGGTCAGATTTTGGCTGATATTACTTGCTAAAATACCCCCCTAAACTCAGCTAAAAAGGATCCTTCTTCAACACCTTAAAGGGGGACACCAACGGAGGAACTCTCTTAGAAGCTTCCTTATTCTTTCTCCCTTGAATTATCTTCCTAAGCCATGAATGAAGTGCTGAACTTTTGAGTTATTTTTAGTTTCTAAATGAGAAACTAAACTCTTCAACCCTTAGCTCACAAATGCCTTTCATAAGCCTTCATACAATCCCAGCAGTAAATCTCAGCAGCTTTGCTAAACACACTACAATATTATTACTCTCACATACTCATTATCTCACTCTCCATATTCTGAAAATACATATATCTTGCTGCTCATATCTCTAAACATCTCTTTCTTCACTTCCCTTACATAATCTCATACATACTTACTACACCATTACATATAACACACCATAATTCTTCTAAGCTCTACTCTCATACTTTCTCACTCTAAAATTCTACTGTTTTGTTGCCCATAAACACATCTCTATACTCTTTTCTTACAAAATATTTCATCTTGGAAAGCAATCTCTACTACTCCTCAGCAGAAGATCCCGGCAGTAAATCCCAGTAACACTGTTAACATACTACAATACTATTACTCCTCTTACACTCGTTCTCTCATTCTCCATATTTAGAAAATACACCTATCTCACTGCTCCTATCTCCAAATACCTAAACACATCTCCATACTTCTCAAGAGATATCAAACACTCATACTAAAAGCCAATCTCATGGAAGGAATCAACTTCTATTACTAAAGCCCTTCTCCTAGAAGTCACCATGATCTCATATCAAAGTCCTTCTCTTAGAAGGCACAACTACTTCTTACATAAAGCCGTTATCTTAGAAGGCACAAATACTCCATGCAAAAGCCCTTCTCATTGAAGGCAACACTATTCATAACTTCACAACAACTAAAAAAGCATTGTCAAAGGGGAAACTCATTTAAGTGCATGATAAGAGGGGCAAGCTTAACCAGCCCCTACACACAGCTAGGCATACTCTCTCTCCCTCCAGTTGCACCCATTTTTTCCCCTCAATCTTGAATTTATCATGGAAAACTGTCTCTATACCGCTGGGGTCACTTTGCTGGGATATTTTCAGCTCACAGAAACTATACAGCTAGAACTGCAAATCATCAAAGATAAGTGACTCTACTTCCATATCTCTAAATATACTTCATCGAATACATGCTTACTTCACATTTAAATACATATTACTTTATTCCAACTACTATTACAACTATTGATTAAGGCTTAAACTCATTTATATGCATGATAAGAAAGGCAAGCTTAACTAGCCTCTACCGCTGGCATTCTGCTGGAATCCTATCAACTCACTGATGCTGCATAGCTAGGCTACAAACCATACAAAGATAAGTGACTTTACTTTCTTATCTTTAAATTTACATCATTGAGTATGATTACTTTACCTCTAAATAAATACTACTTTATTTCAATTGTTATTACAACTACTAATCAAAGCTATCATATTAAACGCATATTACATATTTACTCGACCATTACCGTGATTATTAGACTTTGGCTTTAATGGCGTTGTAGGCTTAAAAATACGCTGGTAGCTGTTGGACCACGTGGCCCAATGTTGAGTTCCGGATGCAACTCCCCAAAAAGAACCCGGGCCTAGTAAGGTCATCCCTACAACGGACCACATGTGACTGGGCAACCCAAATATGGCCCCGAACACTAGTTAATAGCCCATTATGTCCAGCCCATTATGTCCTTGGGCCAAGTAAAAATGGGCCAGGCCAGCCCGACCCGGCCCATTGACGACCCTTGCAAATGGCTTTCTGAATGTAACTCTAAAAATAAAGTGAAACCCAATCAAATGCAACTTAATCTCCTCTGTTGTAGGAGATCGCACTAGTAGGGTTCTTCCAATTGTAAACTTGATCCCTGAAATATAAAATTAAAGAGCAGAATATATGACATTCTTAAATAAGATAATTTTTTTTAGTAATTCCACCAAAGCTCATATAAGGCACACGCTAAGTACATCACCCAATTTAATAAAAAAAAAAAAATTTCATTATATTAAAGTGGTCAAATACTTCAGATCCTCTTGTCAAAATTGTTATTACAATCATAATACAAAAGAAGTTGGTTTATATAGGGATGTAAGGGGCGGGTCAGTGTTAATCTTTTAAACGATAATGATGCAGACTCCAAACTCAAATCAACCTTTGTTTGAAGATAAATTCTCTCCTTATTAAAGACGGATCTTTAACTCAAGATACAACTCAATTTCACTTGCTGTATTTCAAATATTTAATTTCTAATTCTCCAGGGTAAATAGTAAGTGCACAATTTATTTTTTTTTCAACATTTACGTATACCTATACATTAGATACAAAGAATGGAGATCTCAAAAAAAAAAAGTTGGGCAACTGATAAGGGAATATTGGGATGTAAATTGTGGTAACTATTTTTATTTTCAAATTAAAACGTGGGTGTATGGATAACATTGAAACTATCGGTAAGTGGTAACTGCTAAATGATGATACAGGCAAGGAGAAACTAATTAAAAATGTGAACTCGTTATAAATTTAGCAAAAATTTAGGAGTTTTTAAATTAGCAATTAGTGGAAGAGTATTCCTATTTTGTAGGCAATGTTTTAGTGCAAGTTAGATATGTATTTTTACCAGACTATCTTTTAATTTTGTCTCTACTTAAACTTAGGGGTATAAGGGTATTTTGAAACCAAAAAAAAAAAATCTGATCCAAACAAGGGAAGTCCTTTAAATAGTAGTATAGACAAACTGTGAACAACATGGTTTTCAAACCGAACCGAACCGTACAGTCCGACCTGATTAACCGTGAACCTCTCCCAATTTCGGTTTTTTTAATCTTGAGAACCTCTATACGAGAAAAAAGCATGAAACTGTCCAAACCGAGGTCAGACTGTACGGTTCTGAGAAACGTGGCCAGTTTTTAAGGTTCACATGGTTCCTTCTTTTGACCAAAAAATTGATATCAACTGGTCAATGTTTTGAATTAAAAAAATTCGAGAGAAAAAAAAAAGAAGAAAAAAAAGGAGCCACGTTACCACCGTTACTGAAATTAGAGATTCTTTGATGCTGCAAAACAAGGTTGAGAGCATGAAAGTTCGAACTGAGATAGGGAGGAGGCTGGATCTAAAAATTTGAGGGGGTGTTTGGTAGTGTATTTTGAACAATAATTTTCAGTGTTTAAACAATATTATACGTATTTTCACACACTTTTTCATTTACACATATTTTTAAAAAATACAAAAAATATTACTAGAACAATATTACCAAACGGCCTAAAACTCTGAAAAGGAAAGAGGAAGATAAGAAAAAAGCCCTGTTTGGATGGGCTTATTGCGCGTCTGGGTTTTGAGTTTCACGTTTCCTTCTTTTTTTTTCTTTTAGCCGCAATTGTTGACTTTTCTCCCGTGTACACTACACATAAGTGGGTCTCATGCACTGTTTACGGGACCCACAAACTTCACTTTTCAGCAACTTTTTCATTAAAAATAGATCTCACGGCACTATTCAAACATTTAAAAATTATTTTGTTACAATATTTTCAGTTTTTAGTAAAATAAGTTGTATGTAAACAGACCCTAAAAATGTGTGGAGGTAAATTGATATAATATGTGGGCTGTAAAGTTTAGGGGTGTGCATGGGTCGGGTTGAGGGGATTTTTTGACCTAACCCACCATGGTGGATCAAAAAAAATTCAACCCAACCCATCATTTAAGTCCAACCAAACCCACATGGGTCGGGTTGGGTCGGGTTGAACTCATGTGTTTGACAAATTTTTTTATTTTTATTATTAAATTTAGTAGAAAAAAATATATAAATATTAATATATTAAAAAAACCCAAAAATTAGTATCAATGTAACTCCTTAAAGGCAAACAACAATAATAATTTACTAGGATTTGTGTGAACTAATTAGTTTTTATATAGGATAGGAAGAGATGGTTATTTTAAAAAATTTATTAATTATATATATATATATGTGTGTGCCCTACAGCTGGCTTTAAAAAAAATTATTAAATATATAATATATTTTAAATATATATTAAATATGGGTGGGTCAGGTTAGGTTTGCGGGTTTGTAATTTTATGACCCAAACCTAACCCAATCCACTATAAAAAATTTTTTTGTAATCCAACCCAACCTACCATACCCTAAAAACCAATCCAATCCGATGGGTCGAGTTTAGTGAGTCGGTGAGTTTTCTATACACCCTAATAAAGTTGAAAAAACGTGTGACAGTAGGAAAAGTCCGGTGGGGATTCTTGGGAGACATGAAATACACGTTGGTAAGTGTTTTACCTTTTTTATTCATAGGTTTTATCACCACCACCGCCAGGCAACAGTTTTTAATTTTTATTATGAATGTTTAAAATTCTACATTTTTTGCTCCTGAATCCAACGTCTCTAATTTACTACTACTGTATTAATACAGTATATTTTATTATTATTTTATAAAGTTAACTAGTCTTATATTATATAAATATGTTATTGGCCTGAAATTAGGCTAAGACATATTGGCTTAGATATGAATTTGCAATTTGCATTTGTGTTGATGCTTAAAAAAAAAAAAAAAAAAAAAAAAAAAAAAAAAAAAAAAAAAAAAAAAAAAAACTTATATGGCCTTTTACCAAAGAATTAAATTTATGAACATATAAATAATGTATATTATAAATGTAGGGTCAATTTTTGTTGGGCCAAGTATGGACTTTATAGACTCAGCCCAATGAAACCCTTAACAATAAATTTGTAGAGAGTGGGTTGAACAACTGGGCTAAAAATGGATTCAACAACGGTTCAAACAGACAAAACGAGGAACAAAAATGATGTTCAGACTGGTATTCAGTTGGGATCCTCTTGAATCCGAAGAGGTTAAAAGTTTACAGACTTAAATGACCAAATTTTTCTCTCCCTCTCCTGTGAGGCCTATTCCCTTTATATATACTCCTTCCTCCTCATCTTCATCGTCTACTTGTTCTTCATCTAAGTGCCCACTTGAGTATTAGTCACATCAGAAGCTTGCTTTAGCCTGTCATGAGTGGTGGTAGTTGAGGTTGCACTGTTCAGGTGTCTTCTCCACATAAATGCAGCTAGGAAAGTTACTGTAGTGCATTAAATGCGGTGGCAGGAGCTTTTTCTTCAAGATATTTTATGTACTTCTCATCCCCAGGTGTACCCAGAATTCACTCCTCACCGTGGAATCTTCTGGGAGGTTTGCTGGGGTCTCCAGTATGTCAACTTGATCAAGTTTTCCTGCGGTCCGATGAGTTGAACCTCTTCAGACCAACTAGGTTGTCTTTGGATGAAACATTCGTCCCTTCTTGGTTGCATTTCCAACAAACTGACTAAGCGCTGATCCCTTTCACCTCTTCGGACAAACAGTGATATTCAAATCGGGCCCTGGGCCCAATACTTGGCGTTGGGCCTTCTCACCCACAATAGCCCCTCAAAATTCTAATTTGTCCCTCGCATCCGAAGGAAAAAAATGGGATTTTGATCTTTTGCCAAATAAAAGCATTGAATTTCTGAATCCACACGTGCGTAGGCGCATAAATCTAGGTGCTTTTTTATTTCCGCTGTTGTTGCGTCGTTTCTGAGGCGTCATTAATTGCTCCAGGCAGCGTTTTGTCTATGAAATCCAACGACACGTCGCAAATCCAACGGACGAGATTTCCCTCAACATTTTGGGTGGGATAAATCCCACCATTTTGCCTACCTCTATATAAGGTCCTAGAGGGGGTTATTTTCTCACTTTGCAAATTTCAGACTCTCCAGCGAACTCATGCATTCACGCTCCCAAAACCTCTCCTGTCATTTACTTAAACTCGTCCCAGAATCTGCTATGATCTTCCTGCAAAGCTAAAGGACATCCTTCAATTCGATTCTGCGTAAGTTCTTCATTTGAGATTTTCGTATTCTTTTCAGTTTTCCTCTTCGGCGTTTGGACATTCATTTCCCAATCACCGTTCTGTATCGTTCCTCACTATCTTAACTGAAAATGGGTAGGTTTGAACATCTGGTGAATAGTCCTTCCCAGATAGAGAAGTTTAGGGCGATATATCGCATTCCCCAGGATGTGGGCTTAAGATACTGCTCTACGGAGGGGTTACTATTAGATCGAGAGGAGGGCGAAGTTGCGATCCCCATTATCGCCTTCTTGGAAGGAGGGATGACCATTCCCATGGGTCGGGTCACCAGAGATTATCTCCTGAACCATAGACTCTGCCCTAAGCAGTGTGCGGCTAACGTGTTTAGGATTTTAGGAGCCGTCGACGATCTGAACCAACATATGGGGTTGGGGCTCACCTGGCTCGACGTGGTACACATGTACGAATGTCGTTCCAAACAAGGGTCGAGATACTATCTTAGATCCCGATCCGATGAAGTCAGACTCTTCTCCTGCCTTCCCAAGTCTAACAAAGGGATGAAAGACGACTTTCTGATCGTCTCGGGCGCATGGCATGACGGGCTTCATTGCTCTACCCGGCCAGGAGAGCCAGGTGGGATATCCCCCATATAGGTTTCCCCATAATAAACTTAGGGTTTTTGTTTTCAATAATCTGGTCTTCTCTATCGTGTTTTATATTTTCTGACAGTTCCATTTTGATGTTACAGATAGGGATCACGTTGCTCCTCGGCTGAGCCTCACTAACGCCGCAGTACTTAACTTCCTCCTTCGGTCAGAGATCTTTGCTAGCGAAGACGGGCAGCTTAGGGCTGTGCATCTCATCCTTGGCTATACTCCGAAGAAAAAGGACTTCCAGCCAGTTGGCAACGCGATAACACTTGGAGACCCTCACCTTAATCGTATCGACGTTGCTCGGAAAGGCTTTCTGGCCCCATTTGACCTTGCGCCTGTGCCACATCCGAACCTACAGGGCATTCCATTGCTTGTCCAGCCTGTTCAGCAGGTCCCTTTTCGGCCGGCAGCAGAGGGAGAAAAAGTAGCCTCATCGACCTCTTCGCTTGACGAGCAAATCGACCAGTTTAAGTTTGAAGGGGAAACGTCGGAGGAAGTTCAAATTTTGGCTGCCGACGAGGTGTTTGATAAGCACTCAGTTGCTCCGCCTTTAAATATAGCCGTGCCTGACAACTCTGAAGAAGAAGACATGTAGAGTCTAACGGATTTGATGAAGAACAGGAGGTTGAAGGCCATGACTAAGGGTACTGGTACATCCCAGCCCACAGTCAATCTTCCACCACCCCCTCCTCCTCCCCCAGCCCCAAGAGATCCCGGCCTAAACCCACTGCCGGATCTGAAGAAGAAGAGGGTGGTGACGGATATTGAAGATGGGGAAGTGGTCCCTCCGAAGAGTACTAAGCAGCAAAAGACGGCCTATGATACGGGAGGTAAAAGGGCTTCTTCTACTGAGAGCAGGGAAGAGCCCTTGGCCGCAGACGTGCGGCGAGGAACTCGGGTGTGGTTTCCGAAGCTGACACTGGATGGTGCAGCCATCCCATATGATGCCTCCCTCTGAAACTACGTTGGAGGGAAGGCTGGGCACATAGCAGAGGCACTGGAGCAGCCTCTCCTCCTTCCGAAGGACATGGAGTCCTATCGGCGCTTCAACCCACAGGAGCTCTTCCTGTCCCTCAAAAGGGATATAGCTATGGTAAGATAAGTGACTCTCTCTTGTAGCTCTTATGTGCGTTCACAACTAATCGTAAAATTCTTTGTTTGCCATGCAGATTGCCCAACAAATTTATGTGGCTGAAGAGTGGAATAAAAAGAAAAATATTGAAGCGCAAGCCGAGGCCCAATCTAGGGAGGAGGCCGAAAAGGCATTGGGCAGTGTAAAAGACAAGTGCGCCCGCATCTCCGAGTAACTGAAGGAGGAGACGAAGGCAAAGAAGAGTCTGGAGGCAAGCCTGAAGACTATCACAAAGCAAGCCGAAGACCAACACCAGAAGCTGTATACTACCAAAATCAATCTGGAAACAGAGAGGGCGTTGGTGAAAGAACTTCGAGCTGAGCTTGACAAAGCTAAGGATGCTGCTAAATTGGCCAAGGAGGACGCTCAACTGGCCAAGGAAGCAGTTGAGGCTGAGAAGCAGGCTGCCTACATGCTGGGGGTGCAAGAAACCCAGACGAGGCTGACCGAGGAGTTTGCAAAGGTCTGCAGGGAGTATTGCGACATCACATGGGGCAAAAGCCTTGATGCGGCTGGAGTCCCCCCAGAATCTGCCTTGAGGCAGCCTAGGAGTGTTTACTACCACCCTGACATCTACGACCTGCTAGATACCTTGGAAGCTCCCTCGGCCGATCAGAATCTTTCAGTCCTAGCTGAGACAAGCCAGGCACCTCTTCAGACCGGTGATGCGAGCGATCTGCCAAAGACTGACCCAGTGCTTCAGAAAAAGGCTTAGGATGCATTTTGTGAACCTGTAATAGTTAGGACCCATTATCATTTATTTTGTAACAAACTTACCTCTTTAATGAATGAAATGGTTTACTTTCTGTCTTTGTTACTTTTATGGTATATGTTAGATTGCGCCATCACGGCTAATATCGACAGTTTGATAATTGAGAATCAACCAAAACCATGATAATCTTTTAAACGTGGTTAAACGAGGCCTTATGATAACAACAATTGACGTAATTGAGCTTAAATTTACATATTCTTCCAAACACCAGACTAGACTAATAACGTAGGCAATAACACTTGAGAAACATAAATGAGTGTTAACTAACCCAAATCATCTGGTCCGAGGACTACAGGCATGATTGAATTTAAGTTTAAACACTTTTAAGAGGAACGTAAACGAGTGTTAACTAACCCAAATTATCTGGTCCAAGGACTACAGGCATGATTGAATTTAAGTTTAAACACTTTAAAGAGAAACATAAACGAGTGTTAACTAACCCAAATCATCTGGTCCGAGGACTACAGGCATGATTAAATTTAAGTTTAAACACTTTAAAGAGAAATGTAAACGAGTGTTAACTAACCCAAATTATCTGGTCCGAGGACTACAGGCATGATTGAATTTAAGTTTAAACACTTTAAAGAGAAACGTAAATGAGTGTTAACTAACCCAAATCATCTGGTCCGAGGACTACAGGCATAATTGAATTTAAGTTTAAACACTTTAAAGAGAAACGTAAATGAGTGTTAACTAACCCAAATCATCTGGTTCGAGGACTACAGGCATGATTGAATTTAAGTTTAAACACTTTAAAGAGAAACGTAAACGAGTGTTAACTAACCCAAATCATCTGGTCCGAGGACTACAGGCATGATTGAATTTAAGTTTAAACACTTTAAAGAGAAACGTAAATGAGTGTTAACTAACCCAAATCATCTGGTCCAAGAACTACAGGCATGATTGAATTTAAGTTTAAACACTTTAAAGAGAAACGTAAATGAGTGTTAACTAACCCAAATCATCTGGTCCGAGGACTATAGGCATGATTGAATTTAAGTTTAAACACTTTAAAGAGAAACGTAAATGAGTGTCAACTAACCCAAATCATCTGGTCCGAGGACTACAGGCATGATCGAATTTAAGTTTAAACACTTTAAAGAGAAACGTAAATGAGTGTTAACTAACCCAAATCATCTGGTCCGAGGACTACAGGCATGATCTAATTTAACTTTAAACACTTTAAAGAGAAACGTAAATGAGTGTCAACTAACCCAAATCATCTGGTTCGAGGACTACAGGCATGATCGAATTTAAGTTTAAACACTTTAAAGAGTTATTAGCACAATAAAATGGCACCATCATAGAAAGAAAAAGTACACTTAATAATAATACCTTTTCAGATTATTTACATTCCACGGCCGGGGCACTACATGATTATCCAGGTCTTCCAAAAAATATGCTTCAATGCCAGCTCTTGAGGTGATGCGGTATGACCCTTCCCAATTTGGTCCAAGTTTTCCCCAAGCTGGATTCTTTACAGTGCCTACCACTTTCCTCAACACCAAATCTCCAGGCTCTAAAGGTCTTAACTTTACGTTGGCATCGTAGCCCCGTTTGAGCTTTTGTTGGTAATGCGCCAGTTGGACCATCGTCTTTTCCTTCCGTTCTTTAATTAAATCCAAACTCTTTTCCAGCTGCCCATCGTTACCGATCGGATTAAAAGAGCTAGTCCTATACGTTGGAAACCCCGTCTCCAGAGGTATGATGGCTTTAGCCCCATAGGTCATTGAGAAGGGGGTCTCCCCTATAGACCTGCGAGGCGTAGTTCTATATGCCCACAACACATGAGGCAATTTTTCCACCCATCTACCCTTAGCTTCGTCTAGCCTTTTCTTAAATCCGTTAACTATGACTTTATTGACAGCTTCTGCTTGCCCATTTCCCTGGGGATAAGCAGGGGTAGAATATTCTGTTTGTGATTCCCAGCTCACTACAATAATTTCTAAATGTTTTGCTATCAAATTGAAGTCCATTGTCCGATATAAGGGTATGGGGAACCCCAAACCGTGTGACAATATTTTTTCAGATAAATTTCTTCACATCTACATCCCTGATGTTTGCTAGAGGCTCAGCTTCAACCCATTTGGTGAAATAGTCCATGCCGACCAGGAGGTACTTCTTGTTTCCCGTTGCTTTAGGGAATGGGCCCACAATATCCAATTCCCATTGAGCGAAAGGCCATGGGCTGGACAGCGGATTAAGAATGCCTCCGGGCTGATGTATGTTCGGTGCAAACCGCTGACATTGATCGCACTTCTTAACGTACTCATGGGCCTCTTTTTGCATATTCGGCCACCAATAACCTTGGGTAATGGCTCAGTGAGCCAAAGATCTCCCACCTATATGGCTTCCACAGATCCCTTCATGCAATTCCTCTAGTAGTGATTCAGCTGCTTCAGGGTGTATGCACAATAAGTATGGACCTGAATAGGAGCGCTTATAAAGTTTATGGTCCTCGGATAGCCATAAACGAGTAGCTTTTCTCCTTACTTTATCTGCTTCCCCTTTTTCTTAAGGCAACATATCATCCTTCAAGAACTTGATGATAGGGTCCATCCAGCTTAGGGTGGCCCTGATGTGATGAACCTGGACTGCCTCTCTTCTTAATTCAGTTGGTATTTGCATGTCTTCAATGAGGATAACCCTTGGCAATTCTTGCGTCGAAGAGGTGGCGAGCGTGACCAAAGAATCAGCATGCGTGTTGCTGTTTCTGGGGATATGCCGCAGGTTAAAAGTTTTAAATTGTGTCTGCAGTAATTTGGCTTGACTCAGGTACCCTTGCATTCTTTCGTCCTTTGCCTCGAATTCCCCTTGTACTTGACCGACGATTAATTTTGAGTCCGAGAACATCTGGACTGACTTTCCTCCCATCCTCCGTACCATCGTCATTCCCATTAAAAGAGCCGCATACTCTGCCTCATTATTCGTCGCAGAGAAATCCAGCCTTAACGCTTTTTCAATGACAATTTTCTCTGGGGATATTAGCACTAGCCCCACCCCTGAACCCCTCTGATTCGATGCGCCGTCTACGTACACTTCCCAGGGCAACGGGCTCTGTAGAGAAACCATGCCAACGGATTTTCCATCCAAGCTCGGTGTTGGTGTTACCTCCTTCAAATGGGGTTCCGTGAACTCGGTGACCAAGTCAGCAAAGACCTGGCCCTTCACTGATGTACGAGGCATGTACTTGATATCAAAAGCCCCTAGGATCGTGCCCCATTTGACAATCCTTCCAGTGTAGTCGGCGCTTCAAAGTATGGCCCTGAGCGGTAGCTGGGTGAGGACTATAACGATGTGGGCTTAGAAATAGTGGGGCAACTTCTTTGTCCCTAGCACTACTGCCAGGATGGCCTTTTCCAGCGGCAAGTAACGAGTTTCAACTTCATGCAATGACTTACTTATGTAGTAGACTGGTTTTTGTATACCAGAGTCTGTCCGAATCAGCACTAAGCTCACTGCATTAGGGGCTACAGCGATGTATGCAAATAAGACCTCATCAGGCTCTAGACTAGACATAATTAGAGGTCGAGCTAGGTAGTCCTTAAGTTGCTGGAAAGCAATAGCACATTCCTCAGTCCATTCGAAACCCTTCCACTTGTTAATCAACAAGAAGAAAGGTCTACACCTGTCAGCTGATCTGGAAATGAACCTATTGAGGGCAGCAGTCATTCCTGTCAGCTTCTGGATTTCCTTGGGGTTTCGAGGAGCTCGTAAGTTGTTGATGGCTTTTATCTGATCGGGGTTAATTTCAATCCCTCTATGAGTCACCATATATCCCAAGAACTTGCCTGATCCTACACCAAACGAACACTTGGACGCGTTCAAACGTAATCTGTGTTCTCTCAGAATTTCAAAAACGTCCTTGAGGTCCCTAATGTGTTCTGCAATAACCTTACTTTTTACCACCATATCATCAATATAAACCTCCATGCTTTTACCCAACTGCGGCTCAAACATTCTGGTCATCATCCTCTGATAGATAGCCCCTGCGTTTTTCAGGCCGAACGACATTACCTTGTAGTGGTAATTCCCCACGGGGGTCACGAAAACTGTTTTCTCCTGATCACCGCGAGCTAGTGGTATTTGATGGTAACCTTGAAATGCGTCCAGGAAACTCATCCGAGGGTGCCCAATGGTTGCATCAACTAGTTGGTCTATCTTCGGCATTGGAAACGGATCCTTCGAACAAGCCCTGTTAAGGTCTGTGAAATCTACGCACACCCGTCATTTTTCGTTTTTCTTCTTTACTACCACTGTGTTAGCCAGCCATTCAAGATAAAAAATTTCCTTAATGGCCCCTGCCTGCTTGAGTTTCATCACTTCTTCTCTGACCGCGTCTGTGTGTTCCCTTGATGGACGCCGGAGCGGTTGTTTCTTGGGGATGATGGCAGGATTAACGTTCAGATGGTGGCAAATGAATTCTGGACTTACTCCTAGGGCTTCTGCTGAGTCCCATGCAAACACATCAGCGTTGGTTCTGAGGAACTCTATCAACTCTTCCTTCTCTTGAGGAGGCAGCATGGATCCAACTTGAAAGAATTTTTCAGGGTCATTATTAACGACTACCTTCACAAGGCTTTCACATTCTGCCCCGTCGGCCGGGGTTTCGGTGTCCAGCACTAAAGGTTTTAACTGCTATAAGCCTACATCGCTACTATCCAAAGATTCAGTCTGATGTTGGTGTTGGATAGCTGCCACTAGACATTGTCTGGACGTCGATTGATCTCCTCAGATTTCTTCGACTTGTCCTTCGGACGGATATTTAACCTTCTGATGAAGTGTAGAGGATACGGCTCCGAGGGTATGAAGCCAAGGTCTAGCCACAATTGCGGTGTAGGGTGAATAGGCGTCCACCACTATAAAGTCTACCTCCACCATTTCAAATCCAGTTTGCACAGGGAGTCTGATTTGGCCTTTGGGGATAACCACTTTACCATCAAAACTCACCAGAGGGGAACTGTAAGGTGTCAAGTCCTCGAGAGTCAAGTTCAGTCCCTTATAGAGGTCTGGGTACATTATCTCTGCAGCACTGCCCTGATCCACCATTACTCTCCTCACGTCGTATCCTCCTATTCTGAGAGTAACCACTAGAGCATCATCATGCGGCTGTATAGTTCCGATTTTATCATCCTCTGAAAAGCCCAAAATGGGTTGAGCCCCTGTCCTAAGCCTCTTCGGCTCCCTACTAATACTCTCCGAGGGCAGCCGAGCAACTGATAATACTCTGGATGGGCAAGACTTTGTCCTCCCTAGTGTGGCAAAGATAACATTTATTATGCCCAAAGGGGGTTTCACAGGGTCCTCTCTCCGAGACCCTGCGTTTCCCTGGCTTCCCTGACCATATGAGTGGTGCAAAAGTTGTTTTAGCTTGCCCTTGCTGACAAGTTGATCCAAATGGTTCCACAAACTCCTACAGTCTTCAGTAGTATGCCCATGGTCAAGATGATATTGGCAGTAGAGATTGTGGTTGCGCCTTTCAGGGTTTCCGGCCATCTTGTTTGGCCTCTTGAAGAAAGGCTCATTCTTGATTCTCTCCAGAACTTGGTGCACGAGCTCACGAAATACAGCATTGACTGCTTGAAAATTCGCTGAACCCTATCCGACCCAATCCTTTCTTTGCCAGTTATGGCTCTGTCGGTCCGACCTGAAATCCCTCATTTCCTGAGGGATAACCTTATCCTTGCCTTTACTTTGTTGTTGGTCTTCTTCAACTCTCTTGTATTTGTCAATGCTATCCATCAACTGACGCACACTGGTGGCAGGTTTGGCCGTTAGGGACGTCCTTAAGAGATGTTCAGTGGGAAGGCCTAGCTTAAAAGAGCTTATGGCCACCAAGTCACAGTCTTCTTCCATCTCGTTATAGGTTTCCCAGAACCTATCTGAATATGACTTCAAAGTTTCACCCTCCCTCATGCTGACAGACAATAAGGAGGCCATGGATTGCGAAACCCTTCGACACGTGACAAAACGGGACCCAAATGCCTGAGTTAGCTCTTGGAAAGAGCTAATAATGTTTGCTTTCAGACTATCAAACCATCTCATGGCTATTGGTCCCAAACTGGATGGGAAAACCTTGCACATTAGGGCCTCGTCCCTAGAGTGAACGGCCATCCGCTGGTTGAAATGACTCACATGTTCCACTGGGTTAGTCCGGCCATTGTAGATGGTGAATGTAGGCTGGTGGAAACGCCGAGGAAATCTGGCATTCTTAATGTTACGTGTAAAAGGAGATCTGGAGATCTGATCCAGAGCTTTACTCATAGCATCGTTCCCTGCGCCCCTAGGGAAGGGGCTCTGAGGGTTCCTCTCACGATGGTGCATTTTCTCATAGGGGAAGGGTTCACTAACTGGTGTTCGAGGCCTCCGCCTGTAGTCGTCGTCCCGCTCGTCCTCAAAATCTTTATCAGAGTATGAGAAAATGCACTTCCTCCTTGCATGGCGCAACTTTCTCCTTAACCTTTGAATCTCCAACTGCATGCTTTGCTTTTTTTCTGCATGGGACATGTGGCTCTCTCCATGTGACTGATTTTGATCGTCATATGTGGTGTGTACGCTGCCTTCACGATCCTGTCTCCGTTCAAGATTAAGAAAAGGATCGGTGTGCTAAGATGATCTGGACTCCATTGGTCATTGCCTCAGTTCAGCCATTTCTGAGGTGTTTCTCCCACCTTTGCTCAAGCTGTTCTCACAGACGACGCCAATTGTAGGGTCAATTTTTGTTGGGCCAAGTATGGACTTTATAGACTCAGCCCAATGAAACCCTTAACAATAAATTTGTAGAGAGTGGGTTGAACAACTGGGCTAAAAATGGATTCAACAACGGTTCAAACAGACAAAACGAGGAACAAAAATGATGTTCAGACTGGTATTCAGTAGGGATCCTCTTGAATCCGAAGAGGTTAAAAGTTTACAGACTTAAATGACCAAATTTTTCTCTCCCTCTCCTGTGAGGCCTATTCCCTTTATATATACTCCTTCCTCCTCATCTTCATCGTCTACTTGTTCTTCATCTAAGTGTCCACTTGAGTATTAGTCACACCAGAAGCTTGCTTTAGCCTGTCATGAGTGGTGGTAGTTGAGGTTGCACTGTTCAGGTGTCTTCTCCACATAAATGCGGCCAGGAAAGTTACTGCAGTGCATTAAATGCGCTGGCAGCAACTTTTCCTTCAAGATATTTTATGTACTTCTCATCCCCAGGTGTACCCAGAATTCACTCCTCACCGTGGAATCTTCTGGGAGGTTTGCTGGTGTCTCCAGTATGTCAACTTGATCAAGTTTTCCTGCGGTCCGATGAGTTGAACCTCTTCGGACCAACTAGGTTGTCTTCGGATGAAACATTCGTCCCTTCTTGGTTGCATTTCCAACAAACGGACTAAGCGCTGATCCCTTTCACCTCTTCGGACAAACAGTGATATTCAAATCGAGCTCTGGGCCCAATACTTGGCGTTGGGCCTTCTCACCCACAATAAATATATTTGAAGAAATACTATATTTATGTTTGCTTAGGACGTGAAAAATTCAGTTGAAAGATAAATTTCTATATTTAATTTGACTATTTTAGTTAATTTTATATTTGTACTAATTTAACATTTTTATATATATTTAAAATAATTATTAAATTAATTATGATACCATCACGGTTCGACCTCAACTTTAAAAATTTTGAACCTCTCATTTTTACGGTTCAATGAATGGTCCAAGTTTCAAAACCATGTTGTGAAGCCATGCCAGCATCAAGATTTACAAAAGCGAACCTTGGACCTCGGGAACTCTCAGCAACTACAAATGTCCTAGCTCTTAGCCTAAAATGAATATCGGCAGTGCTTTGGTCCATATTAGCATAACCCATCATGTTCACCCCAGCAGCAGGACCAGTCATGTCAAAGCTACCTACACCTATCAAGTAATCCCCATTAATGGCTCTAAGCACACCACAGATAATACTGATTACAATCACAAGTGATGCACGATGTGGGTGTTGATGCATTTTTGCACAATGCTTTTCCTTATTTTTGAACTTCAGGGAACTTTTTGACACTTTTGTTTCTTAGGATTTTAGTGACTAGATTCTTTGCAAGTTTTGGACCTTAAGTGAAGAAAAAGAGGATCTTACATTGTTTTGTCTATATGTAAGGTTTGAGTTAGCACTAGATCATCGCTTCTTGGATTTCTCCTTATGTAAGATGGACAAAGGGGTGCTCTTGTAAATTACAATGGGAATTATGTGACTTTAATCGCCGATTTGATCCTACAAATCAGTCACAAACAACCAAAGCCATTAAGGTTTCTACATGACCTCACGTTATATTTAGGCCAGAGTGTTTGAGAGACTTCAAGGGGCTGTTTGGATTTCCTTGTTTCCATCACTCATCACTCAAAAATAGAGGGACCCATAGAGATGCAGCTTGTTTGAATTTGTTTTCAAGTTTTGTTTCCATCACTCAATTCTCACATTTTTGAGTAATGAGTTGTAAAAATTGAAAACAAGTTTTAGGTGTTTTTGAGTTATGAAAACTGAGTTATGATGGCATTTTTGTAAATACACACATGTGTGGGGCCCACGGTCAGAGGATTGTCACCTCAGCCACTGCTTTTCACTCACACTCCATCAACGGCTCTAATGAGCTCCAATCCATTCACACCAAGTAGCAACAGAGGACCTCTTCACCATCACTTGTCTCCATTCCTAGATCATCACTTTTCTCCATTCCTCTTTGTTCTTCATCCCTCACCCCAGTCACACCAAAAAATTGAATAAAGAACAAGACATACCCATTTTAGAACAATGGTGATCGGAACTTTCACGAGGCAAGGATCGGGCTGGGATACACACACCGGCAACTGGATCGAGGGTCGTCTCTTCAACCATCACTGACGAGATTAAGCAGCAGAGCACTAAGAACTTAATGCTAGGTTCGGTTTCGGTGCAAAGGACAGAGGAAGGACGTACAACCTGTTGGGGGTTCGGTTTTAGGCTCCCAAATGAGCTTCCACGGTACAATTTCTTTAATTTAAAAGGGACTTTTCAACACATACAACTTAGAGCATCCACAACAGTCTTCAGTAAATTGTTTCTAAAATAAATTCCTTATATTTTTTGTGCAATACCAATGAAAACTAACCTGCAAAATCTTGAAGTGTGAAATATTGTTTATAAGATACCAAGAGGACAGTAATTTGTTTCTAAATGAAATTCCTTTTATTTTTTGTGCAATACCAATGGAAACTAACCTCAAATAAAAAAAGAAGAAGAAGGAAACTAAGTGAAGATACGAAGAGGACAACCAAAATATAAGGTCACAAATTGGGTTAGGTGAGTTTGGGTATTGGGGGTTAAAGGAAAAAAAAAGGAAGTAAAAGCTAGACCAAGTCAATTCGTGGGTCCCACAAAAAGTAAAATTTTTTGAGTTATCAAAATTAGAAACAAGTGCCAAACATGCCACCTTAGGAAGTTGTGGTATTTTTAATCATAAGTGATGAGTTATAGAGTGACGAGTGATGAAAATTGAGTGAGGAGTGATGAGTGATAGTTTTTTAAAAACCAAACAGCCCCCAAGTATCTACATCTTGTTATTTGGACTAAAAAATGAGAGATAGAATAGAGTAATTATTCCATAATCTAACAGAATAGTGATGAGATACTCATCGTCTCATAATAATAGAACTCACTAATTATCTATGATATGATCCACGCACGATGCATATGAGATAAGAGAATATTGCATCATTTTACTATATAAGAGAACCTAATACTTTTATGAGTCGAGTATGAGCTTAAATATGGTTTGAACTTTTGATTCAACCACTTAAATACTTGGATCAAGAACAAGAGCAAGAGATGAAGGAAGATGTTCAATTGCAAATCAACAAAGCTTATTTGTGTAATATAGGGTCTAAGTTAAACTAACAATTCTTTGGTATAAAACTATTGAATGCCTTTTTATTAGGTTAATAATTTAAACAAATATTAAGAGCATACTTAATACTTTATATAACACAATACTTCATGGTAGCATGGATTATAATTTTTTCCCAAAAAAAAATCATATTACTAGTGATTTGATAATTGCAATAATGGGAAAAGAGAGATTCAAATCTTGATCCTTATTATAAAAGAAAACAGACAATGCCACTGATCTACATAAGCTATGTAAACACACTTAATAGGTCAAGCAAATGTCAAATTCGAGCTTGATCCATGCACCACTGTGTAGAAGTCTTGGCTTGTACCTAGCTCTAAGTTTAGCCAAACACAACCCACACAACACCCGTAATATCATCACCACTCATATGCAACCCCTCCACACTTAGCAAAGCAAGCTATAGCCCAAAATCGCATTTCCCACATAATGGACAACATGCCGATCAATACATTCTAGTAGTCTAAGCCTATCTTGCATTCAAGCAGCCCAAACGCTACTTCATCAATTTATCCATAGCCAAGCCCACACAAGTCACATGGCTACTATGGTTTAGGAATAGCGTAAACAAATTTCCTTTAGGATCGACCGTAGGACCAAAATAATATTTTATAAACTCATATCACAAATGATTACACACACACACAAACTCATACGTAGTTATGTAAGAAATAACTGTTAGGACATATGTGAATCATGTTAGGAACATATGTCATCTAGAATTGGTTAATTCTTTGACAAAACGTACTTTACTTGTACTTGGGTAGATCTAGAATGTGTTTAATATTTCAAGGCACAAGAGTTCAAGTCCAAGTGTTAAAGCCATGCAAATCTGTCCAAGAATCAAGTGAAGAAGTGTTGTATTTTAAAACTCGACAGCTAGCTCTACAGATAGCATCTATTGAGGTTTAAAAGGGATCTTCAACTATCGATATTTATGAAAATCAGTTTTTTCAAATCTGATTTCACATATATCCGTGTATATATGTTTAGGCTTTCTTTTCTCACAACCCTAAATATATATATATATATATATATAAGGATTATTTTAAGGGTCGTCACAATTAATGCAACTTAATGAAAAAGTTTTTCTCAAGCATATTGTGACCAGAGATATATGCCCTAATTCATCTTTCTCTTGAAGAAGCTGCTACGTTTGTACGCCGGAGGGTTTTGTAACCAAGGAGCTTTATGATCTTCATCGTGTTAATGAACTGAAGAACTTTGCAGCCAACATCCTTCTCAAATTGGTGGTTAGTCATGTACATGGATCCGTGCATCGATTGGTTAGTCACGTACTGGGAGCCGTGCATTGAAAAAGAGAGATTTTCACTACAGAATAAGTCCAATTGGGTATTGGGGTAAGGGTTCAACTATAGGTTGGTATGAGGTATTGGGATTCCTTTACTTGTAACCGCTTGTTGTGATAATAGTTAATTCTCGGGAATGGTGACCTTAAAATCACCCGATGGGATTTTGCCTTAGAGGTTTTCCTCATTCATAAACAAATCACCGTGTCAACTTTATTTCCCGCTGCATATTAACTTAATTGGTGATTTATTTGTGCTACCACACGTATTACATGTTAATTGAATTAATTAATTAACTTAGCTAATTAATTGGTTAATTTATCACAAGGGGTCAATACATTCTTGGCCTATCAAGTGGTATCAGAGTAGGCACACTTTTATCAGGGTTAATCTTTGCTGTGTGATCCATTGACCCCTGTTGTCATAGTTGTAACCGGCATGACAAGACATTTGTTTTCAAATACATCTTGTTTTTCTAATCTTTACTTGATTGAGTGCATCAAAAAATGCAAGTCTAAAAGTTATTTGTAATCCATCATGATGATTACTGGAAAAGATCTTAGCATAACAAAAAAGAAACTAAACTATCTCAAAATGAAAATGTGCAGAGGAGTTTATTTGAGAAAAGTGAAAGTTAAAAGGTTTGTTCATAAATGGCAGATGAGAGAAAACACCATTCCTATTGATTTGTCATCTAAGCATGAGGTGTGCTTCATGATGAAGTCTGCATTTAAGGTTATGGACACGTGTTTGTAGTATCTTGATAGTAATTGCTCAAGACACATGACTGGAGACCAATCTCTCTTTAGGTTTTTGAGTATAAGAAAGGTGATAATGTCACTTTAGGTGATGGAAGCAAATCACAGATTAAAGAAAAGGGAACTATCTCTCTACTTGGACTGCCAAACATTGCAAACATGCTATATGTAGAAGGTCTGAGAGTGAACCTGTTGAGCATAAGTCAGATATGTGATCAAGACTTTATGGTGCTGTTCTCACTTCTCAAAAGGGAAATGTCTTGTGTTGAATAAGTCTGGAAAGAAACTTATAAGTGGTGTTCACACTCTAGACAATTGTTATGGTTTGGTCCTTGATGCTGATATTGTGTGCAATAGCATTCGTTTGCCAAATGAAAATTTATGGCACCAAAGAGTGGGACATGCTAGTTACAAACATCTTTTAATTGTATCTAAGCATGAATCCGTTTTGGGAATACCAAAGCTCAGTAGAGTGAACAATGTAGTGTGTGGACAGTGTCAGCTTAGGAAACAAACGAAAGCCAAACATCCGGGCACTCAGACATTCGCTACATCTAGACCATTGGAATTACTAGATCTGGATCTCATGGGTCTAACTAGAACAGAGTCTCATAGTGGGAAGAGATACATCATGGTTGCGGTAGATGACTTCACTAGGTACACTTAGGTCATTCTCCTAAGATCCAAGTCAGATGCTCTTGAGCACATTGAAGTCTTGTGCACAAGATTGCAAAATGAGAAGAGCTTAAAGATTGATCGAATTCGAAGTGACCACTATAAATAATTCGAGAACTCTTACATGGAGTCCTTTTGCACTAAATCAAGTATATCTCAAGAATTCTTAGCTCCTGTTACTCCTTAGCAGAATGGTGTAGTAGAAAGAAAGAACAAGATTATTCAGGAGATGGCTAGAGTCATGTTGCACAACAAGGATGTGGCTAAAAACTTGTGGAGAGAAGCCATCAATACTGCATGTCATACGGTTAACAGGGTATATTTCAGACCCGGTATCAAAGAAGACTCCCTATAAGTTATGGAAGGGAAGGAAGCCAAATGTTAAGTACAAAATCTTTGGAAGTACTTGTTTCATTCTTAAGGATAGAGAGAATGTAGGAAAATTTGACTCCCGAAGCGATGAAGGAATATTGTGGGAAACATGAATGAACTTACACTAAGGAAGCGTACGGTTGATAAATGTTTTGCTAACTTTGTGTCATATTCTTGTTATTTCTCGCAGGTTAAACCCACCAAGGTCAAGGAAGCTCTTTAGGATGAAAGCTGGGTTAAGGCTTTGCATGATGAATTGCTGTAGTTTCAAAGGAATCATATTTGGACTCTAATACTTAGACCGGAAGGTGAGTACATCATTGGCACAAAGTGGATCTTCTGCAACAAGACTGATAAAGAGGGCAATGTGATCTGTAACAAGGCTCGTCTTGTGGCTTAAGGATACTCTCAAATGAAAGGAGTAGAATATGATGAAAGATTTGCTCTAGTAGCCCGTATGGAGTCCGTGAGAATTCTCCTAGCCCTAGCATGTCACTTAAAGTTCAAACTTTACCAAATGGATGTAAAGACTACTTTTTTGAATGGGTTCCTTAAAGAAGATGTCTATGTGGCTTAGCCTAAAGGATTCATTGATCCACACTTTTCGGATCATGTGTTGTATCTCAAGAATGCACTCTATGGTTTAAAGCAAGCCTCCAGAGCTTGGTATGAGCGGCTCACACAATACTTGGTGTCTCATAGGTTCACAAGAGGAAAAGCTTATCAATCTCTCTTTATCAAAAGGGAAGACGCGAGTTGATAATTACTCAAGTCTATGTTGATGATATCATCTTCGAGTCGACTAAGGATGAACTTGCTCATAGTTTCTCCAAACTTATGCAAGCCGAGTTCGAGATGAGCATGATTGGAGAGTTAAATCACTTTCTTGGGTTGCAAATCCATCAGCAAGAGTCAGGTATATTCCCATCTTAATTTAAATATGCTAAAAATCTTGTGAAAAAGTTTGGGTTGGAATCTATTAGTTCTGTTAGAATTCCTATGAACCCAAATGTTAAACTCACTGCTAACTTATTGGGTAAAAGTGTTGATTCATCTCTATATAGAAGCATGATAGGTAGTCTTCTTTACCTTACTGCTAGTAGACCTAACATTAGTTACAATGTGTGAGTGTGTGCTAGATATCAGGCTAATCCCAAAGAGTCTCATATGATTGCTTTGAAAATAATCATAAAGTATGTCAAAACCATTGCCAACTTTGGTGTGTGGTACAACAAGGACACAAATGATGTCTTAACTGGGCATTCTGATGTAGACTAGGCTTGGAATGTTGATGATAGAAAGAGTTCTTAGGGGGGTTGTTTTTATATGGATAATAATCTTGTCTCCTGGATGAGCAAAAAGCAAAACTCCATCTTATTATCCACTGTAGAGGCTGAATATATTGCTACCGGTAGCTGTTGCACCCAACTTCTATGGATGCAAAAACCATGGTTTTAAAAACCAGTACAGTGAAAGAACTGGAAAAGGAACTAGTTACCGGTTTTCTGGTCAGACCGAAGTCTGATCGATTATCGAATCGGTGACATTATAAATAATATAATTAATAATTATAAAAATAAATAAATAAATAATACTATACTTGGTCATTTAACTAAAAAAATTAAATAATAGTAAAACATTAAACTTTAGTTTACCAACTTTTAGACACTACTCAACATAATTCAACCAAAACAAAAACAAAAAAGCATATACAAGCACCCACAACCCACAAGTCCACTATAAAATATTTTAGTTTTTTTTTTTTTTTTTAACCTTTCCAATAACAAAAAGTAAGTACACCAATGGGTAGTAATATCATTGCCCACTTGATATTTTTTTTCCCTCCACACATTCTACACATTAATATTCCAACTACCACACATTTTGAAATCTTGAAATCTGTACAACCACTGCCAAACGTTTGGTTCAAGTTTCAACACTTCTTTACATTTTCCCATCTCTTTTTGCTTTTTCATATCTCTCTCTCTCTCTCTCTCTCTCTCTCATGAATATGTGTATTCAGTACTGAGGCTTCAGCATTGTCACAGGATGCCCATCCTCTAATGACTTATCATAAAACTCCCTTGAAGTGAATATTTGCATGTGCAAGAGGCAAGATTAGTAAAAAAAAAAAAAAGCCTCAATTGAAGCAGCAGATCATTACAAATCTGCTTATCTTTGGGCTTCTTCAGTTCTTTCTCAACACAAATATAATAAATTAAATTTTTTTTTTCTTTTGAGCAAAAGGTAAGTAAAGTAAATCTGATATTTTTGGGTCACTATGGGTGCCTTAGGCTTCACCACTTCATACTTAAGAGTGCATTTTCAAAATCAAAGCCTCTCTTCTTAAATCTGAAATAAGATCTCTCTTTTTATTTATTTGTTTATTTTTTTTTTGGGTTAAAAAACACAACAACTTAAGTATTTATGAAGAAGTGTTAAAACTAATTTAACTGCACCAGTTTCCGGTTATGCCAATTGAACCGGCAGTTTGTATTTTTTATCCGATTTTTCTTTCATTTCCAGTTTTAACTAATAAGCGGACTGGATTAAGGTCTGGTTCTCAGTTGAATCGGTCGGTTCAGTTTTTAAAACATAGGCAAAAACTCCTCATTGATTATGGTATTCATCAAGAACATCTTACCATCTATTGTGACAATACCAGTGCCATCTTACCATCTCTTACTCTTGAGTTCATTCACACTGATGATCAGAAAGCTAATTTATTCACCAAACCTCTTAATAGCAAACAGTTTGAATTCCTTCGCCAAAACATTGGTGTTATCTCCATGGATTGATCTCCTCTTCTCCTCCTCCTTCCTCATGCATTTGCATCTAATTTTATGTTTTGCTTTGTTTAACATGTTTTTGTTTGTTTGTTTTTAGTTTTTACTTTATTTTGTTTTTCCAAAAAAAAAAAATTTGCAAAATCAGAAAAATACAAAAATAGTGTGTGTTTTGTGTATATTGGTACTCGTGTACTTTGAATGGCCATTGAAATAAAGTTTTCTAAACTTTATATCTTTTAAAGCTTAGATGAGCACCTTTGCACAACTAAGCAAGTGAGCTTTGTGGCTCGAGTTTGTGATGAGTAAGATTAAGTAATCTCTTGTACTTAACACTCGTATCACTCTTTTTTACGAGAAGGACTAGAAAATCCTAAGAGAAATGTATAAATAACTATCTCACCACTGTTGCCCGCCAATCATGAAATAACATATGTATGTTTCGGCATAGCAAAGGTGCAATGTCAAAAGCTTAACATCATTGGGTATTTCTTCTCTCTCTCTCTCTCTTATATGTCCATGCATGATATGCTTAATAAAAGAAAATATGCAAAGAAAAATAAAAACAAAAAGAATTAAATTGCTTTATATATGATTGCAAACATGTCTTCTAGGCGATGTGGGAGTTATAGGATGTACCTAGAAGGTGATTGTCCCCATTAAGCAGTTATGATTATATGTGAGTTAAAGTGATTTTCTCATATCTTAAATCGTCATAACATGTAGACATTTATGCAATCTTGTGATATTTTTCACACACAACACATAATATTCTTTGCTACTCTTGATACATGTGCAAGTACAATGTGATTTGGTCATCACAAGGAATACATGTGTTAATGTATGCTCACTAAACTGTCTTCACTTGTTTTTGAAATATAAAATTAGTTCGACTTGTTGTGTGTGTGTGTGTGTGTGTGTGTGTGTTGGATTTAAATGCTTGTTGTTTTTCTTATTGAGAGATGATTTTGAGAGCTTAAAATATTGTTTGGATCTTTGGTTGAGTAGCATGCTTGATCACATTCATATTTGCATTTTTCTCTTCTTTGAAAAACTGTTTTTGAGCAATCTCGATAGTTTCTCGATACCTCTCGATAGTTAGGCTATTTATCGAGCCTCATGATCTTCCTTTCTCGACAGCTGTTATCGCAATTTTGATCCATAGAAGTTTTTGAGAATTTGTCTCGATAGCTTCTCGACAAATTCTCGATTCATTGAGAAAGTTTCTATATGCTCAAGAGATACTCGATAGCTTCTCGATCCATCAAGGTCACTTTGCTGTGGACACCTCTCGATAGCTCCTCGATAGCTTTATCTAGGAAGAATTAAAACTAGACACCTCTCGACACCTCTCGATCCATCGAACTTCGATCTCTCTCAACAGAAAAACATCTCTCCCTCTCCCAAACACCTCTCACTCACACTCTTCATCTTCCCCACTCATTCTTCAACCTCAAGAATGATTTCTCTATCTGGTATGATCTACTCTCTTACATTTATCATGCATTTCATCTTTTTTTACCTAACTTTTGGGGTTTTTGAAAATTTTTGGGGCTTTTCAAAATTGATGAACTTTTTCTGAAATTTTTAGGATGGGTTTTGTTTAAATGATCTTAAATGTTCATGCATTGCATCACATTTACATTTTAACAATGTTTTACGCATTATAGATGTGTGCTCTATATGTTAAAATGATGTGTGCTGGTAGGATTGGATTGGGCTAAGCCCATGATGTTTTTATTGTTGCATGTCACATGTTCATGCATTTTTCATGCATACATACCATTTTTTTTCTATCTTATTGATATTGATCTGTGTAGGTACTTTTTTGTTTGTCCTTCTCTCTCTCTCTCTCTCTTTCTCTCTCTCTCTCTCTTGGTTAATTGCTCTATGACGCCTAAACGTAAGTCTACTTTTGATTCTACACCCTCTCACTTTCAGTTCCATGATGAGAAGGCCTGTACGGACTTCTCGGAGAACTTTTCACGACGCGGCATTCATTCAAAACGCCAAGTCGTCCTATCAAACTTTTTTGATACTGACCTTCCCACTGTCATCTACAGTAGGGGTTGGGAGTCACTTGGTGGCATCTTGGTCACTTGTCCCTTCGTGATCATACAGGAGTTTTATTGCAACATACAGAGATTTGATTATTCTGTACCTCATATCATCACTCGCGTTCGAGGTACGTGCATTATAGTCACTCCGGATTTTATATCCGCGGTGCTACACGTCCTGAGGGTAGTGCATCTTAACTACCCCAGCTGTGATCGTCTTAGGACTGTGTCTAAAGACGAACTCTTGTCTCTCTTCTATGAGACACCTTCATCTTAATGTGACCGTTAAAACACCCCTTACTCTGACTTTGTAAAAGGTTCAAGATTCCTTAACATGGTGATGACATTTGTTCTCAATCCCTTGTCTCACTGTAACTCCATCACTGAGCCTTGTGCTTGATTTTTGTTATCCCTTCTTGAGGGACTCACTATAGATTTTTCCTCTCTTTTCATACTCTCCCTTATAGATGTGTATAAGGATATGGCGACCTGTGATAAGGTCATTTTTCTTTCGGCTATCACATGGATTCTCCGCCATGCATCTGTCTCCTATCCTAAGTCTACACACTTCTCTGTCATGTGTGCCATAGACGTAGCGACCGTGAGACAGAGCGTAGCCTAGCTTCAACTGAAGCGGCCACTGACTGAGACGGCGACTCCTCCAGCATCTTCCGCTCCATCTATATTCGCTCCTTCTTCTTCTGCAGTTGATGTGACCCTCGAGGCGGTTATGGTGCAGCTTCAGTTCATGGATGCTCACCTTGGCACATTCAATGATGAGTCATGTCAGGTGAAGACCCATGTCAGTCGTATTGCGAGACGGCAGGCTCGCCTTAGTGGCTTCGTGGAGTCTCCCTCTCCTTCTCCAGAGGCATTTGAGGACGAGGACGATGATGGTGACTTCGACGAGGATGGTGATGAGGATGAGGATGCTAGCTCTTCCAATGACGATGAGATGACTGCTTGAGTTACTTGCCTTTTGTCATTCGTAACAAAAAGGGGGAATAGTTTTAGGTATGAGAGTAGACATGTTCTCAGTGAGGACTTTTTGTATCTTTTCTTTTCTCTTCTTTTTAGATACATTTTTCTTATTTTGTGATAGCAAACCTTATACTCATTTTGATATATATATATATATATATATATATATATTAAGTTTGTTATTACATTCTTTCACCTATCTCTTCATGTGTTGTTTCTTTTCTCTCTTTATGCACATGCTTCTTATTTATTGTATGAAATCTTTTATTTCTATTTCACACTAAGATGCCATGATGAGTTTTGTTTAAAGTATTTCAGAAATACAGGTTGTCAAAGTCTTTCTTGTCATGAACTCTCTTCTTGCAAATTTTTTCAAGAGTTTGTGTTAGGATAGATTTTATTGTATTCAACAAGTGAGTATGAGTTGAATGATTTATGACTTCTCTCATTTGTTTGTTGTGGTTTTGTCATAAATTGCCAAAGGGGGAGATTGTTAGAACATATATGAATCATGTTAGGAACATATGTCACATAGAATTGGCTAATCTTTAGACAAAATGCACTTTACTTGTACTTGGATAGATTTAGGATGTGTTTAATACTTCAAAAAATAAGAATTCAAGTCCAAGTGTTAAAGCCATGCAAATTTGTCCACAATTCAGGTGAAGAAGTGCTGTATTTTAAAACTCGACAGTTAGCCCAACAGATAGCATCTATTGAGATTTAAAAAGGATCTTTAACCCGATGCTCGACAGTTGCTCGATAGATAACCTATCAATCGAGATTTACAAAAATCAATTTTTTTAGATCTGATTTCACACATATTTGTGTATACATGTTTAGGCTTTTGCAGGGTCACGAATTGCGGCCCAAGCCTAATAAGTGTGGGATTGTGGGTTAATGAGTCCAATACAATAAATTTGTAAAGAGTAAGTTGGAGAACTCGGCCCTAGTGAGTATCATAACGGCTAGGATGGTTTTGTAAGACAATCATGCAAGAACAAAGCACGTAAGGTGGGGTGAATGTACTATCCGAGGAGACAATTTTCTGTGTAGGTTGATGAAACCGATCTCAAGTGCAACTCTGGTTGCTACAATATCTTTTCTCTATTTTTCTCGATCCCCCCCCCCCTCATGGAGAATTTCTTACATTATATAGCTCTTTTTGGATCATCTTGACCCTACACTTATCGATCACTTGGGACCTTACTTAAGTATCTGTCCCATCAGACACCACCATAAGCTTTCTGTGAGTTGCGGTAGTCAAGGCAACACTGTTCAGAGGTCTTCTCCACATAAATGCGCTTAGAAAAGTAGTTGTAATAACTGTTCAGGGGTCTTCTCCACATAAATGCGGTCAGAAAAGTAGCTGCAGCGCATTTAATGTGGTGGTGGCAACCCTTACGCGGGTATGATGCATGTCCTTATCGTTAAGGCTTTCTGGAAGGTCACCTAGAAAGCTGGAATACAAATTCAAGTTGCATTCATCACATTCGAGGAAGTGCTCCTCCTCGGACCGTCTTCCATTCGTTCCCCATTTACGAGACTTCAAAATTGGAATCCCTTTAAACTGTTGACCCCTTCTTAGGCATGTCAATGTCCTCGAACAAGGCCCAAGGCCCAATAAGTGATTTTGAGCTCTTACCCCTACAACTTTCTTTTCTCACAATCCTAAACATATATAAGGATTATTTTAAAAGCCATCACAGTTGATGCAACTTAATGAAAAAGTTTTTCACAAGCATATTGTGATCGAAGACATATGCCCTAGTTCATCTTTCTCTTAAAGAAGCTGCTGCTGCTGCATTTGTATGTCATAGGGTTTTGTAACCAAGAAGTTTTGTAATTTTCATAGTGTTAATGAACTGAAGAACTTTGCAGCCAACATTCTTCTCAAGTTGGTGGTTAGTCACGTACTTAGATCCGTGCATCGATTGGTTAGTCACGTACTGGGAGCCGTGCATTGAAAAGAAGAGATTATCACTACAGAACAAGTCCAATTGGGTATTGGGGTAAGGGTTCAACTGTAGGTTGGTATAAGGTACTGGGATTCCTTTACTTGTAACTGATTGTTATAATAATAGTGGATTCTTAAGAGTGGTGATCTTAAAATCACCCGATGAGATTTTGCCTTAAAATAAAGTACTTTATTTTCCACTGCATATTAACTTAGTTGGTAATTTGTTTGTGCTACCACATGTTTTGCATGTTAATTGAATTAATTTGACTAATTAATTGGTTAATTTATTACAAGGAGTCAATACATTCTTGGTCTATCAATAACTAAACTAAAATTATTAATTCAATTTCTTTTTTTGATTTTTAATGTCATAAATTTTGTTTATGTAAGTCATATATTATTTAGTAGTTGAAAGATCTATAAGTTTTATATAATTAAAAAAATTGAATTTTATATTGAGCACTTATGTTGTATTTATAATGTACTTTTTTTAAGTACTTTTATATTGGGCACCATGTACCATGTATGGAATATAAAAGTACATGGTGTATGTATTCCATAAATTTTTTAGTACTGAATTTTATATTGAGCACCATGTTTTTTTTTTTTTAGACAAGATACATCATGTACGTAGCATATATAATTGATCCAAAAATAACAAAGCAGTTTACCAATCAAAAATCATTTTAGGAAACTATATTATTACAAGAAAATTCTCGAAAGGCTTGTTACATTTATAACGCCAACATAGCTACTTATTGTGTGGTCATAAACCACGAAGAGGAGAAGCACAACTTGCTATTACCGACAACCTTGCTTAACACGACATTCCTCCTTCGTACCAATAAGCTTAGTCTTAGTTTGGATTGAAATGAAAAATAAAAATTATTTTACTATTCAGTTTATTTTTGCTATTATTTATGGATTTCATTATATTTTTTGATACTATTTATGACTCCCATTATACTATTTTATCTAATTTTTACATTTATCTACTTCTCAGTCTCCAGAATCTACTTCCACCACCTTATCAGTAGTCAGCTATTTTCTATCCAATAAAACTAATTGTCATCCACTACAAAATATCTTGATGTAAATCATTGACATCGATTGCAAAAACAAATTAAAGAATAAAAGTAAGGGGTGGAATGGAGACATTAGAAGTAAATCATTCAACAACCATTCAATATCTTTAGTTTGGTAGTAGTTTTCAGCATCAGAAGGAAAGCCTCCCACGAGACTCATCAGATGTGATAAAATGAGCTCATCGAACTTTAAAATATAGCCGCTTTTTCATATCAGCAAACTGATTAGGCCACATTCTTGGTTTGCTTTCGTAATTCATCAAGATAAAGTCGGTTTTCAAAGTGGGTCAGAGATCATCATCACTTGCACCTTCGTGAATACACCAAGACACAAAGTGAAATCATATCAGTGTCGAATAATTAAAAGCTTCTTCTTTCTCTTTACCCCCTTCCTCTTTCCACCAATGACACAAAGCATTCAAATTAAGTTACAAACAAAAACATTGTAGCTAACCAGTCCAATAAATAATATTGCACATATATACATAACTCGCAAATACTTTTTAATTAAAAACAAAAAGCTAATAACTTTTCTTTCTTTTACAAAACTTACATATAAGCACCTGAAAAGCGCTTATACAAAGTATTTTTTATGTGTAAAAAAAAAAAAAACCACAGCATATCAAATTAACAAACAAACCACATAAGCATCAACATTCCTGTAAACACAACAACGAGCTGTTCTTAATAGGCAGCAGACTCTTTCTCTTTCTCCTTCTCTTCCTCTGTCTTGTGGTGGTAACCAGGGATCTTATCCTTGATCTTCTCCAAAATGCCCTTCTTCTCCTTCACATCGCCTTCATGATGAGTAGGTGGCTCAGAAGTGGTATACTCTGCAACCGAAGGAGGTCGAGGAGATGGGACCTCTTCGGGCTTCTTGTGATGGCCAGGAAGTTTTCCCTTAATCTTTCCAAGGAAGCCCTTCTTTTCTTCAGCTTGAGCTGGCTCTGCCAATGGTGCCTGTGGGACTGGGAGTTTCTGAACTACTACCTCTTCTTCGTACCTCTCAACTGGGATGCTGGTGTCCTCGTGCTTCTTCTCCTCGTGCTTCTTCTCTTCGTACTTCTTCTCTTCTTCCTTGTCTCCTCCACCTATCTTCTCCTTGATTTTATCCTTCAGTCCCTTATTTTCCTCCATTTTCTTCTTCTTCTCTTCTCCTTCACCTTCGTTCTCATCGCTAGGCTGCAATTTTCAAACAATCCAAAGTTCAATTACAAATTATTCCAAGGGTTAGGAAAAAGGGTTTTGATGGACTTACATTTTCAAAAAATGCGGACAAACTGATGTGAATATGGGTAAAAAAAAAGCTGTGAGTCCAATATATGCCATGATAAAAAGAAGTTTCGGTCATTTCGTAGAAAAAAGATAGTAGTAGTAACTAGTAAGTCAATGTGAAAATTACCGTTCATCATTCACGGTAACTAATTTAATAAGTTATAACTAAATTTGTGAGAGCAAAATTGACTATTTATAATTAACAATAAAATTTCTAAAAATAATAATGGACCATTCATAATCTATTTACCTCAACAATAAGTTATCAGTAAAATTAATAGTTGATTATTCATAGGCGACAACCTTAACAAGATAAAAATGTCACAAATTGTGGTAGTATGTGGTTGTAAAAGTTAAAGTACCGTAAGAGGCTGTAATTATTACACGTGGCGTTATGGGCCCCAGTTATTCACAAGCTGGCAAGGGACGAAAGTCCCGCAGTCATTCATGGGATGCAACATGCAAATGATGAAAAACAACAACAAAAGCTTTTATGGGCACTTTTCCTTTGAAAATAAGTAGTCTACGACTGCGATGACAGTGTATGACACACACAGATCCATTATTTCCAAGGGTTCCAACTTTCAGGTCCTACGTTTTACAATCTCAACTATCAGGAATCCAAAAATACTATATATATATTGGTGAAGATAATAAACACACAAACAAGAAAATCCATTGACCAATCAAAACAAAACTTTAAAAACAAAAATTGTGTAAAATATTTAAAAGTATGGAAGATATTGAAATAGATATTAGAAATAAAATACTTACAGAGCTCTTGTTAGTTCGGTGTAGCAAGTCGGAGAGAGCAGGTTTCTTTCCTTCTTCCTTCTTCTTCTCTTCCTTGTACTCCTCTACAGGCTTTGGGTGAGAATGAGACTCATACACTGAGACGTTTTCCTCTTCTTTATTCTGGAAGAGATTATGTTTCTTCTCTTCTTCCTTCCTTTCCTCCTTGTACATCTCTACAGGCTTTGAATGAGAATGGGGCTCATACACCGAGACTTCCTCTTCTTCCTTATTATGGAAGAGACCATGTTTCTTCTCTTCTTCCTTTCTCTCCTCCTTGTAGTAATCCTCTACAGGATTTGGTTGAGAATGAAGCTCATACACTGAGACTTTCTCCTCTTCCTTATTATGGAAGAGACCACGTTTCTTCTCTTCTTCCTTTCTCTCCTCCTTGTAGTAATCCTCTACAGGCTTTGACTGAGAATGGGGCTCATACACTGAGACTTTATCCTCTTCTTTATTATGGAAGAGACCACGTTTCTTCTCTTCTTCCTTCCTCTCTTCCTTGTAATAATCCTCTACAGGCTTTGGCTGAGAATGAGGCTCATACACTGAGACTTTCTCCTCTTCCTTATTATGGAAGAGACCACGTTTCTTCTCTTCTTCCTTCCTCTCCTCCTTGTTGTAATCCTCTGCAGGATTTGGTTGAGAATGAGGTTCATACACTGAAACTTTCTCTTCCTTATTATGAAAGAGACCACGTTTCTTCTCTTCTTCCTTCCTCTCCTCCTTGTAGTAATCCTCTACAGGCTTTGGCTGAGAATGAGGCTCATACACTGAGACTTTCTCCTCTTCTTTATTATGGAAGAGACCACGTTTCTTCTCTTCTTCCTTCCTCTCCTCCTTGTAGTAATCATCTACAAGCTTTGGCTGAGAATGAGGCTCATACACTGAGACTTTCTCCTCTTCTTTATTAGAGAGACCATGTTTCTTCTCTTCTTCCTTCATCTCCTCCTTGTAGTAATCTTCTGCAGGTTTTGGCTGAGAATAGGGCTCATACACTGAGACTTTCTCCTCTTCTTTATTAGAGAGACCACGTTTCTTCTCTTCTTCTTTCATCTCCTCCTTGTAGTAATCTTCTGCAGGCTTTAGTTGAGAATGAGGCTCATACACTGAGACTTTCTCCTCTTCCTTATTAGAGAGATCACGTTTCTTCTCTTCTTCCTTTCTCTCCTCCTTGTAGTAATCTTCTACAGGCTTTGGTTGAGAATGTGGCTCATACACTGAGACTTTCTCCTCTTCCTTATTGTAGTAATCCTCTACAGGCTTTGGTTGAGAATGAGGCTCATACGCTGGGACTCTCTCCTCTTCCTTCTTCTGATAGAGACCACGTTTCTTCTCTTCTTCCTTCCTCTCCTCCTTGTAGTAATCCTCTACAGGCTTTGGTTGAGAATGAGACTCATACGCTGGGACTTTCTCCTCTTCCTTCTTCTGATAGAGACCACGTTTCTTCTCTTCTTCCTTCCTCTCCTCTTTGTAGTAATCCTCTGCAGGCTTTGGTTGAGAATGAGATTCATACGCTGGGACTCTCTCCTCTTCCTTCTTCTGATAGAGACCACGTTTCGTCTCTTCTTCCTTCCTCTCCTCCTTGTAGTAATCCTCTGCCGGCTTTGGTTGAGAATGAGATTCATACGCTGGGACTTTCTCCTCTTCCTTCTTCTGATAGAGATCACGTTGCTTCTCTTCTTCCTTCCTCTCCTCTTTATAGTAATCTTCTCCAGGCTTTGGGTGAGAATGAGATTCAGAAACAAGGAATTTCTCTTCTTCCTTCTTCCCCCCGAGACCACGTTTCTTCTCTTCCTCCTTCGCTTCAGACACTCTGACTTTCTCAAACTCAGAAGCCATCTCCTCCTCTTTTGGCTTCTTCTCCTCTTTCTTAGTAGTCCCCAAGAAATCAAACAAGCCTCGGCTCTTGGTCTCCACAGCTCCCTCATTACCACTAGGGGTGGTAGTAGTAGTCCCAAAGAAATCAAACAAGCTTCGGCTCTTGGTCTCCACAGCTCCCTCATTACCACCAGGGGTGGTAGTAGTAGTCTCATTCTCATCCTTGTTGTGCTGGTGCTCGGCCATAATTGTTCCGCTACCAAATAATTATCACTACAATACACAGAAAAAGAATAAACCAAATGAAAAGTTTGTGAAATGTTTTTTCTCAAGTTTGTGTAACAATGAATATATGCGTTTTGAAATGAGAGTAGTATGACAGGTTTATATAGGAAGTTAGGAATCCAGATTCCAAACTATGCATTAATAGCATAAAAAAAATAGCATCATATTACGCGCCTCTGAGGCGATTAAGCTAATTTTTAACCGACGTGTCTTTTTTTATTTTTGTGTAACCGACGTGTCGCATTCATTTTGAGATAAAATTAAAATTTTAATATTCTCACTCTCTGGTTTTAAATTGTACTCGCTTTTTTTGATTGCCAACTGTCATTGGAGGCATATCAAATGGCTGATAGAGTAAGCAAAGTTTGAGCGTGCTGTGTAGGCTTTAGTGAGAATGTGAGAAAAAGTAGTAGGCAAAAGGGTAAAGTGGAAAGTGGAAAAGATGAGAGAGACATGGTGGTAGTGGGTGGTGCTTGGTTATAGTTATGGCCAATGGGGTTGTGTCACGTGTAAGAATAACGTGGAAGGTTGTACTAGTGGGTATCGTTAATGTCGGCCTTCAGAGGATAAATATGAGAAGGTCGGTCGTCGACTCGTCGGTGTGGGGACCCACTTGAAGAGTGGAGTGAGTGAGTGAGTGGGGACATTGCAATTACATGCATTGGGAAGATTTACAATTTGGTTGGTACTTGTTGGCGCAAGATATGCCTCACTGGCCTTTTGTTTTTGTTTTTTCTTCAAGAAAATAACAAGATATGCCTCACTGCCACTGGTGGGGCCTTTTATTTTTGTTTTTTTGTTTTTTTTTTCTTCAAGAAAATAACAAGATATGCCTCACTGCCACTGGTGGGGCCTTTGTTTTTTTTTTTTTCCCTTCAAAAAAATCTAAATGTGGGAAGCAATCACGACAAACTATTCTACAGATGGTTATGGGATAAATTTTTACTTGTTCTTATCTTTCTTTCTTTCTTTCTTGCTTTCTTTCTTTTTTTTTTTTTTTTTTTTTTTGGTGAGAAAAACATATTTTTATCTAAATTTACTATTAATATTATATTTTTATTTATCAATTATTTACGTTTGTAAAATAATTTATAACTTTAAAATTTTGACTTTGCAATTTTTCAATTTAAATTTAGAAGTATAACTTTTTTTATCACAAGCTCACAGCTTTGACATTACAAATGGTGGAGGCTTAGGATTTTTCAATCTAAATTTAGGATTATAATTTTTTTTGTCACAAACTTACAGCTTTGACATCACTCACAATTTAGCAATTTACCGTAACATAATTTAGGAAAAAAAATTATGGAAATAGAATAACTCTTTTTATTCAATCAAAAAAAAAAAAAAATAGAATAACTATTTTTATAAGCCTTTGAAGTGGTCACTTTCCTAAAGATACGTTACTTAGGGAGGAGTCCATTGGACAGGAGGTCGGTTTGGGTTGGCTGCACCTTTTGGGCATTTCCCAAATTTAATTTTAGTACTATTTCTTGGGGGACCAACCGACCAAGGCTCCCTAGACAGTACTTTGGTATCGCACGTGTAATACACGTGACAGATTCTGATTGTCTACCTTCTCATTTCATGTTTGTTTATTAAGAAAGGGTTAGGCATGTAAGCTCTCCACGTGGTACAACATGACATATGTTTAAATTTGGTTACGTGTCGATCTAGTGCTCCATTAGTGTTCCATTTATATCCTAGATTGAAGTCCGCTTATAAGTTAGGGACTTATGTCTTTCTTAAATAAAAAAATTAAAAAACAAAAACAAAACAAGCTAGGGACTTAGGATCCGTTTGAATACAATTTATTTTGCTATAATGTTTTCAGTTTTTAAAGTGGATCCCGTTTTTAACATTTTTTTCTAAATAAAGTGGTTGTGGATCTCGTGAACAGTACTGTAAACAGTGAAATTTGTCTCCCCGAAACGCGTGAAAAAAAAAAAGAGTAAAACACAAAACTGAAAACGCAGACATAGTAAACGTGCAATCCAAACAGTCACTTATGTTGGTTTAAATAAGCTTAACTAGTAAAAAATTTTATGGTTAAATGAGAGATATATAGTTTTTGAAAAAAGAAAAACAAAAAAGAGAAAGATATATGGTCAGTGACGGCTCCAAAATATATTTTTAGGGGAGGTTAGTAAGAAGATGCAATTTAGATATTAAAAAAAAAAATGAAGTCTACGTGATTTCTTAATTACAAATTTTTTCATAGTATGTACTAGTAAGAGAATAAAATATGAGAAATACTACATCTACAACATTTTCACAATACTTTTCCAACAAATTTTAGGTTATAAGTTGTTATTAGTTCTAATTTAAACTTACTACTGGAATTAATTTTTTTTCTTAACAACTAGTAACAATTTGCCACTTGGGCTTTATTATGAACATATTATGAACATAGCGTTTCTCATATAAGATAAACTATAAGTTCATTGTATATCGTTTATTAATACGATGAAGAGACTAACTATTGTTGCTAAGATTAAATTTTAGAAATCATTTATTGTTTTTGTAGGGTCCGAGTTAGGGCACTTCCCTCCTGGAGATGAGTAGACCCAAGCCCAGTTAACCCTATACAATAAATTTGTAGAGAGTGGGTAGAAGGACTAGGCATTAGCGAATATTACAACGGTTGATGTGAGTTTACAAGATCATCAAATGAGATTTAGCTAAGTTTTCTAAGGGGAAGTTCATCCTCGGCCCAGTCCGATGAGCTCTTCCCTGATTACTAATAAAAATAGGGGTTGTCCTCCTTTAACCCCCCCCTTCTCTGGGGTTTCATTCTATTAAATAGTCCTGTTCAGCTAATCTTTACCTTCCACTTGTTAATCATCTGAGCCTATGTCTGAAGACTTGTCCCATCAACCGCTTTTCCAGACCTTTTGTTAGTTGAAATAACCAAAGCATCGCTGTTCAATGGTCAATTCTTCATTAATGCGGCAAGAGCGTCAGTGGCGTGCTTTTAATGTGGGGATGACAGCTTCCCTACAGATTATTCCTTCGCCATATTCCCCCGACCTACCCTGGGTACTTGTCTCTTTCTTTGGCATGCCCTGAGAGGGTGCTTTTGGTGGGGCGCCGACTTTCCCTTCTTCAATATTGGCCGGCCGAGGACATGGTTGTCCTCGGCGATGCTCTTTGACAATTTGGGCCTTCCCCGCTCATCCTTGGATACTGCATTGTCCTCGGCATGGGCCTTGGGCCCGATATGGAGTGAGCCAGGGTTGCCAAATCTTCAGGCCCCACAATAGTCCATCAAAATTCTGCTGTTCGGCTCCTCGGGCGGGGAGGAGGATTTTGATGTCCTCGGGTCCTTGTCGTGGCTTGCCAAATCTTGCCCTCCATCAATTCCAATGCCTTTTCGCCTGTCCAAGGCACGTTCCTGATGCCTTGGTATGCGGAGCACGCCCACATTAAATTCGAGCGGCTCTGTGCTCCCCACGTTCAATCGATGTGATGATAATCTAACGGTGGTGATCCTTCTGACTTTATAGGCAGGAAAACTCGCACAGTTGTTATTTTTTATTGGGGGTATAAATACCCATTTGAATTGATTAGCCTCTTCACTTTTGCATTCAAGAGCTCTTACGCACATACGACGAACTTGGTCAAGCCTCCAACCGACTTTACGCATCCTTTCAACATAAAAGGCCTGTCCGATGAGCCATTCCTCATTTCTGTAAGTTGTCTTCTCTTTTCGATTCATACTTTTCCGCCTAAGTTCTTTGTCCTCTTATTCCTCTTTCTCTCTCTCCTTCGTCTTTCCCTGAGTCCTTTGTTAGTTCTTTAGGATGGGTAGGTTTAAGAAGTTAGTTGAGTCTGAGGAGGCGATGGAAAAATTCGTTGCTGATTATAAGATCCCAAGTACTGTGGGTTTGAGGTACGGTGGAGAAGGGGAATAAGGCATTAGGAGAAAAGAAGGTGAGGTGACGATTCCCATAATAGCCTTTCTAGAGGGTGGTATGAGGATCCCCATGGGGCCAGTGATGAGGGATTATCTTAGGCATTTTGGCTTAGCTTCCACCCAGTGTGCCACCAATGTGTTCAGGATCTTAGGTTGTGTGGATGCCCTGAACGAGAAGATGGGGCTGGGGTTAACCCACCACAATGTAAACTGGTGCTACAACCTCCAGTGTCTTAAGGGGAAGTCTTATTACATGAAGACGAGAGACGATAGGGTCCGACTCATCTAGTGCCTCCCTGAGTCCAGCAAGGGTTTGAACAAAGACTTCCTCATTGTGTCCGGAGAGTGACACGATGACCTTCATTGTCCAACAGTAGAGGGTACACCAGATGGGGCATTCAAACTAGGAGAGGGTCTAATTTCTTGTGCCTTCGCGCTGTGCTTTGCTTGGTTGTTAACAGGAACTTGTTTTCTTTTATGTAGATCCGCACGCTTTTGAGCGTCACTTTGGCTTGGTCAACAAGGAGGATTTGTAAACCGTACTAAGGTCGGAGATTTTTGTGAATGAAGCCGACAACAAAGTTAGAGCCGCTCATGAGATCCTAGGATACGAACCGATTTAAAGATCGTTCTCGGCTCCAAAGTGCGTGATCCAAGCTAAAGATCCTCAGCTGCATAAGATCACCGTAGTCGAGCACGAATTTTAGATCCCCGAAGGATCTCCCGTTCCGGAGGGTGTACCGTTGGTGGGTACCTCTTCATTACCTCAGGTTGCAGAGGCTGAAGAGGGAGAGCTAGGAGAAGAGGAAGTGGCTGACTCAGGTCCGTCTGAGGACGAGTTTGACGTGTTCAACCAATTCCACTCGCCCGAGGACCCTTCTAGCAATTTGGGTGACCCCAACTTAGCTGAAGCGGACTTTTTATCCGAAGAAGCCCCTCCTCGGTTGAAGATGAGTTTCAAGAGACGACCTCAGACAAGCCTGCTGGCCCTAATTGAGGGGCAGCCAGGGAAGGATGCGCCGAGAAAGTCTCCTCCTAAGCTTCCTCCTCCCCCATCCCAACAGAGTTCGCCATCTGGGTCCAAACCCACCAATCCTAAGCAGAAGAAAAACAAAGGAAAGAGGCCTATGGGGAGCGAAGAGTTTGATCCTTCCTAGGACAATGACGACGCTCAGCGGCCCTCGAAGCAGCTGAGAGCAAGGCGTCGAGGTCAGGACAAACAGACCACAATCCAGCCCGAGGCCCAGGCTTAGCTTCCTGCCCCCATGCTCCATGGGGAGCCCTTGATGGACGATGCCTCCTTCAGGGACCTTCGAGGGGGCGAGGGTGCGCATGTGGCTGACGCATTAGGGAGGTCCTTACTACTCCCCACGGATATGGCCCAGCTGGAGGTTCTGAGGAGTAAGGAGCTCTTCCTCAGCCTCAAGCGATACTTGGGCACGGTAAGTTTTCTGATTACTTGTGATTCTCTTGACTTCCTGCCTTTTGACTCCTTACCTATCGTGCACTGGTTTTAATTGGCAGGCTATCCAGGCTACCTTTAGGTTGGAAGGTATAGCCAGTAGCCAAAGCAGGGCTGCGGACTTGGAGCGTGACAAGCTGCTAGACGCTGCGCGAACCTTCAAAGTCTCCAAGGCCGATCTTTCAAAGGCGAGGGGGGAGTTGGAGGAGATGAAGAGGGCTTGAGACATCGCCAAATCAGGTCTTGCTAGCACCCAAAAGCAGGCCCTAGATCAAACAGAGCGGCTGCTTAAGGTAGAGGATCAGCCGAAGGTCGCCAAAGAGGAAGTCGCGACCTTGGAAAAGAGGGTGCTCGAGGCAGAGGGGGCCGGAATCGTCGCGAAATTCGCCAGGGATGAGACCTTGAAAGCCAAGGAAAAGGTTGAGTCAGCCAGGGCCGAGGCTGAGGCTTCCAAAGGTAAGGCCGAGCAGAAGGCCTACGAGTCAGGGGTAGCTGAGACAGAAGCCATCCTTAAAGCTCAAGTGCCTGGGGTATTCAGACTTTATTGTTCCCAAGTGTGGAATGAAGCCTTGAAACAGGCAAGTGTTGAGACTTCATCTGACCTATGGAAGGAAAAGAGTGTGTACTACTCTCCTGCCATTTGTGAGGCTGCTCTTCCCAGCTCCGAGGCCGAGGTGACTCCTGAGGGAGTTAGGGCTGTTCCTGATGAAGATGCCCCGGTTGCTACCACTTCGAATGATCCCGCAAAGGAAGTTGCCCTTCCTGGGGCCGTTAAGACAAACAAGAGTCCCAATGCGGATGTGCCCTGGGAGGCCACGGACCCCTTAGCTGATGCCCAGACCCCTCACGTTGAGGAGATATCTCTTTCAGCTGACCTTCCCCGAGCTGTAATCCCAAGCGAGGGTAACGAGGACCCTGAGACCTCTTTTGCCCAGCCCCCTGAGGGAGGAATTGAGATGAAGCTGAAGGAATGATCCTCCGCAGCGCCTTCGCTTTGTTTTTTTTTTTTTTTTTTTTTTTTTTTTTTTTTTAAGCATTGTAATGGCACTTTTGCCTTGCATAACTCTTAAAGATTCAATGAAGTGTATACTTTATTTTCTCTTACTCGTCATGTTTGTATTATTACATTTTTTTTTACTTGCACAATCCTAACTTTAATTGCGCTTCAGCTGACCATATCAATAATTATAATAGTGTATGGAGGTTTATGCAAATGGAGACCTACCTCTCTCTTGTTTTTAATTTAGAACCAGGGTAGGTTGAGGTCACCAAACCCTTCAATTATTTAGTAAGTGTTTAAAGTTATGGAAACAGGAGAACTCTCTAGAGCCAAGTCCATGTCACCCTAAAACGCTTTAAGTGATGCTCATGGGCTTAACTCCTTAGATCTCGTTATAGGAAAGATCATCGTTGTTTGCAATGATCATGACGGGCATTAAAGTAATTAATCCAGTCGGACTAACCTGTTCATGGGCTTTGTTTGACACCCAGGTAGACTTTGTATGGTGTAAATTTTACCAAGGCCGATGATCCAAGGATTAGGCACAGCTCTGATTCTACCCCGCAATTAGGTTATTCTTGAAGTAATTAGTTTTCCCATAGGCTTGAGTCCAAGGACCACACAAGACCTTGGTTCTATCTAACACTTAGAATTTTCTTGAAGTAACTAGTCCCTCTATAGGCTTGAGTCCGAGGACCATACAAGACCTTGGTTCTGTTTAGGACCTAGTTTTCTTTTGAAGCAGTTAGTTTCCCCACAGGCTTGAATCCGAGGACCATGCAAGGCCTTGGTTTTTTCTAACACTTAGCTTTTCTGAAGTACCTAATTTCCCCACAGGTTTGAGTCCGAGGACCATGCAATACTTTAGTTCTATCTAGGACCTAGTTTTCTTTTAGAGTAGTTAGTTTCCCCATAGGCTTGAGTCCGAGGACCATACAAGGCCTTAGTTCTGTCTAACACTTAGCTTTTCTGAAGTACTTAGTTTCCTCACAGGTTTGAGTCCGAGGACCATGCAATACCTTGGTTCTGTCTAGATCATAGTTTTCTTTTGAAGTAGTTAGTTTCCCTAAAAGCTTGAGTCTGAGGACCATGCAAGACCTTGGTTCTGTCTAACACTTAGCTTTTCTAAAGTACCTAGTTTCCCCACAGGTTTGAGTTTGAGGACCATGCAATACCTTGATTCTGTCTAGGACCTAGTTTTCTTTTGAAGTAGTTAGTTTCCCCACAGGCTTGAGTTTGAGGATCATGCAAAGCCTTGGTTCTGTCTAACACTTAGCTTTTCTGAAGTACCTAATTTCCCCACAGGTTGAGTCCAAAGACCATGCAATACCTTGGTTCTGTTTAAGACGTAGTTTTCTTTTGAAGTAATTAGTTTCCCCACAGGTTTGAGCCCGAGGACCATGCAATACCTTGGTTCTGTCTAACACTTAACTTTTCTGAAGTACCTAGTTTCTCTACAAGTTTGAGTCTGAGGACCATACAATACCTTGGTTCTGTCTAGGACCTAGTTTTCTTTTGAAGTAGTTAGTTTCCCCACAGGTTTGAGTCCGAGGACCATACAATACCTTGATTTTGTCTAACACTTAGCTTTTCTGAAGTACCTAGTTTTCCCAAAGGTTTGAGTCCGATGACTATGCAATACCTTGGTTCTGTCTAGGACTAGTTTTCTTTTGAAGTAGTTAGTTTCTCCACAGATTTGAGTCCGAGGACTATGCAATACCTTAGTTCTATCTAACACTTAGTTTTTTTGAAGTACCTAGTTTCCCCACAAGTTTGAGTCCGAGGACCATGCAATACCTTGATTCTGTCTAGGACCTAGTTTTCTTTTGAAGTAGTTAGTTTCCTCACAGGCTTGAGTCCGAGGACCATGCAAGACCTTGGTTCTGTCTAACACTTAGCTTTTCTGAAGTACCTAGTTTCTCCACAGGTTTGAGTCCGAGGACCATGCAATACCTTGGTTCTGTCTAGGACCTAGTTTTCTTTTGAAGTAGTTAGTTTCCCCACAGATTTGAGTCCGAGGACCATCCAAGACCTTGGTTCTGTCTAACACTTAGCTTTTATGAAGTACCTAGTTTCCCCATAGGTTTGAGTCCGAAGACTATGCAATACCTTAGTTCTATCTAGGACCTAGTTTTCTTTTGAAGTAGTTAGTTTCCCCACAGGCTTGAGTCTGAGGACCATGCAAGGCCTTGGTTCTATCTAACACTTAGCTTTTCCAAAGTACCTAGTTTCCCCACAGGTTTGAGTCCGAGGACTATGCAATACCTTGGTTCTGTCTAGGACCTAGTTTTCTTTTGAAGTAGCTAGTTTCTCCACAGATTTGAGTCCGAGGACTATGCAATACCTTAGTTCTGTCTAACACTTAGCTTTTCTGAAGTACCTAGTTTCCCCACAGGTTTGAGTCCGAGGACCATGCAATATCTTGATTCTGTCTAGGACCTAATTTTCTTTTGAAGTAGTTAGTTTCCTCACAGGCTTGAGTCCGAGGACCATGCAAGACCTTGGTTCTGTCTAACACTTAGCTTTTCTGAAGTACCTAGTTTCTCCACAGGTTTGAGTCCGAGGACCATGCAATACCTTAGTTCTGTCTAGGACCTAGTTTTCTTTTGAAGTAGTTAGTTTCCCTACAGGTTTGAGTCCAAGGACCATGCAATACCTTGGTTCTGTCTAACACTTAGCTTTTCTGAAGTTCCTAGTTTCCCCATAGGTTTGAGTCCGAGGACCATGCAAGACCTTGGTTCTGTTTAGCACTTGTCTTTTTGAGTGACTAGTTTCCCCATAGGTTTGAGTTTGAGGAGCATGCAAGACCTTGGTTCTGTCTAGCACTTGAAGTTTTCTTTACTGCTTGGGGCGAAGGGACTCATCCTCAGCGTTAGGGAGCCTGCCCTTAAAGTGATAACGGCCTTTGAGCTTGCTCCGCGGAGGGGGGACCCTTCTTCGGTCTGGCTCCTTGGCTCGGTGCTAGCCCGGACATGGGTGAGCTCGTCCTCCACCCCTACATAAGGCAGTAGCGCCTACCAGACGTGCCACTTCCAATTACGAGACGTCTTTTGGGCTATTCGAGTAACGCGCTTGACACTTCGGTGTGCGAGGTGTATCCTTATTAATATTCTTACGGATTTACGAGGATTCAGCAGCTGGTAAGCTCTTTGAAAATTGGGCGGAGTTAATACCTCCAGTAATTCTTTCTTAGGATTCTACGCGGGCTGGTTTTCACCAGCTCTTACCTTCTATATAAGGCATTTTGGGATAATCTTTTTCTCAAGTTTCACAAACACTTTGGTTCAATAGGGGCTCAAGACTCTCCGTTTTCTGGGCATTTTTAAAGACCTTGCCAAAATAGTGACTTGTGCTTGGAGAGATAGAGTGGCCTTGAAAAAGGGCAGGGACAAGGAAGCCAAGCCCCCTTTAGAAGCCGAGAATGCCACCCCGATCCTAGACAACACAATGGAGGCGAAATAAGCAGAAGCCAAAGACCCTCATTCTTTTCAACCTAGCAAAAGAGAGGACCCCCTTTGCAGTTAGGAAGGAAATTCGAAAGGAACATAACATCTCTCCTCCGCGCGCGAGTCCACCGGCCTTCCAAGCTAGTAGTGATTCGCTAGGGCCCAATCGTCGTGGGACTGGGAAAGAATCAAGGAAAAACCTTAAGGTAGGATCATCAGGCGCCACAGCTTCCTCTTCCTTCTCATCACCAGTGTCACCCATGCTGGCTCAGAAGCTGTGGACGGTCTTAGAACAGGCATGTCTCCGCCTCTCCCTCCATGCTTAGCTTGGCTTTAAAACAAGCCTGCCTAGGCCCCCCTTCTTTTTTTTTAGTTTTAGAACAAGCCTGCCTAAGTATTTACCTTCGTAGTTAGCTTTAAAACAAGCCTGCCTAAACATTTGTTGCACAATGTAACTTTTCTTTACTTAATAAAGTAGCAGCCACATTTCGTTTACTTTGCTTCTTGAATCTTTCATTTCTTTATGATGATTGCCTTCTGAATGAGTACGTTGTCGTTGTTTGTGTTTGTGTTTTTTTTTTTTTTTTTTTTTTTTTTTTTTTTTTTTTTTTTTTTTTTTAACTTGGAAGAGGTGTTGTTAGTGGCACTCGCTAATCCTCAAGTCCTTCCCACAGACGGCGCCAATTGCAGGGTCCAGGTTAGGGCACTTCCCTCCTGGGGATGAGTAGACCCAAGCCTAGTTAACCCTATATAATAAATTTGTAGAGAGTGAGTAGAAGGACTAGGCATTAGCGAATATTACAATGGTTGATGTGGGTTTATAAGATCATCAAATGAGATTTAGCTAAGTTTTCTAAAGGGAAGTTCGTCCTCGGCCCAGTCCGAGGAGCTCTTCCCTGATTACTAATGAAAATAGGGGTTGTCCTCCCCCAACCCCCCCTTCTCTGGGATTTCATTCTATTCTATAGTCCTGTTCAGCTGATCTTTGCTTTTTACTTGTTGATTATCTGAGCCTGTGTCTGAGGGCTTGTCCCATCAGCCGCTTTTCCAGACCTCTTGTTAGTTGAAGTAACCAAAGCATCGCTGCTCAACGGTTAATTCTTTATTGATGCGGCCAGAGCGTCAGTGGCGTGCTTTTAATGTGGGGATGCTAGCTTCCCTACAAATTATTCGTTCGCTATATTCCCCTGATCGACCTTGGGTACTTGTCTCTTTCTTTGGCATGCCCTGGGAGGGTGCTTTTGGTGGGGCGCCGACCTTTCCTTCTTCAATATTGGCCGGCCGAGGACATGGTCGTCCTCGGCAATGTTCCTTGACAATTTGAGCCTTCCCCGCTTATCCTCAGATACTGCATTATCCTCGGCATGGGCCTTAAGTCCAATATGGAGTGAGTCGGGGTTGCCAAATTTTCGAGCTCCACAGTTTTTAAATACAATCAACATATAAATTATTGTTGTTAAGTGAACTCCAAATGAGATCTAAATACAATAAACTTTTATGTATTAGTTTGTTTCAAATTTGTTAAGATCTTAATGATTTTTTTTAGATTTAAGATGAACAAATTTATACTTTTGTTGTTAGACTTACTATTTTTTCCCCCATATTTTAGATCAAATTGGTTTGTTATTGGAGGTTTTTTTTGTGTATGTTTAAAAATACCAAGATATTGTCAAGATGATCATATTCAAATTCATTTCAGCTAGACTTAAAAAAATTTAGGTCTAGGGGTTCAAAATTTATTTTAGGAGGGTCAAATAAAAAAAATTTAAAAATTATATATAATTTTTTTTTTTTTGGGCTAGCTCACGGGGTTCATTTGAACCCTTGAACTATACGAAATGAACCCCTGAAGTATACCTAGAGCCGCCCATGTATATGGTTCAATTTTCAACTACACAAAAAACCGATTGTTGTTATGATTTGATGATAATAAACACAATTATTAGAAATAGACGTCATAAGTTAAAACTTTATAATAAAAAAATAAAATAAAAAAGTTATGGACTTATGGGCCAAGAGCCTTATAACCCAACAATATTGTATGCTTTCTTTCATGACTGAACTAAAATGTGTGAATTAACATTGTTGCTAGAGTAACAGTTTACACTGTTACTATTCGCATGGAAATTTTTTTTTAATAATTCTTTACTATTCAAATTGTTGTAACTTGTAATTATTGAATTATTTAAATAATAATAATAATAATAATAATAACAAAAAAGGGGTTGGACAGTCAGGGTTAGGGGTATATGGCTATACCGCCGGGAATGTGTGATTGCCTACCATTTTCAGAGACTAAGGTCGCTGAAACTAAGGAATGAAAAGCCTATAATGCTGTGAGGTTAAATAACCATAAACACAGTCACAGCCAAATCCATCTCACTTCTAGATGTGCTCAAGCTTTGGGAAAATAGATTTCGTTTACAGCTCCCCTTGTTTCAAGCTTGAGTTGAGGGGTTGTATTGAGTGATTTATTTCGACATTTCAAGAAGCAAGGATTGATACATTTTGTCTAGAAGGGCACTACATAAGACAATTTGACTGTGAGCACTCACAACATGAGTACTCTCTTGTTTGAAGCACACCCACTACAAAGAGCTAGTTTTAAGATGCAAGCTGCATCAAAGAATGGAATAATCCACAAAGTTAAAAAAGAGATTGGGTTTGATCATGTGTACCTATGGCAGCCATCGTATCCAGTGTCTAAAAGAAAAACTGTATTTTACGAAACGACTTACAAGCAGAGGAATATTTGTTGTGGTAGACCTTTCACTAGTTCACAGTGTAAACAACACAAGTATTTTTGCAATCATAATAGACATCTCAGTCAATCATTCGCAAAACAAAGGTGAGAAAAATGCCAAATACAGTTCAATTCAGCAGCTGTGTGTGATGAATTTAGGTGTGAGTTGTAATGACTAGTGACTACTTTCTGCCCCATGCATCACAGGCTTCAGCCGGAAACAAATCTTACCTATAATAAAACTTATCCCATCTCTACTTTAAAGCAAAATAAACGCATTTAATTATGCCTGTTACATGAATATAGTTGGAAGTAACAGTATCAATCTTCTCCACCCAAAAAAAAAAAAAAAAATCTTCTTCCTTTTTTAATACACAGGAAAAAATGTGCTTTTGCTCCAAGGTAAGCGAAAAGAACAGAATACAAATTAGAGCAGAAAAGGAACAGGGCAGAAGGACAGCCAGTACATGGTTTTTCTATTTAAAGACTGACAAATGGAATTAGGTTCTTCGATTGAGTAAGATTTATTTACCAAAAGCCCCTAACCCGCCACAAATCAATAATTCAATACTTAGATATGAAATGTTTCATGTACAGACTAATAAAAATTAAAAATGAAAGAACTATGTCCAAACTTAGTTCTTCAATAATTTTGTTAACAGCAGAATCGGTCAGACATTTCGGAATGCTGAGTTAGCAATTTTTGTAAGGATGATAAAAGCAAGAACAATTAACAGAAACTAACAATAATTGTAATTCAACCAAATGATGAAAATTTAGTAATTTACAACAATCTAAGAAGATACATAACTCCCAATTAGTTATTAAAAAAATTCTTGCCGTCCCAAGGGGAATTCAATAATAAATCAAAGGCATAAAAAAAAATTTTGGACCAACTTGATCCTGATTTTAAACGTAGTCTTCTGAGCACGCAAGTACTATACATGATGAAGCAGCTTTGGTCCAACTTTAATCATATGCTCAACTCAAATGAGAGTGTGAATTCCCTTGAGCTAGTCTAAGGAATTTCCTACAAGCAGTGAGTTAGCCACTACCACCTATCACTTAATGATCTCCATCTATGCAGCATTATCTTTAATTCCGCCATTTTGGTTGGATCTAGCTAATGTTATGTGAGATATTACAGACTCCCCCACACCAGATAAGCCTTTCCTCCCAACCAATCTCACCCCAAAGTTATGATTTAACATCCTCATCCTGTTCCCATCACCATCTACCTGACTCAGCTCAATGACCTGGTTCCTAGAAATCAAGCCATAAAGACAGAGACCGCCAGAGTCCAATTTCTCCCCTCCAAATTTCGCCCTTAACAATGAATTGGAATTAAGGTCATTTGACCTTGGATCAAACAAAACAGAGAAGCTCCCAAAAGTCAGGTCAGGGGTCTCAAACAGTTTATTCAAATTGTCACTTTCCACACTCACATTATTTAATTTATCAGCTGGAATTAATGACCTTCTCTTGGCCACTCTAAGCATGTTAGCAGCTTCCCTCATCCCACTAAGAAAAGCTCCATGCATTGTTGCTGGATATTGTTTGTTAGTTGCCTCTCCAGCAAAGAACAACCTCCCATCTCCCACACTCTCCGCAAGAATATCATAGTCATCCCCCGAAGAGCCTATTGCGACATAAGAGTAAGATCCGTAAGTGAAATGATCCTTCCCCCAACGAGTACAGACCGCCTGAACAGGATCTGGAACAGTAATCCCTTTTGGATGAAAGATACCCCTCAATATGTCTAACACCCTTCTCACAGACTCCACGGGCGACATCATCTCAAACTTGATTGCAGCATCTCCTGCCACAAGTGCAACAAGAAGTGGGCCTCCTGACACAGAAGAATAGCTATAAAACAAAAAGAACTCCCCTCTCATACTCTGATCTTCAGTCAAATGCCCAAATGTGTCAATATCTCCACCCCAAAAATTAAACGGAAACAGCATGGCAACCTTATTCAACAACCCAAATCCTAACCTCTGAATCGCATCTCTCTTCCTTTGAGGAAGCTCAGGGAAGAATTCAATCATCCCCTTCTTAAGCACGCCCAATGGCACGGTGCAAAGCACCATATCACAGCGAAACTCCTGCCCTCCAGCATAAACCAACACTCCATCCGTCCCATACCTAATACTATCCACAGTCCTCTCATAAAAAATGGGAAGCTCCTCCGCTAAGGCACGGACAAATGTCTCATTCCCCCCTGGAATAAAACAGTGATCGCCACCCATCTCATAAGGATCATCCTGATCCCAATACGCCATTGACAAATTCGACATCAACGAAGCATTAGCATATTCCAAATTGGCAAGATGCCAATTCAACAACATTCGCTCTTCCAAATCCTCAGCCACATTATAAACACGCCGAAACGCTTCTAACGCGGTCCCTAAGGGAACATCTACTGATCTAACCTCTTCTATCATAGCATGCCTAAGCTTACAAACTCTATCCAATAGCTTATTAAACGAAACCTCTACTTTAGAATCAATTTCAGAATTCACTGACCTCCCATCTGGTAAATACAAAGGGCATATATCTCTCACCTTATGAAGTGGCAACTCTAATTGCCTTGCCAGAACCCCAAGTGGGTTGCCATTTATTCCGGTGAGGACGCTTCCACCGAGGTCTGCCGCGGCCTCCACACCGTCACCGTTGATTTTCTTCGTCCTCACGCGGCCGCCGGGGCGTGCCCTACCTTCCAAGACTACGACTTTGAATCCCATAAACACCAATTGCCTCGCCGCGACTAAACCGGCGAGACCGGCACCTACAATTACCACATTGCCCTTCTCAATTCCGTCGAAAGACTTCAACTTGGCTTCTTTGATGGCCGGAGCGAGCCCGAAATTGATGTAACCGTGGTGGAGAAGGAAATGGTAAGCCGAGTCGACGAGGCCTTTGTGTTCTGACCGAATTGACTCGAGCGAGTGGTCACGGGTCAACCAGACCGACACGTTGGACCGCCACAGAGTCAGAATGTGGTTCCGAACCACAATATAGTTAGCTTGCTCAACACCGCCGATTGTGGATACAACATTGGCTTCGATCTCCTCCTCGGTGAGCGAATCAACCGGAAATCCAACCGAGATAGCGATCAGAGCTTCGACGTCGACGTCTTTCGCCATTTCCGACCGGCGGTTCTTGTTGAGCGAAGGATTTCCGTTGAGCTCCGTGAAGAATTTCTTCCTACGGCGTCGTTTCTTGGCAGGCGGACCGGCCTCGGTTGGGCCGGGTTCGGTCGGGTTAGGGTTTTGAGGCGGTTCATCTTCTTGAATTGGGTCGGAGGAGTCGTCTTGGGAGTCCGAAACGGGGGCTTCGGGTGTCGTTTTGTGAGGTGAAGTTTGGGGATTGGTTTCTGAAGGGGTTGCACTTGCTGAAAGAGTGAGATCAGTTTCAGCTGAGGAGTCGTCTCCCTCGCCGGATACGACGTCGTTAGGGTTGTCGGAGGGGTCATGTTGTTGGGAATTTGGGTCCCCTGGTTCCATGTGGGTTTACTAGTATCAAATATCAATGTTAATTTTGATGTGGACTAATATATTACTACTTTTTAAGTGTACTCTCTAGGGCTTAATCAGATTCATTGCTCACTCAGTTTTTGACTTCAAGAGGCCTCTTGTTGTGCAGACTGACTCAAAAGTCAGGAGCATGGCCCATTTTCTCTACTGGGTAGGGATTAGTATTTACTAGTATCCAAAGTTGGATCCGAAACATGGCCCAACTGGGACCACTGGTTTAATGTGTATGTTTGGGTAACCACTCTTTTCACTATTTTTTTTTTTTTGGTCCTTTGCTGATTTGAATTTTCAAATAAAGTATAAGCATTGGAAGAATTATCTCCTCATAGAAGCATGTGGTACAACTTTCTTGCATCTCCACATAATATGTTAAGCCAAAGGCCTTATAGTTGAATTGGCACCTCCCTATGCACAAAGTGCTTAGGGGTCTAGGGAGGAAAAGGTTCGAGCTGCAAGATTAGCAACATATTGTAATTATTTCTAAAAAAAAAAAAAAACAATTATTTATCTCTAATGTTTAGGACCAACACTCAAAAAACAATTTTTTTTTTTTTTAATATTGTTTATCTTTCGTATGAAGTTTAAGGGTTTGTTTGGATTGAAGGGGAAGGAGAAGGAGTGAAGGGGAATATAGTTAGTTAAAAATATGCTAATTTTGGACCAAATCTACTCTACTTCTCCTCCTTTCCACTCAATCCAAACACACCATAAGTTAGTCCCAATACATTCTTTTGTAGAAATCTAGATAGTGAGTGTGATGAATTAGAGGGACATGTTATAAACTAGTGTTCCAAATTTCATTCATCACATTATCAATTTATGATGTTTCTATGGTAAGTCACATATGGTTGCCCCCGCCCCCCTTTTTGTTCATAAAAAAAAAAAATATATATATATCTTATGACGTTTGGAATTTTAGTTTTCTAAACTCTGACCCCCGATTTCTTGTCCATTTTCAATATTGTACCTATCTTTATTGTTGAGTCCCTAAAACAACAATTTTTTTCCCCCAATTTACCCTTACTTTCCTCACTCCCTCCCTTCTCCTCTCCTTATGCCTTTACCACTACTGTTATCTATCTTTTCATTTTCATTGTCCACTTGCCTCCAAAGCTCAATGTACAAATCATTGCCTTCAAAACTTGCAAAACAACCAACCACCCTCCCCCCCCCCCCCCCCCCCCCAAAAAAAAAAAAAAATCAATGGCATGAGATCCACTCCCCTAAGAACACCACAACACCTCCAAAACCATCACATTGTCACCTAAGCTCCACCCAATAAAACCATTGATCAACCCAATCGAGATATACCATCTGTCAATTTTGTCCATTAGTCAAATCCACATACACAACACACACACAAACCTATAAAAACCAATAATTTCATCAAAATTTAGATAGTATCAATTTCCTGGCATTGCATCAATCAATGAGTTAGCCTTAAGGTATATGAGAGTTTTGATGTTTGGAAACAAAATTCAATGATGAATGCAATAGGTTTCTCAAGGGCAAAAGTGGGATCAACCTAATTGACCCATTGAACACCTCAATGTTCTTGAGATGGTTTGGCAGGTAGATTTGTTGGTTCATCTTCCAAACATAAATTAACAATATGAATGATCGGCAAAAATTTTGTTGTATGTTCTAAACCAAATTTTTTTGCTCATTAATAGTCGATTCAAAGATTTATTTTTATTTTTTTAATGTGTTCTTTAAGATGGAACAAAATTTGTCTTAATTAAACAGTTAGATTTATAGTTAAGGGTAGTGCCAAAATTGAAGTTTGTACGTAAACAAATAGCGTTCACTATTTTTTACATTAATTCAAGGCGAACGAGCATGTTTGGGCATCGATTGAACTTGGTCAAATTTAGTCAACTTTAGTGCTTAAACACAAAACGAAACATATGTATTAGGATATTGGCCATCTATTGGCCAAACTAAATTAGAGTTGATTAATCTTAGGGCTAGGCCAAAAATTGGCATGAATGGATGATTCTTCCATTATTTTGGTCAAATTAGTTTAATTTCTTTTGATTCAAGGTTGTTGTTATTAATTTTGAAAAACATATGTTTTTTTTTTGGGGGAGGGGGGGAGGGGAGGGATTGGGTTACATGGCACAATTTTGAAATTTTTTGAAAGGGTCAAAATATGGTCATGATCATGGTTAAGATCAAAAAGAAGGTTGGATTGACCAAAACAATCATGTCAATCTCAACAACCAACTATGAGATTATCATGATTAGCTTAAAGATTATCTCTACTCAAATTATAAAATAAAAAAACAATCGTTAACTGATATCAAGATACTCAGTCAACTTTTAGGCCCCGTTTGGTTGGGTGAAAACAGGGAGGATGGAAAAGAATGAGAGGAAAATAGAGTGGATCATGGAATTTTCTCTTGTTTGACTCAGGAGAGAAAACAAGAGAGAAAGAAAATGGTGTGGAAAATAATCCCTCCAGACCCACATAATTTTGTCCTCCCAATTTCTGAGGAAAATTAAGAAGAAAAGATGATATGGGTAATAAATTACACAAATATTCTCACTTTTATTACACTCACCTATCCTCTCACTTTCCCACTACTTGTGACCTGATTAACCTTTTGCCTCTTCATCCTTATCTCTTTTTTAGCATCTTCACAGCACGGCAACATGAACTCCAGGCTCTCTCTCTCTCTCTCTCTCTCTCTCTCTCTCTCTCTCTCTCTCTCTCTCTCTCTCTCTCTCTCTCTCTCCTTGTCCTCATTATATTCCTCATTCTATTGTTTCTTGTCCTCATTATATTCCTCATTAATCTATTATTTATTGTTGATTTTTTTTGTTTCGTATGACATTCAATTTTTTGCTGCTAGGTGAAGGATGCGTTAAAAACTAGTTGAATTGCTGCTAGGTGAATTGTTTTGCTACCAGGTGAAGGATGTTTTGCCCAGTTTGCCCAGTTGCCCACTAGCCTTTTTATTGAAAAGGCTAGTGGATAAAGTTTTTTATTTTTGAAACTGTCTTCCCAATTTACATAACAATGGTCATGTGAAAAAAGTTATTTTTTATTTATTTTTGTTTTTTGAAAATATCTTCCCAGTTTACATAACAATGGTCATGTGGAAAAGTTTTTTTTTTTTTTTTTTTTAGATGTCTTCCTAGTTAACGCACAATCAATTTTTGTTGCCCATAAATTTTAAATTATATATAATAATAAAGAAAAGTAATATAAATGTATATGTATTTGTGTTAATTTTTATATTATTTAATTAGTGTAAATATATATGTTTCTTATATCTTATATAACAAAGACATAATAGTCAATTTATATAAACTACATTTTCCATCCTCCCCCTTTTCTCTCCAACCAAACAAAAAAAATTTCCATCCTCCCACTTTTCCACCCCTTCAACCAAACACACATGAGGGAAAACCAAATATTTTCTATCCTCTCACTTTTCCATCCTCTCACTTTTCTATATATGAAAGCCCATGAGAATTGGGAAAAGGTATGACAAACATGCAATGCTAATTATTATTCCATTAAGATATAGCCAAAATCTAGTATCGCTAACTTAGACATCCTCGAGAGTCTAATTTCTCAGTGACATTGCTTGATTATTGAGAAGAACTAAGGTTTAAACTTCCATTCTCTATTGTTGTAAGCTATAACGATCGAAATATCCAAAAAATATACACTACTTCGGCATCGAAGAGTCTCCTCCTGACCCCTAGCGGATCACTTTGCAATTGTTACCCACTATTTTCCAAGTGTTTATGGATCAAGGATCGAGTTGTGCAAACAATTGCATCAAAATTTTGAAATGATTATATGAATAAAATTTTTTAGATAATTTTCAAAATTAATTGGAGACTTTTTTTTTTCTTGTCTAATTCACAATTACTAATACAAACACTTTAAAACAAGTCAAACCAAAAATCTTTCATCTAAAATAGTCCAATATATCCATTTACGTAACGTTTAAAAATAGTTCAATATGCTAAAATTCCACATCAACAACTCTAAGTTCAAAATATTGAATGGTCCACATAGTCAAAATAGTTCACCATTCTACTTAACTTAAGAATGAGTAAAAATTAATAATAGTTCTTCGAGTAAAATATCTAAAGTTTTTAAATTGAACTTAACCATACGAGATGGTATATCTTGTTTTGGGTGTATGTGTCATCTCTCTCACAACAGGTGGGTTCCATATATTTGTAAGTCTTACAATTGTGTGAGACCTACCTGCTGTGAGAGAGATGATATATACATCCGAAATAAGATATAATTTTGACAACCATGTAGTTGCATTTACCAACTAAATTTAATTATTTTTGAAAAAATAACACTGGTTTTATTGCATTCGTCAATATAATAATGCAGCCGAATTCAATTGAGAAATCTGAGATATAAAACCAAAAGAAACGGACGATGTGGGCTTAGTTCTCTATTGTTTTTCTGGGCCATATTTTTCTGAGCTTGTTTTATCTTGTGAGCTGACAAGTAGGACTGATAACACGATTGTTATGTGCCGAAATGTTGGGCCAAACTGTTTAACCCACCAGCCTATTTATTAATTAGTTCTGGAAAAAAAAAAAAAAAAAAACAGTAAAAAACTATTTTTCTTTTGGACAACAAATTTGAAACTAAACAAAAACAAGAAAAAAGAAAGAAAAAGAGAGAAAGTTGAAGTGAGAGAAGGTCCACCTAACTAACCCTCAGGCCCCAGCTAGCCAGCCAACACGACTTGAACGTTGATGCCCCTCTCTCCGTTCCCCAGTTCCATCGTTCAAAATCGTCGTTGCTCTGCTCAATCCCTATTGTTGAATTACCTCTCTCAGCTCTAGAGAGAGAGAGATAGAATAAGAGTGTTTCGGAGAGAGAGAGAGAGAGAGAGAGAGCGCCATGATAACGCGATCGAATCTGGCGGAGCAGTTGAGGGAGTACCAGATTCGATCCAAGCACGACTGGGCCTCCGTCTCCTTCTTCTCCTCCACCACTAACCTCCCTTCTTCAAGGTATCTCTTTTTCTTTTCTTTTCTTTTGCGTTACGTTTCTGCAATTCTTGCATATTTACGTTGTTTTCTTGGCTCATATTTGGGATCTACTAGCTAAGAAATCTGGTATGGAGCTGATTATTCCTTTTTAATTGCGTTTCGAATTTTCAATTCGATTAGGGTTTTGGGAATTTGGGGGTCGTTTTATCAACGGCTTTGAATGTGATTGAGAATTTTGATTAGAAATATTATGAAATTGGACGCGGAGGAATTAGTTATAATTTGACCTTTTAAAGGTTGTGAGGTCGATTATATGAGCTTTCCGTTTTTTCTTTTTGATGTGTTTGTTTGTTTCAAAATTATTTCCTTTTTATTTATTAGTTTTTTTTTTTAAAGAAAATTATTGCATTTATATTTATTGCTTTTTCAGAATTATTTATTTATTTATTTGACCTGGGATAAGAAACATATAAGTGCAATAAAAATTGAATCCAAATGGGAAACTGTAATTTTGAAAAAAATGATAATATATACATACACACACACACACAAAATGTAACACACATTCCATACATGTGTGTGGTATCTTAAGAAGCACGGACATGGACACGAGTACGGTTATTGAAAAATTATAACATGAAACGGCTAGTATGTCACCGATATGACACAGGTACAACACGAATACGACACCCTAAAAGAAGTGTTTGTGCTTCCTAGGTGGTATCTTGAACTCTATTCATAATACATCTGATGGGGACCTTTTATCAGCTGATCTCAGTTTGTGTCAGAGAAGCTTCTTGTTCTGCCCTGGATGATTGTGTTTTCACTGAACTATTTTTGAGATTCCTTTTCAACATTAGGGTTATATTAAGCATTGAAAAAGTTTTTTTCTAGGCAAAAATTGTCCACTTAATTTGAATGCAGAGATTACACGTGGTGGACTACAGGCTACAGCGATTGTGGGTGAAATGATGTTTAACATTGTTGAATGAAGAGAGAATGGAATTTGTTTTTGTTGGTGTTGGTTTTTAATGGAGGTTCTAATCTTGGTACTTGATGGTAGTTTTTTTAAGTAAGTTTTGGCCCAATGGGGATATTTGAATGTTTGCCTTCGCTTCATGAGACATGGTCTTCAAAAAATTGTGCGACACCCCTGGGGTTGTAATTGTTGGTAGTCTTTCCTGAGGAAGTTTTTAGATTTTGACAATGAAGATTTGTAGGCATTGGCTATCATCAGTATGTTTGATGAATATCTGTAGGAATCAATAAAAAATGATCTTGTTGTGTAGTAACTCACTAATTCGAAGTTTTGAACTAGAAAATAGTAAAGACAAAATAAAGAACATGCACACACAATAAAGACCAGAAGTTACGTGATTCAAAAAAACTAGCTACCTCCATGAAGAGGGAGATCTAACCCACTATATTCACCCAATCTCTTATGCGACCACCTCACAACAAAGAATCTGGCTAGGATTACTCTCTCTCTATTTCACTTTGTTCTCTAAGAGTATTCTCCTCCCTCCATTTGGGGAGCACCCTTAGGTCAAAGCCTCCAAGCCCTTTACATTACCTATATACAAGACTTTAAATCCTATTCCTTGGTGGAGAATAAATTGGTTTCCTTTTGTACAAAGAAAACCCCAAATAGCAACCAAGTCAACTTTTCTTCCACCCCAAGAAAACCCAAATGGGCAACCAAGTTGATCTAATTTAAAAACAAAATTTCACAGTTGACTCAAATACCATCAAGCAATCTTTCTTCTTTGTTGTGATAGCTCCACTAGCAAGCTTTTTTCAAGCAAGATGATCATCATTTGCACAACAACAACCAAACTTGCACACACCTATATCAACCAATTGCAAATTGGTACAAGATCTCCTATTGAACTACACTAGGATAAACCATAAGTTGTGATACCATTTGTTGTGCAATAACTCACGGAGTTGAATTGGAAACAATAATGACAAATGAACAAGTACACATAATAGAAACAAGAACTTACATGGTTTGACGAAGTGCTTACCTTCATGAAGGGGTAGATCTAATCCGGGTAGATCTAATCCTCTATATTTATATTCAACAAAGATTACTAGCACTTGACCCCTCACATAGCTGCCTCATAATAGACTCTTTGGCTGAAATTACTCTCTACATTCCACTTGATGTTCTTGTAAGAATTTTCTCTTTTCACCGTATTTAGTTCCTTTGGACTGAAATCACCAAACCCTTTATATAAGACTTCAAATCCTTTTCCTTGATTAACAATAAATATCAATTACTTTTTGATGAGGAATTGACTTTCCTTCCACACAAAGAAAACCTAAAAAGGTAATCAAGTCAATTTTTCTTCCTCACCAAGAAAACCCAAATGAGTAACTAAGTAAAAAAACAAGAATTTGGGACAATTTCCAATATGTCAAATTTGGGGTGGGCAGATGTCTCCAAGTTCCTTTTTGGCTTAATTTATGGTGTTGGGATACAATCCTGAAGGATGCTTTTCCAATTTTGTACTGTATAGCTGAAAATAAAGAGACTTTTGTGGTTGAAAATATGATTTGGAATGCTGGGGTTCTTCACTGGGATTTTTTGTATGTCAGACCTGTTAATGATTGGGAGGTAGGGATTTTTTAGTCTTTTATTGGTCTCCTCTACTCCATTAAGATTAGACTGATTAGTAGGGCTGAGGATGACTGGATATGTTGGATCCCCACTAGGAGTGGTACATTTGAGGTTAAAATCCTATTATAGGGCTCTAACTACAAGTCACTCCCCTTATTTTCTATGGAAAAGCATTTGGAAGGCTAAGGTTCCTTCTAAGGTAGTTTTTTTTTTTTTTCCCCACATGGACAGCAGCTCAAGGACAAATTTTTACCATGGGGAATCTTTGAAAGAGTATATGCCTTGTAACCCCAAGGGGTGTGGCGCATTGGTCAAGCGTACTTTGGGACGAGCCGTGAAACCTGGACGTCTTGGGTTTGAGCAGCCATGCATGCATTCACTCCCTTGGGGCCATCAGATTGGGGGAATTTAATTGCCCCTTGGATAATCTGAGGTGCACTTGCAGGAAACTCCTTGCCGAGGGCCTGTGCACCCCCAGGATTAGTTAAGTATTTGCTCTGGACACCTGGTGCCAATCAAAAAAAGAAAGAGTATATGCCTTGTTGATTGATGTTGCATGTGTGCGCATTATGGGGACACTGTAGACCATTTGTTACTTTATTGATACTATGCGCATAATCTGTGGTCTATGGTGTTTTGTCTGTTTGGTACACAATGGATGATGCCGAAGAAGGTGGTGGAGTTGTTGGAGTGCTGGCTTTGGCAAACATTATTCTGCTGATGTATAGAGAGCCATGCCTCATTGTGTGATGTGGACCATTTGGAGGGAGCGAAATCTTTGGACTTTGATGGGATTAAGCATTTGTCTGTGGAATTGAAATTGTATCTTTTGCAATCCATGTTTGGTTGTGTTGGCCACTTTAAGTGGCCAATCTTTTTCTACCATAGAGGGACTTTTGGATTTATTTTATTTTAGTTGAAGTTTTGTTGTATCCTTAGTACACTGCCTGCGTACTTGGGAATAAGTTTTTTTTTTTTTTTTTTGAATAAAGCATTATTACTTATCTATATTAAAAAAAACAATTTCCAACATATCTAAAACTAGAATTGAAGACACGTGCCTTGATTTCAACATTGGAATTGGTATGGTATATTTGGCAAATACTTTTGTCCTGTTAGATATTGAAAAATGTAAACATATGGGTCTATTAGTTACTGTACACTCAATCTATGACGAAAATATATTGTTTTGTGGAAAGTGTGCTGCTGCCGTCAATGCATGGCTAAATTACACAAAAACAAAACTGTTGCCTTTGTATGCTTCCGAGACAACTTGGTTTGTTTCTTTGAGACCTTATGTAGCACAAACTCTGTATTCTTTGGGGGTGAGGGCATTGGGATAGGTCATCTGAGTGATTCCTCTCAGTTTTTGGGAGAGATAGTGAAAGGAAGTTTGTTGCTGATCAAAAGATAAATAATATCAATAATTTCCTTGGATATTGGCACATTGGGACCCTGCAGTTGAGCCAAGTGAAGATGTTTGTTTTATTAGGTGGGCAGTTGGGCTAGTTGTACCATTTACATAAAAAAAAAAATGGTTGGCTAGTTACAGACTCTAATTATATTTGGGATTGAGTACTTATGTGGTTGGAGAGGTACTCTATTCGTGAACGAGACATATTTGAAAGCCTTGTAAATATTTATTATCTTGTTGGTCATAGTAGTTATATTGTGTTGAATTAGTACAACTCTGTCTCCTGTATGCCTCATTTTTATTTTTATTTTATTATTAAGCTCTAAACCCCAAGTAGCACAATGTTGATTGTTTGTTTGAATGATCATCTAGGCCCTTAAGTTCTTGCTTCCTATTCTCATCAACCTTCTATTAAGATATAAATATGTAATGATGTTCATGATTCAGGTTAAACCAGATTCTTGAGAACAAGTTTTCTTTGACTTCATTTTAAGTCTGTTCTTACGGAAACTAAAATAATTAGGGGAAACAAGTGTATATATAGGATGACGCATCTAGCATCATGTGAGAAAGTGGGCATTATTGATCATAATTTTATTGAGCACCTTGTCTTGAGCAACTAATGAGTTTGATAAATTTCTCAGTAGTTGGATTTTCTTGATATATTGTTGCTTTCTGGATGAGTTTCATTTTCCTTATTGGACTTATTGCATGAGTTCTTTCAATCTCTTTTTTAACTCTGTTCTGTGGATCAGTTTATGCAGTATAACATGACTCCTGATAGTATTCCTGCTTATTCCCATTTTCTATGGATGCAGGGTGGATGTTGTGATCTTTGTAATATGGGAACTTGTTATTCTAGCGTTCCTGGTTTTTTCAGCAGTTTCTCTATATTTTAGGCATATGCAACTCGCATTCATTCTAGTTTGCATCACAATGCTATTACTTTTATGTATGAAAGTTACAAAGCAAGTGAGATTGGCCAGGAAAAAGAAGCGAAGGATGCTTCTTCCATTGTCAATGTAAAACTATATGTAGTTGCAATCCTTTTTTAGGGTAACCCAACTTCGTTGTGTTATTTTCTTGACCATTGCTGGTCCAGCTTCTTTTTGGTTATTGGATGATGTAATCGCTCCTAAAGAAAGTTGATCAAGAATATAATGATGTGTTACTTCCAGCAATTCAAATCCAGATTTATCTGGTGCCCTGTATCAGTTCTTTTCGTCAGATAGGAAGTTGAGGTGTTATGAATTAATGAGAGTTCTAGTTGTAGTTACAACTTCTTGCTGCTATTTTTTGCTGTATACTGTATACACGGTGTAGTCAAAGCAGTTGCTTCGTAAAGTTGATTCATTTTCCCTGTTGAGTAACACTATTGAAGTTCCATACCCATATGTAATGAGACGACTGCTTGTTTTATAAGATAATTATGTTCGAGGTGGTTGTACTTTATGATTGGTTATTATAATATGAAAATAGTTGAGAAAGATTTGTGGCTATTCACTGTAATTCCTCTGGGAGAGAGCACGTAGCATTTTTTGTAGTGGAAGTTTGAAACTAAAATTTCCCAGATATTTGACTGTTTGTATAAAGATAGAGAATAAATTGGGTCCGGAGTTGGCGTAAAACGCTGAGTTTGGTGTAAAACGTTATGCCAAGTTGGCGTCAATGAGACCACGCCACATCATTATTTCAGTAAAAGCCAAAAACACCTTAAAGCAGACAACAACAGCACTCTTAAATCCCAAATCACAAACGCTGATCAAACCAAATTGAAAAATCTCCTTTGTAGCTTTGCTTTCTCTTGCCCGAACCTCCACCCCACCACACACCGACGCATATCGTCACACAAGTCACTGGATTTGTTGCTAGAGCTTGTAAACATGCCGGAGCTGCTGTGAGCATGGTTTCACGATTCCAAGGTTTGTTTTTCATGATTTGCGATTTTTTCCAGTTTGGATTTTGAATTATTGATGGTTTGGATTTTTTTTTTTTTGGGGACGTTAATAACTTGATTTGTTATGGATTTTTCTATATTTTAGTATCTTGAGCGGTGGAGAAGCGGTGACTACACAACAAAGATAGCGGAATGGATGGAGCTCCAGAAGCGAATGCAGATCTACAAGCTGGGTTCTTTGCCACCATTTTTGTTGATTTTTGCTGGAAACATAGCACTAGTGGACCACAGGTGGAACCAGCATGGTCTTGGTGGGGACAACCTTCATGGGTTGTGTAGAGATTTGCATCCTGGTCCAGTGGGTCTCTTGCATTAGAGTGGGAAAGGCGAGCCATGGGCTCGACTCGATGCTAACCGGCCTTGCCCTTTGGATGCGGTCACCATGTGGGCATCTTATGATCTGTTACAAACTCAGTTCGCTCTAGAGTCTTAGAAATGGTATAAAATTTTTTTTTGCCTTGGAATGGTGAAACCATGCTCACAGCGCTAGTTTTAAAAGAAGAATTGAATAAACAAGAAGGAAAGTACTTCAAAAAGCAAAGACACATTGGCAGACTTGATATTTACGTCATTGGAAATTTTTTTTTTTTTTAATTTGCAAAAGAAATACTGGTTTTATTGAAATAAAGAGATGGCGTGATCTCATTAGCTGGTATAAATCACTGGTTTTACACCAGCTCGTGACCCAATTTATTCCCATAAAGATAATGATTGCATGGAATTGACAAGGAAACCTTGCAATTGGTAGTAAGTCATCGAATAGCTGATTTTTTTATTATATCTCACATAGTGCTTAGTGATGCAAGACGTTTGATTGATGTTAACTTGGGCCATAATAAGAACACTTTATCCCATCAGGCCATTGGCACGTAATTCATTACATGACGAGTAAGGAAGTGCATAGACACTTTACAATCATCCTAGTAAGTTACACGAACATTGCTATTTCTGCTTATACACACATTGGAGGCTCTGAGAGGCCTCTACCACACTATGTAGTAGGCCAAGAGGTCACTTTTGAAACCCAAGAACAAGGTTTAGATTTCATACTATTCCCTCGTTACTGCTTATTGGGGCTTGAAGAAGTGGATCTCTATTCCAATGGTCACTATAACCCAAATTGCTCCACCGAGAACTAGAACGCTGAGAACTATTCCCATGACTCCTAATGCCCAATTGAGGAACCAAATTCCACTATATTTCTGGGGTTTCTTGATCATTATCCACATGAAACATGGATATGCTAAGGTGATTGGAAGCGCAACCCCTCCCAGCAATCCAGCCAAACTTGGCAAGAATGGTAGTGCCACTGCAATGAAAAACGCAAGACATCCAAAGAAGGCTCGGAAACCCGAGCGGAGCCACCATGGACAGGGCTTGTTCCTATTGCTAGTATATCTCGCCTCTAGATTGTCAAAAACTGGCATTGCATATATTTGGAATGAACTTAGACTGTTAATCACTACGATCAAGCTTGTCAATCCTAGGAGAAATTTTGATGTGTCATCTCCGTGATATTTTTGCAAAGCTCTTAGCATCCCTCCATCTGGAATCTGGCAATAAAGCAGAATTAGTTTAGTCATGATTGGTTAGTCTAAAAGAAAGAAAGAAAAAGAAGATGATTAGTGTTTGAAGTTTGAACTTTCAACAGCAGCCGAAGTGTGCCAGTAGTGAGTCAAAGCACGAGCTAGCCATGTTAGGTTTAAGCTCAGGCCCGACAAAAATGTTCTGAGAATTGCACTAGAAGGCAGCAGAAAAAAGAAGAAGGTGCTTACTAAATTCCCATAAGCCCAATAGCCGCCAATTGCTATTGGAAACAGACACATTGCGATGATTACATATGCATATTTCACTCCTTTCCACATTGGAACACGGGATGGGTGCTTCGCGCTGGAAGGCATGGTTCCCTGCAATCAATGACAATCAGACTACTATAGCAAAATTTTCCAAAATTTATTTGGCTAGTAAATAGAAACTACTTTTTTTGGTGGCGTGTATAATAGTTTGTGTGCAATAAGTTTAGTATGTGTTTGGATTCACGGCTGTGTTTTCAAACGCGCATTTTTTTCATTTTCTTTTTCTTAAAAGCCGCCGTTATTGACTTTTAGAGACAAAATTTACTGTTCATAAATAGTGTATATACTGTTCACGTACTATGCATGCACTGTTTATATATTTAAAAATATTAAAAATGGGTTCTACGATACTATTTATACATTAAAAATTATTTTGCTGCAGTGTTTTCAGTTTTCAGTTTTCAATTTCAGCAAAAATAAATTATATCCAAATGGTGCCTTAATCTATCTGTAATTATGTGTTTTACGCTCAAAACATGGTCAAATAAGTCTATTCAATCCTGTTTGTGAAAAAAAGGGTGGAAGTGTCCCAATTCCCTAACATTTCTTTGGTTAATTTACCTGTATTTCTAGGACAAGATTGTGGCCTCTGAAAGAGAAGGCGATTATCCCAAGCGCATTGAAAATATTGAAAAATCTTCCCACGTTGAATTTTGTATCCTGTGGCTGTGGAACATAGGAGACGGCCATGGGCCTAGTTTTGCTTACAGAGACCACCCATATGATAGTGCAATAGCTAATGGCAGTGATTGCTCCGATTAGGGAAACTCCAGCAATTGAATTCAGGTTGGGAAGTTGAGCAAGAACAACTGCACAGCATGTGAAAACAACGTACCACTCTACAGTTGAGAGTGAAAATACTTTGCATGCGTCTCCACAAAGGATTTGGAAAAATATTTTCATGGTCCCACCTCCTATCATGATTAGTGTAACACAGGTCCCACCTGATAGATACATGGTTGGAAATAGCGCAAGCAGTTTCCCTCGCTTCTCACCTGTTTTATTTACATACATTGATTTTAGAAAATTTTAGTTTGTCAACAAAAAAAAATGACAAAATAAAAGGAAAAGAAAGAAAATAAATAAAGCAATTGATGTCTTCCACACTTTATTGTCAACTTATTAAGTACATTTTACTATTTATAAACTTGGAAATTATCTTTCTTTCACATTATAGATTGCTTAATTAGGTGAGCTACAAACTTCTCAAAAAAAAAAAAAAAAAAAGGTGAGCTACAAACTTTTTCAACAACTAAAGAGAAGAATAAGAAAAAAAAATTCTACCAAGAGAAAAACAGAAAAAAAAAGGGGTACTTTTTCAACACATTCCACATGCAGTGATGTGTAAGTTTAAGCATATCACATACAACGACAAGAGCTTTGATATGATATGCATGGTACTGCTCAAAAATCATAACAAGTGGCAGCAACATTATGGTTCTGATGATATGTGGTGTTGTGGATCCTCTTTTTGTTTATTTTGGTCCTACAAAATACTTTTTGAAAAGGAATGATCGAGATAAAATTTGAAAGATGTCATTGATAAGCAGCAGTGATGTTTAATAAATCAATACCTCCCCATATCCACTCCAAGATCAAATTTAAAAGATGTCATTGTTAAAAACCAGTAATGTTGACAATTGTCTGTCTCATCATCTATCAAATAAAAGAGTTACTGTTTAAGACATTTATAAATCCTTTATCATCGGATAGGATCGAAAAAAGAAAAAAAAAAAATTGATGTACATTATGTAATTCCAATTTAAGTTAAAGTTCGTTTGGGAAGTTTGTTAGGAGAAAATAGGAGTAACAGAATATAAAATGAATATGTCAAGTATATTCTACCTATTTATTGTGTGAAATTAGTAGAAAATAATGAAATGACTATGATGTCATTCCTATAAATAGAATCTCTAATAACAACTAGAAAAAGTACATCATACCATTTTATTCTTTTAACATCTATCCATTATATATCATTATGTTCCTTTACCATTTATCCATTTTATTCTATTTCATTCTTTTATATAAAACAAATGGCTAAATATAAATATATTATATACATTCAAATTTATGGATCAATTTGAGTTGCACATAATTCATCTTCACTCATATGACTTATCATAAAAAAATTCTATCTTCATTCTTATTATCAAGTCAAACGTGAAAAATTCAACAGTTTGTTTGCTTTGGTGAAAAACACTTTTTTTTTTAATGTGTATGTGAATGTTTTAATGTTTGGTAGACGAAAAAATGTAAGTCAATTAAACTTTTTTTTTTAAGGTCATCTTTTTTTGTTTTTGAGAGAGTTTTAACCTTTTTCCAATGGTTACACAATTTTTTTTTTTTCAATTATTAATTAAGTTGACTTGTTATAGTCAATATATAATGAAAGTGATGTTAAAAATCAACTAGTAATTTTGTTACAATCCTAACAAATCATATTTGTAATTGTGAAATTATGTTGTGTCATTTGTATTGATTATATTGATTTTTATCAAACTCGAATACAAGGCGCTGCATATACTAGTAAGAGTACTTTGGCTTTTCTGTTGTGCTCGTGTATCAGAGGCAACACAGATATGACATGTATCGGCCTAGTATCCCGTCTAGTGCTTACATATGCACTGGATGGAACCCTAGCCTAGTAGTAAAAATACGATGTTGCATACCAAAAGCCTCCATAGAAAGGCGGAGATATCGGCTGTAGCGTTTGCCAGAGTCTGATTCATGTAGTTGAATCAGTAACCACAAGGTGTACATCTGCCATATGAAAGCAAGCGAAAGACATATAATCCCCCATGTCCTGCAATAAAGATATATAGGAGCTTTCCTTAGAAGTTAAAGCCGGCACTAAGCCACACCAATATAAAAATAGTAGCAACTTTTTGATAGATTATGACCGGTTATTGTCCCTTTTATATCTACTCATCACAATCAACCAGAGTTGTATCTATTTTTTTTGTGTTACTAGATTTTTAATAAATATAAGATATAACTTACCAACCAAGGGTTTTGAAAGCTAAGGGAAGAACAAGGGCTTGAACCCCGATTCCAGAACATAGTGTGTGAAATGCTGAGTAGTAAGCGTTACCGTTCCTTGACTCCGTGATGGGTAGCCAAGCATCCTGTGGGTCAAGCTTGGTGAAGTGCCCAACTTCTTCCAAGTAACCTTGCATGCTTATAATGGCCTTTTTCATAGGGCTCGCTAATGGAGTACTCATAAAACGGGAAACAAATGGACTTTTAGGGGTCTTTGGTACTGAATCAGGAAGTGGTGACCGAGTCATTGACGGAGTTTCCGCCTCTCTCCCTTTCTTGGTCACCGGGCTCATGTTCACCTCCACAACTTCACCCATAATTGCCAACAAGCTAGTAATACAGAATATTAATACAGATTCACTCACTCTCTATAATGGTGCTAGTGTACGATAAAAATCTGTAATGGTTTGTGATGTCAGTGATTGAATATATATATATATATAGGGGGAGAGAGATAGAGAATCTGAGGGTGATCGAAGTATGTGGATGCTGAGTAGGTCAGGGGTACGTGGGGACGCTTACGTGGAGCATTACGAGGGCCAATAATGACAGAAGAAATAAAGTAGAACTTTGACCGTCCCTACAAATGCTTGTGGGCTTATCTACCATAAAGAAAGCACACCTTATTGGAGTTTCACACTTTTTGAACCTTGTCCTGTTTAATAATCGTATGCAGCAGCCACCCCACCACTGCAATCTACTTTTGGTAGATAAGAACAGTTTCCTCAACAGTTCCTGTAATCTACTTTTGTCATATAAACTATGGCAAATGTTAACAAGCACGCCCGCGCTTGTTAAGATTGCACTAACGTGGATTCTATTTAATAAAAAAATTGAAAAAAAAAAAAAAAAAAAAAAAAAAAAAAGAAGACATAAAATTGACCCCCAATTTATTTTAATATATTTTTTCTTTCTATGAAGTTGGCCCCACAACTTAAAAATTGCAAAAAAATGACATAAATATACAATAAAGCTGCAAAAACAAGAACAAAAGTTGTAGGTAATGGGCAACTTATGGTGCCCGTTAACACAACCCATAAACTATAGCATTCCCATCATTTGTGGGTGTTGGCGTTTACTTCGATGCTAAAATTAAAATTATATTTCAAGAAAAGGTTGCCCGGAGGATTTGAAATGGTATCTTTTGATAAAACTTACTAAAAATTATATCTTTTAATAAATACAATGCAAATAAGTTATCGGAAATTATAGTATCTAAAAGGACACCAAGAGGTAATTTTGACTTTGAAGTAATCTTAAAAGTGAAATTTGACTTTGAGTTCCTAGGTTTTGGGTTTGAAATTGCCTTAACGAAGAGTATGTTATCAAGGTACAATTGCATGATACTAATTTGAGTGCAAAAAGTATAAGGAGATAATATTTTTTATGAAAAACTATATAATACTCCTCACATGAATAGCAAATCCTACTTGTAGGAGGGGCATTGGGGAAAGGGCTAGCTTCGTTTAAGAAATGTCCCAATGTTAGAGCAATTGTATCAGTTCAGTTAAAATTTTCTGTTTATTTTACACTAAGATCCTATTTTTTATATTTTACACCATCACTTTTCCAAAACACCAACTTTAGATTGTCTATTCTAAAAATTTATTTCAATATAAAATTTATTTTTCATCATTTTTTATTACACTTTCAACCTTTTCTCTCCACCTCTCTCACAGCTACCACCACTAGCCACTGCAATGACCACCACCACAACCAATACAAGACATACAACGGCCACTACCACAGCCACCACCATAACCACCACAAGGCATATAACATCATATTAGCTAGACATGTTGAAGCAAACCCCAAACCATGCCTTACACCCATAGCAACACAAACAACAAATCCAAGGAAATCTCAAATCAAATCCACCATACCCATTCAAATTTCATATTCACAGAAACCAAATACATTTGAAATCAAAATATAAAAGAAGCACATGCAAGGAACATCAAATCTTAACAACCAAATCTAAATCCCTAAACCCATAGGTTAAACAAAGAGAATCTAAATCCCCAAACCCACTAATCAAATAAAGAGAAAATAGAAGAAGAACGTCAATAACCATTGCTGTAAATCACCGTGGTTGTGGTCGTTGGGTTCAACTGTCACTAAACTCGGTGCAAAGCAAATAAAAGGAGCAAGATTGAACGAAAGTGGGTGAGATCGAAGAGGCTTTGTGGTGAGGAATGAAGAAAACCACGGTGGCGGTAGCAAGTGGTGCGCGACAGTGAGAGAGGACCAGCTATGGAAGGTTTGAGAGAGGGAAATTGAGAGAAAAGAGAGAGTGAGTTTCTAAGATAGAAAGAGAAAGAAAGCGATAATAGTGAGGTTGTGAGGGTTCCAACACAGGGAGAGAGAAAAAATGAATAAAATATTATTTACAAAGCTACAGTAATTGTGTATATTTACACGGTTACTGTAACAGATGTGTATATTTACAAATTTATACACCTACTGATGTGGGTAGTTTTAGGAGGATATGTATAAATTTGACCACTTTTGTATTATACACACACTGGTGTGATTGCTCTTAGGCCTATGAAAGCCTCACCGAAGGATAAGGCTCATGGAGACGATATTCGACCATTTTGAACCCACAAATTCCTCAAGGTCTTGAATCACAGCCAACTTGAGCTCCTAGTAGCACATCTTGAGAGGATTGAAATCAAGGACGATGGAGAATGACTAAACTCCGAACAGAGGCTCCCTAGTTGAAGTTCTTGATATCTCTTGATAAAGGATGTCTCTTGGTCGAGAGTAGATCCCTTGGTCTCATAGTGTGGGTAGATTGTGATGGAAGAAAATTTGTGCCTCCACGTTTATCATTGTCAACAACTAAAGCCACCTAGCATTAATTGCTGAATGGCCCATATGAACAGTAAGGGTGGCAAGATTTATGCCTATAGCCCTCCTGTTGATCTGATGATGGCATGGATGTTTTGACATTATCCACTATCATCCTTAACTTCTCTTGGGGGGAAAAGGTTCCAATCCCACCTATAAGATGCAGTGATTTAAGTTAGATTCCATAAGAATAATTAAAAGATTTAATTGGAGGCTTAACGACTTAAAACACAATGATTTACAAAGTAACTATAACCATTGACATTGTTTCACTATGGGTGATTTAATGGAGTTAAATGTAATTTATTAGAGTTTTGAGATGATTTAATAATCATATAGAAATCTAGAGTGCAACTATAATTTTATAGTAAAATAAATTATGGTTAATGACAATTTTGGGTCTGTTGTTAGTTGGCAAGAGGCCCAAGGCCTATTAGAGCTAGTGTTTTTATTTCCCTTTGGTACCACTTCAAACCAAATTCTAAAAACCCAAGTAAGCTGGATAGTTGATCCATTATATGTTAGACAGATAGAAAGTATTTGTTTAGTTATGAAAACCCTAGACATAATGCACTACACATTTAATTAAGTAAAAAGAGAGATGTTTTCTCTTTTTTCTTTAATATATAGGTTTGCTAGAGGAGGGAAAATCATATTTTTCCAAGTCCTCCTAGGAGAAAACACCTAAGATTTTGATCTTAAGCAAGATAGCCCAAGTTCTTGGAAAATTATATGGTCATTGAAGTGAAGATCAAGGAGATTCCAAGATCAAGTTGTAGGGATTTCAAATATGCTTCATTGATTCAAGATTTCTTGGTGAGTATTTCAAAGTAGATTCACCTAAGGAATGAATCTCTAAAAATTCAAAAGTATGTCTGTTCTAGCATCATAAAAGTATATATTGGTTTTGTTTTTTGTTGCACATGATTTGTATGAGAATGATTTTCCAACACCTTTCACATAATTGTGGGTTAATTTTATTGATTGAATTTATGGTGAGACAAATTATTCCTGTGAGATGAAGGAATATGCATTTATTATACCTTCATAGTATTCTATAATTTTCTAAGTACGACATTACTGTACTCTCGAATTATTATATAATTACTCCATTTTTCACATATATTGTAGTGACCTATCATTAAGACCAACCTATCAACCCTAAAATAGAAAGAATTGAACCAAACATCCAGTACTAGGCAAATATATGAGTTTCCATAAAGATATTCTAGTAGCTTTACAAGATCATTAACATTAAAAAATTTGTAAGATATTGTTAATTAGCATATTGTAATATGGGAAAAATTCACTAACATATATTGAACATAAATTGAATTCATCATTAAAAATAAAATGATCTCCTCTTTTATGCGCTATTCTATCAATATCAAATCAGCAGAGAATTGAAAAGATTAGAAATTATGTCTTGAATCAAAATCATTAGTTCAATTACACATGGAATAGGTGTTATGCACCCCATGATGCCCATCTCATGATTCTACTCCATTTTGACTTATTTCAATTTTTTACTCATTAACATATAATTTGGGCTATTGTCAATAATTTTCAGGGAAAATCCTTTTTGAGTTTTGAAAATATTGTGTGGCTTATACACTATCTTTGTTAACATATGGGATATGTTATTGTACTTCCATGACGAAAATCCAACAGAGTACATTGATAGGGTCTCACATTTGTGTGTATGATAGGCATTAGCAGCATTCTGTTCTTGGTGAACTAATGTGCACAGTAGCTTTCTATATGGTGCATGTTGTATGCGCAATAAGACCACACATCACTAATTGATGTGGGTAAGGCATTCAATAGGTGAATCAATGCATTAAAAGCCTGCTTGGTTAGGGTGAAAACTAAGAGGATAGAAAATGAGAGAGGAAAAATGTGGGGGAGTTATGTTTGGTTGGGAGAGGAAAAAGGGAAGGGGGGGGGGGGGAGAGGGGAATTGGTAGGGCCCAAGAATTATCCACATGGGCCCACCAAAATGTAATCTCTCAAAATTATAGAGAAAACACGAGAGAAATTGTGACTCTTACTTCATCCAATGATAATTACTTTTCTATCCCTTATTATAACTACTTATTGCAACATCTATGTCCTCTCTTTTTTCAACCACCAAAATGTAATCTTGTTCTTTCTTTTTTGAACCACATGGTCAGTCTCTTTGTAATTTAAAAAAAAAAAAAAAAAAAAAGTCTGTCCAATTCTTTTTTTTTTTTTTTTTTAAATACTGGAAACATTTTCATTATGATGTTTCCATTTTTTTAAAGAAAAAACCTAATTGTTATATTTAAAAAATATAATAATATGTGTAAATGAGTAAAATTTTATAAATTTATTTTAGTTGATAACAAGAAAATTTTGTCTTTTTAATGATTAAAAAATTACTTCTTGTATATTATATAATAAAGGCATAAAAGTAAATTTATATAAACTACATTTTCTCATTCTTTCCCCCTCAACAAACAAAAGGAGTTTCCCATCCCCCACAACATACTATGTGAGAAAACTAAAATCTCTTTTGACTCTCACTTTTCCATCCCCTTCCCAATTTCTATCTTTCCATTTTTCCATCACTTCATCCATATGAACTCTATATATGCTCTTGTGAGTCTATGACAAGCATACACATATACTTGTGAGTCCAAAAATACACACTACTAGTGATTTCTCCTCTTTTAGTGACTATGAGTATCTCTTGTGTGTTGAACAATTACACTTTGTTTGGATTGAGTAAAAAAGGAGGAAGGGAAGAAAAATTTAGGCTTTTTCGTTGTTTGGGTTATAGGGAAAAAAGAAGAAAGAAGAAAGAAGAAATGCTAAAAAGGGAAGGAAAATTTATTAATCAATGTCCACATTTTCTTTCCATCCAATTTGGGCAGAAATGGAGAGAAAAGCCCAATAAACAAAAATTTTCGCACAATTGTTGACTTTTAAGGGCTTCAAAATTACTTAAATACCCATAAATTTTTATTGCTTTCTTTACTTTATCAGGGTATAAAAATAAAACATATGTTTCTTTCCTTTTCTCTCATTTTGCAAACCAAACAAAAGAAAAATAAACATATGCTTTTTCTCCATTTCCCTTCATATTTTCAAAGACATAGGAGGGTAACATTTTACTTTCCCTTTCTTTATCATTTCCTTTCCCTGACTCTTTTTTTCTTTCTTTTCTCTTCACCAACTACAATCAAACACAATTTTATTGTTTTGATTCACAAACATCAAAAAAAAAAAAGAAAAAAAAAATTTACGCGGATCCTTTTTAAAGGAAAGCAAAGTGTCAAACAATATTTTTCGAAGTTTTAGTTTATGCAAAATTACATAGAATCATGAATTTTCATTTATGTATCTTAATCATCTACAGATATTTGTTTTATATTCAACTAAAATAATAACAAAAACATAGGTAAATTTTGAAAATTCTCTAGAATTACTATATGGAGGAACTATAAACTTTGTTGTATTCTAAAGACAATTTGCCAGTAACATGTAACCAAAATCTTATTGAGCGGACAAACATTGTCTTAAAGACACTGATTCAATTCACCTCAAAGATAATATTTAGTTTAATTCATCTTCTTATTTTTATCCTATTTTGTAATAGTTGTTCATAAGTTTTGCCTTCCTCCTAAAGTACAGCTTAAGTACATTAAAGTATTATGACTTAAGTATGACAAAATTAAGCTACAATATCTAAGGAACTATCTTAGAGTTCTCAATTAAATTCAACCACACGTTTGCATTCGCCATTGTAGTATAAATAATAGTATTATTTTTTAAGGATAATTAAATTCAAATATGTGACCTGTTGACTGACAAATAATCACATTGTTGAATTTAATTAAGTAGTTTGAGGTGTAGTGAAAGGAATTTTACCCAAGTTCTGTCATTTCTCCTTTATGAACCATGTTGGGCATGACTTCAAGTGAAAAGAAGATCATCATTTTAGTATTCGCCTTTCACATTGTACCTCATGGGACAGTCTAATGATATCACACCATTCTACAAAATGTAGGACTTACACCTGTAGAATCTACACATATTGGGACAGAAAGGTCTTATAAGGGCGCCCCATAAAATAATTTTCCAGGCACTTGGACTTGGAAGACACTAGCAAGTTTAGATGACTTGCATCACCTTTGCACTCTTCCTACAGCACGCACAAAGTAAAATTTCATAAAATTTTTCTCAACTGTGTTTCAATTAAGGGTCTGTTTAGGATCTACTTATTTTATTGAAGTTGAAATTTTTTTACTGAAAGTACTGTAGATAAATATAAAAGTTAGATAAAATAGTACAGTGGGACTAATAAATAGTAATAAAAAGTATAATAAGACCCATAAATAGTAACAAAAATAAATTAAATAGTAAATAAGTTAACTTTTTAAACTAGAGGCAAATGCAAACTAAACCTTCCTCTCCTCTTCCTGACCCCATCTGCTTTTAAATTTCTTTTGTTTGAATAATTTCATCTCTTCTATCAGCTGATTGGCAGTCAATACTATTCCCTAAAAGGCATGTGCAGTTGTTTGTGTAGGGACCCATGAAGAGAAAGATTCCATTGTTTGAACTTTAAAGCTACAGCAACAGGTCTACTATATTGACAGGGCCTTGAAGTCACCAATTTAGCGAGGGATTGGATTGCAATTAAAATTATAAATTATTTCACTGTTCAGTTTATTTTTATTATTATTTATGGATTTTATTGCACTTTTTGATATCATTTATAAATCTCATTATACTATTTCAGCTAACTTTTACCTTTACTTTCATAAAAAAAAAAAAAAAAAAAAAAAAAAAAAATTCAATTTTAACAAAATAAATGGATTCCAAACAACTCCTAATATTTAGCTGAGTGGCCTACAAGGCGATTTAAAAAAAAGGCCTTGCATTTAGGTAGTGCCATGAAGAGGACCCGTTTGTATTTTCAATGGTTCCCTTTTTGAAAGCTGCTTTAGACTATTGTTGTCCTTCACCATCCAGCTTTTGTCTCCTTATCCTTTGGTGACATAATGGTCTTCCAACATTACAAAATGTTATTTTTACACCTTCTTTACTTATCAATAATATTTGTGCCTCTAAGATTTTAAATCAATAAAAAGGAAAGACAAACTAACAGTGCCGACAAAATTAGAATGCGATGAATAAGATAGTATTTTTCATGATTTATAAAGACTTAGTGTGCGTTTGGATTGAAATAAAAAATTAAAATTATTTCATTATTTAGCTTATTTTTGCTACAGTGGGGCCTGAGAATTTGGCAACCCCAGCCCATTTCACACCCGGCCTAAGGCCTACGCCGAGGAGGGAGGAATGTTCAAGGACGAACAATGAAGGCCCAAATTGCTAAGAAATGCTGCCGAGGACGATCTTGTCCTCGGCCAGCCGGGATTATAGAAAGGAAGAGTAGTACGCCAACAGGGGCGGCCTCCCAGAGCATCCCAAAGGAAAGGACAAGTACAATGAGACAATCACAAGAGCATGGGGCGCAATTTAAGGAGAAGCTGTCACTTTCGCATTAAATACCCGTAGCTAACCTTCTGGCCTTATTAATGGGGAAAATACCCTTAAACAGTGTTGGCTAGGCCACTGTAATCCACAGAAAGCTAAGGAAGGTGGCTGATGGGACAAACACTCAAGTAGCAGCTTACACAATCAACAAGTGGAGGGCCAAGATCAGCTGAAAGGGGGTATATAATGTAAGAAATCTTTCGGGAGAAGGGGGGAAGAAGAAGCAGAAAACACTGTAGTAATTCATATGATCTGAGGAGTCTTTGTAACTAAGTGTTGGAAAAATAATAAGAACTAAAAGCTCCCCAATGGAGTGCCGAGTAGAGAATTTCACACTTTGAGTCTATTCCCGTACTATCTAATCCACTCATTACCACGTTTAGTTGTTGTAATCCTCACTAAGGCCTAGTTCTTAAACCTATTATCTACAAATTTATTGTATTGGGCTAGTTGGACTTGAGTCCACTCGTCCAAGAACCAAAGTACTCAAATCTAGTCCCTACAATTGGTGCTGTCTGTGGGAAGAATTTGTGCGTTAGTGTGTGCGACGGACAATCATGGTAAGGCCGAGCTCCCATCAGCAAAGGTCCCTATAAGGGTCATTTTGGCAATGGTGCATGCCAAACGGAAGTTCCCCCTTTGTTTCCAAGAGAGTACACGCAGTTGTTGCCGCAACTTAGCCTCCGCTCAAGTATACACTCCGGAGTATTGACTATGCGGGGAGGACTACTAGATGAGGGACAATCCTAAGGGTTGGTCGTCGGCCCTCCTGCTTTTGGAAAATCAACGCACGCTGGCAACATCCATTGACGATTGCGTAGCTGGCGACGTAGAGCATATGGTCATGTTCTTGATTGTTCCCGCAGTGTTAGCTCATTTAAAATTAGCAGCGGAACGCTACCATCGGTTTCGTTAAGGTTGGGGTGACAATCTCTCGTTACCGTTAACAACACCAACTCTAAGTTCCATGAGAGGGAAAAACAACAACACACTCGCTCATGAAGCAATTATCACAAAGAAACGAAAGATTTAGAGAGTAAAGTAAGTAAAAAGTAAAGCCACATCTTTATTAAATAAAGGAAAAGTATATCATACACCAAATGGCTTAGGCAGGCTTGTTTTAAAGCTAACTATAACAATAGATACTTAGGCAGGCTTGTTCTAAAGCTAACCATAAAAAGAAAGGCCGAGGCAGTCTTGTTTTAAGGCTACCAACAGCAACTGAGCCCGTATGGATGGAATCGGCGATGAGAAAGAAGAAGAAGCAGAGGCACCTGATGGCCCCATCCTAAGATGTTCCCTTGATTCTCTCCCGGTTTCATAATAATTAGGCATTGAAGGCGGCAACACTGGGGCATCAACCGTTCCACAGTCTTGCAAGCTTCCACCGACAAGTGAACTGGACACGAATCACTACCAGCTTGAAGGGCGGGCAAATCCGCGCATTGGAAAGGAATATTATACCTCTCGCGAACCTTTCTCCTAACTGCAAGATGCCCTTCTATCAAGGTGAGACTCAAACTTTGTCGCACCGAAAGGTTGATGTGATCTATGCCTGCTTCGGCTCTCGGCTAAAGGAGGAGGGTCTTCTTTCTTGCGCGATTGAAAGGAGGGAACGTATTTGGCCTCTGTTTCCTCCGCCCTTACTGCATCCTCTAGGATCGGAGCGGCATTCTCGGCTTCCTTGCCCTTGCCCTTATCCGGGCCCATCCCATTTCCCTAAGCCTTGATTACAGTCTTGGCAAGGTCCTTAGAGATGCCCAGAATGTGGAGAACTTAAAGTTCCTATTGAACTCAAGGATTTGTAAAATGTGAGAGAACGGTTCCCCCAAGGCGCCTTATATAGAAGGCAAAGGTCGGTGGAAATTAATCCCCGCCCAATTTCCAAAGAAGCCACCAACCGCTGGATCTGCGTTAATCCACAAAGACATTAATGAGGACGCGCCTTGCGTACCGAAACGCCAAGCACGCAACTTGAACAGCCAAAAGACGCCTCGTAATTAGAAGTGGCGAAAAAGTGGCACGATGGAGCTCCTATCATACACGAGGGGGGGGGGGGGGGGGGGAAGCTAGGCCACCCATGTCCAGGCCAGTGTTAGGCCAAGGGCCTAGTCCATGAAAGAATCCCTCCTCGACGAAACAAGCTCAAGGCCGTTATCACTCTCAGGGCAAGTTTCCAACACCGAGGACAAGTCCCTTTACTTCAAGAAGAACCGAAGTGCTCAAACCCAGACCCTGCAACTACTATTTATGGGCTCTACTGTACTTTTTGACACTATTCATGAGCCCAACTGTACTATTTTAACTAACTTTTACCTTTATTTATAGTACTTTCAGTAATAATTTTTCAGTTTCAGCAAAATAACCGGTATTTAAACACACTGTTGGGGTTGCCAAACTTGTCAGTGATGGGCTTCCCAAATGTTGAAATCAAGACGATATGATATAATTTTAGGTTGCCAAACCTGTCAACTATCACCTTCTTTGTGTTACCTTCCCAATGTCCAACTCTTGGCTCCGGCTAAGATTTAATCCATCTCCTTACTTTGCATGCTCGAATGCCACTATGGTCACGTCTAGATAGAAAAATTACAAAAAATTACCTTTTGAATGGCCACTTCTATCCTTTTTCCTTGCTTTGTAGGCTCGGTCTTAGCAAGTATAAAGCTATGATGGTCACATCTAAATAGGAAAACCGCCTTCAGCCATACTAGTATTGGTTGTGCTAAACGTGAAATTTTAGCACACTAAGTATGTGTTTGGATAGCACTAAATTGTGTGTTGCATTTTCTCTTTTTTTTTTTTTTTTGGTCACCTGCAGCAGGGGACAGCGGCTACTGTTCATAAACAGTAGCCGCACTTTTCCTACTTTTTCGTCACTTTTATCACATTAGTGGGTCCCGTGCACTGTTCACGGGACCCACAAATCTCACTTTTTAGCAACTTTTTCATTTAAAATGGGTCCTATGGCACTATTCACACATTTAAAAATTATTTTGCTACAGTGTTTTCAGTTTTCAGTTTCAACAAAATAAGTTCTATCCAAATGGACCCTAAATACCAAAAAAATGACTCTACGAAGAGTCTGTTTGGTATCAGCTTTAGTTTTTAACTTTTAGTTTTTAGTTTTTATATACAACTTTTTAAAACCTCATTTTTTTCTGCATTTTCTCACTTTTTCAAAAAAATTTAAGGTATAAGTATCTTTTAGCACACTTTTAACAAAAAAGTTAGATAAACTATCTTCAAATGGACATGAATATGTCAAATGCCAATTTTTTTACAAAAGGGGCAACTGAGATAGGTTTAACCACCCCCCACATTTAGCATATAAGAGAGAGACGGAAAATATTGTTAATTAATAGGTTTCACAAACAAATATCAACATATACCAAATATAGGGGGAAAAAAAAGAAAAAAAAAGAAGAAAAAAGAAGCAGATCCTCCTTAAAACCAAGCAGCAATAAAAGGAATCCGCCAAGCATTTTAATCTACCAATTGTTTGAACTAGTGAGGCTTGAAAAAGCTAACTTCAATGCCTGTGTCTATTACCACATAAATCCCAGCTGCGATCAGTACCACGCTAAGAATCATGCCTGACAGTCCTAGCACCCAATTTAGCCACCACATTATGCCATATTTCTTGGGCTTCTTAATCCTTAACCACATAAAACAAGGATAAGCAAAAGTGACTGGTACTGCAATCCCTCCTATCAAACCTGCAAGGCTACCCAAGAATGGGATAGCCACTGCTACAAAAAAGCATCCATACCCAAACATAGCTCGGAAACCAGACCTCAGCCACCATGGGCATGGTTTATTTTTCCTCTTGGTGTATTTGGATTCCATATCATCAAACATAGGCATTCCATAGATTTGGAATGAGCTTACTGCGTTAATTATGACTAATAAGCTCGTTAATGCCAAAACAAATTGCGAGGTGTCACGCCCGTGGTACTGATAAATTGCTGTTAGCATCCCACCATTGACTGGTATCTGGCAAAAAAAAATCCATAAACATAGATATTAATAATAATAATAATAATAGGGACGGCTGTGAGTCTTATAACTTGACTGATATTTTTTGATGTTTTCAGTGGAGACGGGTATTAATCAAATATGGACACAGCATCTATATAAGCATCTTTATAATAAAATGTTCTTAGTTCCTTATTACCTTGTGTCCATAAGCCCAATATCCTCCAATTGCAAGGGGAAACAAGCACATCGCGATGATTGCATAGGCAACTTTCACTCCTATCCACATTGGTACGTGGGATGGATTTTTTTCAGTCGAAGGCATGGTTGCCTGCAGTAGAAAAGCACTGAATTACTGATACATAATGTTATTCAACTGGTGATGTTTTCCCCTTTTGCTTTTGGTAGTACGACATTGTTTTGTATATTGTTTAAGATAGATTTGAAAACTTTTCGATCTACTTTGAACGGTGGGAGTGGGAATGGAAAGGAACCCTTTGGCCTCCTTTAATCTTAGTTTGTAATAAATTCAAAAGCTTTCCAGCTGCAGCCTGAAAAAGAAATCTTTGGGGCTGGGAGGGGAAGGGCGTGAATAGAAGGAAAGTTCATTGTATCTGATTCACCAAACAAAAGTTGATCGTATCTGGATTTGATTTCAAATTATTTATTTGACTTAGGTCTATAAAAAAGTATTTCTAAATTTTTATTAGATAAAATCTTCTTCCAAAACCAGGTTAGAGGGCAAGTTCTAATTAATTTAACTAGTAAAGTTTTCATTTATAAAATAAGAAATTAGGAGTTCAAACTTCACCTATATTAAAAACTTACTGATATTTTAGTCTAATCTAATAATTAATAGGAGTAATCATTATTGAGTGTATGCTATAAGTTAAAATCTTATTATATATATATATATATATATATGGGAAATACTAACGGATGTTCTTAGGATAATGGTTAACAATCCATTTAAAGAAAGTTTTTATGAAAAAAAAAAAAAAAAAAAAAAAACAATTAATATTTTAACAGTTTTTTATATTTCCCATAAAAGTGGTGTCAAAACTTTCCTAAAATGGATTGTTAACCATTGCCCTAAATGCACTCGTTAGTATGACCCTATATATATATATATATATATATAACCAAACTAGAGACCTCTAACTCATTATGCATAAGAATATCTACATTCAATTCATAAAAGCTTATTTCCATTGATTTATTTTGCTTAAAAATAAGTTGGGTACCAAAAACAAAATGTAATAAAGTTATAAAAAGGTGTACATAGGCCAAATAAATTGGCTTTTAAGCATCTCCAATAGAGAATTTTCTCACTCAAATTGGAGAGAAAAAGTTGCTTTTTTATTTTACTTGCTTACATTTTTAAATATACTTTCCAATGCTCATTATTCTTTCTTTATCCCGTTTAAATATTAGTTTTCATTCTTTCTTTAATCTTTCTGTATTCAAACCTACCGCTTACACCCCTTTCACTTTCAATTTACTCTAAAACTGAGATAGATCCAACAAATCTATGGATAGGCTCACAGATAAACCCACGCAAACTTATCCCAAAAACCACCCATCTCAAAACACAAGGGCATCAAAATTGAAGTGATGGGAGAGAGAAAACCAAATCAGGGTGGTGATGAATTTCTCTAGTGATGGAGAGGGGGCGAGAGATTATGTTTGAACCAATGAGAAGTTGCTTGCTTTTTGCTCATTTGAGATTTTTTGTGAAGAGCATTTCCATTTCGGGTCTTCCTTCCCACTGCCAAGTGTATGGGAAGGCCAAATTAGTGTCGTGTCATGTTCTATGATTAGTTTTATAAAAACGTAATTGTATTTTGTGTGGAAGAACGTTTAGTTGTGGAGAGAGAGAGAGGAGAGAGAGAGAGTTTTGCAAAGATGTTAAGAGGAAAGAGAAAGAATTAAGGTGTGTTTGGTAGAGTTGTTAAACAACTCATTTTCAGTTTATAAATAACATTACATACATTTCTATACACTTTTTCACTCACACATATTTTAAAAAATTACAAATAACATTACTCAAACTCTTCTATCAAACGAGCCCTTAATATCTTATTTCAACTTTAGAATCTTTTTAAGCCAAGTAATTCTTTTACCAATCTACATCGTCTCTCTTTTTCTAAAGAGTTAAATTAGTTGAGAAAAAAAGTTTCTCTATTTTGTTAGACATACATTTTAAGGGTTTATTCTCTAAAATAAAGATGAATTTGGATTTGGCTAGTCCGTTGGACATACTCTAAGCTGGGCCAAGTTAGCTCTAAGTAATTTAAATTAGTCACATTGTTATTAAAAGGCAATTATGTGTTGAAAAATATACATGATGTTTATTTGAATTGTCACATTCTGGGTTGAAGGAGCTTTCCTCGAAAATGGTTGAAAGAAAATTTCATTTATTTTTATAGATATGGAGTATGACATTGTGGTTGTAAATTTTTTAGTATTGGACATTTATAGACACCTTAAAATGATTTTGAGACCATCTTAAGAGCATTGTGTAAGTTAAAATCTTGAAAAAAATTCCCATTTTTTCACTCACTCTCATAAGCTATGTCACTTGGGCCCCACAATAGTACCCTTGTGAGTGAGAAGTGAAATTTTCGGTTTGAGCAATGCTATGTATCAAAAAAATTTGATGACATTTTTTACAATAATTTTGAGTTAGTAAGTTTGTACTTATTCTCATTTAGTCTAACTACTGACATTACTTTTTAAACTGCCACTAACATTGCCACATTAGCATATGCCAATTTTTTTTTTTTCTTTTGTGTCTATAGGCTTTCTCTTTCGGTTTATATAGCTTTTTCAAACATCCATCTGTCATGAAGATTATTTTTTGGGGGTGCTATCATATAGGATGTATGTCCTTTTCCTACCAGATGGGAAATGAACCCATGCAGGGCCCATAGTAAGGAAGCCTTAATTGCTAAGGATATTCTAGTGAGGAGCTGGGCAGAGCAGTTGGGCTGGGACCAAAACGTGTTTGAATTTCGAATACAAGTGGGCAGGAAAATGTTATTATTAAACTAATCCTATATTAAAGGAAATAAAGAAGAGAAAAGTTTAAAGGAAGGGATTAAAAAAAAAAAAAGTGATTGGAATGTCCTTAGTTTTAGAAGTATATTCTAATTGGTTAAATTTGTTGCACACAAGTTGATTTTCACAGTTTTAATACAAAAATGCTACAAACTCTACTCAAAAGTTATGATAACTTTTAAAAGAAGGTTGACAAGTTGTACCGCATTTAATATATTCTCTTAAATAATATGAAATAGTTACTATCTTTTTTTAAAAGAAACAAAACACAATGGAGAAAGGGAGAATGAATGGACTATCTTTTTTTATTCTAGGAATGGGTAATATGGAATTAGACCAATCAGGGTAGAATTTGAAATTGGGGATTATATCCCCCAAAAGAAAAAGCAGGACTAACCACTACTTCCACCATCTATGTATCATTGCAAAATGGGGTCATGACTCATGGATTCAATGGTAAGGGTGGAAAGGGATATCATATGGGCTCCTTTGTATAATTTATTATCATCCAAAAGCAAATAGACAAACTTCATTCTGTCCAAAAAAATATAGTGGAAAAGTTTACCTGAATTTCAAGTGTAAGGTTATGGCCTCTAAAAGCAAATGCCATGATACCAAGGGCATTTAGAACGCTGAAAATCATAGCCATGTTGTCGTTCTCTTTGACTGGGTCATAAGAAACACCGTCAAGCCTGCCCGAGGTGACAGACACAAGCCACATAATAGTACAATAGGCTATGGCTGTGGCTGCACCAATTAGTGAGAGCCCAGCTATGGAATTCAAGTTTGGGAGCTGTGACAGAACCACCGCAGCACATGTAAACACTAAGTACCATTCCACAGTTGTTAATGGCTTTGCAGAGCAGCCGTGGCCACACACTATTTGGAAGAAAAGCTTCATGGTTGAACCTCCAACGATAATCAGGGCAACACATGTTCCGCCTGATAGATACATTATTGGAAACAGAGCAAAGATCTTCCCCATTCTTTCACCTAGAGAGGAAAAGGAATACATATCTTTATTTATTTATTAATCATCAAAATAGCTAAGCTCATTTGAGCTTAGAGTAACAGTGAAACGCGATAAACGTCTTTAATTACTTATCTCAAAAGCTTAAATCGTTAAGATATAAAGAATTTAATTATTTGAACTGAATAAGTCTGCACGGCTGCGGATTATGGATTACAAGAGTTTTTGGAGTTGGGATGTGGAGGATATATTCATTTTAATTAGGCTCTAATTTTTAAGAATGTAATAAGCCTCTTATCTCTTTTCACATGATATATCTTAGGGTCTGTTTGGATACCGCTTATTTGGTGGAGAACTGAAAACTGAAAACTGAAAACACTATAGCAAAATAATTTTTAAATATATGAATAGTATTGTCAGACCCAGTTTTAAAATTTTTTTGATAAAGTACTTGTGGGTCCTGTGAACAGTGCACGACACCCACCGAAAAAAAACACTCTTCTCTTCCTGCACGGAACCCACAATGCACGTTCTCAAAAAAGAAAAGGAAAAAAAAGAGCCAAAACGTAGACGCTGACCTTTATCAACTGTATCCAAACGAGTAGTTATTGTCACTCTTTGGATGAAGACACATTTCGTTCACCCTCAATCATTTCATCCCCATACACAGTTGGACAGTGGTTAATTTTATCAGATGCTTTCTTTTCTTTTCTTTTCTTCAATTTTCGTTTCCTTTTTGGCCAAACTTCATGACATATTCACGTTCTTAATGAGGTACCAAGTCAACAAAAGTTAGTTAGCAAATATTTGTATTCACACATAACAGTTTTGATAATTTTTTTCCACAATATGACATAATAGGATTGGTACGTAATAAAGCAAATACCATTAATGGACTCAAGTAAGTCAAGTCAAAGTAATGTCACTTGACTTACTTCAATTATAACATATTATAAATAATTCAGAAAAAATGTTGTCTTGCAGTGCTATATTCATATTCATTAGTTAAGTAAATTTAAAATAAATCCTGTAAATACAATATTTGTGAACCAGTGAGTACAAAATGTTAATGTTAGTGAAAATTGAGATCCTTCTATAAATTGTTTTATACTTTTTTATTATTTAAAAAAAAAATGAAGTAAAAGAAACCAAATTATGGATACTTGATAATTACATAAAATATAATGATCTTTTTTGGGGTTGTTAGAAGTATTTGGTTAAATTATTAAATTTATTATATCACAATAATTTAAATTTTTTGAATAATCAGTAATTTAATAATGGTTTTAGTACCAAAACTATGATGAAAGTGTGGAGAAACCCAGGAAATGTAAAAGGGTACTAACCAAAGGTAGCGCTGAAAAGTTGGAAATATCTGCTATAACGCATCCCAGTTTGGGTGGATTCATGTAGCTTCACCAACAGCCAAAGTGTGTAAAGCTGCCACACAAACGCCACTGTCAAGCATATTATTCCCCATGTCCTGCAATCAAAGATAATAATAAGAACTAAGACAAGTTCTAAAAGATATGGACTTAAAAATTAGCTGCTTAATTGTGTAGTTCTACAACAATTACTAGGCCAATTAACTGTCTCTAATCCACATGGCTTTCAAGAACTGCAATCACACCCTCTATACATGTACATGTATTGCTACAGTATGTGGGATTACATACTACATATTTGACAAAGAAGGATTACATATAGTCCAACAAATCAAACCAATAGTTCATAGAAATAATATAGTACACATGCACAATGCACATCAAGTCCAGAAGATACTATTATGTGGTATATATATACCTTGACATGGTAGAAATATTTTAATTTAATTTACCTAACAAATTTTGTAAAACATATTTTTATGAGAAAATCATTTTCTTCTGCAGTTACTATCCATGTATTGACGAAAATCACATTCAATGGGGCATATTGCAAGCGATCTTATTGTAAGATGTGTCAAATTTAAGCCATCCTATTCCTATCCTATGTATTATATGTAAATTTTTTTAAAATTTGCAAATGTTTGATGAGAGGTATTAGGAGGCTTACCATCCAAGAATGGTGAAGGCCACAGGAAGTACAAGTGCTTGAATTCCAATTCCAGAGCAAAGAGTATGAAAGGCAGCGTAGTATGCATTGCCATTCCTTGACTCTGTGATGGGAAGCCAAGCATCCTGTGGATCAAACTTGGTGAGTTGAATAGCCTTCCTAATTGGGCTACTCAAGGGTGTGAAGAAGTTAGGAGTGTGAGAAGGCTTTGGTGTGGCCTTGTTTGCAACTACAATTGCACCATTAGAATCTGCAGGTTCTATTGGGAGTAGCAATGGTTTTCTTGACAAAGATGGTGAATTGTACTGAGACTGCAAGGGAGGGGCTGACACAACGTGAGCCCCAGAATCCATTGCCGGTCTTGGTGGGATAGCAGAGCTCTCCTCAACAAAGTCACTCATCTATCTCTTTCACACTCCTGATCTATTCCTTTCCCTTGCCCTCTTCACACTTGTGATTAACAAGAAAATGCTTAATATATATAGTTTTTTTCATGCAAAACATAAAGAGAGAGACTTGGGTTCCGGGGTAAACAACTTTTGTTGACCGGCGCTTAATTATGAAAGCAAAAGGTAGCAATTTGACCAACTGCTTTCGCTGAACATGCATTGTTAATTTTTTTTCCTTTCTTGTGGGTTCAGTGTGGAGTTCTTGACTTCTTGCCTCCAGGACTAATAGTTTTGTCAAAGAGGAAAATGAAGCAATTTTTTGATACTCTTTCCAATTTTTTGGCGAATAGTGATGTTAATGGTAACTACATGTTTTATTTTATAACCTTTACAAACTAGTTTATCACCTTTTAAATATAAAATAAAAATAATTATTTTATTTATTTATTATATTGTTGATTATTTTCATTGTCAAATTAGTTTATAACTTTATCGGAGTAAAATCAATAATAGGTTTAGCATTTTTCTTAATCAAAACTCTCTAGCTAGAAGTTAAAACTTAAAACAAAGTCAACATTTAATTTAGAGTTTGCCTCTTTTATTATTAACTTCACCCATGAAAACACTATTTGATACGACTCATTAAGCAAGAAAGGCAGCAGTCACTCAATATCTTGGTCTCTTTACCATGATACGTACCCTGTTGATTGCTAATCAAGCACCATGAAAACAATGTGTAATTGCTGAAATCAAAGAGCCTATTGTCTTGCATAAGTGCATGTAGATTCGTCCTAGTGTTTTGAACTTTCAATAGGATTCTGGCCTATTTCACACGTAATTTGAGAAATAAGCAAATTGCAACTGGTATGAAATTGGAGTCTTATTGAAACTCTCAAGTCTATATAAGCATATTTATAGATACATATAAAAATATAATATTATTTATAGTTAAGTTGAGGCTCATGTTCACAAGTTTGTTTATGAGTATATTATTATGTTTCAACTTAGCTCATTTAATAATAAAGCCCTAAAGTTGAGCTTAAATTCGACTTGTTTTCTAAATAAATGAACACAAATAAGACTTTGTTCACATTAAACTTGAGCTGTTTATAAAAAGTTTGGTTCATTTACAGTCTTAATTAGTACCGCGTAGAATTTAAATACAAATACCATTATTGAATTTGAGTCTTAAGGAGATTCTAGATTTTTACTTATTTTCTCTGTGGACTCCATGCCTCATTTATATATATATATATATATATATATTTTTTTTTTTTTCTTTTTTTACTATAGCCTTCAAACCATGTCTAAATATTATATGCTGCCAAGGCTCCGGTTGATAATTTTTAAAATAAATTAATAATATGGAGGCGAAGGAAGTTTTCAGTTATTTTCCTCCGCGGAGACTTTTTTTTTTTTTTTTTTTTTTTTGAGAAGGCGTGGAGACCTGAAAGAACAACCAACAATTTTTTTAATTTTAAATTAATCCCATTTTCTTAAAAACAAGATGATAATAATAATAATAATAATAACAGCCTATGATATGGTGCCATGAGTAACAAGCTGCTTTGTTCTTTTTTTTTTTTTTTTTTTTTTACTAACAAGGATGTTCAGAACATTTTAGAAGTTAATTTATATTTAAGGGCACATTTTTATCAACGTTAATAAAATATCAACGAAAACAAGATGTCAAGCTTTGCCTATATGTAAAGTTATGCTATCCACATTTTTCACAAAAATTACTGATTTAGATTATAAAATTTTCACCTAATTCTCTATCTAATTTTAGATCTGCAGTAATTAGTTAAGTTCAAGAAAATAACAATTTCTTTATAGTTATTTGTTAGTCATTTCTACTTTTCTTTTTGGTCAACTTCGGCTTACTTCGCTGTACATATAAATATGGAGTAGTCTTTTTTCTTCTTGTAGAAAAAGATAAGATAAATCAATTATTTTCTATAATTTTTTTTAAAAAACCCTATTTTAAAGGTTTAATTATGTGAACAGTGTACTTTAAATATATATATGTGTGTGTGTGTGAACAGTGTCGAGGACTTGTGAGTCTGACTTTATAACATGGGTCCAGCCTCATTTAAAATTTAAACCAAACTTCTCGAAAGTTTGAAATTTTGCAACACAATTGTGCAATTCCACGCTTCTGGAAAATTTCTACGTTTCTTTTTCTATTTTTTTGAGTCTTATTTTCTACGTTTCTGGGAATAGAAAAATATGGACAACCTATATTCCTTCAAGATTAAGCTATGCAGTGTTTGATACGCTAGTGTACTAAGTCAAAATTTGAAATACAGAAATTTGTGACATTGTCAATTAAATTATTGCCTTGAAAAAAAAAAAAAAAAAAAGTTTCTCTCTGCTAGTGAAGGGTGAGTTCCCATCTCCTCCTAGAGTGTAGAATAGTGATCCCTTCTCTTGAAGGTGTCTCTGTCCCCCAAGGTAATAGGTTTACCTTGAGGCTTTGTAGGGTTTTCTTCAAGGTTTTAGGGAAACAGTTACTAGTTTAGGATGGAAGAGCTTACAAAAACCTGGAACAGTCTAACCCTCTCGAAATGTGAAGGCTCAAATTTTCACATTAAGGAGGACCAGGCAAAGACCGAATTTATTATAGCAACTAAATTTTTGACTAAGTGAGCTCTTAACATAGACGCTATCGCTAAAACTTTCACACCCATTTGGAGATCGAAAAATGGCTTCAAAATTAAAAAGGAAATTAGTCACATGGTATTGTTTACGTTTGATGATAAGAATGAGATGGAGAAAGTTATGGCAGCTGAGCCTTGGAGCTTTGACAAGCGTCTAATGGTATTGCAACAGTATGGGAAGGAAACGGACTCGGGGGATATGGAGTTCAATAAAGTGACATTCTGGGTGCAAGTACATGACCTCCCAATTAGATTTCGGACAAGGAAGATTGCAGAACAGTTGTGTGAAGCGATTGGGAAGGTGAACGTAGGAACTAATGAAGCAAAAACAGAGGGAGATAACTTCTTGAGAGTCCAAGTTACCATTGATATCTCCCAATTACTATGTAGGGGGCGAGTTATCTCGCTTGACAGTGGTAAAGAAATGTGGGTGCCCTTCAAATATGAAAGACTTCCGAGCATCTACTTTTGGTGTGGATGTCTAACGCACAATGACTGTGATTGCGAAGTTTGGGTTGAAAGTGAAGGAAACCTCTCACCGAAGTCCCAACAGTTTGGCCCCTGGCTTAAGGCTGCACCTTTTGTGCCGACACGATAGTACATGGTGAAAGTACTTGGTTTTTTTGCCAGAAAAAAAGCTGGACCGTCGACAGAAAAATGTGTAGCGAAGAAGGCACCGGTAATGGTGGTGCGCACTGGGAAACTAGCTCCGGAAATTTTTAGGACTAATAAGGAAAGTTTAGATACTCACATTGAAGGAGACATGGAACCGGTTTTTAAGGAAGTGAACAAAGAGAAGTCAAGGCTGTCAATGGATGAGGAAATTATAGAGGATGTGACATTACACAAACCCAAGCCAACAAAGGAAAAAGGGTCAGCTGATGCTTTTAAGGAGGAAATTAGGGAGATGGATAAGGAAATAAAAAAGCATGATAGTAATTTTGCAAGGCCACTCGGTTTTGGAGTTAGTACAGGAAAGGGAAACTTGGTGAGTCAGCCTTGTGATGTGAAGCTACACCAACCCGTGAGTCAGCCTTGTGATGGGAAGCTACACCAACCCGAGCCAGCAAAGGAAAAGATGTCAGCTGAAGCTTTTGAGGAGGAAATTAGGGAGCTTGATAGGGAAATAAAAAAGTATGATACAAAAATCATAGGGCCACCCAGTTTTGGAGTTAGTACAGGTAAGGAAAATTTTGTGAGTCAACCTTGCATTTATGAGCCTAACGTGCCGTGCCCAACAGCCCATGCAGCTAACGTGTTAGGCCCAACAATCCATGCAACTCAATTGTCTCTATCAACACGCATGCCATTAGCTGAAATTCCAAGCTCCCTTGTCAATCATGTGCATGTTGAAGGTACTTGGAAAAGGTTCAATAGAATAGGGGTGGCATCAAATGTGGGTATGGCTGAAATAGTGAGAGAAAAAAGAAATGCAGAAATTACAACAAACCAAACTGAGTTACCAAAAAAAAGAAGAAGGGTTTCCTAGGGAGGTGCAATAAAAAAATAAAATATTGGCGAAGGATGGTTACTAGCCCTGCTAGAAACAATGAGTCTATTATTATGGAACTATCATGGGCTTGAGAACCCACGTACAGAGAATGAGCTTGTTAGATTGATACAGGCAAAAGATCCCTCTGTTGTGTTTATAGCCGAAACATCGGCAGACGAAGCAAGGCTAGATCATACTTTGAGCAAGATTAATTTTGATCAGAAATGGGTGGTTCCAAGATTGAATAGAAGTGGTGGATTAGCATTATTTTGGAAAAATTCTATTAGCATTGAGGTTGTTGATTCCCATAAGTATTTTATTGATATGATCATCAATGGGAATACTGAGAATGCATGGCGATTCACTGGTTTTTATGGAGAGCCCAAAACTCACCGAAGGAGTGAAGCATGGAGTAAATTGAGAAGCTTAAATTCCGGAATGGACATTCCTTGGATTTGTGGTAGAGATTTTAATGAAATCGTTCGTCAAGAGGAGAAGTGGGGTGGGGCACTTAGAGATCATAATCAAATGCAACTATTTCAAGATGTGATCAATGAATGTAGTCTCATGGACGGGGATATGTGGGGCCGAAGTTCATGTGGGCAAAACATTATGTTGATGGGCATTCCATAAGAATTAGATTGGATTGATGCATGGCTCAAATTCTTGGTTTCAAAATTTCCAAGAACTAGGGTACATCATCTTAGTCGTATGTCATCGGACCATTCTTCTCTTTTGATTAATTTGTCGGGGTTGCCTGAACCTAGGAAGAAGAGGTGTTTCAGATTTGAAGAAATGTGGTTATCAGATCCTTCTTGTGGTGAAACGGTGGAGGAAGTGTGGAGTAGTACAAGGGAACTAAATCCAAATCTAGCTATTTTGAAAAAGGTGGCTAAATGTGAGAAAGAATTAACTTGGTGGAACAAGCACAACTTTGGGCACGTGAGGAGGGAATTAGAGATTAAAAAGAGTCAACTAGCTTTGGCAGAGATTGAGGCTATGGAGAGTGGGAACAATTCTCGGATTAGGAGCTTAAGAATGAAGATTAATGTGTTACAAGACCGAGAATCAAGGATGTGGTGTTAAAGATCTAGGGTGTTGTGGCTAAGTAAAAGTGACAATAATACAGCTTTCTTTCACAGTAAGGCTATAAAGAGGCTTAGGAAGAATTTGATTCAATGAATAAGAGATGGAAATGGAGTTTGGGTGACCGATCATGATGACATTGGAAATGTGATGGAGAGTTACTATAAAGAACTCTTCTCCTCTTCCAACCCAAATTTAGAAGTTGATTCTCTTGAGAAAATTCCATGCATGGTGACTGATGAGATGAATGGTGATTTGATGAAGGAATTTACAGAATTGGAAGTAAAGGAAGCCTTGAATCAAATGGCACCTCTAAAAGCACTGGGTCCTAATGGCATGCCACCCTTATTCTACCAACACTTTTGGTCGACGTTGCAGCATGATGTTACTTTAGCCATTCTCTCATGGTTGAACTCAGGTATCCTACCCGATCCCATCAACCATACACTCATTACTCTTGTTTTGAAAATAGATAATCCTGAATTTGTGTTTGATTTTCGCCTTATTAGTCTTTGCAATGTCCTATATAAGATTTACTTTGAGGTCTTAGTAAATAGGTTGAAGAAATTTTTACCTTCCTTAATTATGGAACATCAATCTGTCTTTGCGAAGGAAAGACTTATCTCAGACAATATTATGGTTGCATTTGAGACCCTTCATCATATGAAGCAACATAATTCAGGAAAACATGGTTTTATGGCTATCAAATTAGACATGAGTAAAGCTTACGATCGGGTGGAATTGGTGTATTTGGAGAAACTCTTGGAGAAAATGGGTTTTTGTGCTAGATGGGTAGCTCTTATGATGAGTTGTATGAAGACGGTGTCATACTCTATCATGGTAAATGAGGAGCCCATTGGAATGCCTTCATGCTCTCATCAAACACTCGGCGAGGAATGGGGATATTAAGTGTTTTTATTTGTGCAAACGAGGCCCTAAACTAACCCACTTGTTTTTTGTAGACGATAGCCTACTTTCTGCAGGTCAATCACTGAGAATTGTAATAATGTCCTGAAATTGTTGGGTGAATATGAATCTTGGTCAAGGCAAAAAATCAATAGAGATAAGACTGCAATCTTCTTTAGCAAGTCTACCACAGATGAAGAAAAAATCAAGCACAAAGAATCTTTTCCAAGTTCAAGAAGTGAAGTCTTATGAGAAATATTTAGGGCTTCCCTCCCTTGTGGGTGGGGGGAAAAATGCTAGCTTCAACTATATAAAAGAGAGGGTTTGGAGAAAACTTCAAGGTTAAGAGGGTAAATTACTGTCACAAGCCGGGAGAGAGGTCCTTATCAAATCCATGATCCAAGCTATCCCTACCTATGCTATGGGTTGCTTTAAATTACCCTTGGGGCTTTGTGATGACATTGAGGCAATGTGATGACACCCCATTTTGCAACTCGCATTTAACCTCACATGGAGGGTAAAATGGTACTTTCACCTTGGAAATATGCATCTTGATTCTGGCCATTAGATCCTTAATCTCATTTCACCAAAATGATCTTGATGTTGTAATGATCAAATTGACTGGTCATAAGCCCTAATCAGACCACCAGATTAAAAGTTATTATCAAATCAAGTTTTAATGGCTGAGATGCACTATCACAAATTGAGTCCGACTATATGTGATTATGAACAATTGATTCTAATTGGTTATAATTATAATCAATTTGAGATTAATGATGTGTCATAATTTGATTGGTTAGGACTACATTTTATGGTGAGGTTGCATACACCTAATTAATTAGATAATTAAACATAAATTATTCAATGAGTAATTTGTACAATTATCTTTTAATTAGAGTAAATTTGGAACCAATTAAGTCTGAAATGGGAGTGATTGGAGCCATTTAATGTTAATTGGGAGCTAATTTGGGACCTATTAATGTTAATTGTGCTAAAACCATTTTCTAACAAATGACCTCTGCTCACCATTTCATTGATATCTCTCAGAATAATTTGAATCTATGAATGAGGTTAATTTTCCCAGAAACTATACATCCAAGGCTTCAATTTGAGCATAAGAACGAGACAATTCCGATCAAAATTGAGTTAGATATGATTTTTCGAAGTTGGCTCTACAAGCTGTTACAACAGCTACGAGAAAACCGAATTTTGGCTTACTCCTCACTCCCACCAATCTCTCTATTTAATGCACTAGATCTTCCCCAAGGCTAAAATAAGGTTTAGGTTCATGATTCTTTGTCAACCCTCATTAAATGGTCTTTCATTCATATTTCCTCCACCATTACTATATAAACCCTCCCTCTCCTTCATTCCAACACACACAAAAACCCTCTCTCTTCTCCTTTCTTGAGTTCTAGGAAGTTGAGTAGTCTTGTCATATCTTGGTCTTCTTGAGACTCAAGGTATTGAGTGAGACTCGTTCTTCCTCTCCTAACTCTTCTTTTCATCCACCCTTAGGACCTCCCTCAAGAGTCTTCTCCCCTACCATATAGATCTTGCATGAAGGTATAATCCATTTTCCTAAATTTTTTTTTTTTTTTTTTTGTGTTGTCATGATGAGAATTTAGGATTAAAACATGATAGTAATTATTTAAATTCTCTTGAATATGTTTGAATGTTCTTAAATGTTCTTATGTGTTCTTCACATGTTCTTGGTTTTTCATCACATGTTCATGCATAAATACTAGTTTTGATCTTAAATCCACATCAAAAATATGAAAAACATGTTTGTTTCGTACTTCTTTCAAATTTTTGAATCTAGGATATCACCAAACACACTCATTCACTAGAATTTATTTTTTAATCCAAATGCAATGCTTAATCAATTGAATTAGGGTTTATCACATGCACACACATTAAATTCAACATGCAAATTGATTGACACATTGGATGATATAATATGAATGTTGGCCACCATAGTCTAGAAGACCGGTTTTATTGGGTAAGGTGGGTGCCTAACACTTTCCCACCTTGTAACATAGCCTCCGAACTTAGATCAATGGTTAATAGACCAATGTTTATCTTTGTAATTTTCAATTTTTAGATTGCAACTAGGAAACAAAGTTATGTACTTTATTTTAGATTGTATCTAGGACCAAAGTTATGTAATTTTCCTATAATCAATGTAAATTCAATTGAAAATTAATAAAATGAGGTATTTTTCAATTTTGGTTTTCTTATTTATCCCAATAATTAAATAAGTGGCGACTCTATTGTAAAACCCTTAATCTAAAAGGAAAAATATAACTAGTCGAACCTCTATTTTGAGAGGCAACAACATGACTCAACCCATTCACATGGGTTTGGCCCAACACCATCATAAAAACGGGCCGGGGGCGCAGTCTCTCACACAATGATAAAGAAGTTTTGGTGGGGGTAAAGGGGCAATAAAAGGAAAATTCATTGGATCCGGTGGAGTGAATTAACTAAGTCCAAAATGGTAGGTGGTATGGGTTTTCGCGACTTGGCTCATTTTAATGATGCTCTTTTGGCGAAACAAGCTTGGCGACTCTTGCATAATAAGGAAACTCTCTTCTACAAAGTCTTTAAGGCGAAGTTTTTCCCAAACCACTCTCTCCTAAAAGCTAAGGAATCTAGTTCTAGGTCTTACGCTTGGAAGAGTATTTTACAAGGCCGTAATGTCATCCTAGATGGGGCGTGCTGAAGGGTAGGGGATGGTAAATCAATAAAAATTTGGCAATACCATTGGCTGCCCCAAAAACATCCTACATAGGTACTCTCCCTAATGGTGGAATCAATGGAAGAAGCCAAAGTGGAGTGTTTAATTGACAAGGGCACTAGAACGTGGAATGCAACAATGGTGGATGGGATTTTTGCACCACAAGAAGTGGAAGAAATAAAAAATATTCCGTTGGCTAGAAAAGAAATGGAGGACACGCTATATTGGCCGTGGGAGCAAGATGGGAGATATAGTTACAAACCCGGGCTATATATTCTTGAAGGAAGATGAAGTGGGTTTTCAGGTATCAGAGCATCAAGACCATGAGAAAGAGCTTTGAAAGAAGATTTGGGCCCTTGAATGTCCTAATAAAGTAAGAAATCTAATTTGGAGGGCATGCCATAATTCACTCCCCTCAAAGTGCAACCTTATGTGTCAAACAATTATTACCTGTTGAGGGTCACTTTTTGAATTCGAATAGAGAGAAGGAAGCTCAACCTAGCAACACGGGCAGCAAAGAAATGGCAAGTATAGAGTAAAATCATTAAGCTCAAGCAGCAGGAATAATGGATCACAGGCCCGTAATATAAACAAATAGGACTTGAGGAAGCAAATGGGCCTAAAAGGGCCAGAGAGAGAGAAATAACACCCATAGGCAGTATGTGGTATGGAAAAGTGAGAATGAGCCGCGACAGGCCCAAAGCAACAAAAACAAAGAAAGTAAGGGGTTTATGGCAAGCTCATGAACCCCAAAGGTGAGAATAAGGAAATTGAGTTGGGAAAGCCTAATGAAGTTAGTAAAAGCCCATGGGAACGCAGAGTTAGTAAACAAGCTAAGGAAGTCCAAAGAAAATAAATGGGTCGAAAAGGCCCGAGAGAAAACAAAAGGGACACTGGAGCCCATAAGAAAGAACACCAGTGACCATGTTAAGCCACTGGGGGAAAGGATGGAATGGCAGGCCCGAAAGAGGCCTAGCAGGAGTAAGCCATTATGACAGGAATAATAAGTAATATGGCAGGAAGTCAAGTAAATTAAGAAGTGGGTTGAAAGAAAATGCAAAGCCCAGTACCGAATGAAGCCTAATCCCTAAGGAAGCGGGAAATCAAAGTAACAACTCATAAAAAGCCAGAAACGAGCAGCAGGCTATGCAAGCAAAGTCTCCAGACCGCGGCAGACGCATAAGCAGTAGGCAGACTTCAGACACATACGGACAAAAGGCACACGCAAGGCCTAGGCACTACCAGCCTGTACTCAGCCAATATGGGACATGGTGAGGTCATGGATCAAAGGTAAGAGGGCATAGTTTGGTGGTGGGGAGAAGGGAAAACCTGTTTTGGGGTTCCTGCTCAAGCTCTTTTAGGAGATACGTTCTGCTGGGATGACATACTTTCCAAAAGAGGTAAGGCTGAGTTGGAACCACTAGATGCATGCCATGAGGGATAGAGAGAGAGAGAGAAATAGCACCATGGCAGAAAGAGGAGCCACGGCAGACTAACAGACAAAATAGTTGTCTTTGTTTGGTAATGGGGAATGGCTCGTAGACAGAACTTTAATGGTCGACGAGTACACCAGACCAGACAAAGGTGGTTAAGGGGTAAAATAGTAAAATTCGATCACGGCAGGCACTATAAAAAGGAATCCTTTACCGTGTACTGGGGACATAAGAACAACGGGGGAGATACACAGGAAAACAAAGAGGAAACACAATACTAAGAAATTGTGGTGGTAGAAATCACGAAGGAAAGACTAAGAGAGAAAAAAAAAAAAAAAAAAAAAAAAAGAACCTAGGAAAAAGAAAGAAAGAAAAGATAAAGGAGAGAAAAATAGAAAGAAAAAAGAGAGTTAGCGGCATGCACCAATAGGTTTCTTCCCCTCTCTCCCTCTCAAATCCTTACTCTCTTCCGTGAATAATCGCCCTGGGCATTATCCATTCAGGTCCGCCTTCCTCAAATCCATTAATTTCCACAGTATGATTCTTTTCCTCAGAGGTTAATTGTGTTGAGAGGAGGCGTTCTTCCTCTTTGGCTTTGCTCCTACGGACTAAACTGGACTTAGTTTCTTTATCTTTTGATTAACCTTTTTATAATTTGCCCCTTTCACTTTATTTGCAAAAGTCGTTAATATTACTGTGATTACGGATTATTTGGTCATTCTCTGTTGAAAAGCCATCTGGTCATTCCAAAATACTCGGTTTTGTTTTATTTATTGTATCTGTCTACCACAAGTTTCTCTGAAATAGCTTTGCCTGCTGTAAGCACATTCCTGGCAGACAAGGCATAGTTTGTGCACAAGCCGGCCAAATTGAGTTCTAGTTGGACCGGTCTCGACTTCCGCAACTCAGAATACTTGGGCCTACCATCACAAAGGGGCAGACCAGCCCAACACAACAAAAAGGGCCCCCACATTACTGAGCAAAGGTGTGATCGGTGCAAGGAAGAAAATGAAGACATTGTGCATGCAGTTTGGAGTTGCAAAGGGCTGGATGGAGTATGGGGAGTAGATAATATTTGGAGTTTTAGGAACCAAAGGAGCTTCTTTAATTTTGGTGAGCTACTGATCTGGGTATTTGAGTGCAATAAGAACCCGGTTCTGTTTGCCTTCACCATTTGGTCCATTTGGCATCAAAGGAACCAAGTACGAACCCAGCAAGCTCACTGTCCTTTATACCAGCTCTTCCAGTGGGCTCATGACAGTTATTTGGAGTTTAAAGCTCTGAAAACAGCACCGGTTCCCAGCAGGACAAAGAGGAGAGTACGGTGGAAACCACCTGATTCGGGTTCATACAAGATCAACTTCGACGGATTTACTTTCGCTGGAGAAAAGTGTTCCAGTCTAGGTGTCATGGTTTGAGACAAGGAGGGATTGGTTATTGCAGCCATGGCTACTCAGGTTTCTCAACTCCTCTAGGCGATAGAGATTGAAGCTTTGGGTTCCAACAAAGCTCTTGAGTTTGCACAAGAGATGGGCTTATCAAATGTTGTACTGGAAGGTGACTCCTCACTGGTGATGGCGGCTTTGAACTCTAAGAATCCTAGTCTAGGTCCTTATAGATTGATGATTCAGGACTTTTTATCTTTTTCTTCAGCTTTTTCCAAATTGTCCTACTCTCACAATAAGAGAGAGGGCAACACAGTTGCACACAACTTAGCTCAGTTAATAGTTAATTTACCAAATTGTGTAATATGGATGGAAGATGTTCCATCTGATGTACTATCCTTTTACCAAGCTGATATAGCTGGTATTTCCTTATTAAAAGCATCACTATGCGGTTTCTCAAAAAAAAAAATTCTTGTCCTGACTCAAGCACATCTAATGATTGTTACCGTTAGTGTCCGTTAGTGTATCTGTTGTAAGTAATTCTCCACATGGTTGCACAAAGACAAAAATTGTATTACTAAAAGTTTTTTTAATTCAATTCACAATTTTAAAATTTTCAATAAAGATGTCTAACGTTCAGATATCATTCCCCCGTTATAACTAGCAAGTTTATCAAAAAAATAAGAAACACAAAATGTTAAAGTTTTTAATATTTCATAACTGGTTGGACTAGTCTTTTGATAAGTGGATGAGACATGTAAGCAAGGACGCTATGGGTTAGCTGGGATTTGGGGGCTCCAAATCCCAGCTAAATATTTTGTCCAATAAGGCGTCAATTTCAAGTTTCACACTACAATATGTCTACCAACACTACCACATTTGGTTTAGAGAGAGAGAGACAATGAACTTAGAGATACCAGCTCTGATCTTCACACAAATCTCAAGTGAGTAGAGGATTCGAGTGGTTGCTCGTGTGCAAGCAAGGACGCCATGGGTTAGCAAGGATTTGGGGGCCCCAAATCCTAGCTAAATATTCTGACTAATAAGGTGTCAATTTCAAATTTCATACCACTGTATGTCTACTAATACTACTACATTTAATTTAGAGAGAGGGAGAGAGAGGATGAACTTGGAGATACCAGCTACGATTTTCACACATATCTTAGGTGAGTAGAGGATTAAAGTGGTTGCTCGTGTGCAAGTCATTGGTTGCATGCTTGTGTGGGCCCTATTGCTGGCTGACATCAACATCAAGCAATGGTCCCACCAGAGGGACTCCAGAAGAAATTAGTTGGAGCTCCAATTTGATCCTGCAAAACTTAACTGAAGCATCTAAAGGACTCTAAAAATCTTATTTGAGCTCAACTCATTACTTCCATCCAATGCATTGGAGCATTAGGTGAGGTACAAGACCAACGCGTGGCCAATTTTGAACACATGCTATGTTCTTATCAAATACAGTGCTCAAATGCACTAGACAGAAGCCAAACTCTATTACTCATAGCTCTTCTAATGATGTTTTGAAATTGACATCAATGTTTTTGTTGTTAAAACCACAACAATAGTTTACACTTACAACCCAGAAGACATAGAACATAGATTAAAAACAGAGAACGTAAACTGACCAGAAATTAGTACATTATTTTTATTTATTTAATTATTAATTTAGTTAGGACATTGACTCTTCCTTCTTTTGAATCCCAGAAATGATTTAATTCTTCATTGAAACACAAGGTAATAGTTTGGACTGCTTCATATACCACTTGGGGGCTATCACCATCTCTTTAATCTCTTTTGAATCTTTCAATAGATTGACATGGGCTAATTCCCTTACAATGTATTCTATTGTTTTAACAATATCTTCTTATTCAGCAGAAGAAAATCCAATTATATAGAAGAAAAAATTATTATTATTTTTCTTGGAATAAGAGGGTTTTTGGTTCTACCAAGCTCTACCATTCAAGTGATACCTTTGCTTTTCTCCCATAGAAAAACTACAGTTCAAACTTGGGTGTAATCCTCCTAAAACAATATTAAAATTCTTGAGAGTTGTTAGGATAATTCCACCATAAAGCTCTTAAATCTTAGCCTTTTATTTTGTAACAAGTAGAGTATGTTATATCACGCCATCAATAATATAAATACATATCATAAAAATGATAGTCGACGTTTGTTTTTATTTTTTATTTTTTGTGTAAATATTGATGATGGGATAAAATGTTATCTTACTTCAAAATGGATATTATTTCTTTCTTTAAAAACAAAAACAAAACAAAGATATGACTTTTAAGAATTTCATGGTGACTCTACCACAGTTAATCGTAACTCTTTCCTTCTCAAAATAAATAAATAAATAAATCTTTGGAACTCTTTGCTTTGGGAGGGTGACGGGGGAGTTCGGTGCTGATGAACTCAAAGAAGATAGGCGACGCATTGGGCCAGTTCATTAGTTAAAAATAAACTGTCACACCTGTAATCATGGGCTCCAAATGGGCCCACATGGGCTGTATTTTTCAGAAGCCGAATGCACCTCCAATGCCTTTTGGGCTTTATAAAAGGCCCATTGGCGTCCCCAGTGTACTTTTTGCAACAGAAATTTACAAGATCTTTATTGAACCATTATTAACAGGGAAAACGAATCTGATTTTCAATGTTATACAATGGACTCCACGATCAGATGACGATAACTCAAGCCTTCAGACACTGATGCACTATTCGCCAAGCTCTGACAGGAGCCTAGTGATTCTAGCAATGCCTTCTCGAGCTCAAGAGAGATACTCTTTTGAACCACAGAGACAACGTACTCCATGAAAGCTGCATCGCATGGCAAAGTGAGTGGCCCATCTCTTGGTATCCCAAACTCTTCCTCAGACATCCTAAATAGCTCTTTGAATATTTTACTCCTCAAATAAGCCAATGGCACTACAAAACGTTTCTTATCAGTAGAGTACACAACAAAATGGCCTCTGTCAGCTAACCTAATATTATGGTTGATTCTAGGCAGTGAGATTGTTCTCCTCCCAATGCCAGCCACTTTCTTCCACTTCCTTGCCATGGCAATGACTCTTTTCAAGCTGATCATATTGTTTTCTTGATTTTTGTGTGAGATTGTAGGATTGAACTACAGAAACAAAGAAGAGTGGGACAATTGGTACGTGTTTACTAAAGAGGGTGTGGTACTGGGGTATGGGGGTAGAGTGCCTTGGGGACTTATATATATTTGAGTTTTGATTGAATGTGAACTTGAGCTAGAGTTTCAAGTTTTTCAACCAAAACCATGTGCTGATTGGATAGAATACATGGTTTTGGACGTAGGCTTGTTTTGGATTTTATTGAAACAATTCACGATCAATAACGCTGGTGGGGGCCAAAGTGATCACATACACTGCAAGCAATTCTGGCATTAAATCAAAATAGGTTATGGTTTTTTTTTTTTAGAGACAATTACAACATGCTGCTAACCTCACCGCTCGAACCTTTTCCTCCTTAGACCCCCAAGCACTTTGTGCATGGGGAGATGTCATTTCAGCTACAACTTTTTTAGCTATTTGAAATGAGAAATTAATCAGTTATTGGCGGTTGATTAGGCTTCATGAACTTCTAAGTTTGGACATACAAATCAGTTAACTAATTTGGTTAATTTAGATCACACAATAATGGATTGTAATAAAATAAAAACAAGGATCTCATGATTCATGAACAGATCGAGTGAGAAGGAAGTGCACGTGAAGTACCAGTAATAAGGACTTATTTTAACATCACAGCTACATTCATGAGTTCCAAAAAGATCAGGTTATTTGTCATAGCTCAACAACCCCTTCTTTCTGGATCACTTTCTATAGAGCCGTGGAATTAAATTGTTTATGACTTTGCTTGCTACATGGGCCATATTGGAGCTCAATTAATTCTAAGTTTGGTAATTGATCAGTCACATTGTTAGACTTTAGCTAGTGATCATTATCCTAGCAGGAAGATTTTGTAACTAATAGGATATATGGAACTTTGTAGATCGTACTTGGAAGAAAAAGTTGGTCCCACCTTAATTTTATCATCTAATCTCTGTTTGTGAGAAATTTTATATATCATTTCATTGAATTTTACCAAATTGTCTGAGTTAATTTACAAAAAAAGGGGTTAAGATAGGAATATAGAGGACAAGTGCACTTATTGAATGTAGTTGGGGGTACATGAGATGGAATGCACTTGCAAAGAGGACTAGTAAAGCTTTTACTGGAGGCAATTGTCTGGACTTTTCGTAAGGGGAGATGAATCACAGTTTTTCTGGAGCCTAAAAGACAGTTTGATATGCTGTCCCAATAGCAGCAATCATTCAATAACAGCAATCATGATGCCATAATAGATTTCAGGTGGCTGTTAGCCTTTAAAAAACTTACATATGAAACTAGAAGACTGGAAACTCTAGAGACACCAATTTTCACACTCAAATTCACAACATTCTTAGTATTGACACCCAAGTGCATTAGCATTGAGGAGTATAAAATCCCCCAAATGGTTTATTTTAGCACCATGCACACCAAAAACGAACTTTATTCGAGTGTGTGGGTTGGAATTTGGAGTTGATGGGTTAGGATTTTGGTGGTGGTGGTTGAGGTTCTGGTGATGACCGGGTTTTCAATGTATTGGTTCCTTTGCTATTGTTTGGGTTTCCTTGGTTTTTGGTAATGGCTGGTGGTGGCTGGTGATGGCTAGGTTTCCTTGGTGGTGGCCTTGATATCGGTTGCCTTGATCTTGGTTTTCGGTGTTTAACTGGTGGTGGTGATGGCTAGGTTTCAGTGGTTGGAGCGAGTTTCGATGGTAGGTGGTTGTTGGTGGTGGGTTTGTTGAAGAGAGAGAAATGAGTTGTTTATATTTTTTTTATGAGATAGTTTAGATTGTTTTAATGAGTTCTATGTTAAAATAAAATCTAGGATGTAGGGTGAGTTGTGAAATTGTATGGTAAAATAGATAAAGTAACTTTTTAGAGTGTAAAATGACAAATTTTTTAAGAACCCGAATACGAATGATCTAAGAATGTTGTAGATTTGGGAGTGGAAATAGTAGTGTCTGTATGTGAATTGGCAACAAATTTCTATAAATTCCATAAGGGCATTCATTTAAGAAATACTTTTAAAAACTTTTTATGAGAAAGAAAAAAAGCAACTTATTATTTTCATAGTTTTTTGAAATTTCCCATAAAAGTAGTATCAATTTTTAAAAAAAAAAAATGATTTATTAACAAATACTCTAAGAGCACCCATTAACTGGACCCTTAATTATATGTCACAAATGCTCTAATGGTTCATTTTTTAGCCTCCTCTTAGCTCATTATTTATTTCATTTTTTATAATTCAATTATTATAATAAGTAGAAGTTATAATAGTTTAGCTAACTTGTTTATATAGTGATTGTACTTGTACTTACTATTCTTTTCTTTTGTTTTATTGCAATTAGCGCAATTTCAATTAAGAATATTGTTAAAACTAGGCTTTACATTGGGGAAAAAAATTATTCTCTAAAAGGACTATTTAATTTTGTATATTAAAAGGGAAATTACTACTAAATTTAGTATAGAATAATTATTTTCGGATTTTAAAATAATTTCAAATTCCATTTTGATAAATGATTAATTTGAATATATTGGAATATATATATATATATATATTGTGTCTATTCTATTACTTATGTTTTGTTAACTCTAAATTGATCCTTTTATTTTTCATAGTATATTTAGTCTTGAATTTTAATATATTTTGATTTATTTATTCTAATTAAATTGGGTTAATGCTTCGGCCCCCAAAGCTAAAATTTTGCTTCCATCTCTAGGTCCACGATTGATGGGCCAATACAATTTCCTTGTGAGGAAGAACTAATGGACTGTATTCTCAATTTTTTGAGAAAGAAATCAAAAAATCCTTATAAGGAAGTAGAGAGGCCTCGGTATCTTCATTTTTTCGTCTCACTCATGCTTGCAACCGGGCCTGGCAAATTGAAATGGTGAGTGATTCTAACTGTTTTTGTATAATTTTGATACCTTCCTAAGAGCATTATTATTGGTGGTGCTACTAAAAAACTATATTGGTATTTTTAGCACCACCAACTACAAAACTGGGACTGCATTGGTGGAGTCAAAACCCAAAAAAATGGCTTCTAAGATATAATGTACCGCTATTTTGGTTGTGCACTATAGCCCAAATGTAAAATATATATATATATATATATATTTTTTATATTTGTGTGTTCACACTTATGGTAATATTTAAGTAAATTTTTTTTTCTCTTCTTTCCCATTCTTCCTGTTGCCCTCTCTCTCTCTCACTTCGCCTCTCTTCCTCATTTTCTCTCTTCTCCTCCACCAAGCCGATTTGCTGCCCAGTTGCCATAGACCCACCTCGTCGACTTGCTACCCAACCGCCAGCCTAGCTCCGACCCACCCCCTAGCATCAAATTTTCTCTTCCTTATTACTTTTTATCTCATTTTTAGTATATTTAGATATTTTGAATGAGATGAGAGCAGGGGATATGCGGGGTAAGAAGAGGGGAGTGGAGGAGAACGGTTCTTTGTTTGGATGTTTTATAATTAAGTAGGGAATGAGAATAGATATATGTCCTTTTTATTTGAGTGTTTTAAAAAATAAAAATAAAAATTAGAGAAAATTATAAGACATTATGTAATGTACAATTATACCCCTCTTTTGTTCAATTAAAAAATATATATGTATAAATTAATATCATAAATGCAAAATTGACACTTTCTTTAATCAATTTATAAAAAATAAATAAATAAATAAAAAGAAAAGAAAAAAAAGTGGAAGCACTACCCCTTTAAATTCCATCACTTTTCCACCTTTGTTGAATACATACATATATATATATATATATATTTATATATCCAAACAAGATTACTTATATACTATAGAAAAGAGTTAAATATTATGAAATAAAGTTACTCAAGGGGGGACTGTAATGAGATAAAGGATTATCTTCTTCTTCATTTTTTTCTTTTTTCTTTTTTTTTTTTAGTTGAAGGCAGAGAATTTGAACCTTAAATGTTTCATTATGCGCCAACCAGTTGAGCTTCTTCAATTGATTCAATCAAATAAAAAGGCTATCAGTTGTTGATTGAAAAGTTCATTTGTCATAGCTGCAGCTACTACTACTAGTGTTATTTACTCTAGTTTACGTTTTTTCTAGTTAATACTGTTGCTATTCATTCTGTCCCCCCTCGGTGTGCAGGAAAAACACAGCAGATCAAGTGATCAACTAAACTAGTCTCTGATCATCAAGCATTGACCATACACTCAAAAACAAAGACGAAAGGTCCACAAACACAATAATGTACCATTTTGTAGAGTTCCCAATTGGGAAGTTACAGAATGTCCCACAAATGTAGGTGTGGCTTTTCTATTTTAACCAAGTTGACTTCTTACAGAAAATAAAAGCATAAATTAACCTCAATTATTACCAAAATAGGAAGCTACAAACATGGATTTTGAATTAGCCAGAGAAATGGAACTGCTACTGGGACCAAACAATTCAAAGTTTGGAGGTTGCAAGTTGTATCAGATCTTTCCTAAGAATCTTTCCAGACTGATTTTTGGGTATAGAAGTTGTAAATGCCACTCTCCTGATTCTCTTGTATGGAGCCACCTGTGAATATAACAGCAGGTTAATTGAATTTGTGCTTAGAGATACAATAGTACAAGTCGTATTATCTCATCAACCTCACCTGTCCTGCAACGAACTCCATGATTGCACTCTCAGATAAACTACTTCCCGCTTTTCGTACCACGTATGCCATGGGACACTGTCCAGCCTCCTTATCAGGAATTCTAAAACACAAGAAATTACACAGAGGGTCCCTTTTATAAGAGATTTTAAAGTACTTAGTCCTAAGAAAATCATGTTTGATTATTTTTTGTTTATATGATGCAAACGATTCATAAATTACAACGAAAAATAACGATATATTGTATTGATAAAAATAATAAATAAATAAAATAAATAACTAAAAACCTAAGACTAAGTTTCTTATGTCAATAAAGATTAGAGAGGAAGATTTACGGTATGACAGCAGCGTCCAAGATTTCTGGATGAGTCAGTAATAAGGCCTCTAGTTCAGCTGGGGGGACCTAAGATGACAAGAGACAAATCAGCATAGTTTTCAAGAAAAAATTTTCATGATAATATAATTTGAAATTCCTTTCTAAATGCAAGATCGAACTGTAGTTGCATCCTTATCATAAATTGCTTTGAGAATTACATCCTCATCATACATAATAAAATAAAATAAAAATTAAAAAAAAAAAAAAAAAAAAAAGCAGAGGAATTCCAGAAGGCCAAATTTAGAGAACTTCAAGTGATCAATGTCTCACCTGATATCCTTTGTACTTAATCAGCTCCTTCAACCTATCAACCACAAAAATGAAGCCATCATCATCAATGTAGCAGAGGTCTCCAGTTTTTAACCACCCCTCTGCATCAAGAGTATTTGCTGTTGCTTCTGCATTACCGAAATAACCTGCAACAACAGCATTCCCAGTTTCAATAGAAGAAAATGTGACCTGCTGTTGATATAGCTGAAGCTCTCATACCAATTTTATTGTAAGTGTAGTTAATTTTTAGCAGGTTTATGTGAAAAAGAAATAGACAAAATAAAATCAACAATAACATGGGAAATACAAAGTTTCACTATTTCAAGCATAAACAACTGAAAACTCCAAATACACCCAAAAAACTATCTCCAGGTTAGTTTAAGTCTTATAGTAGGAATAGCAGTACAACACAGATTCTGTTAACATCACGACCAACTTTTATGGTATCTATTCCCATGCGAAAACAAATTTCCCAGGCATGCCAATGCAAAGAAAGGATCCGATGAATGGAAAAAAGCTATAAATTCTATTATCAAGTATTGCACATGTTAAATATTAGTATTGACACACCATGTTGAATATGTTAGTATGGATGCAGAAGCGAAAGCATAAAGTATAAAACACAATAACACACAAGGGTTACGTGGTTCAGCCTAACAGTCTACATCCACAGAGGAAACCTTAATGGGTTACATCAATAATATATTATAGTGTAGTACAAATCCTGTGTTACAATAAACCATAATATGTGTATATATAGTAGACTAAACCCTAGACTAATAGACTTCTAGTACAAATAGAGGACTTGGCTTGCACACAAAGTAAAATTAGGCTTGGGCTTATACTAATGGGCTAATATATCTCTAACACCCCCTCTCAAACTCAAGATGGAAGCTTGATGAAACCTTGAGATTTGATAAGGTTGAGAAAATCCCTTGAATGAAGTTTGGCTCTGTGACGGTGGTTTGAGGAAGGCAATAGTCTTGCAGTGTTGATGCAACTTCTAATGGTGGCATGCATTGATACACCATGTTGAATATGCTAGTATGGATGCGGAAGCGAAAGCATAAAGTATAAAACACAATAACACACGAGGGTTACGTGGTTTAGCCTAACGGCCTACATCCACAAAGGAAACCTTAATGGGCTACATCAATAATATATTATAGTGTAGTACAAATCCTGTATTACAACGAACCATAATATATGTATATATAGTAGACTAAACCCTAGACTAATAGACTTCTAGTACAAGTAAAGGACTTGGCTTGCACACAAAGTAAAATTAGGCTTGGGCTTATACTAATGAGCTATATATCTCTAACAGCACAAATCTGGAATAAACACTAACAACAAAATAAAGGAACAATCAGAATAGATGTAACATATATATGTTATATGTATACAAACTTATATGTGAATCTTTTAATGAAATCCTGTATTAGGTAACAGGGACACTGACATGAAAATGCCTATGAGATTGGATAGTTTAAGATATAATAAGAGTAAAAGATCCAGCTACCACTAGCCACACTACAAGGCCAGTTCAATACGAGTTGCAACTGGTAAGTACCCCTCTGCTACCATTCTTTTGATTCATAGAATACCAGCCTAACAATTTATACATGGCTTACTCACACAAAGCAATTTAGGGGTTTAGGAATATTTGATAGCTCAATCTCTAAAAATCAAGTAAGATGATAAATACTCATAATATTATAAGACAGGACCTATCAAATTGATGAATCATATCATATGTTCTGAAAATCATGTAGCATATATTCCAAAGACCTACACGGTCAAGTGGTAACAATTAGGATATTTTTACAGAGTCTAGGGTCTAGAGACTCCTTACAGAAGCAAAATATCCTAGAACTTTAATTTTATATATATATATATATATATTAAAAATGGATTTCAAATGGCTTATGTATTTTTAAAAAATATATTTGTCAGCTTCGGAAAAAACAATGCACCCTTAATTATAAGACTAATAATAATCCACTTCTAGACATCACGAAAGGACTTGCAAATAAAATCAGAAACAGATCGCTATAGTGCTATTCATATTCACGTTTGCTTTATAAGTTTTCAGCTTTTCATCTCATGTCCAGAATGGTCCTATTCACGTTAGCTGTATTTTATATTTTTAATCACAATGGTCCCAAAACAATCATTCTCTTTGAGGCTGCATGAAATGTGGGGCCTTATGCTAGCCATAGTAAATTATTAATTTATTAGGAAAAAAATTAGTGCACATTGTGCACTGCAAAAATGCACTTAAGTCACGTTTTTAGTTTATTTAAGTGAGTGAAATAAACACTACCCAAACCTTTCTCCAAAAAAAAAAAAAAAACACTACCCAATTTATTATTCCAGTTCCAACAGCAACAACCAAAATAAATTCGATTGTCCGTTTGGTATTCTCAGCTCTGTTTATTTGCTTAGTGTATAGAAAGATATAAATTTTGATAGATTTTACACACAAAAAAAGTTAACACTTAATTTTTTTAATAAAAAATAAGTTTATTAAAATAAAATTGATTTTTTTTTTTTTGAGAATATTAATTATTTTTAACACACACAAAGAGAAAAGAGAACATCTTAAAAAAAATTGAAACAAAAAATAAATAGCAAAAGCCAAAGTATTGTATTGTACCAAACATAAACAAACAGCTCTAATAATACATCAAATTTCACAATATACTAAACAAACCCAAAAAAAAACAATATACTAAAATAAGTGATGGATAGTAGAAAATTTTCTGCCCACTATTGATTACAAGAACCTACAACTTTTTATCGCTATTACTCACATTCTATCATTTTAACAAGATTATTCACGTTTTATCCTTTTAACATGTTATGAAATTTCCTTTTAACATGTTATGAAATTTGATGTGAAAACAAATTCGGTGAAGACAATTGTACATGGCAACACACTCAATTCTACGGAGTCCTTCTAGTGCCACATAAAGTGGCACAGAAAAAGCCACAGCTCACCTATGCGGTAAGTTGTGATTGGTAGAGGAGTGGTGCTAAACACCTCTCCACCCACCACAACTCACCGCATAGGCGAGTTGTGGTTTTTTTTTGCACCATTTTTTGTGGCACAAGACTTATTCAATTCTACGATATATTGAAGTGGAAGAGAGTAAGTGATAGTTAAAAAAAAAAAAAAATGGTGGCCATAATCACTTGCTATGGTTGTCCTAGGTTATCGATAGTCTAATAGTATTATTATATTTCCGCTGTAAGTACCTTTCATGATAGAGCGACCTCTGAGCCAAAGCTCACCGGTCCGGTTCACCGGCAACGCCTCACCGGACTCTGGGTCCACAATCTTACCCTCCATGTCCGGCGACAACAACCCCGCCGTACCGTACCTCCTACTCTCCTCCAACGAGTCCGTAGAAGCCCCAACTCCTGTCGATTCCGTCAACCCATACCCCTGAAGAATAGTCACCGTCGGATACCTCTCCACAAACCCTTCTATCACCTCCTTACTCAGCGGAGCTCCGCCTGACAAAACCGACTGCAGCGAACTCAAATCGTACTTCGACCGTATCTGATCAGCACCGTTCACCAGCGCCACTAGAATTGGCGGCACCAGCGGGAGGTACGTGATTCGGTACTTCTCGATTGCTGAGAGCATATCGTGCATCTCGTACTTGGAGAGAATCACGACCGTTGTTCCTGATGCGAGCAGCGCCAAAGCGAACACTGCTAGACCGTAGATGTGAAACATAGGGACGGTGCAGATGAACCTGTGGTCCCCTTCGGTTAAGTTGAACCGTCCAAGTACAATTTGGACCATCGCTATCAGACTCTTGTGCGAGCCCACCACGCCTTTGCTGGCTCCGGTGGTGCCGGAAGAGTAGAGCAGTGTCGCCGTGTCGTCCTGGTTGACTCGGTCCCTGACTCGCCTCTCACTCGGCTGCTTTTTCAACATTTCACTCAAAGTGGTCAAGATTTTCGCGCTTTTAACATACTGTTGTGAAGGCTCGTCTTCGTCGAGGAGCACGATAGGGAGAGTTGACTCGGCGAGTTTGGGGACGAGTTGACGAGTCGTGAAAGCGAGGATCGGTTTCGAATCGGCAACTTGCTTGCCGATTTCTCTGGTGGTGTTGAGGGGATTCGTGGTGGTTATTACGGCGCCGATGGACATAACAGCCAAACACACGACGGGGAAGTAGATAGAGTTTGGAGACAGTAGGAGGATGACGTGGCCTTTTCTGACGCCAATATCGGCGAGACACGTGGCGACGGAATCGACGGCTCTCCAGAGATCAGAGAAGGTGAGGTGGCGGCCTGTGGAGGCGTCGATGAAGGCGATCTTGCCACGGTGGGCCCGGGACGATATGAAAGTGGTGACGTCGAGGGAATGATTGGGTGGGTGCGGACACAGCTTGCGTTTGCTGTAGAAGATAGAATTCGATTTGCAGAAACCACTTCTCGGATCGATGGTCACGTTTTTGTGAGACATGGTACTAAAATTTTCTGTGATCTTCTTTCTGCTTCTTTTGTGTTGTGTCTGCTATTTTAGCTTCTTCGTATAAACAGTACTGCCCACTGTTTTTTTATAGAGGGCTTTGAATATTTGACTTTGGACCCGGAAGTGTCGAAAGAGTTTACATTGGTCGGAATCGGAGGCGTTAAAAGGGACTATCTACAGCCGTTGGATGGGTTTTAGGTGATGTGTTTTACGAATGAGATCTGTTGAGGCGTCACTGTCCGTATATTTTTAGTCTTGACTCATGATTTGATAACCTCGTTAATTGTTGGGGGTTTATCGTAAAATGAGTAATAACCTCGTTAGTAATGAATTCAAATTCTTTATACTTTTTGTGTCATTTTATATTTCACCAATTATTATTTAACATGTGTACAATTATTTTTCATTTTATATTTCAGTTATTTTATAAAATAAAAATATGACAGATAGTGATTGATAGAATATAAAATGATACACACAAAATAATACTTAACCTCGTTAATTTTTTTTATTAGTGGGAGAAATAGTGATTAGTTGTCTATATATATTGGGCACGTGAAAATTGTTAAAGTATTAAAATTGCTTTATTTTATTGTCTTATTTTTCACACTGTCTATAAGTGGCGGCCGTTGAGCTGTCGGTTCGTTCTTGCCGTCCCAAAAAAATGACAAGATGGAAAATGTTTTAAAAAAAGGAAAACACTTATTTATGGGACCTTTCGGAGATTTAAAAAAATATATATATATATATATATTTACACCTTCCAGATTTCTTTACTAGTGTGGCGCTCAGGTCCCAACTGTGAATTGTCCCTAAAAAAAAAAAAAAAAAAGGTCCCAACTGTGAAACTTTTCTTTTTATATACATTGAATTCCAAAAGTAGCGAAGCTTAGCCAAGCCATGATTTCATCAAATTCCCTGGTCCCCATCTTATCTAAAATTTCCCAAATAAGATGCAACAATTAGCTTATATATTATAATAATAATTCTCAAAAAAATTATCGTATATATATTTTTATAATTAATTATCTTATATATAGTAGATATTGAAAAATACTAACGAGTGTCTTTAAGATATGTTTAATAATCCATTTAAATAAAGTTTTTATGAGGAAAGAAATAAAAGTAATTAATGTTTTGACAGTTTTTTTCATTTCCCATAAAAGTGATGTCAAAATTTTTCTAAAATAAATTGTTAACCAATATCATAAGGGCACTCGTCAACATAACCCTTAGGCCTCGCTTGGAAGAGGGAAATAGAATGGAATGGAAAGGGATGAAAAGAATAATTTTAGAATATTCTTTCATTCCCTTGTTTAGGAGTTTTAATGGAGAAAATGAAAAGCTCATTCCCTTGTTTGGGAGTTCAAGTAGGAGAGAATGGAATTGGTAGGAAGGAACACTAATTCCTCTCTATTCCCTTAAAACCTCAAATTTTTATTTCCCTCAAAATTAAGAGGAATTAGAGGGAATGAAATTAAATTTAATAATTTTTTTACTAAAACTCCCAAAATACCCCTATATATTTAACCATTTATTTTAAAATAGGGGTCTAATTGTAATATTGTCATAAAATAATTTCATTCCATTTCCTCCATATTGCTCCCAAACAAGATTACTTACATTCCATTCATTTTCATTTTTTTATTTTAAAACATCCAATCAAGGTTACTTGATTTCATTCTATTTTATTCTTTTCCATTCATTTCCCTTACTTAAATACATTCTATTTTTATCCATTCTCTTATAATGATTCCATTCCATTCCATTCTATTTTCTTACAAACTCCCAAGCAGAGCCTTAAATATATACATTGTCATCTTATAAGCTATAATTTCAATTAATAGCATTTACTCAATAATAATAATTTTTTAAAGACATGAATTTATATGTAGAATTCACCAAAAATAAGTTTTCCTAAATAATAAAGTAAAAAAAAAAAAAGTTAACAAATGTTCTAAAGATTTTTTGTAACATCATCTTATTATCTTATGGTATCATAAAATAATTATATTATGACGTTTGTTGATGCTCATTTTGGAAAAAGCCCAATAGCAGGAGGAAGTCCAACAATATGGGCAGAAAAGAGTTAGTACATTAAGAGAGAAACTGCTACGCCCGAGTAGCAGGAATAATGAATTATAGGCCCATAAATAAATAAATGGGTCTTAAGGAAAGCAAATGGGCCTAAAGGAGCCCGGAAAGAGAAGTAGTAAACCCATGGATATTATGTAATGTAGAAAAGTAAGAATGGGTCACAGTAAGCCTGAAGTAATGAAGTAAGAAAGTAAGGGGTTGATGGACAGCCCATGAGCCCTAAGGATGAATGATAAGTTAATTGAGCCAAAAAAGCCTAAAAGAGTTAGTAAAAGCCCATGGGAATACAGAATTAAAAAATGGTCCAAGGATGCCCAAGGAAAGCAAATGGGCTAAGGATGCCCAAGAAGAAATAAATTGAACAAAGGAGCCCATAAGCAATGAAGTGGGTCAAGAAAGCCCAAAGTAGCATGAGTGTAAATCTAATGACCATACTAGGTCATTATGGCCAATTGAGAGAGGAACACACAGCAGGCCTAAAAGAGGCTCAGCAAGCATGGGTCAAATAACACCACAGCAGGAATAGCAAAGTAGCCTAGTAGGAATGGTAGCAAGATTACGAAAGGAGCTAAAAGTAGGCTGAGTAAAGAAAAGCTCACAATCAAACAAGGCCTAGCCCTTGAGAGAAGCAAGCCATAAGGAATAAGAAATCAAAAAATAGTTCACGCCATAAAAGGTCAAGGATGAGCAGTAGAATGCACAAACGAGCATCCAGATCATGGCAAACGCATAAGCAGCGAACAAGCTTTGGACGTACACAGAACTAGAGCAAGCACAAGGCCCAGACACCACCAGCCAATACAAGAGTGGTGGGTTATGGGTCAGAGGTAAGAGAGGATATAGTCTGGTGGTGGGGAGAAGGGAAAACCTATTTTGGGGTTCCTGCTCAGATTTTTTTGGGGGTAATGTCCTCTTGGGATGACCTACCATCCAAAAGAAGTAAGAATGAGTTAGAACCACTAGATGCATGCCATAAGAAATAGAGAGAGAACAACTACACTAGGGTGGATAAGAATGTCACGGTGAGCAAGCAAACAAAATAATCTTTTTTGTCTAGTGATAGGGAATAGCGCAACCAGCACAGGTAAGTAGTGGTGGCTGGACAGCTGACAAACTAGTTCTGGTCGGCAAGGACACTTAGACCTAGACAAAGGCAGTTAAAGGCTACAATGGTAAGAGTCAGTCATGGCAGGCAGTATATAAAGGACCCTTATCGTGTACAGTAGGGAGAGCAGACAATAGTAACCATGAGAGAGAATCACAACATCACTATATACTACATGTGTAAGCATTAAGAAAAAAAAAAGGAAAGAGAAAGAAAAAGTAACAAAAACAGAAAAGAAGGAAAGAAAGAACCGGAGAAAAAACAGAGAGTGTAGAATGGCAGGCATGTACCAATAGGGTAATCCCTTCTCTCCCTTTAAAAGCCTACCCTCTGTTGAGGACAAAGCATTTGTTCGGACATAAGCCATTTAGGTCCGTCTCCTCAAAGTGGATTATTTCTATAATAGGATTCTCTTGTGAGGTTATCCACGTTGAGGAAGTGGTTCCCTCCTTGGTATTAGCCCTATACCATAGTGGATATGGCAAACTAATCTTTTGTCATTTTGATTTTGTTATTTATCAAAATTATTTCCTTTCTTGCCTTTGTTATTTCACTTATAACGTGTTTCTTCTATTACGCATTTCCCATCTTATTCAAGGAGTCATTATTTATTTTGCCTAACGGGAAGTGTATTGCCTTTATTGTCATATTGTATGCATCTGCCACCACTCTTCTGTTACAGTCTCGCCTGCCATCAGCACGTGACCAAAGTTTTTGGCAAACGAGGCATAGTTTGTGCACAAAATAGTCCAAGGTGAGTTGCAATTGGACTGGTCCCAACTCTCTCATCTAGAATACTTGGGCGTCAGTACAGCAAGAGGCAGTCCAGCCCAAAATCACAAAAAAGGCCCACCACAACATCATCTTATGAAATGTCCTTCTCATAAAGAAAAATTATGAAATGTCCATCTCATATTTGGTGGATTTCACCAATTCCTGTGAAACTCATATTTATTATTTAGAACCTAACCCTAGTGGTTAGGGGAGGTCCTTTAATCCAAAGACTAGGGGCAATGTTAGGGATCTACAAATTGTGGACAAACCAATCATTACCCTATGACATTATTTTATGGAATGTCCATCTCATATTTAGTAGATTTCACATATTCACATATTATGAGAGGGAACAAAAAATGCTCCATGAGATAATTCATAAAAATAATTTTACGTCTGTGAACCTCACAACTATATATAACTCATACCTTACGAGATAAAAGGATGCATTAATGAAAAACATGAGATACCTTCTCAATAAGATGAGCACATATATGCTTATGGTGAATCAATAGGAGTAGGTGAATTAGGGGCTGTTTGGATTTGCTGTTTCCATAACTCATAACTTAAAAATGGTGGGACCCATGACTCAAAGCTTGTTTGGATTTTGTTCATCACTCAATTTTCTGATTTTTGAGTGGAGTTATGGAAACTGAAAACACATTTTAGCTGTTTTCAGTTTCCATAACTTTGTTTTCAATGGCATTTTCGTAAATAACACTACATACCTAGTCCTACAGTCAAAGCAATACACATGAGGTGCTCCTTTTGATGCTTTCTTCAATGGCTTTCTCATCTCAGACTTCTCTCTTCAGCAAAGCAGAGCTCTCTCATCTTAGACTTCTCTCATCTCCATTCCAGTACCACCACAAGCTAAAAGAAGCTCTCACTACCCTCACCTCCTCACGCACTATTTCACCGATCCGAGCTTAGCCAACCAGCGGCGCCATGTCACAGTCACGCAGTGCTTCACGCACCAACCAAACCGATCTCCCTGACCTCTTTCTCAGCTTTTTTCACAGAAATTTGAAGGTATTCTTTACATTTGAGCTGTTTATATATCTGATTTGTTGGTAATAGCAAGGTATTTCGCATCTTTTACATCGAATCAAGGATTAATGATGAGAAGTTTGCTTTTCAGTTTTTTTTTTTTTCCTTTGTTTGATGTTTGGGTTTTCACATCTGATTTAATTGTATCAACCCGTGGTGATGGGTTTTCAACCTGTGGTGATGAAAGTTTGCTTCTCTGCTTTTTTTTCTTTGTTTGATGTTTAGGTAAGTATCTGATTTGATCTATTAAGACCTGTGGTTATGGGTTTTTAACCCGTGGTGAACATGTGCTTCTCTGTTTTTGTTTTTTCTTTGTTTGATGTTTGGGTAAGCATCTGATTTGATCTATTGAAACCCGTTGTTATGGGTTTTTTTTTTTTTTTGAATAATTTATTGAACTAAGGTCTTCATAGTGTAAGAAATGTGTGATAAATGCTTTGACTTTTCTGGAATTTGTTATCAAAGTTCCCTCCATTAAGTTTCTGGTAGTAGAGAGTAGAGATACAGGCTTTCACCTGGACCAATTTATTTGTGTGATGTAGTTGACAACTGTGGCCATTTGTCGTGTTTGGTGGATATGGTAGACTCAGTTCTTCTAGCTATAGCAAATAGCAATGCCTGTTTGGACCATTCTATGATATGTCGTACACATTGAAGAGATGAGTGTTGTTCACTGGTGATAGTCCTAACGAGGCGAGGGTGCTTGAGAAATTTTTATGGGTTCAGGTTTGTGCTTTGGGAGAGTGACAGGGCTAAAGGGGGAAGGGGAAATGAGAAAATAGAAGATGGGGATGAAAGCCCACGGGTAACAAAACAGCTTTGCTCTAACCGAGTGATAGGTATGGGGCCCACAAATAGTTGAAAAATATTGAGTGATGGTGCCAAATGAGGTGGGGTGTAGGGAGTTGCGTATTTTAAGTGATGAATGATGAGTGATGAGTGACAGAAATTGAGTGAGGAGTGATGAGTGATGAAAAAAAAATCCAAACAAGGCCTTAAAATTTTTTATCAAATACAAAATGGATGTAAACTTGGAGTCTTATCATTAGAGAAGAATTGGACAATGTGAACAAGTCATGAGACTCTTGGCATAAATTTTGTCCCTGTACTCATCACTAAAACCCAAAATGTTTTATCAAATACAAAAACATAAAATTAAGATTAATATACTTCAAAGACAAAATTTAAAATAAAAAATTATAAATGTGAAATGCATGTAAAACTAAAACTAAAACTAAAACCCAATAAATCTAAAATATAAGTAATATAAATAAAAGGAAAAAATGCAACAAAAAAAAAAAAAAAATCCTAGAACTTTAGTAGGTGGAAATGGAACCAATCCCTAATTCTTTTAAATTGGACTTAAAATTCCTTGAATATCTAAAAATTCCCAAATTGATCACTATATCTAATCTTCATCTCAATTTCGTCTCATTGTTAATAAAATTTCATTCAAAATTTTTATTTTTTTTGTCATTTACTTTCCCTCTCCCTCTATTTTCTTCACTCTTATGTTGACCTGCCCATAACTCTACTTTACCAATAATAATAATAAACATTATCCTCCTCTTTTACCTGTAATGGAGGTAGGTTTTGGTGGCAGTTTGAAACTATTGTGTTTATAGATTTGGGCTCAATTGAAGGGAAGGCGACAATTGAATGGGGTGATGAAGATTTAGCCGTGTATGGTTGTATAGGCTGTTTAGCGTTTTGTTTTTATGGTTGTGCTGGTTATTTGCTCATGTTCTATTGCAATTTTGATATGGGTTAAGTTTGTATTGCACATAATATTTTGAATTCCATTCAAAGGACCGATTCAGTTAGTTATTAGAACAAAATCTTTCAATGCCACTTTAAATTGATATACCGTTTTATATATATATGAGATAAGTCTAAGTTATACTTGGTGTAACTCTTATAAAGTTATACATTTTTCACACGGTAAATTTTTAAAAGATCTAACGGTTGAAATAACATCATTAAATGTTATTCCTTTTTCTCTCATTACCTAATTAATACTAAAAAAAAATTTCTCTCTTTCCTTATTAATTTCTTTCCAAACTTTTTTTTTCCTTTTTCTTTCCACCCGTAGAGCATAATATCATTTTTTTTTTCTTTCCAGCCATTAAAGAGCACTATATAGTTTTTTTTTTTTTTTTTTTTTTTTTTTTTTTTTTGAGAATGAGCACCATATAGTTTTGGTGTGGGCAGAAACTTCAATATGAGTTTTTTTTTTTTTTTTTTTTCAAAATAGAAATTATACTCTAACCTAATTTAAGTGTATATATGTGTAAAGCTCCCTCCTGGAGACTTGAACCCTGGCTCTTGCCTCCCACACCCTACAAAGTACTTATACTTGTGGAGTAATCATCGCACCAAGGGTGCACAGTGGTGTATGAGTTTTGAATTTGAGATGTTTTATTACTTTTGTATGAGACTTTGCTTTATTTATATGGCTAACAAGCAACACATGCATAGTCTTTGCGTGCTGGTATGAGTTTTAGTCTTTAAATACACTATATTATTTAAAAATCATACTAACCTTTCTGCTGTGCGCCTGTGCCCACAACAAAACTATGAGATGGGTTATAATAACCTAAAAGAAATAAATACAAGAAGGCCATTGATATATATATATATATATATATAAAAGGAAAGAGGGAAGTGCTCAAAGTTTAATTTAGTAGGAAAAGAAAAATGATAAAACATGGACACGAGCACAACTTCAATTCCGCTGTTAAAAGCAATGAAAGAAAAGTTCAATGTTTTTTCATTCTCAATATTTACTCAGAAAGTTGCGTAGAAGAAGAAGAATAGCTGGATTTGGAGGGTGGAGAGACTCATTTAATGCTTCATCACTTATTTTTAGAAAGATAATGAAATGGCTAATAATGTATTTTTAACCGTTGGATTTAATAAAAATCTATATATATATATATATATATAACCTGATCATAAATTCATAATTATGCTATCTCATTTAACAACATAAATTCATAAAAGGTTTTTGTGGGGCCGGTTGCCCAAAGAGATGACACAGAATTCATAAGAAGTGGGCTTGTGGCCCAATGGCCCAGTCCGAGGACATTTACATATCCGAGGATGGTTGAAGATAGCTATTTTGAAGAGTAGCATAATACAAAGAGATGTAAATCGTGTATAGCGGCCCAAATCGCATCCGAGGACGAGATCCACCTTTGATACCAAGGTCCGAGGTGGATGTAACTATTTTAGTATTCAAGGTACTTCATCAAGTTGCATATGAACTAAAAAGTGAATTTAGAACAAATGAGGAACCGGGGAAGGTGGCAAATATCTTCTAAAGCTGCTACCTCCCCATTAAATGCTTCCCAACTAACTCTCTGGCCACATTAATGTGGAGGTGATACCTGAACAGTAACCAAGCAGCCTTATGGCCACCAAGCAAAGGTTTCAAGAAGTGCTGGATGGGACAGAAAGAAGCTCTCAGATTAAAACCTACACGTGTACGGCAAGAATGAAGAAAGAATGCAGTATATAACAGGAAAGAAGATGACATTGAAGAAAAAAAAGAAGTAGGAGAGCAACTATTGAGATATCCTTTGAAACCTAGCTGAGGAGGGTGGATATTGTTCAAACTAGTTTAAAGTTTCCTTTGTTGTAGAATGGTCATGTCTTCTTCTACCAATTGAATTTAGCTCTTACACCCACTCTCTAGAAATTTTATTGTTTGGGCTTAAACCCGTCCCTCTTTTGGGTCCAATCCAATTTGAGTCCTTACATTTTTTTTTTTTTTTAATTTTAAGATTCCATTAAAATTTTAAATTTCGTACATAAAGCACAAGTGTACAGCTCAAAATTTCTCCAGAATGACTCAATGACCAAAATGTAGTTGAAATGGCTAGAATTCAATTGAAAATTATGAAAGTAGTCTAATTTAGTGGCCTAGCCATTGACCAAGTACAGCTAGTGTGTTTTATGCCAAAGTAATTTTTACCTTTTCAAAAGACCTAGTTTCAATATATATATATATATATATATCTTATAAAAATAATATCTCTCCATAGTTTGTGAAAAATCAGGATTAACGTGAGTTTCAATTAACTCAATTAGTAAAATTTTTTATCATCAAATAAGGGATATGATTTTAAATATTACACATGAAAATTGAAGTATTAACGTGCTTTATTTAATTGTCTTTTGATTTCAAATATTACACATGAAAATTGAAGTATTAACGTGCTTTATTTAATTGTCTTTTTTCACAGTCTATGAGCTAGTTAGCAGCAATTAAGTTATGGTTTTTGTTGTCCCAAAAAATGACAAGATGGAAACTGTTTTAAAAAGGAAAACACTTAGGAGCAGTTGGTATAGGAGTTTAATCACATGTTTTCAATTTTTAAATAATATTATAAGTATTTTCACACCCTTTTTTACTTACATGTATTTCCAAAAAATATAAACAATGTTACTATAACAACTGTGGAGACCATTTTTACCTCAGACTAAGTGTTGCATTGATCTGAAGCTTGATGGTACACTACTCTCTTGGCTTCACAGCTTATAAGGCAGCAAGTGGGGGGGTTTTCCTTCAATGTGGGACTCTGAGCCAAAATTGATTACAAGCGCAACACTTGGTCTGAGGCAAAAATGGTCTCCACAATAAAAGGCATCAGAAGCTTGATGGTATACTACTCTCTTGACTTCACAGCTTATAAGGCAGCAAGAGGGGGGGGGGGGGGTTTCCTTCGATGTGAGACTCTGAGCCAAAATCGATTATAAGTGCAACACTTGGTCTGAGGCAAAAATGGTCTCCACAACAACATTACCAAACGGCCCCTTATTTGTTGGCCCTCATTGATTCTCTCTCTCTCTCTCTCTCTCTCTCTCTCTCTCATTATTTAAATTACAAATCCACATTGGTCTTTGTTATTAAAAAAAAAAAAAAAAACCTCAACATTTTACCTAACCAACCACCAAAATCTTTCACATCAATCTATGAATAATTATATAAAATCCATCCATAACTGTCGTAACCATGTAAATTTATATTGACACTATTTATTTTGTATTTAGTTTTTTATTCTTTCTTTATGAACCATGAATATGAAGAAAGAGAGTAAAGTTGGTGTGTATGAATAAATATAAACAATTAAAAAATCAAGAATTTTTTTTGATATTTAATGAAAAAGAGTTTAAAATAAATAATATGATGTGAGTACATTTGAAACGTGGTTATGTAAGATTTTTTTTTTAAACAAATGTTATTTTCTTAAAATAAATAGAAAAATTTGCATGAACTGAATGCTTCTTAGGTTTTTACTTGCATTTGCGCTTAGGTTTATATTGTGAAATTTTCATAGTTGTGCTGTGACCATTGTTCTTAGTGAAGCCATGATTTCATCGCAATCTCTAGTCCATGCTTTTATATACATTTTACATAAATTTTGCCAAATAAGATGGAATAGTTATCTTATATGATTTTTATAAATAATTATTATATATATATATATATATATATTAAATATATGCATGATCCATCTTATATGATAAAATTTTAATTCATAGTATCAACTTAATAGTGATTGCTCTTTATCAGTACGGTAAGACACTAATTGATATGAAAAATCCACAATAAATCATATAAAAAAATCCACCATAAATAATTTATCCTATATAATAAAGTAATTATCTTATGACACATATTGTGGAAGGTCCAACTCACATATTCAATGGATTGCCAAATTGCCAATTACCACAGTCCATTTGTTTTATAAAAAATATTTACCGCTTTTTTCAAAAGTTTGGTTGATAGATAACGTTATTTGTAGTTGAATAAAAATAAGTACAACAAAAGTGGAAAACATTTTCCACTATTCAAAAGTAAAAACCATTTAATTCTAAAGGGTTGGTTTAGTGGTTTCTAAAATCTTATTATAGATGTGAAAGCCCAGCGCTAAGTATTGGACATGGGGCCCAATTTGAATATCACTGTTTGTCCGAAGAGGTAAAAGGGATCAGGCTGAGTCCGTTTGGTGGAAATGCACTTGAAAAGGAATGATGGGATACGTCCGAAGACAATTCTGTTAGTCCGAACCATCGAATCATTAGAGAACTTGATCAAGTAAATATACTGAAGACCTGAGCAACCTTCCCAGTTGATTCCACGGTAAAGAGCGAACTCTGGGTATGCCTAGGAATGAGAAGAACATAAAATATCTTAAAAGAAAAGCTGTTACCACCGCATTTAATGCACTGTAGCAACTTTCCTGATCGCATTTATGTGGAGAAGACACCTGAACAGTACAACCTCAGTCACTACCACTCACAACAGACTAAAGCAAACGCCTGATGTGACATGTACTCAAGTGAATGCTTGGATGAAGAACAAGTGTACGGTGAAGATGAGGAAGGAGGAGGATATATAAAGGAAGCAGGTCTCTGAAATGGGGGGAGAAAAAATTGTATTTCATTTTGGTCTATAAATATTAAGTCTCTTCGGATTCAAGAGAGTTTTTCACTGGATATTAGTCTGAACATCGTTTTATCCTTACTTGCCTATTTGAATCGTTGCTAAATCCATATTCAGCCCAGCTGTTTAACCCATTCCAAATTTATTGTTCGGGGTTCATTGGGCTCACAATCTGCAAAGCCTGTGCTTGGCCTACCAAATTTGAACCCTACACTTATAATATCCATAAGATTTTAGGTTTGAAAATTCTCGCCAATATCTTGGCAGCAACAATTTTCTAGAATGTTACATATTCAGCAAACTACCACAGATAAATTAAAATTTTATTTTCTTAATCAAGGTCTATTTTCACTAATGAAAGTTTTGGTCATATACTTATTTGAAAGTAAAAAAAAGTGTATGTCAAATAATTTTTTTTTTTTTTTACACATTGCAACCAAATAGAAATCAAGAAAGATTCATTTTTCAAAAAATGCTTTCTATAAAAAATAAAAAAAAATTAAGATGAATAAAATAAAAGATAAGCCTCAATTGGGCCCAATTCTCACTATGAATAAAAAAATGCACCCAATTTCTGAAGGGTGAGATTGGGCCGAACGTGAGTTTGTTCGATTTTCTTCTTGGGCTGTCAGTGGTTGTTTTTATTTCAGGTATTTTCAGCTATAGAGTACCATTTTCGACTGAACCATTGCTCAGAGAGAGAAAAATATGGCAGGAGGGCATGGAGCGGGAACTACTTACAAGGGCATCACGGTGCATCAACCAAAGCGCTGGCACTCCATCACCGGCAAGGGCATGTGCGCTGTCATGTGGTCAGTGTAGTGTTTGACCTTCATTTCTTCTTTTCAATTTTTGTTTTTATATTAATCGAACCCCTAATTTTGTTTTTCACATCCTTTAATCAATTTCTTACTATCAATCAATTGGTTATCTACTAATTCAGTATCTAAGATCTGCTTGCTTCTTGTTATTTTAGTGTAATCTAGGTTCTTCACTGTTTTTCTCAGGATCTGAAATGTGCAAACGCTATATAGAATTAGTGAAAAAAATTTATTTTTGATTTGGTGGAAATCTGTGTTATAAATTATAAGTGGGTTTTAGCTGTAAATACTAAAAACATAGACCCAAAAAAAAAAAAAAAAATCTTGATGGGTTTCAGGATTCAACAACAGGGTTTTCGAAGCTTAGTTTATTTTTAGTATATAATTTAGTATATAAATTTTGCCAAATAAATGAATGTTGACAATGATGGTATGTGTCCATGGTTTTTTTTTTTTTTTTTTCTTTCTTAATTGTGACTTTAATTTTCGGGTGTGTTTATGAACTTTATTGGAATTTGATATTTCAGGTTTTGGATTCTGTACAGAGCCAAACAAGATGGTCCTGTAGTACTGGTAAGAGTCTATTTTGTTTCAGCTTTCTCTGTATTTGACGCCTCTTTCTTTATAATATGATTTTTATTTTTTTTTCCCCATGTTTCATATTTAGGGTTGGCGACATCCTTGGGAGGGCCATAGTGATCATTCCCATGGCGATGAGCATGAACATTAGGTCTGTTGTATCTTTCTTTGCTTTTAGCTACTAAGAATTGGATGCCTAGTTATCATGAAGTGCTTTATCTACTGTTCAATCGAATGGGTTGATCCACTCTTTGGTACTTGTTTAAAAACTACTAGAGGAAGTCTTATTGCTTTCATTTGATTGTTTATTAATGAGAGCGGAATTCCTCCTTATAGGCTATAATTAAAAATCTTTCTTGTTTGAATTAAAGACTAAGTTTTGTGTTAAAATGGGTCATGCTTGATGGCATATATGGATGCACATACATATTCTAAATATTGCTTGTATATTGGGAAATTACTGTGGTACACTGAAAAGAACCTGGCATTTGAAACTCTTTGACTAAACTATGTATAGGTTAATCCTAACTGATTGCAATTTAGCTTTTAAACCAACATTCTAGGAAGAATTGTTGTATACTTGTATATTCTGCATTGTGTAGTAAGTTGATTATTTCTGTTAAGTTTGAAATATTAGATAGTCATTGCTTATCTCTTATACATTTGTCTATTAAGACAGGCAAGCAATAGAGAAGGGAAAAAAGAAGCGTTTCTTTTTTGGAAAAGGTTTGTCTCCGAACATGTTTGGATCCTTGGGCTCCAACCACCAATAGAAAGATGACATGTATCCCGACTCACTTGGTTGGTTGGGTTAAGTTGATGTCATCTTCCTATTCTTGGTTGGAGCCCAAGGTTCCGAACATGTTTGGAGCCAAATTTTGTCTTTTTTTTTGGGAGGGGGTGGGGAGGGGGGTGTTTGGGGAAGGATTGAAAAATTTTTATTAGAAAAGTATTTCGAGAAGTGAAACCCTTGCCTTCTCTATCTATCAACTTGTGAGCCTCTTTTGGAAACTCAAGAGGAAAACAAACAATCTTCAAACTTCCAATATCAGTATAAAAACTGGTAAAGTAATTAGACATAGACTTCGTTTCTCTATAAACACAATGAATTTACCAGAAAAACTACGAGTGTAAAAGGTTCAGTCATAAGTTGGCAATACTCTTTCACTTTCTGTGGATTCAGCACTTTTTTTTTAAAGGATCATCTCAGTACGAGTCTGTGTCCATATTACAGTCCTTTTCCGCCTGTAACCCAAGCCTAAATTCCTAACTGTCCCCAATTCATCATGCAACACTAAGTCTGGTTAAATTCTTCTTAGATAACAAGCCATCCGGATTCAGCAACAAAATTCCTTCAGGAGGAGGGATACACCTACCCCTCTCTCTCTCTCGATAAGTAATAAGATCTTATTGAAGAAAATGAGCTACCTTATGCATACAAGATGTATGTGTAAGAGCATCCACATTGGTGGAGCTATAATTTTAGCTTTTGGCATCACAAAAAGCTATTTTATCTATTTTACCTTCTCACTTTACAAAACATCCAACATCAGTGGTTCTATTTTAGCTTTCAACACAATAAAATAATATAAACAATACAATAAAATAATATATCCACTACAATAAAATAATATATTTATTTCAATAAACCATCACAACCGCCACCACCGATCAACCACCGCTTCACACAACCCACCACCATGACGGGTCAATGACCACTTCACACAGCCCATAACTAGAACCACCAAAATCAGCCCACAACTGCCCAAGAAAATCAACCCACAACCACAAAAATAAAACCCATGGCAACCCAAGCCAACTTAGCCAAGAAAATCAACACACAGCCACAAAAGAAAAACTCAGGCGAGATCCACCGCAGCATGACCCACGAACCCCACGGCACAAACCGATGACCCACTACTGCATGACCCACGAATCAACAAAACCCATTTAACCATCAGCAAAACTCATTCATCAACCATCAACAAACCCCATTCATCAATCATCAACAAAATCAAAACCCATTCATCAAAATAAAAATAGAACCCATCAACATAAAACCAATCAATAGAACCCATCAATAAAACCCAGCCATGGCGACAACGCTATTTTGTCAATCTTAGCGACAAAATCAAAACGCAGCATCGGCAATCATGGGTCTTGGTGTTTGAGACGGAGAAAGATTGAGAGACAGAGTAGAGGAAAATGAGATAGTAGAGAGAGAGGGGCGGAGAATGAAGAGATCGGTCGGTGCTGGGTAGGGGCTTTGGTCAGCGCTAGGCAAAGGCTTGGGTCCGCGGTGAGTGGAAGAATTGGAGCTTGCAACAAGAAGAAATGAAGAGTGTGAGGACTGAGGGGAGAGAGGAGCAACGGGTAGAAATGGGAAAGGAGGAGAAAGAAAAAAAATATATATATATTCTAACCATCAGTGTGAACACAACATAAAATAATATTATTTTTTTTACCTTTGAGCTACTACGGTGCACAGCCATCTTTGGCTATGCATTGTAGCTGAGAAGCCAAAATTTTTGGCTATAGAGCTCCACCATTGCAGCTCCACTTTTGTGATTGTTGGTGCTAAAAAGCTATTTTTAGCACCACCAATGTGGATGCTCTAATATAGGCTATATAGCCAAAGAATTACAAAAGAAAAGGAATTCCGAATGGAAAGAAAGAGAACCAATGAAGTAAACGACATTGTCAAAATTGGTAGGCCCTAAATGCAAGACCAATCAAACAAAGTCCTAATAAAAGATGACTTCAGTTGGACCACTGAGACTTCTATGCAATCAAAAGTGCTGTGATTTCTCTCCATAATATCCATTGCAAGCGTACTGGGCTCAAATCCCAAACAAATGATGATTGTTTACCAAATCAATTTCTCCAACCACTTAACAACACTCTCTGGAATCACCCAATGGGCACCAATCATAGGGAAGACAAAAACCCTCAGATCGTGTGCAACAACACAATGCAACAGGAGGCTGCCATAGTCTCCCCACTTTTCCTACACATACAGCACCAATTAACCATGCTATAGGCTCTCTTCATAAGGTTGAACTTTGAATTATAGGTGAATGTCAGGATACTTGGTTAGCTTCATTACATGATACTCAAAAAGGTTATTGGTACGGCTACTTGTTTAGGATGATCTATAGACTATAGCCCGTAGATGAGAGTGATAGCTGTGCCTACTTCCAGAAATATGAGAGATTCAAAATAACTACTATCTAATGTGTGTTTGTTCATATCCTATCAATGTTCATGCATGAATTCCTTCTTTACAAGAGGTAGCTGGCAAATGAGTTGCACCATGATTTGGTGGACAAATGCTTACTAAGCTCTTCTCTCAATTGTATATTTAATTTTTAATAGTATAAACTGCAAAATAAATTGGACGAAACATGCTCAGATTCTATTATTTGCAGGCGTCCCATTGAGCTGAAATGACAGGACAAAGAATTCTGTTGGGGTTCTTGGCACAAATTTATGTCAATTTTCTTTGTTTGTTTCAATAAAGTGATTGTGGAAAAGAGATTGTATGGGCAGGATGCGATGACTAATGAACATCAAACTTCATTTCACCATGTCTGTGAGCATGAACATTACTTCTGTTTAATGTGTTATTTACGTTCCTGACCTATCCTTTCGTGTAATATATTTTCAAGCAGCAGGGAATCCTATCATTTTTCCGTACATAGCTACCTGTTCTTGCCCAAAATTATGTCAATTTTTAACTTTATTGGCTTCTATTCATTTTAATTCAATTCATCGTTTATTTAGGAACATAATTCTCCCTCAAATTGAAATTGCCGTAGGTTTGATTTATAGAAGAACAAGAAAAGCAAGTTACAGAGATTTGGTTGGTACTCATATAATAGTCTGTAAGCACCTCAAAGTACTCCTAAGTTACCCAAGCTCACTTTACATGAATAAAATCACTGTTAGCAACAGGTGGGCCTTAGTGGGGTAAATCGCTGGCCCAAGGTGTTTTTTCAAAGTGTAGGTATCCGGACTCAAATTAGAGAGCACATCTAGTCGAACCTAGGACAAGCACTTTGAGACCAAGTGCCCAACCACTTGGCCAATCCACCTGTGTTAATCTAATTACTATTTATTACCTTAATAAGTTGTAAAAAATATTTTGAAAAAATGTAATATCCATAATGTTACACTTAAAAACGTTAAAAATACCGCACAAAATGGAAGTGCTTGATACCTTCACATGTTTAAAACTTGGACTGGCTTTTGTAGTGTGGTGTCGTTTCTCGTTTGACTGGCTTTTCCTGTCAAATTCAGGCTAACGGCCTGTACCAGCTGATAAGTTACCTCTAAAATCATCGAATGGGTTAACAGGCTTGATTCCCCTTTCTGTTAGAATCTGACTGGCCTGAGGCCTAATCCGCATTGAATTCCAGTGTAACTCTTCTGTTCCTGCTCACACTTTAAACTATCTTCCTTCAAATTTGAGAACAAGTTTATGTTTTTTGTTTTTAATAATTCAATAGTTACAATCAGTGAGGGGATTTGAGCCGTGAATATGTTTAAAAGATTAACAGGAGCTGTCAACTAATTGAATTACAAAGTTGTTGGCAAATTTGAGAACAAGTTAAGAACCTCACAAATCACAATTATTGGTATGGCTTCATTACTGAGCTGAATGGGAAACATTTCTCACCGCAAGACTCGGTGTGTAAGGGTCAACGGCACAAAGTATTGAAACAATCACTGGCATCCACATGTGTAGGAGAGCTTACCATCAGAGGAGGGCAACAAATCTGATCACCCATCCGTGTGTAATATTTCTCAAATTGATTATTTAAGAATAATAAACACATATTAGATTCTCAAATCATGTTATCTCCCCAACTCTTCGTCATGAGTCAATAAAATTTAAGGTTGGCATGGTTGTATAGTGTAGACAAAGGGACAACCTACCTGGCTATTTAGCAAGGTTTACAATGTCATCACATGCCAATATACATAGAAAAATGTGCACGGTATCTTAACCTTCGCGAAATCTGTATATTAGCGCTGAGGTTGTCTTTCAATTGCCCAACATGGCTATGAGCCCTTGGCCACTGTCACAAGAGAAATGGTTGTTGGGATGTTTGGTTTCTTTTGGTTATTGTTCGAAAGTGGGGAAGAATTACTTGACATTAATCAAGGAGTATGCCGGAGCAACAAGATAAATGGAATTGATAAGAAGCTTAATCGTCTGGCCAGACTGGGAAAATAAGTTCACATCACATGTCAAAAAATCAAGGACCAAATAGTTGAAGGAAAAAAAAACAAGGCCTTAAAAAAGAAAAAAAAACATACCATGTCTTACTCGTTCTATTATCTTCTTTGCAATGGGCAATGCGTCATTGTTCTTTGTCACTATACTTATTGCTAGCTACTCACTTCTTTATCATCGCAAAATACCTAAATTGTTTCTCATGATAAGATTGTACTCTTTATAGTTCAACTGACACTTTTTGGTATTTCTTACAGAAACGTCTAGTCAAATTCTCATCTCCTCTCTCTATTGCAACTATCAAATTATTAACCAAAAAAAAGAAGTCGTGCTATGTTAATCGGCTAACAATAACCTCAATTTTTCCTTGAATGTGTTTGATAGTGTTTGTGATATTGTTGGTGTTAATCTAAAATTTCTAGAGTTTCTAAAGATATGACAATTATTGTCACAAGAAGGAAATTATATATGTAACAACACCCGAACGTACAAAATGACATGAGAAATAGATGTGCTATGACAGTTATTGAGCAATGTAAATGTGCACACAATAAAGACAAGTGACATCAAACTAGTTTCAAGAAGTTATATAAATAGTATCAAACATTGCGACAAAGTGTTATTCAAGCTCAATGAAAAAGAGATATGTGGAAGGAACAATTGTTAGTACCCATCAAAGGCCTTAAGTATAAATAGAGGATTTGGTCTCAAGAAAAAAAATACCACTCTCCATTAACGAACTCGCTAATACAGAGATAATTGAAATCATTTAGTTCATTGGGAGATTCTCTTGTAATTCATAGAGCTTTAGAAGGTGTTCATACTTGTAAACGGTTTCTTGTAATTTTGTTAGTCACTTTAATCTTGTTTATACAAGTTTGTTTTATTTTGATTCTAGTTCTTAATTAGTTGTTAGTTGTTAGTCCTATTTGATCCATAATGCTTTATCTTTGATCTAATTTAATGTTTAGAATTACTAAGGCTATTATCTGTTCATTGCTTTGCACATTTTACCTTCCAACTCTTTACTATTTAGATTGACTAGGCTTCGAACTACTCTGTTTGTAATTAGATTTAGCGTAATAATGAATAACTTAGTTGCTTGGGATCCAATGACATTTTATCTTACTTAGAAGTTTAGACCTTGAACTTGTTAACTTAGAATTTAGTTTTTAGCTTTCCGTAGTTCATTGTTATTTGCATTTCCTCCTTTGAACATGAAAAGTCCTCTTAAAAGCTTGGTTAAAGCCTTAAAGGCATCAAACCACATCTAATCCTTTGAACACTTTGAACAGGTTGTTTAAAATACTCTCTAACAGATGTGAAGCCCAACTTTCCTGCTAACCTTTTTTTCATCTGTTTCACAAGGCTCGGAATCTACCACCAAATCCAACACCCTAGACAAGAAGTGCAAGCAAATCCCATTGTGATCAAATGACCTTCTCAACATCAATAACCCAACCTGTCTCCCAGTTATGATTAGAGAGAAGAAGAGAGTTTAGGGGTTGGGAATTTTCGGTCAGGAAAGAATGGAAGGAAAGAGTGGATAATCTCTCTCTCTCTCTCTCTCTCAGAGCATGGATCTTGATTGGTGGATGAGAAAGTAAGTGGGTGGGTTGGGACCTGTTAGATATTTTTTCCTTCAAAAAAAGAAGAAGATATTGTGTCATTAAAAATAAACAATTGCATTGCTTCGTTATTCACATATGTTAAAATTTGAAGAACAGATATTATAGATAGTAAAAAATAAAAGTGCTCAAAATGTAAACTGCATAAACCAATTGTGTGTTTTCACTTCAATTTTTATTTTTGAAGTCAACACTTAAAGTTTTGAATTGTTACGGATTCTTCTGGTAATCCGCTCAAATATGATTCGTTGGTTTTCGTAAGGAGACTACTTAGCTTTGGAATAAATTATTCTTCTTAAATTTCCTTCCCCGAAATTTGTTTGAGTCATTTTTAATTTACGGCCCCAAAAACATGGTTTTCATTCATTATTTAGAAAACAATTATCAATATGAACTCACATGGATTCATAAAGTTAAAGAAAAACCAAAAACAAAGTACATTTACTAGGTTGCAGGCTTGTACAGGCTTATCTAGTAGAGTACAATAATACAAACATGGCGAAACTGCTTTATAAGAATAAATAAAAGAATATTCTCAGGAAAAAAAAAAAAAGAATAAAAGAATATAATAAAATAGAATCAATGACTATATCTAGCTTTGTACTGTGCCCTAAGTGGTGAGCCAGAGGGAGGCAAGCCTTTAAATTGGGTTGCCAACCTTGGGATCCCCACTGTTACGTACGTACAACTAGCTAGTTTGTTAGAATGTTGAGAAGTGAAACTCTAGTCTGGATCAAACGCCTAAACATGCAATCCAGCTCAGCCTCAAGATCTTCAATGGCAATCTCCACTGCCTCCAATCTTTTATTAGCACTTTGAAGCGCCATTACATCGCACATATCATATAAACCTTGACCACCCACGCGTATAAACCTTGACGCAAAAGACCCTTTAGCTGATTTTTGATCCAGCCATGGTATAGAAATGAGGGACAAAAGTGACTCCACGATAGAAATACTAGTCACCCTCACTTCCTTTAGCACATCAACCACTACTTTGAGGTTCTCATCGATTGGTGAGTGATTCGAAACAATGGATTTGCTCTTAATCCCTTTTAAAGAATTCAAGCACTTCAATGTTTCCTTCTTCAACTTCTTTCTATAGTGATTATAAGCCGCAATTTTGGTACCAATATCGGGCTCGCCAATACATACTTTACGTAATGTGAATTGAAGATCATGGAGTTGTTCTTTGACGAGCAATAGAACATCTTTAGAAATGCCACACACGTCCAACATTCTTAGAGATGCCTCCGAGACCTCATGAACCCACTTTTCTTGTCGATGGTGCACAAGGGATTGTTGGATAGTGGGTGAGTGAAGAAGGAGATTGGCAGAGTTGTGTAAGTCTCTAAGAGCATCAAAATTTGGGAGTGCCATAAGAGAAAAAAATGCGACTCTGAAATGAATTTATGTTTATGAGAGTGTAAGCACTTTGTAGCTAATTCCTTCGTTTTGAGTTCTATTATATATAGAAGCCTATAAAGACAGGAAATCCTGAATCAGATCTGAGGTCTTCATGTAAACAGACCATGAAGTACGCTTCCTATAGTACGGCTGAGCACAATTGGCAACAGCTAAGAGACCAAGTTATTTGAAGGAACCTTCCATTAGAGATAGTGAGGCAAAGTGTGCAGTGGCTAAGATTTTGTTGTTGGTGAATAGACTACTATGCCAAATATTCATGCACGAGGAGGGAGGTGCCAACCTGTGTTAATTTTTAATTCGAAAGAAGACAATATGTCTTCCAAACAAGAGACTTTAAAAAAATGAGCAATCAGCTAAAGGGTAGGATCTTGTCAAGAAAATAAAGAGGATAGAGATCGTAGGGTTAGTTACAACTGTGCATGGTTTTGGTTTCTTTGTGCACGACATGGAAATCTGAGACTAGCTAAGATCAACATTTGCGGTACCGACTTCATGGAAATTCTTGGGAAAGTTCGTCACCCATCTGGATCAGCATACTTGGAAGAAAGGTTAGTGGTCATAGAAACAAGCTGAATGATTCGGATAATGCTAGTATATGGTTTCGGATAACGTATGAATTTTCACGAAGGTTTGTCGAAACTCAAAAATGTTTACTGTATGTGTTCTGAAAAAATCAGTTTACATACAGAAGATTACATAAGAGAGAAAAGAGAGAAGAGAGTAATCAACCCAAAGAGTTTTCATGATTTGGTAGTATGTGTTCACAAGAGTGAGTAGCTAATAATTTAATATATGTGAAAATTAGGCCGAATTACAACAGTTTTTATATAACATAACCTTACCAAGTATAAATCTCCAAAATACTCCTATATCCTACTCCAAAAATTTATATGAAAATTATATTTCTTTTTACAATAGTTACAAAGGATTTTGATAGAGGTTGCCCATATTGTTTTAGCAACAAAATAAATATTTTATTTTTTTATTTTTTTTTAACTAGAGAATAAAATACTTTACTTCCTAAACGCAATGTTGTAGAAACAACTCCTTTTGTTGCATTTTTACATTTTTATGATTTTTTTAATGAGATAGAGTCATGAGAACTTAATTATCTTTATGTGTGACACATATGGTATAGAGAAATTACATTTGTGGGAAAGAAACAACCTAAAGTTACCACTCACTTATTAGGTGGGATAGTACCTATCTAGGGATGGCAATTTTACCCCACTCTGCCTTGACCCGCTCCTCTCTACTTCACCTCATGCAGGTTTTCCCCACCCCGCATAAGTGGAGGGATGGGATGGGGCAATATTTTAGCCTCCACCGCGTGGATATATGGGTTTAGACATTTTAGTCTTACCTTGCCCTGTGTTAATAAGGGCAATAATTATAAATTCTTTCATACCTTAAATCCCTGCTATAAATGCATGGATATTAAGATTTTTTTTTTGTTGTGATATTGTCTTGTTAAAATCTTAGATAATATTATTCATTTCTTGCAAAAAATTAGTTTGATTTGATATGATAAATTTAGTTGTAATTTCAAGTATATTTATATTAATGAAACATGTTTTATTAAAAAAATTGTAATAGTTGTAGGGCAAACTAACATGAAGTAAAATTTTAAGAGGTGGGGTGGGCTCCAAGGGGGGGGATGGGATAAGGAAGTTTTCCCTATCATACAGAGTAGGGCGGGGATGAAGTAAGATAAAACCATGCGGAACGAGAGTGAAAATCTCATTCTTCGGCCCTGTCCCTTCCTATTGCCATCCCTTACCTACCCAAGGTTTAGAGCTTGGGATTGAGGAAGAGGGGGTCTCCGGTTCTAATTCCAAGGGGAACACTTGTTAGATTTCTACAATTAATGAATAACATGTGCCATCTCACTCTCAGCTTCTATAAATTGAATTTTCTAATTCACCTTTTGCTGTTATTTGTGACTGTTGAGGGTCATTTTTGTAAAGACAGCCCAACCCAGCAAGGCAGGTAATGAGAGTGGCAGGCACAAAATAAGACTATCAGGCCCAAGTGGTAGGAAGAATAGAATACAGGCCCATAACATGAATAAATGGGTCTTGAGAAAGCAAATGGGCCCCAAGGGGCCTGGAAAGAGAGAAATGACACCCATGGGCAATGTATAGTATAAGAAAGTAAGAATGGGCTGCTGCAGGCCCGAAGTAATGTAAGCAAAGAGAGTAGGGGTTGATGGCAAGCCTATGAGCCCCAAGGACGAGTATACAGTAATTGGGCCGGGGAAGCCCAATGAAATTAGTAAAAGCGCATGGGAGTAAAGAATTGAAACGGGACAAAAGAGCCCAAATGGGACAAAAGAGCCCAAAAAGTGATGAAACGGGCCAATGATGCCCAAAAGAAAACAATGGGACAAAGGAGCCCGAGAGCAATGAAATGGGCCGAGGAAGCCCAAGGAAAGTAAAAGGGCCGTAAGCCCAAAAGGAAAAAGAAAGGGATAATAGTGCCCATGAATAAAAACACCAGCGGGCTCTCTTGAGTCACTGGGGGAAAGAAGAGAATGGCAGGCTTTAAAGAAGGCCTAGCAGGAACACATCATCATGGCAGAAAGTGCTAAGTAAGGAAACAAGACGTGAACATGAACCAAGGAATGGGCCAAGAAAGATGTGAAACCCAGTATTAAGAAAGGCCCAATCCCAAAGGAAAGCAGTAAAAATACTCCAGCCTACGTGAAAGAATGAAGAAGTATGGCAGACACATGCAAGCAAAGCTTCAGAGCACAACAAGCACATGGGCCGCAGGCAGGCCCTTTTTAAACATACTTGACAGGAAAGCATGCGCAAAGTCCAGGTGCCACCAGCCTGTACCCAGCCAATATGGGTCATGGTGGGGCCACGGGTCAGTGGAAAGAGGTAAAGGGGGGTGCGGTTTGGTGGTGGGGAGGGGGGAAAAGGTCTATTTCACGGTCCCTGTCTAAACCCTTTTGGGAGGTATGTCCTGCTGGGATGACAAACCGCCCAAAAGAGGTAAGATTGGGAAGGGAACGCTGGGTGCATGCCATAGGAAGAAAGAGAGAGCATTTAAGCCACGGCAGAAAACAGTGCCACGGCGGACAGAAACAGAACCAACCTGTCTTTGTCTGGCAAGGGTAAACAGTGTGCAGACGGTGGTCGGCAAGCATGCCCAGACCAGACAAAGGCCGTTAAGGGGTGAAAGGGTAAAAGAACAACCACGGCAAGCCCTATAAAAGGAGCCTTGCCGTGCCCTGTAAAAGGGACCGAAAAACAGAGGAAGAAAACGATAGAAAGAAAACTAAGAGAAAAAAGAAAGAAAAGAAGGAAAGATAAGAAAACAACTTGTGAGGATAATGGGCATGCACCAATAGATCGTTTCTTCCCTCTCCCCCTCAAAATCCCACTCTCTAAGGAATAATTAAGCAAGTTATAACTTTCTTCAGGCATCCAATATTTAGATCCGATTCTCTCAAAATTATTAATCCCTACGGCAGGATATTCTCCTGGGAGGTTAGTTTCATTGAGTGGAAATGTTCTTCCTCTTTGAATGGTTGCCATCACAGGCTCGGTTTTTGACTTGATATTCATTTTTGATTAAGCTTCCATCTTTGTTCAATCCATTGTCCTTTCTTTTAGAAAGCCATTATTATTATTACTACGATTACTATTGTGATGTCCTGTCATTACTATTATTAGCTGCTGTATTCTGTTGTTTTCCTTTTATTATTGTTATACCTGCCTGCTGTAATCTTTTTGTAATAACTCTGTTCGCCATAAGGGTGTGCCTGGCAGTCTAGGCTAAGTTTGTGCCAAGCCGGCCCAAAGTGAGCTTCAGTTGGGCCAGTCTCGACTTCCTTACCCAGAAAGAAAAACAAACACTCGGATCCATCACCGCAGGAAGCAGTTCAGCCCAAATACAGAAAAGGCCCCCACAGTGACTATATAGGGAACTATGATCACTGATCCAGCATCATGTATATAAAAAGAATTAGAAGAGGTTAAGCCCCTTTTCTTCAGCCGACATCATACAGAACGGAGAGAGATAGAGAGAAGCCTGAATGGATCCCACAACTTTCTTTTTCCCAATAACATTAAGGTCATATTTTCTTTCATAGTTTGGAGAAGTTGTGCACGTAAAGACATCTTCTCACTCAATATGCTAAAAGAAAAGAAAAAAAAAAAAGAAAAGAAAAAAAGAATTGTGGAAGTAGATGACTACAGGGGGGTGACATTTTGTGCTACCTTAATTGGATACTGGGTGATCTTAACTAATTAAAAAACGGAGTCTTTTCAAACTTTTTAATTCAATCATGATCAGATTGTCGGAAGCCTCCCGTCCTTCTCTTTTCAGTTGAGGCAACTGAAGATGTTACATCTAGACTTGACAAATGGGTTCACTTGAATGGTTGGGTTAATTTGGGTTTTGGAAATTATTAGTTCTTTTTTTTGAATGTCGGTGATGTGGTGTTCCCTTATTTTACATTCATGATAGACCTATTATAAATAGTAAGACCTATTATAAATATAAAAGATAGAGTACCATGTTACCGTATTTTGGAAATATTTTATAATTACTTATATATGTATTGGATTAAAACAGAGTTTATTATTCCTCTTACTCTTATTCAATCTTTTATAAGGCGAGTTCAATTTGGTATGACTTGTATTTTTTTGTACGTGCAAAAAATATTTAATATATTGTTAACCTATTTTATTTTCTACCACTCAAACTATTTTTATTTTACATGGCTCATAATCTACTACTTTAGTAGTTGTGGAAAAATTTGTTATTAGACTTATTCATAGTATAATGGCTAAACAAAATAGAGAGAAGGAGTAAATGATCAATGAGTAGTATTTATTACATATAAACAATTTTATACAACCATAACAACAATTAAAATTGTGATGTCACTTGAAAATTGTAACTTCAAGTCATGATTTTAGTTACTTTTAAAGATGTGTAAAACTATGTAAAACAGCTGATATGCAACAAACTTTAACTTATAATTAATTAGACAAAAGTGGATAATTATTTTTATGGCTAATTTAAGTGGATGATATTTTTGAGAACTCATAGTAGACAAAACAAAATGAGACAAAATGAGAGTGCACATGATTCATTAGCGTTGAGGACACTGACAATGCATTCCAAGTTCTGGTTGGCGAAACTATTACAACAAAAGATTCCAAGTTCCTAGTTCTAGCTCCACGTGGTGCACTGGTGCCTAAGGGTTCCACGGATGACCATTCTATTCATGTTTTTTGCTGTGTGTCTATAAATGTATATCCTTTACGCTTAATTTTGGCATATGGAATCCGACTCGAAAAATCTCAAGAATACTCTGAGCTTATCTAACCAAAGAAGGACAAGAACACACAAAAAAAAATCCCAGAGAGAGATGGAGGAAAATATACTGAAGTCAAGGTTCAAAAGGGTTTGTGTTTTCTGCGGAAGCAGAACAGGCAAGAGAACTTGTTATAGTGATGCTGCTCTGGAACTAGGCCAAGAGCTGGTACCCTTTTCATGCCTAGAAATTATTATTAGTATTATTCGTATTATGTTTTTGGATTTTCAATTGCTTTACCTGTGAATTTAATCAAACTGAACATTGAATTTCAAGTATCTTCTTGGTCCTGTACTTACTGATCAAGGAGTTATCTTGGTTTTCTCGAGGAAGGTCTCTAGGAGGTTGGATCTTGTTTATGGAGGAGGAAGTGTTGGATTAATGGGCTTAGTTTCTAAACAGGTCCATCGAGGTGGTGGACATGTTATAGGGTACAATCTCTACCATTTCTCATTATGATTTCTAGTTTGGAATAAAATCTTTGTGCCCATTTTGCGGCTTAGAGTCAATTAACTTGTTTGTTGGTTTTATTCACAGAATCACTCCCAAATTTTTGATGGACAAGGAGGTAGTCTTGAACGTAGAATAATAATTAAACTATTAGATTCATGGATTTCATAACAGTTTTTATTTTTATTTTTTTAAATGATAATTTGTATATATTCTCTATTTTAGTCAACAAGTTCTTTGGTGATTTATATTTGGTTTGTTCTTTGTTGAGCAGATAACTGGGGAAACATTTGGGGAGGTCAGGATGGTAGCAGACATGCACCAGAGGAAAGCAGAGATGGCTCGCTATTCTGACTGTTTTATTGCTCTTCCAGGTTTCCCTCTTTCGTTTTCTCTCAGACTCTGAAATTGTGGACTATTCATGAATTGCTGATTTTTATGCATATGATTAGGTGGGTATGGAACTTTGGAAGAGTTATTGGAAGTTGTCACATGGTCCCAACTTGGGATCCACGATAAGCCTGTAAAGAAACTTCATGATTCAGACAAACATTTGAAAGCTAGTTCGCATATATATTGGAAGATCAAAACCTGACTTATTTTTTTATGCATAAATCAATAGGTGGGATTGCTTAATGTCGATGGGTACTACAACTCTCTACTCTCTTTCATAAACACAGCCGTGGAAGATGGATTTATCAAGCCCTCTCAGCACAATATAATCGTCTCTGCTCCAAACGCTAGAGAACTCATTCAAAAACTCGAGGTGGGTTTCTCTCTCTCTCTGTAAATAAGAATTTACGTTGTCCTAATTAATTAGCTTTCTCTTTCTCTCTTTGTGAATAAGAATTTTAAAATTGTCCTGATTTAGCCTTTTGTTTGTTTGATTAGGAATACGAGCCTGTGCATGATGGGGTAGTTGCTAAGGCCAAGTGGGAGGCAGAACAGGCGGAGTTCAATGCTTCTTTGCAGACTGATATAGCTCGTTAAGTCAATAGAGACCACGAGTGTATCTTTTAGGTTTTATTTTTCTTTTCTTTAACCTTGAGAAAAATGCTAAAACCAAGTAAATTTACACCATTTTTGTTGTAACTTACCATATAGGGAGATGTAAATAGTAAAAATGTGGATCTACATAAATCCACCATCACATCCAGTGGGGAGCCACACACAAGGGTGGGGGCCAAGGCTCCCCTCCAAAGTTTTAAAAAACTATTTTATAGTATTTATATTAGAATGTAAAAATTGAAATTGTCCCTTCCGATTTGAGACATTTCAATGGTGCTCTTAAAAGAAAGAGAAATTATATTTAAGTCATATAATTTAAGATATTTAACAAATTAAAATATATAAAAAATGATTATTTTTTTTGTATATGTCTAATAGAAGAAATACATGACTTTTGTATGCTTATTAAAATTTAGAAGATGATAAATTCTCTTAGTAAATTAATTTTTATATGTGTGTGTAGAGTTTTGTCTTAACTAATATATTAATGTCACAACTTGACCCTTCCAAACCAAAATTTTTGGTTCTGCCTCTGATCACATTTCTACCTCTCATAACTCGCTATCTGACAAGTTATAGTAAAAATTACGTAAATTTACGTTGTTCTAACAATGCTCTTAGCTTCGGCGGCAAAAAAGTATCTGCGATTTTGTTGTTTGTACTTATTGGTCTAGTCTACAAGGATAAAGTAGGAAGTTCGATTAGTCAATGTAAGAAATTTGGTAGATTGTTTTTTACCTTTTCAAGGGGAAAAAAGCTCTAAAAATAGCAAATAATTTATCCCAAAAAGGAAAAGAAAACATATATTTTTGCACTTCAATTTTATTACCTTAAGGGAAATTTTAAAATAGTAGCTATCTATGCTATTCTATTGCATTGGTTCTTGGTTCTTGTGCATGCTCTGGAGAGTGATGTTTCAGACATTATAATGTTTACAATATTTTTCAAGAGTTAAGTTAATAATTTTTTTAGTAATTTTCATCTAAACCTATCATTCACGTTACTTTTGATGGTGATTGGTGAGTTTGATTGTGAAGTGGAAATGTATAAAGAATTGATGTTCTAACCTTTGGTCATATTATTAATTTCATCCAAAAGCTTTTTAGAGCAATAGTATAGTGGATAGAACTTAAAACCTCCATGTTTATGGTACGTCCATCGAGTCCATTAAACGGTTAAACTCATTATCTGATTATCACAAAAAGATATCTAACATAATACTGTAGTTAAATGGAAGAATTACTATAAAAAAGAAATATTTTCTCGTATAATAGAAATAAAAGCATTAAAATTTTATTTAAACTGGAATTTGTTTGGAAGAATGTGATATGTATAGTCCCCAAAATGTATTTAGATTTTCCAGAATGTGATGTCTAAGAAATTTAAATATCCAAAAATATTACTATAGCTATATTTTTTATTTGAATAGGAATAGCTCATGAAAATATGAAAATTATTATATTTGATTTATTCCTAGGAGTTTTATAAGAATTGCATTTATTATTTTTAAAATATCTTAGGTTATAAACACTCGAGTATTTGTCATTATATTTCTTACAAGAATACAATATGTATGTAACTGCATTTAGTGATTTAGATTGTAAATCTATACAGGGACGGAGGCAAGCTTTGACTTGGGGGGGGGGGGGGGGGGGGGCAATGGTCCATCCCCCAATATTTAAAAAAAAATATATATATATATATATAAAAGTATATACTCAGGTACTAATTTTAGCAATTTCTTTCTATAAAATTACATATTGTCCTCTTTTAATAATATATATCATTAATTTTTTTTAGAGTAATATTATTACTACAAACTTTTCTACAATATTTTTACAAACTATTGAGGTAGAAAATTCATATTGGTTCGCACTTGGTCCACCGCTTACACCACTATTTTACTTAGCAATAACCACTTACTACATTAGTAATTTATAAAAAAGTTTGTAGCTCTAGCATTTCTCCTAAAGACCATAAAAAAAATAAATAAATAAATAAAATCTATAGATCTAAAATCTAAAACAAAATATACAACACCAAAAAATTAGCACAACAACAAAAATTATCAATAATAAATTTAAAACAAATTAAGTTCAATCAACCAATTTTACCCAAAACAAAAAACCCAGCCCTTTAAAAAATTCTAAATAAAATTATTTTGTCCTTACCCAGCAGCAACATCAAAGTCACAAACACCAAAAAAATAAGTCTCTCAAGTGGCTAAGTAGTAGTTAGGGCTGCCCACGGGTCGGTCCGGGTCGGGTTTGTGCCCAACCCGAAACCGACCCGATCACTTCGGGTTTTCCATTCATAGACCCGCCACCGATCGGAGAACGGAGTCGGTTCGGGTGGTTGGATTTTCATCGGGTATGGATCGGTCCTCGGTCGGTTTCGGGTTGTGAGAAAAGCCGCCGGATCTTGCCAAAAGCTGACCGGATCTTGGCGAGATCTCGGCGGATCTCAAAGAGATCAAGCCGATCTCGGCGAGATCTGGCAGGATCTCGATGAGATCTCGGCATATCTTGAAGAGATCAGGCCGAATCTCTTCGAGATCTCGCCTGAACTCGAACGGACCTTCTCAGATCGGACAGAAAATCGACGTTTCCAGGCAATATACGGTCGGGTCGGTTGAAATCGGTTTCTCAGACTCAAACCCGCCAACCGACCCGCCGTTTTCGGGTTCAAGGTGCAACGATCCGCCGCCGACCCGTCGCCGGCGTCGGGTCGGCCGGTTATCGGGCCGGATCGGACGGTTTGGCCGGGTGGGTCGGGTTCCGGTTTTGTTTGGACACCCCTAGTAGTAGTAGAGTCAGAGGTCGGAACCACTGCACATAGCCAACAATAGGCCCACCCCTCTAACTTCAAGTCCTGACTCCTTCCCTGAATCTACTTGTCATTATGGTTTCTAATATAGCTTTCGTCCCCCCTCAACACACACGTGCGCACACACACACACATATATATATTCATGCATTTTTTTCCAACAATTATCTTGCAAATAATAAACGCTCTAACCCATGGGAATGTTCAAATATCAAGTTAGTTAAACCCACCACTTAAACCAACCCTTGAAGTTCGAGGCTTTCCCGCCCCCCCTCAACCAATCATTGGATCATAATCACCCAATATTTACTTTCAAATTCATAGTTTAATTTGTGTATCATCATTATTCACATGGTAGTATTATTAACATCACTTTTAATTTATATAAGTGACAACATATTATATATATATATATATGTATATATGTGTGCGTGTGTATGTGTGTGTGTGTATGTATGTATGTAGTATATATATGAAAATAATTTCATATACCATATAATAGAAGTCAAAATTGTAGTTGTGTCAAGTGGCTATATATCTTCTCTCTCTTAGACAAGTGACTACATTTTTATTAACTATTATAATAATTCATTTAAATGCTTGGAAGATTATGACAGATTTTTTTTTTTATAATGAAAATTAATAGTATTCCTTCTCAAAAAAGAAAAAGAAAAAAAAAAGTGCTTGGAAGACTAGAAGGTCCATTTGCCAGGGTTGCAACATATATTATATAAGTATTTCTAACATTTCAAAAAATAAAAATTTGTTATGGAGACGAACCAAAAACCTCTCAGCGCATGATTAGCCTTTCTTGCTATCGTGCGCTCGAGCCTATCTTGGCCGCTTCAAGAGCTCTAGCTCCATCATCGACCATTCCCTGCCTTTCGTGGGTATTTCTCTACTACTGAGTGAGTCTCATTTGCCTTGATTGTGGGTTTCCTTTACTCCTTGTGGGCATTGTCTTTCTGCTATTGTTTGTCAGCCATTGGTGAGTCTCGCTTCGCCAATAGTAAGTGTTTTTCTCTGGCTAGTGGGTGTCGCTGCTATTTATTCTCAGCCATCACCAAATCAATTCCAATCTTTGACAATGATTCGCATTTTTTGGTGAGTACTCTTCCAACTGGATTTATTATTTCCGCTGCTGTAATTGCTAGGTTTTTTTGAGGTTTGATGCTATTTTTGGTTTTGGAATTGTGAAGCTATTAGATTTGGATGCTGTAGTCCTTTAACTATTGAGGGAGGGTTTTATATTAAACTGTTGCTCTTGTCTTGGGTATGAGAATTCAATCTTGGAATTGTCGGGGTGCTGGTAGAGCCCCAATAGTCATAGCTCTCAAGGCTTTGGTTCATAGAGAAAGCCCAGATATTATCTTCATCTCTAAGTCTAAAGCAAAGTCTCCTAGGGTAGAAAAAATCAAAGAATGTTTGAAGTTTAGAGGATGCTTTTGTGTAAATGTGGAAAACAAATCTGGTGGCTTGGCTTTATATTGGGTTCATGGAGTTAGTTTGGAAGTTATCTTTGACAATAAAAATATGATTGCATGTTTAGTATATTTTGATCCACTAACAGTTGTATGGCTTCTCCTTCTTGTTTATAGACCTCCTAAAGTTGCCCACAGAGAAGCAATTTGGGATTTAGTCACAATCCTTACAACAACATTTTCAAGCCCGTGGATGCTTTTGGGCGATTGCAATAGTTACAGTTCTAACTATGATGAGTGTGGTGCGAGTAGTAGAGGGGATTATTCCTCCAAGCCTTTTTGTAACTTCCTATCCAATACAGCAGCTATTGAGCTTGGTTTCCATGGGCCCCAATATACATTGGTGGGTCATAGAAGTGGTGGAGTTCATGTAAGAATCAAATTAGACCAGGGGTGTTGCAACCAAGACTGGCAAGAGATGTTTCCTAATACAGGAATAAAGCATTTGGTTGCCCTTACCTCTAACCACAAGCCTATACTTCTTGATACCCATTTTGAAAATAAAAACATCAATAAACCATTCCACTTTGAGGCAATGTGGATAAGAGATCCTGAGTGTGAGGAAGTCGTTGACCAAGCTTGGAGAAAAGACTTTTTTGGTTCCATGGATTCAATCTAATGAAAAAAAATCTCCCATACATGTTGCATGCTGAGTAAGTGGAACAAAAACATTTTTGGACAAACCAAAACTAAAATCAAAGATCTAGAAAGGCGCATTGATGTAATTCAGTCAAAACCTCCTAGTAAAGAAGCTTTAGAGGAAGAAGCAAGTCTTATGATGGAATTAAAAGAGTGGCAAACCAAAGAAGAGCTTAGATTGAAGCAAAAAGTCCCGTGAGTTATGGCTAAAAGACGGGGACAGGAACTCAAAATTTTTCCATGCCTCCACTTTGATTAGAAGAAGAAGAAACAATATTTCAGAGATTAAATTAGAAAACGGGCAAAGAATTTATGGCGGGGAGGATATTGAAAAGTATTTTGAAGATCGTTTCAATGAGTTATATAGCACTTCAAATCCATCCCTCCCTAGTGACTTGGAGAATCTAATTGAACCAAGTATCTTGGTAGCCGAAAATGAAAAGTTTCTCGAGACCCCTTCAAAAGAAGAAATTCAAAGAACTATATTTGAGATGAATCCACTAAAAGCCCCTGGGCCAGATGGTATGCCTGGATTATTTTTCAAAAAATTCTGGCATATTGTCAGGAAGCAACTCATACAAATAGTTCAATTTTTTTTCAGAGATGGATGGCTACTAAAGGATATGAACAAGACCTTCATCATCCTAATCCCAAAGGTTCAAGGTGCTTATAATTTTGGGCACTTCAAACCTACTAGCTTATGCAATTTTTGTTACAAAGTTATCTCAAGAATTTTGGTGGCAAGATTACGGCCTCTGTTGGATAAACTAATAGCTGCACAAGTTGCTTTTGTCCTTAACAGAAATATAGCAGTGAATGTTTTGTTGGCCCAAGAAGTTGTGCACTCTTTCTCCACTACTAAGAAGAAAAAGGGGTTTATAGGATTGAAGTTAGACTTTCAAAAGGCTTATGATAGATTGGAGTGGCCTTTCCTAGTTCAGGTATTAAAAAATTTTGGTTTTCATCAGAAGTTTATAAATCTCATATATCAATATATCTCCACTATGAGTTTCACTCTTTTGCTAAATGGGGGAAAGGGGCCAAGCATCAATCCTTCGAAAGGCCTAAGACAAGGGGATCCCCTATCCCCTTATCTTTTTATTATTGGGAGTAAAGTTCTAGCTAGAATGATCAATAGAAGCACGGCCCAAAGATTAATTAATGGCATTAAGATTGTCCCTTCAAAACCTGGAATCTCAAAACTTTTCTATGCAGACGATGTTTTATTAGTCTGCAAGGCAAAACATTCAGAGATCAATGAGATTATGAACATCCTGGAAAAATATTGTGAGTGGTCAGGCCAACAAATCAATTTTGAGAAATCAGGTGTCTTTGATTCAAAAAGGGTTCAATCTCAATTTCTAAACCAGCTTTGGAATCAAAGAGGATTAAAGAAGTTACCCCAAGGTACTAAATATTTGGGAGTTCCTTTATTCCTCTTAAGCAGTAAGAAGAAGGACTTTGCTTATCTCAAAGAAAATCTTGAATCTAAGGCAAGCTGTTGGAAGAGCAAATCTTTGTCTTGGATGGGAAGAGCAACACTAGTGAAATCTGTAGCCTTGGCTACTCCGTTATATACTATGTCAAGCTTTCTCATACCAAAATGTCTATGTGAGAAGATGGATAGCATGTTAAGAAATTTTTGGTGGAGCCCATCAAAGAATTCGAACCGTTATTTTACTCCTCTAGCTTAGGACAATTTATGCCAACCAAAGAATTTGGGTGGCCTTGGTTTTAGGCACTTTTTTGATATCAATATGGCCCTCCTCTCCAAAGTTGCTTGTTGGATTTTAAATCAATCCAACTGGCCATGTGTGCAACCACTTATTTCCAAATATAATGTGAGAAGAAATTGGCTCAATGCTGAACCATCCAAAAAGGCTTCTTGGGCATGGAAGAGTGTGGAATCTAATAGGCATATTCTTGTGGTAGGAGCTTGTAAGCAAGTCAGTAAAGGTGAAAGTATTCTCACGTGGGAAGATCCTTGGGTCCCAAGCCTACCAAATCATAGACTGGTGCCTTTGTCACCTGAAAATCAATCCAATTGCCTGGTGGTTTCACAGCTTCCAACTCCAGATAAATCAAGGTGGGACAAATCGAAACTTTATGAATTATTTACTGAAGACTCAACCAAAGCTATCAAGAGGATTCTAGTCAAAGTAAGCCAAAGGGAGGATAATTGGTTATAGCTAAAATCCCATAATGGGAAACATTCAGTGAAGTTGGCATATAAGGAAATTCTAGCTCTATCTGATCCCATTGAGCCTGACCAAGTGAAGTAAAAAATCTGGAAATCAAAAGTACATGATAGGCTTAAAATGTTCTTATGGAGAGTTGCCTCAGATATTCTTCCCACTAAGGAAAAATTTATAAGATTCTTCCCATCCATGGACCCCAACTGTCCTCTATGTGATGCCTTACCTGAATCCACCTTACTTCTTTTTGTATTCTGTCATGCGGCAAGATCTTTGTCGGCTAGTCATGTTTGGGGGTGCAGACCAAATGCAATGCAGTTTTATAATCCAGGTCAGTTTATAAACTTTCGTTTATCCCCCCAAGTTTCTTTCCATGGCTCTTCTGACAACGAGGAGTTCCTTTTAATTGGGGCTTTGGTGTTGGAGCAACTATGGTTTGCTAGAAATCAAGCTGTTCATAAAGGAATTAAGTTTTTCCCAAATAAAAATCTCCAAATAATCTTGAAAAAATTTAATGAACAGCTTGCTGTGCCACATATGTCCCCCTACTGTCCCCTAGACCATTTGTTTCTTCTTGAAACAAGCTTGAGCAAGGAGCTGTAAAGATAAATTGTGATGTGGCAGTAGGCCTGGACCATTCATTTATTACCATTGTGGCAAGAGATTGGAAAGAGGCTTTGATTTTCTCCTTGTCTAAACGGGTGGAAACCAATTTCCCTCTCCAAGCAGAGGCTAAAGCCATAAATTTGGCGACTCGTTTAGCAGTTGATCGTGGTTTTGAGAATGTAGTGGTTGAGAGTGATGCCAAAGCATGTATCGAAGCTCTTAAAGCCCCTACTAATGTGGTGCCTTGGAGAATCTCAACCATATCTGCCAATACTTTTTCTTGGGCATTCCATGGCCAGCAATTTGTTTTTAGGTGGAGTCCGAGAAAATCAAACAAAGCAGCCCATGTACTAGCTTCTTGGTGCCTTGGGAAAAATTTATCTGAATGTTTTGTTCAAGGTTATGCTCCTAGCCCTTTTATGGATGTAATAAATTCAGAGCAATTTAATGTTGTAATTGCTGCTTAGACTCTGTTTCTTTGTGTTTGTTTATAAAACTTTCTGTTCATCAAAAAAAAAAAATTTGTTATGATCGAAAAGCACTCCTTTAGTCGTATTGGTGTAATGATGAGGCACGAAATTCCAATAGAGTAGAGAGCGAATAGCATAGAGAGTTTGCATTTGACTAGAAAAGAGTTACTATATTTTTGTTAATTAAATGCTGGTAGTGTGGTCTGGTGGAGATTCATATACCTTTAACCATCCGGATATTCATATATTTTTGTTAATTAAATGCTATATTGTAGTTTCTCTTTCTACTACCAAATCAGCTTTTTTTAAAACTTTTTTTTCCATGTCAACATGAAAACGATTAGAACTAATCCATCACAAGTTTTACTTGACTAAAATAACATAACATGAAACAATTTTAGCTTAATTTTCTTTTATTTTTATGAAAAACATTAATTAAATAATAATTATCTCTAGTTTTTCTACTAATTCTCTGTTTCATATTTTTATATTTATAAACATTTGGTATTATATAAAAATTAATAATATTTGAAAAGTTTAGCTCATAAGTGATTTTAGTCCTTAAAATTAAACTTATTGCTTTTAATCCTTTAGATGACGTGAACAAATAAAAAACGGACATATTATATTTTTGTAAGGATTAAAATTGATTATTGTAAGTTTGTTAGGGATTAAAATCGATCACTTTAAGTTTATTAAGAACGAAATTAAAGTATTCACTTTAACCTTATTAGAGACTAAAATAAGTCACTTTAATCATTAACTAAAATTTAGGCACCGAACATATATTTTGGACAAAACATTTGTTAGAACTTTGAAGACCAAAATAAAATCGATTCTAAAAATTGAGTAGCATGTTTAAACTATTTTTTCTAAGTGATAGAGACTCGAAGAGAAAATAACGACAAATTATGATGAGGACATATCAATGGCCTCTTAAGAAAACAGCCATTGGAGTCACTTGCACTTGTTGATGCCTACACCTACCACCTGAGCTACGGTAATTTTGTTCCATTGCTTTTGTTTAATTTCTAAACCGAGCTAGGTAGATATATCACACAAGAATTTGGTTCCTCGAATATTTACTTTGAATTTGGATAGTGTATATTACACCCACCTTATTATACATATTCTTACACACACTTGAAAGTGTGTATGCATGAGCACAGACACAAACACAAATATTGGAATGCACACGAGTACAACACAGTAAAGAACAATTTTTTAAAAATTATAACATAAAACGATTAATATAACATAAATACAACACAAATATGGGCCCTCAATTGAAGTGTACTTGGTTCTTACTTATTTTACCTTTGATATTTACATTCCGCAGTAGGTAGATGATATTTATGGTCGTGTAAAATGACAAGAGTTTGCATGATGTTTGGGTGAAAAGCATGATGATAGGTGTCCAAAAACCGGACACGGGACATGTATACTTCTCTGTTCGTCATTTTTCTAATTCTGACTTCTCATTTTCATAAATCATAACATTAACAGGACTTTGGGTTGAGCTTGGTGCAACGATTCACACCTGTATCTGAATCAGTGCACAGGAGGTGGAGGATAGCTATCTTATGGAAGTTACGACTTAAAACTTGAAAAGAGTACATAAGTCCTCTTTTGGTATTATATCGAATAATGCTAGTTTGTCAGTTTGCATCTTGTTTTGTGTGAAAAATTAAAGCATGTATGTATGGAAACAAGACAAAGGACACAGGACACTTTGTTAGCTATGCCCTATCCTAAGTTCTATGACTCTGTCCCCTCCTAACTTGAATCACTCTTGTACGGAGCTCTTATCACTTTCTTTTCAAAACGATAGGTGTTGTTTTCACGGTATTTTTAAAATAAATCTTAATTAAATATTAAGTTATTATTAATTTTAATTTAAATTTATTATATAAAATTATTTTTTTGCCCACTAGCTAGTAAAAACTTACCTTTTTAAATTTATTGTGAAAATATTATAAGCATAATATTTCTCTTAAAAACAACTCCACCTACCATCAATTATGAATTGTTAATAGATTAATTAAAGTTAGTTGCATGCTTTCTTTTCCTTTATTATTTATATTTAAAATTATATTATCTATTACTTCCTAATTTGGTAAGTAATCTTTTGCCCTATCCTGTATTTTTTTAATTGAATATCGCACAACATATTAGGACACCAACAATTTTGTAATACTCTCCAACAACGACTTTATACCCTAGGAGAATCAATGTAACTCTCCACAACTCTTATTTATTATTTTCACTCAATACCAACCAACAATAAAGAGAATCATATGCATCACACATGACACAACACTGATAAGAACAACAGAAGCCAAAAAAAAAAGAAAAAAAAAAAGAGAGGGGGACACACAATTAAGACTCAATCGATCTAGGCCATACACCTTGGCAATATCAGCATCAAGGTCAACATCAACATCAATTGAGATGTTGATGTTCTTTGTCTTGATTGTGCACCCAAGGTCTTGACACCACTTTTATTATATAACAATCACAATATATTACTTAACAATTACATTTAAAAAAAATTATACATACTATATAATAATAGTTGGATTTCAGAAGTTGTAATTGCATTGTACGGCCCATGTGTTGCGGGCCTGGGCGTGGTTTGGGCCTTAGGCCAACAAAGGAGCCCAAGGGACTTACAACTACTCCCCCCCCCCCCCCATGTCCTCATCCAAGTTCGCCTAGCAACGGGCCCGGACCAAACGCCATCTGAGGACTTAAACCTTTCGCCGAACATGAATCGGATTGCAGAGGCGACTGCTCGGTCCGGCCCGTCGAGCATTGCTGCGTTGGTCCGGACGAGCGACCGGGTGACTACCTGGTGTTGCCTAAGGAATAACGCTACCGTACACGCTTGCTATAGTGGGGATCATTTCCAAAGTCACTCCCACCTAAACACCCACTAATCCCTTCTGAGATTGGACCTCTCAATTCATTAACATTGGGGATAATCATGATCACCCCATTAGCAAACTCCTATAAATAAGAAATTGGAAGAGGGAACAAGGGTTGGAGAGGGTGGAGAGAAAAAAGTGATAGAGGGGAGAGTAACAGTAGAGTGATACAAAGAGATAATAAGGTGGTGTACAAAAAGGGAGAAAAGGTGATCTCGCTAAGTCTCCTAGCTGCAAACTACCCAAAGTAGGAATCACTATCCCACCATACAAATAGGTTGTGAGTCAAGGTGTGGTGAAGTCCACTGGGCCTCATTTGCGCCTTGCACATGCGTCAAGTAACTATTTTCTCTATGTAACAATAACAATCTTCTCTATGCGACAAGTGGTTACACCTTTTTTTTTTTTTCATTCTTTTTGATAAATACATTAGCATTTCAATTTATGACGACAACTTTATAATAATTACTCTTTATATTATCAGGTTAAGACACCAAAGCATCGAGTTAATGTGGTATACTCTAGTCAAAACTCTATCACCTAAGGTTCAATATATTTAAAATTCTTCTCCTTTTTGTTTTTTTGTATTTTTGTTTTTTTTTTTTTTTTTTTTGAGAATTCGTTCAAGGACTCCCACTAAGATTCTATTACCAAAAGTTTCAACTAATTTAACATAAAATTTAATATTTATTCTACTTCGATTATATATCAAAATTTGGTAATTTAATATAGTTTTTTTTTTTTTTTTTTAAGATAAAAAAGTATACTCTTTTGTTAGATTCAATATAATTTTAAATTATAACGTCTACTTTATGAGGATTACTCTTTATCATTTGGTACAATCGGGGTTTAAACCTCATATATCTTATTTGGGCAAGAAAATATTGTATTAGTTAAGCTAACTATAACCCACATTTAATATAGTTAAACTAACACAATGCATACCGTACTCATACCAAATGACTCAATACTTTATACTTGTATGTATTACACAACGTCAAATTAATGTATTTTTGTCATGTTATTAATTATAAAGATAGTTAATTTTGGAACATTTTTATTAAAAAAACCGTTTAAATTTATATCTTCATTCAATTGTTATTAAATATCATAAAAAACTCAATTTCACCTTTTGATTTTAAGAAAGCTTTGATTAGCCATTCAATTGGATTAATATCAGTGGGAGACTGGGAGTTACCTATTTCAAATTTGAAAATTTTTGAGTTAGAATCAGAAATTTTAAAGTTAAATAAAAGATTAAATTGTATCCAAGTTCATGATTCCTCCCACATCAGTTAAAAATTCTTGGCATTATATTAGCCGTTAGAGCATTCACATCAGTTTAGCCAAATTAGTTTGAGGTTAAAAATATACTTTCCATCTATTTTGCACACAAAAAAAGCTACTTTTTCTATTTTACACACTTATTTTTATAAAACATCCACATCAGTTTATCTATTTTACACATTTATTCAATAAAATATTCATTCTTTTATGATTTTCTATTATTCTCTCCCTCATTCCCCCTCTCTCTCATAGACCCAACACTACCAACGATCACTTCACACCCAACCACCTATCTCTCTATGTTTCTCTCTCCCTCTCTGTTTTCTCTCTCTTTAGTTTTTGGTTCTTGGCTTTTGGGTTGATCTGATGAAGAAGATGAAGATGAAAGGGGTTGTTGCTAAGGAGTCTCTTCTCCATTTGTTGTGGGTGAGGACCCAAGAGCCAAGTTGAGGCATCAAAGTCTCTTACTGGACTTTGAAGAGCTACAGAAGGTAATTTCTTTTGTAGGTTTCCATGGATTTGTAATTTCTTTTGTGGGTTTCAACAGATCTGATGTTTTGTTTGATATTCTGGAGGTTTAGTGTTTTCTTCTTCTTCTTCTGGTTTTATGGTTCTCTTTGATTTGGCTTCTTATTCTTTTTTTTTTTCTTTTTTTTCTTTTTTTTTTATGGTGTTTGGTTGCTTAGAAAATCGAGTGAAATCGAGTGCATGAAAGAGAAAATTAATATTTTGGTTCTTATTTTTTATTTTATTGTTCTGAACTTTTGATTTTAGGAAGCAAAAGATCTTCTATTGTAAATGAGGAAAAGGGAGAGTGAGGGTTTAATGATCGGCAACATTGGAGGCATGATTTGATCAAATGAGAAAAAGGGAGAGTGAGGTGAGAGTGAGAGCAACAAGAGAAAAGGAGAGAAAAAAAATTATTAAAATATTAAATGTAAGTGCTACAGTAACCGTGCATATATGCATGGTTATTGTAGCAATTGTACATTTATGCACAATTTTACTCCCATTGATGTGGGTGTTTTTTTTTTATCAAAATGTGTAAAATAAAGGAATTTTTGTATTTTGGAAGATTTTACATCCACATCAGTGGATGCTCTAAGGACTCTAAAAACTCACACACATCAGCCTCCTCAAACTACCCAAAAATTTCAGAGATGTGAAATTGTACGCCACATCCAGCAGGCATCATTCATCGCCAAAAGTAAATTTTTTTTTTTTAATCTCTCTCTCTCCTCTACAACCTTCCTCCTCTTCCTACTATTTTTAGGCTTGCACCACTCAAATCTGGGTTCTTGCAGTCGTGGAGGCCACCAATTCTAACATGGGTCTGCGTTTTTTGTGAAGTTGAAGAGACTGAGGTGGGTTTGTGTTCTATGTGGGTTGTTAGTGTTTTTTGTGGCTAAGTCATCTAGGATTGTATTGTGGTTCAGACATATGAGTATTTTGTGGATAGGTTTGTGTTTATAAAGGAGAAGGTGGGTTTGTGTTTCATGGATGGTAGTGGACCAGTGGCACGTCTGTGAAGAAGAAGATGGTGTTTTTGGGGGGAAAAGAATTAATAAAAATATTTATTTATTTATTTTTGGAGAGAGAAAAAATAATATTTAAATAGAGTAGAGAAATAAATATTGAGACTAATGTATGTATGTGTTTATTAAAGTAGCAAAAGTGGAGTTTTTTGGGTTAGTTTAGTGAGAATTTTGTTTAGACTGATGTGAATGCTCTTAATAACATCCATTAACCATTGTTCTTACTTCTTAATATATTTTAGCCTTTGGTGAGCTATGCAAAATTTTTAAATTTCATTAAAGCATGAAATGGGATGAAATCAAAGAAGTCCCTTTGCCAAAATATATATATAGGCGAAACTTAAGTACAGTATCCTAAGTGTAGTTCCTTAAATTCCCCAATTACATTACTACGTGTGTCAATTAATCCACATCAACGGTGTTAACCTATCTTTAAACGTATCAATATTTTTGGTTTAATTAAAAAAAAACAAAACTCAGCCACCATTCTCTCTCAAACAGATCTCAACCTCCACTATTCCTCCTCCTTCCATCACAAGCTCCTTTGCAAGCTCTACCACACGACCGACAAAATCATCTAGCTCGCTGACGAGTTCCCAAGCCTTTGCTTTTGTCCTCCCATGGTGTGAAGGTGATCCACTGACCCACCACCCATTGGCATGAATTGCTCTTCTTTCTCCATCGCTCACTAACACCTCTTGTTAGAAACTGAGAGGAATATAAAAGGACACCCAAAATGGGCATGTCTCTTTTATACCTCACCAAGAGTAACATCTAGGAGTTATGGAGTAATGACTTGAACCGTTACTCTACCCCACTATGTCCACTATCCCACTCAATAAATATGGAATGGTTTGTATATAAACACCATGAGTAGTACCCACTGGACATAGAAAGAATAATGCATTTTTCATAGTGTTCATAAAGTGTTGTAAGGCTTTTAGGTTGTGGGTTATGTTTTCATTACTTTAGTAGTGTGCAACACCATTGAACAAACGTTTTTTTTTCGTGAGATTCACAAACTGGAATACATAACGAGTTTGAATTGTTGGTCTGCGTTGAGGCTTGCTTTGGACAACGTAAAACAATCTCGAAACTCCTGTGTGATCGTCAGTTTAGGTTAAGACAGGTATACCAAAAAATTGATTGTTAATATTCCGCTTCAGAGTCTTTGTTTCCTACACATTTTTCTCCTGCTCTAACTCTATCAAAATCTCTCACTTCTGGGTTTTGCTTTTTATGGGTTAGATTTCAATTTATTGATTTATTTATGGGTTTTGCTTCTTCTTTTTTTTCCCCTTCTGGATTGGATTTTTCTAGTGTTGGAAATTTTGAGGTTAAGACGTTTTTGTTCTTCAAAGGGACACTAGAGAAATTTCCAATGAGATAAAGGATGTTGGTGGCAGTGTGGTGGAGTTTGGAAAGGTTGTAAGGAAAGGAGGAGGAAGAGTGGAGTTGTGGAGGTTGAGGTTAGAGAGAGACGACAATGGCTGATTGGGTTTTTTTTTTTTTTAGAGAAACTTTGTTAGCGTAATAAAGGAGGTTAACACCGTTTATGCTAACTTGGAGAAATACATGTACACCACTTGTAGTGATGTAATTGGAGAATCTAAGGTTATGTTTGGTAACAATTTTTGTTTTCTATTTTTAAAATCTTTTTTTTGGGAATATAAAGAAAAACCAATTTTCTTGTATTTTTTAAATCAAAAACATGTTTAGTTAGTTGAAATTAGAAGAATATTTTTTTGAAGAAAAAAATAGAAAATACTGAAATATGTTATTACTAGAATTTGAATTTTAGTGCTAACTCATTAAATGTGACAAATTCATCAAATCAAATGCGTGTTTTCATTAACTTTTGAAAACAAGAAACTGAAAAGTTTGAAAATAGTTTTCTGCATGTTTTCAATTTCCTTCACAAATTGAGTTTTGAGGACAATTTTTGTTTTCTGTCCATTTTGAGCTGTCAAACAAATTTTTTAGTCTCAAAAATAGAAAATTGTTTTTGGAAACAGAAAATAAGAGGAAAAAACAGTTACCAAACATACCCTAAATAACCACACCTAAGATATTATGCTTAAGTTTCACAATATATATATATATATATATAAGAAAAGAAATTGATAGAGCAAGTAGTAAGAAGGTAATTTTGGTTTTCAATTTGTGTGAATGATTGATCAACTTCACTCTTGGCCATGATAGTGTTTTTTTTTTAAGCCTAATGTCACATCAGTTTTAATTTAGGCCACATCATTACTATATTACTCAACTAGACACTACGAAAAACGTGAGCTATAGCCGCGATTCTTTTAGCTGCGTTTTTATAGCGGCTCTATAGCCGCATTTTTATAAATGCAGCTAAAATTATAAGCCTATAGCCGTGTTCTATAAAACGCAGCTATAGCGCAGTTCTATAGCCGCGTTTTTAGTGTTTATCTTATCCTAATACTTCTAAACAGAATATAAACCATGTGTTAGCTCTTCTTAAGTTGAAAAGCTGATAGACTTGATAAGCATTTAGGCCTTAACTCATATTTTGGTAAGAAAAAGATTGTTTTAGAATCGTAGTTGAAAAGGTAGCTCACAGACTACAAGGATGGAAGGAAAAATTGTTGCCTCAAACAGGTAGATTAACTTTAATCAAACCAGTTATGAGCTCATTGCCCATTTTACCCTGTTTTGCGCTTTAAAGTGCCAAATGCAATTTGTAAAGATACGATAGAAGGATTTGTAATTTTTGTTTTTTTTTGGGACATTGTAGGGTTTAAGAAAATTCATTGACTATATTGGGATTTTATCTCCTCATCCGCGAAAGATAGGTGGTTAGGATGTAGACAATGGGTCCTTTGAATAAGATTTTGGCAGCGAAGCTGTTCTGGGAACTATTTATAATTCAAATTGTTTGCTGTTTAAGGTGTTAATGGCCAAGTACTATATAAAAAAGAAAGCACATTTACACTATGTTTGGGAGTTTATAAAAGAAATGAAAAGAATTGAATGAAATTGCATTAAGTTATTTTGTCTAGATGTTTTAAAATAATGGAATGTAAGTAGAAATTAGAGATACAAACTATTTTACAAAATTTTTACAAACTACTGATGTGGTGAATGATTATTGGTAAATAAAAAAATGATATTAATGATGAGTCTAGATGAAAACCAGTAAGTGGTTGGCCACATCAACATTTTGTAAAAATGTTGTAAAATAGTTTGTGATTGTAGCATTACTCATATAAGTAACATTATTTGAGACTAACATTAGAAGGATCAAATGAAACAAAATCATTTATAACAACATTACTATTATATCCTTATTTTATAATAAAAAGTTGAGTGAATAGTGCATTTTAGGAGTTTTAGTAAAAATGTTATTAAATCTAATTTTATTCCCTATAATTCCTCCTAATTATGGAAGAAATGAAAATTTGAAGTTTTAAAAGAAAGTAGAGTAATGAGTGTTCCTTCCTACTCATTCAATTTTCTCCCACTTAGGTTAATATTGATCGAAACGTTACGGCATAATTATAGTTTTTGTGATTTTTAAGCTGAGTATCAATGTTGTTTGATTGGTGTAGTTTCTTAGGGTTGTTCTTTCTCTGCAATGTAGTAATTGTGTTTTGGTAGCCGAACTGTGAAATCAAATGTAGTCAGATGGTTCCAAATATAGTCCTCTTCCTCTGATCTTGTATTCTCTTTTTTCCTATATTCTTTCATTTCATTCTCTATACAATTCACTGCACCAAACCAAACCCATTCCTCACATTCATATCACTATCACTCTACACTAATTAATTCATTCATTTTTTGATTTTCTGCCAATCATTGGTGTATAGGGTCACATTGTGAGTTCAACGCCTACCACGTGCTTGTGTGTGTGACTTTACCAATAATTAATGTCTACTTTCAAATTTTCTTCCATGTAAGTTGAGCCACCTAATAATATGTTTCTTTTTACCCAAATTGGCCCTTTCTTTTTTTCTTTTTTTTAGCATTCTGTGTTTCTAAGTTGTTAAACTAATTTGCTCAATGTACATACAATTAATAAAAATCAATTACTTAAAACTAATTGAAAAGAAAAATTAGCTTATTGAATAAATTTTCTCTTTTTAAGATTTTCCCTTTCTTGGGGATGGTATATTGAGTGTGAGTTTAATTTATTTTTTGGGCTTTCAAAATTTGTTGTTACTTTCTATCTTCTGTTATTTAGACAACCATGTGATTTTAGTTTCTTTGTCTTTCCTTTTCAAGGGGATTTGAGCTTCAACAGCATAATTGGACAGATTCCAGACTCACTTTTCTAGTTTACACAGGTTGATATTTCTTTTCTTTTTAATCATGTAAAAACTTTCATTTCCTATATGGTTTTGTATTCCATGTATGCCTAACCATTAGAAACTAACATTGAGCTGTCATGGGATACAATATGTAGCAATTTAGTTGTCACCAACTTTGCTATAGGAAATTCAAACAGCAAGTGATTCTCTTGATATTATTTTTCACTTGTATAGCATGAGCATTCCATAATGAATAGTTACTCACATTTAAGTTACGATGTTATTGTCTTGTTGTACCTGACCATCATTATTATCGTCTTCTTGTACTCTGGCCATTGACGCCTTGACAATCATGTATAGTAATGTTACTATAAGAAATATTCTTGATGCCTTCAACATGCTATTGTGTTCCTCAGATATTAATTATATGAAAACATAATTTTCTTTTCATTTTATATTTATTAGAACCATAATGTTTTTCCAACTTTAAACTAATAAAAAGCAATTGATGTCTAATATGTAAATTTGTATTTGACATAATTATGTGATGGCCAAATGAGGGCCAAACCCTTCTGGTCCTCCAATAATTGGGGTAACTTCAAAAGTAAAAATTTGATAAGCCCAACAACAAAAGTAGAAATTTGTTAATCTTAAATTTTGGAAAATACACATTTAGATCTTAAAAAATTTGAAATAAATCAATCAAATGAGAGATCAATAGATGAATGATTGCTTGACTGTTTCAATTTGTTCAATGTACATTTTTAATTGTGCCAATTTCGTCCTTCAACATTCAAAATCAATGTCCCTCAACTTTGAAAATCAAGTTAATTTTATCTTTAGAAATTGACTTGATTAAGGATAAAAGTGACTTGAATTTGAAAATTGAGGAACAAAATCAACACAATTAATAGTTGAGGAAGAAAGTTACCCCAATTATTAGTTAACCTATCAATCATGATCATTAGACTTAGTGGTTACAGGATGTATTTCTTCTTCTTTTTCCATGTGCACTAACCACTTAATTTTTATGGATCTCATGTTTTTTTAGCTTAATTACCCCCATGTGTTGTTTTCTTATTATCATTTATTTTTATGTATGATATGATCTTTCTGAATGTGTTTGTTTGATTCCTAATAATGATAACATTATAATTAACCATTAATTCCTAATTAACTAATCTTTAAATCGGGTTAGGATGGGCACCTACATCTTCTCATCTCATCACCTAGCCTCTAAAGTTATAGATTGTAGAATCTATATTAGACTTGTTCCATTGTAATTTTTGTTATTTACATTATAACTAGGAGATTAAACCTAAGTAATTTGATTTGAGTCTTTTATTTTTCATTGTTCAATAGAATGAATGAAATAAATTTTATTCTTCAAGAAAATGTATATTCATTGTTTTCCTGATCTTTTCCCTTAAATAAATCAAATGGTGTCTTCATTTGTAAATCTAGTAATTTGGAAGTGTAGGCATTGTTAAAAAGAGAGTTGATACTCGAACAAAAGGACTAAGATGACAAGGTAATAACTTTCATGGGTGATAGAAAGTTAAAAAGAGAGTGTGAAAAATTGGGTAATAGATCTGGACATTTATTGGATTTTATTTTGGTTGGCTACTTGTGTTTGTTCTTTTTGGGTGTGTTTCAGGAGAGCAAATTCTTGAAGTTTTTTAGGTTAGTTGGGAAGTGTTATTGTTGCTTGCTGGCTGTGGCTGTATTTCTTCATGCAATTAGAATGTAAAAAATCCTTGTTGTATATTTTTTGTGATATAAAAAATCTTTTGGCAATTTTTTGTTGGGAACTTGTTTGCTTTTGGCAATGAAAAAATATATTTAAGTATCTGTTTATGGTTCAATTTAAGTATTTGTTTATGGCTATGGCTGTTTGGTTTTGAGTTATGATTTAGCAAGAAATTGTGATTTTGGGCAGGAAGTTGTGATTTAGCAAGGAAAAAAAAAAAAAAAAAACTATAGCCGCGTTTTTAAAACGCAGCTATAGACAAAACCAATTTAGGAGACTTTAGTCGTGTTTTCAAAAGCAGCCTAAAGATGTTCTATAGCCACATTTTGTAAAAACGTAGCTACAGTTTTGACCTTGTAGCCACGTTTTGGAAAACGCAACTACAGTTTTGACACTATAGCCACGTTTTATAAAATGCAGCCCAAAGCGGGCTATAGTCGCATTTTTTAAAAATGCAGCTATAGGTCTCAATCTATAGCTACGGTTAAAAAAACGCGATTATAGGTATCAACCTGTAGCCACAGTTAAAAAAACATGGCTATAGACCCGCGGGAGCTATTGTTCCTATAGCTGCATTTTTTAAACGCGGCTATAGCCCTCATTTCTTATAATGAGATTTAGGATGAAACATGTTGAAAAGTCGAACTAAAATTGTTTCTATAGTAAATTTCAGAGATCAACAATGTGTGTTTCTTTAAGTTTTAATACATTTTTGATATCTTATACGCCAATTAAAGAAACTCCCATATTATTAATCTCGTTTTATTATCTCCATTCTCTATTAGAAAATCTCAAACTACATAAATCTCATATTTTAGTAACTTCTAAAACATTTGATTTCTTGATATGTAAATTTTGTAAAGGATTAGTACCAATCTTTTACCTTTCTTAAAAGGACCATATCTCCAAAAAAATAAATAAATAAATAAAAGGATCATATCTCTGGTGCCAAAGTGATGGCATATAGGCTTAAAGGTTAAGACGTTTTGTAAAGGGGCCTATAGGCCCAGAAAATTGTAGATTTAGACCGTCACTTGGGAGTTGGGACCAGGTCATGTCGCAAGTAAGATCCACTAGCATATCACATTTTGTAAATGTTTAGTCAATCACATAATCTAGGCCTTTCACAGATTAAGTCATACCCATTTTTGTGTTAGATCCGTAAAACCAAGAAACTTCACCCTCCAAAATGCTGTAATACAGTTGAAGTTGACTTTTTAGGCCAAGAGTCTGATCAAATTCCACTCCCACCATTTGTTGTCGTTTTTTTTTTTTTTTTTTGAAAAGCATTTTTTGTAATTAAAATAAAATAAAATGATTTCAGAAATCCATCAATCTCAGATTTTATATTTCAAAATTACAAATAATTGGCATTATATCTATACCCATGTTGATCATTTAAAAAAAATCATAGAAAATATTTGAATAAGAAAAATTAAAATTTGAACAATAAAATAAATAATACTAAAAAATTAGCAACAATTACGCATTATCCACCTAAGGTTTAAGGGGATTTTACTTTGCCACTTGTAGTTAAAAAGTTATCAATTTTTCCACCCTGAATTAATTAACTACATTATACTGCTATAAGCACCCTGCATTACCATTAAAAAACATTTTTAAAAAATACAACATGAGAATTAAAATCCCTTTTTTGATCTTTTCTCTCTTTGTTCTAAGAGACAATTATCTTTTGAATTCTCAAATCTAATAAACCAAAATCCCAAAACACTTGCACCATCCCTTTCCTCTCTTTCTTTTGTCTTCTTTTTTCCTTTCCTACTAATTCATATTTTCCCCTTTGTTTTCTCCTTTCTCTTGAGTCATCAACAAGTTTGTCTCTGCCTTTGTCACCCCCTTGGATGCCCAATACTCTTGATACCTAATTAACTCTTTGTTCCCATGTCCTATCCCTTGTACGTCGTTTGGCTTCTCATAATTGGCCTTCCCTTTCATTTCACTCTCTGCCTCATGGGCGACATATATTTACCGCAAAGGCTAGTGGTCTTGCATGCCTTGGGACAAGACATGGCGCATAGGTTACCTATTCTGTTATAGTATCTGCTGCAAACTATGATGAGCTCCTGTATCTATTGCTTAAGGGCTATTACACAGTAAGGGTCATCCTACTGTGAAGGCCCTGTCTGCTTCTTTGTATTGTTGATGTCACTTCTATTCAATCCAGTAACCATGGATCTACTCACGAACATACACTTTTTTTTTCTAGAGAAGATATGACATTCATTTCCCACAAACGAGGGCAACTGCTTATGCAGGTAATTATTATTATGATTTAGCCCACAAACACCTATAAAATAGGGGAAAGGAAATTGAAAATTCATTAGAAATGAGTTAACGGGAGACTTTTTGATGTCCAAGTTAGGAAAAACTCCTTTAAAGATGAAAAGTTAGTATGACAATATGTTACAATTTTCATGCAACTTTGTTTCCATTTTATGCACCTGAAAGGGGTGGATTGCTTCGTCATCGTAACTTGAATTTCAAATTTAAACCATAATGTCTTCCTTTGGTTTAAGGAACATTCTCTAAAGATATATTTAGGATTTGAAGATTTTGGCAGTGATAAGTCGAATTCAAAAATGTTTCCACACGAGAGATTGATAAATTTTTATCATTTTTTCCTACCAAGGATGAATAACTTAGCTGAACCACCACGTTATGCCGAGTTTCTCTTGACTTGGTCGAATCGAATCGAATTGCCACATCATCAAATCATACTAAGTTAACCGTCATTGCCTTTCTCCCATCACATAATATGATCTCTCTTTGTGCAACACCAAACTATACACATCACTAAAACAAGAGAAAAATAAAACCGTATACGACTTAAAAACCCAAAAACAGAACAAACAAACAAGTAAAAATCACTCAAGAAATAACTGGATCTTATACAGGCCACGTGGATGCGACACGAACGTCATCCAATTGCATGGCATGGGTTTAAGCAAGTTTCTTCCCTATACATCCTCCATAGTGTTTCAAGTCAATAACCAAATCAGATTTTGCCACATCGCTTCTCTGCGTAAAAGTTAGAATAAAAGTTTTTCCTTTTTTCTTTTGCCCAGATATTTTTACAACTTGACATATAGTGTCCACATTCACACTCACAAACCATAATTCCCCTCTAATTTTATTTTTATTTTTATTTTTTAACCTGCCCACATAAGCAAAATCCAACATTCTAGGATTTGGGTGACTCAAGCTCAACTCTATGTTTTTAACAGTTATATAAGATAGAGGAGGAGAGACATACCACATAACAAAACCTCACCAAACTCCATGGCATCCACCATCGCCAATCCTTTGCTTTCTTCACACTTCTTTGGGACTAAAATCTTGGTCTCTCCTCCAACCCCAAAAATCATCACCAAATCACCACTTCCATTCCATCCCATCTCCAAAAGAAAGTATCTAATTACTCAAAATATTCTCAACAAAAAACCCAATTCTTCACAACCCTTGAAATCTCTACCATCCAAAGCTACCTTAGCTGCTCTTATCTTCTCCACTCTCACTCCACAACCACAAGCTCTAGCTCTAGACAATCCCACACCACCTCAACCCCCACCTGTAATTGAAGCCCAACCCACCAAACCCAGTCTCACAAATCCCTCACCTTTCTCACAAAACCTTCTTCTCACAGCCCCAAAGCCTCAAACCCAGAACACTTCTGACATCCCTGATGGTAGTCAATGGAGATACAGCGAGTTTCTGAATGCAGTGAAGAAAGGGAAAGTGGAAAGAGTCAGATTCAGCAAAGACGGTTCTGCCCTTCAGCTCACCGCCATCGATGGCCGCCGAGCCTCCGTGATTGTCCCCAACGACCCGGACCTTATCGACATTTTAGCAATGAACGGCGTCGATATTTCGGTCTCAGAGGGTGACTCTGGCAACGGGTTGTTCAGTTTCATCGGTAATCTTATATTCCCAGTTCTTGCTTTTGCTGGACTTTTCCTTCTCTTCCGCAGAGCTCAAGGTGGGCCCGGCGGACCTGGTGGGCTCGGTGGCCCAATGGACTTTGGAAGATCCAAATCAAAGTTCCAAGAAGTCCCAGAAACCGGTGTTACATTCTCCGATGTTGCTGGTGCTGACCAAGCTAAACTGGAATTGCAAGAAGTTGTTGATTTCTTGAAAAACCCAGATAAGTACACAGCTCTAGGAGCTAAAATACCAAAAGGGTGTTTGCTAGTTGGACCTCCCGGTACAGGGAAGACCCTATTGGCTAGAGCAGTGGCCGGAGAAGCCGGCGTGCCGTTTTTCTCTTGTGCTGCTTCGGAGTTTGTGGAATTGTTTGTGGGAGTTGGGGCCTCGAGAGTGAGGGACTTGTTCGAGAAGGCGAAGTCGAAAGCACCCTGCATTGTGTTTATTGATGAGATTGATGCAGTGGGGAGGCAGAGAGGGGCAGGGCTTGGAGGTGGGAATGATGAGAGGGAGCAAACTATTAATCAGCTATTGACAGAGATGGATGGATTTTCGGGTAATTCGGGTGTGATTGTGTTGGCTGCCACTAATAGACCGGATGTGCTTGATTCAGCTTTGTTGAGGCCTGGTAGGTTCGATAGGCAGGTCACTGTGGATAGGCCTGATGTTGCTGGTAGAGTTAAGATTCTTCAGGTTTGTCCTATAAAACCCTGCTTGGTTAGTTATTCTTGTTTTAGTTGTTAGTGAAATTCCAAGGTCTTAATATTAGAATACTTTTGCTATGGAAGAGTAGGAATGATGTCTAAACCTAAATTATTGATTCCAGTAACATATTAAATGATCAGTGAATTGTTGCGTTATAATTTTATAGGAAAATGCTTAGTCAAAAAAAAAAAAAAATTTATAGGAAAATGCTAAAATTTCTATCTAGTTTAGTACAAAAGGCCTACAAACTGGCATGACAATGAAAGTGATCGGTGTCATGTAAATAACATCATAAATAAATTTCTTTATTACTTTTTTTGTTTTGTGTTTTAACAGTTTGCATCAATGCTTATATATGTAGTAAATTTGTAGTAACTGCAACATTGCTCAATTATAAATCATGGGTTATGTTCATAATGTTCTAGATTTGTCAAGTGATATCTAATTATATGCAGTTAAAGAGTGCTGGTTAGTTCCTTGTTCTAGAACATGATTTATCAAATCTATTAAGAGTGTATGGTAGTCTACTGCTCTTTTCATTACTTATTTTTCTTCTTTTTAGTGCTATTTAAGTATTTATTTTAGTTCCACAATTCAACGACTTATTACTGGGGCCAAAGACCAAACATTTTGCATAAGTTGTTATATGGATACAATCTGGTTCATTCAATTGCCATAGTCCATAAATGAGATCGTGTTTTTGCTATTTTCTGGTAGAAACTTATCTGAGCATGTATGACAGGTGCACTCTAGAGGAAAGGCACTCGCAAAGGATGTGGACTTTGACAAGATAGCAAGAAGAACCCCAGGATTTACCGGGGCTGATTTGCAGAATCTGATGAATGAAGCAGCTATTCTTGCAGCCAGGCGTGACCTCAAGGAAATAAGCAAGGATGAGATATCTGATGCGCTGGAAAGGATCATTGCTGGCCCAGAGAAGAAAAATGCTGTAGTCTCAGATGATAAGAAGAAACTAGTTGCTTATCATGGTATATAAATAAGAATCAGCATATTTCTTAATTTGTCTAGGTTTGTTGTATTTGATTTCAGCGTTTACAGTTTAGTCATGCTCTTAATTTTGCAGAGGCCGGGCATGCTCTAGTTGGTGCATTGATGCCTGAATATGATCCTGTGGCCAAGATATCCATTATTCCTCGTGGCCAAGCTGGTGGACTTACCTTTTTCGCTCCAAGTGAAGAGAGGCTTGAGTCTGGACTGTACAGTAGAAGTTACCTGGAGAATCAGATGGCTGTTGCCCTTGGTGGAAGGTTAGTTGCAACAACTTATTTCCAGCAATGCATAAGATATGTTGCCTTTTCCAAGTGTTTTTGAAGAACATAAAGGTTCCTATTAGAGCTGTTCTGATTCTAATTCTTCTCTAATTTCGAATAGGCTGGATTTAAAACTACCGATCTACTAATTGGTTTTATTTTAAAATTTTCCTCTCTTCTCTGTTACAATTGCAGAGTTGCTGAAGAGGTGATTTTTGGCGACGAGAATGTGACCACAGGAGCGTCGAATGACTTCATGCAAGTTTCACGAGTGGCAAGGCAGATGGTTGAAAGATTTGGTTTCAGCAAAAAAATTGGGCAAGTTGCCATCGGTGGTCCTGGTGGAAATCCCTTTTTGGGTCAACAGGTGGGAGTTATTGGAATTAAGAAAGAAATGCTTTCACAATTCACTATGTTTACAATGTCTTCTTTCCTATGCATAACCAAGAGATCTAATTAGCGTCTGGCGCGTATGTTATGAATGCAGATGTCATCCCAGAAAGATTATTCTATGGCTACTGCTGATATAGTTGATGCAGAGGTTAGGGAACTGGTAGAGAAGGCTTATTCAAGGGCGACGCAAATCATGACAACCCACATTGACATCCTTCACAAGCTTGCTCAACTACTCATAGAGAAAGAAACTGTTGATGGGGAGGAATTCATGAGTCTCTTCATTGATGGAAAAGCCGAGTTATATGTGGCGTGATTCCACTCTCAAGAGTCAAAATCTTGTTGTATTATAGATTTCATATAGGCATGTACACATTAAGAACCAATTAATTATTTCATTAATTAAAAAAAATAGCAAAACATTTGGTGCACAAGAAAACAAGTTTCTCCCTCTCTCTATGATACACTTTAAACAAAAGCCACATTTTCAATTTCCATTATACATAGACCTCATGTTTTGTTACAACACCATCGACAACAACAACAATTAATTGAGTGCCAATTATATCAAGAAATAAATACAGGGCTCCTTCTTAAGACCCTCTGCCACCCCGTTGCTTCTTTTCTTCAAGTGCAGCAGCCTCATTCAACATGTCAGCTGCATCCTTGTGCATATCGAGCTTGGCAAGAGCAACTGCCTGCATATAAAATGCTGTGGACCAATCAGGGTAGACACATTGTGCTTGCATGGCATCCCGAAGGGCAGCATCTGGTTGATCACACATGAGATGGCAAAGACTTCTTCGTGCATACACAGTTGGTGAAACCATGGTTCCCACATCTATGAACTGCAGAATAGAAACAGAATGAAAATTAATCGTGGTTCCCACGTTTTTTGTTTTTCTTGTTATGCGTTGTTTTTTTTTTTCTTTTTTTTTTGACTAGTTCGCATCTGGATCTGCTTGTCAAACAGTTTTCTTTGCTTGGAGAGAGAGAGAGAGAGAGATGTCCTAGTACATTATAGCATGACAATCTCACAGATAGGTGCTGTTTTCCCTATCAATTAAGATCTTGAAAATCCAACTCATCCTTGATGCTGTTCACTTCCCTATTATATGAAGTTCTACACTGTCGTGGGGGAAACGCAGTGGGCCTAACACATTATGGTATAAGACAAACTCTATTTACGAAGGTGTTTTTTTATTTCAATACTGCAATCAACATACCTGAGAATAACAGTCTATAGCAGCTTTAAAATCTCGGTCACGAAATGCCAAGTCCCCACGCTTTCTTGCCTCCAACATATCTCTCATTTGCTGGGTCCATTCTTGGAATGACAACTAAACCGATAGGTCAAGGAAATGATTTAGTATAACTTTAGAGAAAATACATGCAAGCCTGCAAGTGTACAATTCAATCACCTCATTGGTTCCTTCATCATCTTTGTAGTGTGTCGTGACCAAGATCTGATGGATAGCTGTAAGGTCCATCCTTGAACAGGCATCACCCATTGGAGAAAGAGGGTGTTGTGGAGTAGGAGGAGCATCCTCATGCTTTGGGATTCCCAGCATCACATAAGATGGAACCTGCAAGCAGAGAACCCACATCCTGAAATTTGATTAAATGCACAAAACTGACCTTTCCCTTTATAACGAATTCAAGTTCACAAAACTGTCATCTTATGGTCAAACCAATCAATGCAACCAAAATTTCTGTAAATATATATGAAAATTTCTTTCAGTATACAAACAATCAGGAATGCTAGAAAACACATTATACAAACCAAGGAAAATGAAATAAAATGAGAACGAAGCAATCATCAATTCCCAAACACCCCCCCCCCCCCCCCCCCCAAAACCGACAAGAAGAAAACATGACTCCCTAAAAGAGAACATGGGCAACCAACAAGGCTTTTAACTAAATCTCCTCAGGAAATTGAAGACCCAACCTCATTATGTAAATTGTAAACGCCAGAAACAAGCTCACAAGAGCATGCCACAGCTAATTTTCGCTTCCAGCCAGATCAAGCTCCAAGCAAGAATCTATCAGCAAACAGAACATGATAACAGCCAGAATGCATATTTGGCTGGGCATAACAACTATTGTATCTCAGTGGGATAGCATGACAAGCAGTGATCTTGTGGTTCAACAGTTTTTGTTTTGGTTTTTTCTTTTTTTTTTTGGAGTTGGGAGTATCCAACCCACAACAAGAGGGAGGGAGTAGGGTGCCACCAGGCTGTAAGCTAATAGGCTTTCAGTGTGAAAATTTTACAGGATAAATCATCTGCACTATTTTACTGATAAATATAATCCTAAATACATTATGAAACAGACAAATAAAGATAAAAGATAAGTGCATGCATCAAAAGAGTAGATAGCAAAGATGGAATATTTTACATCAGGTTTATTTTGTAGTGGTGCAAGTGTTGCAACAAGATCTTTAGTATTTGGCCGCTCTCTAGGCTCATATTGCAAGCACCGTGAGGCAAGATCAAAAACCACAGTTGCCTCTTCAGTTGAAAAATTACCCTCCAAATGTGAATCCATGAGGAGAAGAATGTTTTTGCCCCGTATCATATCGAGAGCCTGCATACAGAAAAATAGAAACATAATAACACATCTAAGTCCACTAATACCAACTTCAAACAATTCCCAAAAAAAAAAGATTCATGAACCAGGTAAACAACAATATACAGCTATCATCACAAAACATGGAACAGGATGATGGCACCAAATCCAACTCATCCACTAAAAAACAAAATAATCTTAGCATTTGAAAGCAATTAAAACTTCCAAACCTCCAAGACCTTGAAGTGTATCCACAAGAAAACCAATACTCAAACGCATCATAATTTTGGTCTGAAAGATGTAAGGTTGATTGAAAGGATCTATTACCAAATATCAGCCTTCTTTGACATATATTGTAACAGATTGTACACATTTAGAAGCCCAAAAAGCAATCCAGATATATGCCTATGGAATAAAACACGTAGGAAAAGACAACAAAATGTGAAACAGAAAGTAAACTATCCCTAGTATTCCATTTGATGCCAAATTATTGCCAAGTCACAGATTTCAAGAAATGCAGGCAGTAAATCAACCAAAAGTTATCCATCATGTTTGACATAATCTACCAACCAATCAAGAAAGAATGTAGCTTCATTGCTCCAAATTTTCAATCTTATGGAGAGAAGGATTTTTCTAATATGGGTACTTTTTTCTCCATCGTATTTTATTTTGTGATTATTTCCATTATGGACTTCACTCCCTACAATTGGATAGCTCAATTGGTAGAGCCACCACACTAAAACTATGATTCATTACACATCATGGTAAAACTACTTACATGACTTGGAGGAATGTGCTTTCCACTGAGAAGATCCAATAGGACAGTCCCAAAGCTGAAGATAACACTTTCCGGAGTCACCCTACCTACAACATGCACATATTACATTTATTACCGGAAGCATTACTGAAAAGTAGTGATACATGGTAACAACAGTTTTCAAGCAAGATTACCTGGTGAGAAAATGGATAAATCCATGTCATGAAAAACAATAAGCATCAAAAACTTTGATATAACACAAGTAAATAGTACATCATATGAACCTAAAATAAGTGTCAGAAGGGCGTCCCAACCACCCAACAGCTATTCCATCCCCATTCTCCATTGACCCCACTCTGAATAATCACCCCCTTTGCCACTTTATGGTTCCTTAGATTCTATGTTTCAAATGGTAATCATTTAACAGTCTTAGCTCAAGTTATCTTTCCCAAACGTTCAGCAATTGTTAAATAAAAAAATAAAAGAACTGTGCTAAAAATATCAAGGTACTGTGCTAAAATTCTGAAGGTAGCTATATCCCTAGACAAAGATCAGCAAAAATCAGACATTGATAAAAGAACTCTAAACTCACAAATTAACAAGTATTTTACCTCTTAATACCAAAAAACTGAAACATTATTTCATGCTAAGTATTTCTATTGCACACTGTCAGCTATTAACCTCAGCATGTAGTGAACCTTCATGTCATCTAGAGCTGAATCTTATGAATGTTATGAGCTTAAAAACTCTCTAAGTAGATCTCCATTATATGGCCTTTATGACAGGCTTCCGATATATAAATCCACACCAAACCCTCTGATAAATAATGGACCATTCATACTTTTATCTAGAGGTGCAGCTTAACTATGTCTTATTTTGTGGTCAAGTTAGAAGCATGCATTATAATCTTGAACTCCCCCTCTTAAATTTTAAATATTTCATCTTATTACAAAGTGGGAACTCTTTCTCTGTCACTTTTTAAAAGATTCTATGAGGTTTCTGGTGATGCCATTGGTCTCTTTATTTCAGCACCCCAAGCAGATACAGGCGCTTCAACATTTATATTTTTCTTTATTACTTCATATATTGACACAAAAAGAAAAACAAACAGAAATCTTCAGTATATACAAAAATCTATCATACAACCGTTCCATAAAAATCTTCTAGGTGATTTTTTGTATCAATATCTTAACATTTATAATAGAGATTATCATCAAGTGACTAGTAAAATACATACAAAGACGCATACATACTGAGAAGGTAGTTGAGAGGCTACCATTTCTTAGATACTCGGGAGGTGTATATGCAAGATTTGTGCTGTAACTCTTTCCATCCCTACTATTTTTCATCAAGCCAAAACATGAAAGTCGAGGATCCCCATTCTGTCAAAACCATCCACATCATTACCACTTTAGGTCCCAAAAATAGCGTGGGTGCTTCAAACAAGATTAATACAACACAACCAGAACCATGATAACCTTTTTATAAAAAAAAAATAAGCAATGGCCTTTTATTAAGAGAATAGATTACTTCATGCTCACAATGATAAACACAAAGTAATGTAAAAAAATTACAAAATAATTATGCACAAAAGTAATACACACTAGATTACATTCAATTTTCAAACTTGAGAAAAAAAGATTTGTTACAGCACCTCATCGAAGAGAACTCTATATGCATTCAAGTCATGGTATAACGGACGGCCTTCAGTATTACAATAATCTAACGCTTCTGCAATGTACAACGCAACTCTTAAACGCATAGCCCACTCAATGGTCTGATTCTCCCCTGTCAAAGAAGTGGTGAATGCAACATCAAACTTTAGAAGCACGTATATCCAAAACTTTAAGTGGAAGTTAAAACAGATATAAATGTAAAAAAGAAGCTTAGCTCCATAGATTTGTTACAACTTTGAACTATTCTGCTTTAGTGATCCAAGATAATGAAAGATTACCATCATCAGCCACAAATAAGAATGACAAGGTAGCACAACCACATCCATAGTACAGTTTTTAAGGTTCTGCTACCTAACTTAAGTTCTTATCAGGAGTAATGCTAGGGATACTACAGAACCTTTACATACAGATGGGTCACCAATCTCCAAAAAAAAAAATCAAATATTCACTTATTATATTTTGAAATCCACCAATCACATTCATTGCAACATCAGTTTGTATAGGTTATGTATCTGAAAGAAATATGTATCCATAAAATTGATTAGCAAATATAGTAATCAGTTTTCTTCAAATATCGACAATAAACATTTCACAGTACTTTCCCAACAACGCCCGGGACTTAATTGTTCAGGTAAAACCAACTTATCCAGCCAGCCAACGCATATTCAACCACATCAACTGCTAGCCTGTTTCCACTGCATTGGAACTCAAAGTCTATCCCAAAAGCCTAGTCCATTACAACCTACTCTAAAAACTCATTAACACAAACAAAAGTTACAACACACCATATATGCCAAGAATTCAACCAAATAACAAATCTTTTTTTTTTTTTTTTTTTTGGGTATAATTCAGAGATTTCCATTGAAAGAAACAAAGCAAATACAACACAGTAACCAAATGAACAAAGATATTAAGACTTTAGCTAGTCCAGTACAGCAAGGGCAGAACTACCCAAACTAATATCTATTCAAGCAGAAAAAAACAAAAAATTAACAAATCCAAAACAAAATTATTAGCTGAAAGAAAGTAATTTGAAAAAAAAAAAAGCAGAAATAGAAAACATACAGTGAAATAGATGTTTAGCGAGGGTATCATTGGGCATATACTCCGCCACAAGCAGTCTCTCATCACCGTCGCAACAATACCCTATCAAATTCGCTAGCCTCTTGTGCCTCAGCTTCCCAACTCCCCAAGCTTCCTCCTACAAAAAAAAAAAAACAAGAAAAATCAACAAAATCGGAAACCCTAGAGAGTGAAAATTGAAGAAGAGATGGTGAAAGAAGAGAGTTACGGCGAACTGCTTGGGGTCAGGCCAAGCTTGCTTGGTGAATTTCTTGACGGCGATCCAGCGGCGGTGGTTGTGGTTTTGGAGGCGGCCTTTGTAGACGACATTGGGGGCTTTCTCGCCGCTCTCGGAGACGATGTAGTCGGAGCTGAAGTTGTTGGTGGCGGCTCTGAGGTCGGAGAGTGAGAACTCGGAGAAGCCAGGCGGGCCGGACACGGCGGAGACGACGGCGTCGTTGCCGTTGAGCGGCGGAGTAGCGGAATGACTGTAGAGGTTATTGCTGTTATCGTTGTTGTTGTTGTTGTTGTTGTTGTTGTTGTGGTGGTGGCGATGGTAGTGGTTTTTGTCTTCAGAATGACGATGATTAGGTCCTTTGAAGAAGGACGATTCGCAACAGCCCATAACTCGGTCGAGTTGACTCGGTCCCCAACCTCCAGCTTGGTATCAGCAAAATATCATACAAAAACAGATAGAAAGATAGATAAAAAAATAAAAAATAAAAACAGATAAGAGGATTTCGATTTTGAATTTTTTTGAAGATTTAAGCGACAGAGTGAGAGAGTCTCTGTGTGTGCGTGTGAGACTCACAAACATACCGTGTTTGCGTCAGAGAGAGAGAGAGAGAGAAAAAGAGAGATCTAATAAGGAGTGAGGAAGAGGTGTAGCTTTCGTTTTCTTCTCATTTTTTTGCGTATTTTCTCTTTCTTTGCTGCACTGACAAAAACTCTTTCTCTCTCTCCCTGTTACTTCAACCATTGAACTGTCCATTTTTATTTCCACGGGGTATTTTCGTCTTTTCGACCCCACATCTACGTATCGTTTTACTTTTGCTTACATTTCGCGGTATTTTGGTCCCTTTTTCCTTTACGGCAATTTCTTTTGTTTCCTAATTCGGGGTTGTTTACTTTAATTATGAACTTCGGATGATTAATATGGGAAAGTGTATCAAATTTTGTGTAATTTTTTTTTTTTTTTTTTGTGATTTTTGAGAAGAGTGTAACTTTAGTTAGTTACTTATAAATATTTTTTCCATCATAAATTGTGGGTCCCGTATTCTATTTTAGGATGTCTTAAAATTGTGTCACGTTTCTTAAATTGAAAGACATTGATTTATTAAGTTTTATATTATGTTTCTATCAACCACAAGTACTTTAATCTATAAATTTTTTTGAGAACTTTGTTTAAGAGTGATTTTGGAAAGTTCTATCTTTTAATTAATAGACAAGACAATAAATAATGTTTAGTTTTATAAACACGACCAACGATTTAGGACGGGGAGTAAATTACATGATGCTTATAATTTATATATATATATATATATATAAAATAATAGGTGTGGGGTACATAAATTTAAAAAAGAAATCATGCCACGTGTTGTACCCAAGGCCGAGAAGGCCAATACAATTCCGAGGAGTCCATACACTCAGATAGTAAGGCTAGAGAGGCGGGTCATGGCCACGTCAATGGCACGTCGCAGGAGGGGACCATACTGTAGAGGAAGAGCTTCATAGAGGGGTTTAGCTCTGATGTGATTGAAGAGATGACAGCTTCCACCACATTTAATGCATCCCACCAACCCTCTTGGATGCATTTATGTGAAGAAGATCCCTGAATAATACTGTCTTGGTGGCTGCATCTCACAGAAGATTTGTGAAGGTGTTTGATGGGACAAGCACTCAAGTAATGGTTTACATGATCAACAAATGGAGGGTCAAGATCATCTAAAAGAGATTATATAATGTAAGAGATCCTCCAGGGAAAAAGGGGATCAGAAAATCTGTAAAGAAAATACTAAAACAACAAGAACTAAAACTGTATCCAAGTCTAAGAGAAGTATATTTAAGGACCATCTCTCCTCGGATTTCGCCGAGGGAAGATTTCTTTAACAGAGTTTGTCTTTCTTTGCTTTCTGACCATCTTTAATTCATTGTGCGTGTTATTCGATCCATTAAAGCATAGTTTTTAACCCCACTCTCTACAAATTCATTGTATTGGGCTCTTTGAGCCTTAATCCATTTACCTTTTGGACTTAGGATCCAAAACGTCACCCCTACAATAGGTGAAACTGAGAGAAACTCAAATTAGAATTCTAAATTAGAATTCCAATTTTGCACCATGTGCCATAAATTATTTATTCTTAAAGAGTTTTATTTCTTAATTTTAGAATCAAATGTAAGATCACATCATAAATATTCATCAAGGTGAGTTATTAAGTACAAAAACCAAAGAATTTAAAATAAATGAATTGTAAAAAAAAAAAAAAAAAGTGTTTTACAATAATTTTTTAAAAAAATGGAAAATTTACATTTTTTACTTAATAATATCCTTACAAACTTTTTTAAAGAGTTAACAAAATATAAAAATGACTATCAATAATATTTAAATTATATATATAGAAGTTATATTATGCATCTTATTGTATATCTTTAAGTGTATCCATACATATGCACGGGGTTACAAGTTAGTATTTTATAATATAAAAAAATTATATAATATTGGGTACAAAGTTTTTATAATAATTTATTTTTTACCTGTATAGAATTTAGAATAAGATAATGTTATCTATATAAAAGAGTAAGAATAAGATAATATTTAACTCGAAGATAAGATGTTAAAGATAAGAATAAGGCATTTCCTTTCATCTTGCCAAATTTTATGCATGATTATCATGGTAATTAGACAAAAATACCTTTTGTTCCTTTTAAGTTTGTATTTAATGTTTGTTTGGCCCCTTGGGTTCTAAAATTGTCAATTTTAAACCCCCTCTTTAAGTGCATACCTTTTTTTTTTAGGGGGAAAGTGCATACCTAATATGCCCTATTCCATCCATCTTTTCTTAATTTTTTTCATTAACATCACAATTAAAAAGAAAAAAAAAATGTCATTAATGAGGTACAATAATACCATCTATGGAGCAAGTGTAGGTTGGGAAATTTGAAGTTACACAAATCGACAAATAGGTATGATTTATAAGCTCTATTTGGGGGGTGTAGCCATGATTGGTCTCGTCGGCATCTTACGTCAATTTTGTGACCTCATCAAGTCTCTCTCTCTCTCTCTCTCTCTCTCTCTCTCTCTCTAGTTTTATTGGTGGTGGTGTTCTAAGAATCAAAGAATGTTGGGCCAATAGGGTTTGATTTTGGGATTTTTGGATGATTTAACTATAATTATGTCTTGAATTGGAAATATTATTCCTCAATTTGTTTTTTTTTTTTTTTTTGAATTTTTAGATTTTTCTTTTTCTTTTTCTAATGTATGATATGAGCACAACGAACAATGAACATGATGGTAAAAAATTTTATTATTGTACCATGGTACATGGTTGAAGGTTTGATGAAGGCATCACTTGCCTATATGTTAGCATCATGATAAATTACATACCAACATTAGTGTTATATTTAAAGTCTCTGATAGTTGAATAAGATATCTGAGGTACAATCTTCGCTTACACAAAAAACTAATAGTGTTTTGGTCTAATGATAAAAGAACTATCATTGAAAGCGAAACTCTCTAAAAAAATATTGTGATTTTAAGGCAAAAATTAAAAGAGATGGAGGGAATAAGCACATTGAATGGGCTCTCAAAGATAAGGGTGTAAATTGAAAATTTTAATATGAATAGGACCAAAATTACAGCTGTGGGGACAGAAGCCCAAAAAAGTTGATAGAGCTTATAATGGTTGGGCTTACAACCCAACGACCCAATCCGAGGACACTCATTCGTCCGAGGATACTCATTCGTCCGAGGATACTCCTATATCCGAGGATGAGGTTCACTCATCAAACCAGCCTGCGATGATTGATATACCTATCTTAAATTGTCAAAGATCTTTACGTAGTTACATGCAAACCAAACTAATGAACATCGATCAAAGGAGGAACCGGAAAAGATAACAAATATCTCCTAAAAGTTACTGCCCCCACATTAAATGCTTCCCACCTAACTCTCTGGCCGCATTAATGTGGAGGTGATACCTGAACAGTAATTGAGCAGCTTTATAACCACTAGGCGGAGGATCCGGGAAGGTGAGATGGGACAGAAAGAAATCCTCAAAAAGGAACGTACACGTGTACGGTGAAAGCAAGATGGAAAAACCAATATATAAGGCGAAATCAGAATACACAGAAAAAAAAAAAAAAAAAAAAAAAAAAAAAAAAAAAAAAAAAAAAGAGTGGGAAAAAAAGAGAAAGGCTCTATTTGTTGTGCCAGAACTATGTCTTTTTCTACTGACCGGAGCTAGGTCTTACACCCACATCTCTACAAATTTTATTGTTAAAGGTTCATTACAAATTGAGTCCTTACAATTGGCGCCGTCTGTGAGGAGAGCTTGATCCAACCGTAAGAAAAGACAAGTGCAACAGCTAATGGCAGAAGGAGCACCACGGCAGGATGGCACCAGTCCACACCAAGCGGAATCCAGGGGACCCCAACAGAGTACCCCGTTCGTCCGCGAGCGAAGAGGAGAACGCGAGAAAAGCGTGCGAACGACCCACACGGAGAAGAGTCAGCCTCGAGAAAAAAGTCATGCCTCTCACTCGAAGGACAATAGGGACATGCAACGTGAGATTAATATGCTAAGAAGGGAGCTTCGTTACGAACGACGAAAGAAAACATCTCAGGACTCGAGGCAACCCTCTGACGAGTCAGACGATACAAGCTACAGGCGACGGTCTAGAACTCCGCCCAGTGAACTTTTTTCCCATGATAAAGATCATTACAGTCGGAGGATGTACAAGAGTCCACCTCGGCGGGGCTTGGGGAACGAAGCTTTGAACAAAGCACTGAGTCAAGTTTCCCGATCACCGTTCACGCGACGTATAGAGGACGCGAACCTTCCTCGGAGGTTCCATCAACCTACGTTCACCATTTATAATGGTCGAACAGATCCGGTGGAGCATGTTAGTCATTATAATCAGAGAATGGCCATCCACTCTAGGGACGAGGCCTTGATGTGTAAGGTTTTCCCTTCAAGCCTGGGCCCAGTGGCAATGAGGTGGTTCAACGGTCTGGAGGAGAACACCATTGATTCCTTCGAGGGGCTCATTCAGGCCTTTGGGGCTCGCTTTATTACTTGCAGAAGGGTTGTCCAGCCGATAGGGTCGTTATTATCCATGTCTAAGCGAGAAGGGGAAACGCTGAAAGCATATTCTGACAGGTATTGGGAAATGTATAACGAAGTAGATGGAGCCAATAACAGTGTGGCTATTAATACCTTCAAGGACGGTCTTCCAACCGATCATGATTTGAGGGGTTCCCTAACCGGTAAACCTGTCGCCAACATGCGACAGCTTATGGACAGAATTGATAGATTCACAAGGATAGAGGAAGATCAGATACGAAGTGGAGGAAAGTCTAAGGCTTTCCCTCAAGACAGGAGGGAATTTAGGTCAGACCGATATGGCAACAACCGACCTCGGAGAGACTTTGTAGGGCCGTCAAGTTCCATTAACTCCCAGGCAATCAACGTTGTGTTTGGAGAACCGGTGCAGCGGGTTCTAGAGAAAATACAAGACGAGCCCTTTTTCAGATTGCCCAGTAGAATGGCAGGGGACCCTGCGAAGCGCAACTAGAACCTCTACTGTCAGTATCATAGAGACCACGGGCATACTACCGAGAATTACAGAAACCTGTGGGACCATTTGGAAGAGCTTGTCGGGGAAGGGAGGTTGACAAACCTTCTACACCATTCCAGTACCCGAGGAAGCCAGACAGGTCTAACATTGAGCGGAAACGCCTCTTCAGGGGCCCCTCTGGGCATTATAAATGTTATATTTGCTGCTCCTGGAAGAACAGGATCTGCTCCCACCAGAATATTGTCTGTATCCCATTGTTCAGAAAGGGGCTCGAACACAGTGCCGAAGAAAGCGAAGCTGAACGGCTCATTGGTGCTAGGCTTTTCAGAGGAGGATAAGAGGGGAACCATACAGCCGCATGATGATGCTTTGGTGGTGACGATGAGGATTGGAGGGTATGACGTAAAGAGGGTGATGATTGATGATGGGAGCGCAGCTGAGGTGATGTATCCCGACCTGTACAGGGGGTTGAATTTGACGCCCCAAGACCTTACGGCCTACAGTTCTCCATTAGTAAGCTTCGAGGGTAGAACGGTCATTCCGTTGGGTATGATTAGATTGCCTGTGCAGACAGGTCTTGATGTGGTTGAGGTGGATTTCATTGTGGTGGACGTTTTTTCTCCCTATACGGCGATCTTGGGAAGGCCTTGGTTGCATACTCTAGGGGCTGTCTCGTCCACCCTTCATCAGAAGGTGAAGTACCCATCGGGTGGCCAAGTGTTAGAAATATTAGGAAATCAGACCATGGCAAGGCAATGCATGGTGGCCGCTATTCAACACAAGCCAGAGATGAACTCATCAGCCGGGGCCGAAGGTAAATTATAGCAATTAAAGAAACCAGAAGCCCTCTCTATCAATACCACCGAGGAAGCGGAGTGTGAGGGTTTAGAGAGAGTGACTGTGGGTGATGACCCGAATAGGTACTTCCAAGTCGGAGCGCTATTACCCTCGCCAGAAAAGGAGCAATTAGTTGAGGTCCTAAGAAGGAACGTAGATGTGTTCGCATGGAACGCCTACGAAGCCCCGGGGGTTGATCCAGATTTTATCTGTCACCATTTGAATGTCAATCCTTCAGCTGTTCCGAAGAAATAGCCCCCTCGGCGTCCTTCTAGGTTACACGCCGAGGCTATTAAGGACGAGGTGGACAAGCTCAAGCAGGCAGGAGCTATCAAGGAAGTGTTTTACCCTCAATGGTTGGCGAACACCGTTGTAGTAAAAAAGAAGAATGGAAAATGGCGAGTATGCGTAGATTTCACGGATCTCAATAAAGCTTGTCCTAAGGATCCCTTCCCTATGCCTCGTATAGATCAGCTGGTTGATGCAACGGTAGGTCATCCCCGAATGAGCTTCCTAGATGCCTTTCAGGGCTATCACCAAATCCCACTGGCATTGGGTGATCAAGAGAAGACAGCCTTCCTTACTCCCAACGGAAATTATCACTACAAGGTAATGCCCTTCGGCTTGAAGAATGCGGGGTCGACGTACCAGCGGATGATGACGAAAATGTTCGAGCCACAGTTGGGCAACAACATAGAGATATATATTGACGACATGGTGGTAAAGAGCAAGGTAGTGTCCGAACACGTGACGGACCTTAACAGCACGTTTGAAGTTTTGAGGAAGCATAAGTTACGGTTAAACGCCTCCAAGTGCTCTTTTGGGGTTTGCTGGGGAAGTTTTTGGGATACATGGTAACCCATCGGGGAATCGAAGTGAACCCTGACCAGATTAAAGTCATAAACAGTTTACAACCACCTAGAAACCCCAAGGAAGTCCAGAGGCTGACTGGAATGACTGCCGCACTAAACAGGTTTATATCCAAATCAGCCGATAGGTGCAGACCCTTCTTCCTTCTACTCCACAAATGGAAAGGGTTTGAATGGACTGAAGAGTGTGCTTTAGCATTTCAGCAGCTCAAGGAATACCTGTCTCGGCCACCCATTATGTCCAACCCTGGTGTGGACGAGGTTCTCTTTGCGTACCTGGCGATAGCAACCTATGCTATAAGCTTTGTGTTGATACGATTGGACAATGGCGTGCAGCGGCCAGTATACTACGTGAGCAAATCACTTCATGAGGCAGAGGTGCGGTATCTACCACTGGAAAAAGTCATCTTGGCGATAGTGCATGCTACAAGGAAACTTCCCCATTACTTTCAGGCACACACCGTGGTTGTTCTGACTCAGTACCCACTCAGAGCAGTATTTCGGAGCGCAGATTACACTGGCAGGGTTGCCAAATGGGGCACAATACTTAGGGCCTTCGATATAAAATATATGCCTCGCACATCCGTGAAAGGTCAAGTTCTCGCTGATTTAGTAGCCGAATTTGCTGAAGGTACAGAAGAAATAGTTGCAAGCCCGCATGGTACGGAGGGAAAATCGGTTGGCCTTATTTCCACTCGGCACCTCACTCCCTGGAAGGTATACGTGGATGGAGCAGCAAATCAAAGGGGATCGGGAGTGGGCCTGGTCCTAATATCTCCTGAGATGGTCGTTATCGAGAAGTCATTGAGGTTGGGATTCTCGGCCACCAACAATGAAGCCGAATATGAAGCTGTGATAGCAGGAATAGCGACGGTAAAGAAGCTCGGCGGAAAGATAGTGGAGATGTTCTCGGATTCAAGCCTGATCGTGGGTCAGGTCAGAGGAGAGCTAGAAGCTCGAGATATTAGAATGCAAAGTTACTTGAGCCGAATTAGGCACATGCAAACGAACTTTGAATCTTTCGAGTTGTCCCACATCCCTAGAAGTGGGAATGCACATGCAGACTCTCTGGCTACCCTTGCTACCTCCTCGGCAAAGGGCCTACCTCGGATTGTCGTGGTTGAGGACTTGATCTCACCCACTCCAACTGCAGAAAGCCCTATTCAAATCAACCAGATCAGCTCAACACCTAGTTGGATGGATGCTATAATGGCATACCTCGAGAAAAATATATTGCCCGAAGACAAGTTAGAAGCATACAAGATAAGAAGAAAAACTCCTCGGTTCTGGCTGTTTGAGGACAAGAAACTGTACAAACGCTCCTTCTCTGGGCCTTATCTGCTTTGCGTGCACCCTGAGGCATCAGAGGCACTTCTAGAAGAGCTACACGAGGGGATTTGCGGGAGCCACACAGGAGGAAGGTCTTTGTCTCACAGGGCAATCACTCAGGGGTATTGGTGGCCAGGCATGCAAAAGGAAGCGCAGGAATACGTTAAAAGATGTGATCAATGTCAAAGGTTTGCTCCGAACATTCATCAGCAGCCTGGGGGAGTCCTTAATCCTCTTTCTAGTCCTTGGCCTTTTGCGCAATGGGGCCTGGATATTGTTGGCCCTTTCCCTAAGGCAATTGGGAATAAGAAGTACCTACTAGTTGGCACAGACTATTTCACGAAGTGGGTCGAAGCAGAGCCCCTAGCGAATATTAGAGATGTGGATGTCAAGAAGTTCGTGTGGAAAAACATCATCACCCGATTTGGGGTCCCTCAAGCTCTTATCTCTGACAATGGTCTCCAATTTGATAGCAAGGCTTTCAGGGAGTACTACTCTGACATGGGAATAAAGAACAGATATTCCACTTCAGCTTACCCACAAGGAAATGGACAGGCCAAGGCTGTCAACAAGGTCATTGTAAGTGGGCTCAAGAAAAGGCTAGACGACGCGAAAGGAAGATGGGTGGAAGAGCTGCCACATGTATTATGGACTTACCGGACAACCCCACGGCGATCAATAGGAGAAACCCCATTCTCAATGACGTATGGGGCGGAGGCCGTGATTCCACTAGAAACGGGTTTCCCTACGTTAAGGACCAGTACTTTCACCTCTGAGGGCAATGATGAGCTTTTGGGAAAGAGTCTAGACCTGATAGACGAACGATGAGAAAGAGCGAGGGTTCAGTTGGCCTATTACCAACATAAGCTGAAGCAAGGCTACGATGCAAATGTAAGGCTAAGGCCACTAGCACCCGGAGACCTAGTGTTGAGAAAAGTCTTGGGGAATACAAAAAACCTAGCTTGGGGAAAGTTAGGACCCAATTGGGAGGGACCATATCGTATCACTTCTGTAGCAGGAATAGGGGCTTACTATTTAGAAGATCTAGACGAGAAAACTGTACTTCATCCTTGGAATGTAAGCAACCTAAAAAGGTATTACCATTAGCACAAGCAATTCTGTCATATATTTCTCTTCTAACTTAATTGAAATTCTATTACCTGTATTCTTTAAGTCCATCGGAGTATTGATGAGAAAACTAGGTACTGGACAGAACCAAGGCATTGCATGGTCCTCGAACTCAAGCCTATGGTGAAACCAGATACTTCAGATGAGAAAACTAGGTACTGGACAGAATCAAGGCATTGCATGGTCCTCGGACTCAAGCCTATGGTGAAACCAGATACTTCAGATGAGAAAACTAGGTACTGGACAGAACCAAGGCATTGTATGGTCCTCGAACTCAAGCCTATGGTGAAACCAGATACTTCAGATGAGAAAACTAGGTACTGGACAGAACCAAGGCATTGCATGGTCCTCGGACTCAAGCCTATGGTGAAACCAGATACTTCAGATGAGAAAACTAGGTACTAGACAGAACCAAGGCATTACATGGTCCTCGGACTCAAGCCTATGGTGAAACCAGATACTTCAGATGAGAATACTAGGTACTGGACAGAACCAAGGCATTGCATGGTCCTCGGACTCAAGCCTATGGTGAAACCAGATACTTCAGATGAGAAAACTAGGTACTGGACAGAACCAAGGCATTGCATGGTCCTCGGACTCAAGCCTATGGTGAAACCAGATACTTCAGATGAGAAAACTAGGTACTGGACAGAACCAAGGCATTGCATGGTCCTCGGACTCAAGCCTATGGTGAAACCAGATACTTCAGATGAGAAAACTGAGTGCTAAGCATAAACAAAGTAAAGTCAGACCCTCAGGCCACCTCTTAGTAGAAATTAATACAATTGCAATAGCTACTGGAGCATTAAATGGAAGCCAAGTGATGCAAGGCCCTCAGGCCGCAACTTGGTAAAAATCAATACACTCTCTCCTACTGAAACGTTAAACGGACGTGAATCGTAAAAATTAAGGCACACAATGAAAATTGGCGCCTCTTAAATTAGGTCTATACGATCATCTTTATATATCAAGATAAATCCCGTGAGCATCACTTAAAGCATTCTTAGGGTGTTCAGCACATTAACGGACTAATTGTTTGGAATGCAATCTCCAATTTGGCCCGATATTTCTTATGACGTTTGATTCCGCTTTTCTAGAGTCCAAGATCATTTGAAAGTACGAGAATATTCGCGCAGGAAATTGTACGAGAAGTAAGTAAACCCATGATATCATATATAGGTCTGAGAAAAGAAACATGAGTTACAATAAAAAAAAATATATACACATCAAAAATTTTTTATCAACTACTTGTTTAACTTTATTGGTATTTTGGGGGGTGGGACTTTTGCCGTTTCTTGGGGAGGAACGTCCTTCCCCTTCTCTTTTGAGGCCTCCCCAGCGGGCAAAATGGTAGAAGCTAAATCCTTTTTGAAACTTTGAGAAGTTTGCCCATCCTTAGGATCCTCTGCAACTTTGGCCAAGAGGTCCCTTTTTCCGCTTCGGGTACTTCAGGCTGTTTTTGCTGATCGATTTGGAGAGGATTCTGACCCTGAGCCCCTTCTGATGGGCCAACCGCAGTAGAGGAAACCTCTTGTTTTTGAGGAGGAGAGCTCGAGGCTCGTATGGCTGAAGGAAAGAAAATGTTCTCTGGCCTTCTCAGTTCTGATGAAAGGTCGACCCCAGCACGGTTGAGAGCTTCCTCCCAAGTTTGCGCACAGTACTTTCGGCACACAATTGGAACCTCAGTCCTGAACCTGTCCTCGGTCTCAGCCACGCCTTCGTCATACCCTCGTTGCTCAGCCTCATCTCTCGCCTTCTCGGCCTCGACTCTTGCTTTTTCTGCCTCATCTCTCTCTCTCTCAGCCCGACCTCTAAGCCTTTGAGTTTCTTCCAGTTGTTTCATCAGCTTCGACACTCCCTCCTTGGAGGCTTTCAGCTGACTATTGATGTCCTGGAATCTTTTCCTTTGATCTTCAGTTTGCTTTTGAAACGCGGTCAGGGCTGAATCGGCACTCTTACGAGCCAATTCTTCTTCGGCCAACTTTTTCCTCAAGTCCTCTACATTTCTTTCACTATTGGTGAGCGCCTTGGAAGCTTCACCCCTTAATTCTCTCTCCTTGTCCCATTGGAGATATAAGCTGCTGGTCATTTCCTCTAGCCTGAAAGTCGTTTGAACAGCCTGTAAAAAAAAAAAAAAAGAGAAAAACGAACGAAAGAAAGAAAGGTAGTCAGAAATAAAGTGAATCGAAAAGAACGGAAGGAACTGTAAGAATGCTATACCATGCCTAAGTGCCTTTTTATGTTCATGAAGATTTCATTCTTCTTCATCTTCTTGAGCTCAGCCATGTCCCGAGGGAGGAGGAGGGTTTCTTCTAAAGCGGAGGCGACATGGCATCTAATCCCCCCATTGTACTCTCTGATGGATGCATCTGCCCTCAGGGGTTCGCCACCAAGCATAGGTGCAGGAAGCCATGCTTCAGGCTCCGAGGGCTGGACGGTTTGTTTAGCACCCGCTCTAGAGCTCCCACGAGTTGTCTTCTGCTGTTTTGAAGGTCGCTGACCTTGACTCTCCTGGGTTGGCTGAGGCTCCACAATCTCCACCACATCCTTGCCTTTTTGCTCTCTTTTCCTTTTAGGATCGGCAGATTCAACCCCTTGAGGCTGGGAAGATTTAGGAGAAGACGAAGGAGGGAGACTGGTCCGTGGGGACCTCTCAGGAACCTCCCGTCCAGGTGTACCTTCAATAACATCAAGCAAACTTCTTTGGATTTTTCTTTGAATTCCCATGTCGACGAGAGTCGTTTCGGGAGACTGGAGTTGATTAAACACTTCAAATTCGTCGGCAGAATCCAAGGCCTCCTCGATTATTCTTTCTTCTTCTTCCTCTTCCTCCTCCACTTTCGGAATAGCAGGTCGTGACGAGGAAGCCCCAGGTCGTGACGAGGAAACCCCTCCGGAAATAACAGCTTCGGGTAAGGGTTGCGAAAAGGAGGTGCCTTCAGGGATCCGAACACCCTCAGGAACTATGAACCCAGACTTTGCGAAGGCTACGCTTATTCGGTGCAGCTGAGGATCTTTGGCCTTTATCACACCTTTAGGCGCTAGAAAGGATTTGGAGATTGGTTTGTACCCAAGAATGAGGTGCGCCGCCCTTAGTTGACCGTCGGACGGATTCTTGTATATCTCGGATCTTAAGATTCTGTCCAAGCTCTCCCTGTTAACTAGCCCAAACCGACGCTGGGTAAAACGCCTATCTGCAAAATCATCAAGACAATGACGAAATTCCCGTCATGAATGAACTCAACTCAAATCAAGAAGCACAAATTAAGGTGCAAGGGTGTACAGCCCAAAAACCCCACCTGGTTCACCCCCCTTGGTAGGGCATGGTAAACCGTCATCCCACGCGCCGGAAAAGATAAGGAAATCATCTTTCAGACCCTTGTTCGATGTAGGGAGGCACTGGATTAGCCTTACCTCGGGGAACCTGGACCTAAGGTAGTACCCCGCATCCTTCAAGTGTTGGAGGTTGTACACCCAATTCACGTCGTGATGGGTAAGGCCCAAATTTAACCTCGCATTAAGGGCTTCTATACTCCCTAACACCCTAAACGTATTCGGGGCACATTGTGTGGGGGACAATCTAAAGAACCTAAGGAAATTAGTGGTGAGTCTGCCCATCGGAATAGTCATCCCTCCCTCTATGAAAGCAATCATCGAGATGACTACTTCCCCCGTTCGCCTCATATCGTACCATTCTTCCACGGAAGCGTACCTCATACCCACCGTTGGGGGGATCTTATACTTGGCCCTAAATTTCTCTATTTGCTCCTCGGAATCAACTAAATACTTAAACCTACCCATTTCTTAAGGATCGTGAAGAGAAATTAGAGAAGAGAGTGGAAAACTGAAGAGGGTTAGAGAAACTTACAGTTGTGAAAATAAGCTCCTCGGACAAACTTCAGGTATTTATGAGATCGTTGATAAGAAGAAAGGAGGGACGGGATCAGTGAATACTTGATAAGATTTTAAGATTTTTTATAACTGAAAGGAAATCTGATTTGAAAAGCTCTTTATAAGGGCACAGAAATCGTAAGCGGGAAAAATCCCGCTCATAAGTTGTAGTGATCCTCCACCATTAGATTCGCATCTTGCTGGAACGTGGAGGACAGAGAAACCGCCATCATTTAATGGTGGCATGCCCCTGACGCCGAAACGTCAGGAACGTGTCTTGGGCAGGTGAAAAGGCATTCTGATATTTGGAAAGGCCCAATGAGGATATAGGGACGTTATATCAAAATCCCCCTTTTTCCGAGATAACAAAAAAGGGAGATTTTGAGGGGCTATTGTGGGGACAGAAGCCCAAAAAAGTTGATAGAGCTTATAATGGTTGGGCTTACAGCCCAACGACCCAATCCGAGGACACTCATTCGTCCGAGGATACTCCTATATCCGAGGATGAGGTTCACTCATCAAACCAGCCTGCGATGATTGATATACCTATCTTAAATTGTCAAAGATCTTTACGTAGTTACATGCAAACCAAACTAATGAACATCGATCAAAGGAGGAACCGGAAAAGATAACAAATATCTCCTAAAAGTTACTGCCCCCACATTAAATGCTTCCCACCTAACTCTCTGGCCGCATTAATGTGGAGGTGATACCTGAACAGTAATTGAGCAGCTTTATAACCACTAGGCGGAGGATCCGGGAAGGTGAGATGGGACAGAAAGAAATCCTCAGAAAGGAACGTACACGTGTACGGTGAAAGCAAGATGGAAAAACCAGTATATAAGGCGAAATCAGAATACACAGAAAAAAAAAAAAAAAAAAAAAGAGTGGGAAAAAAAGAGAAAGGCTCTATTTGTTGCGCCAGAACTATGTCTTTTTCTACTGACCGGAGCTAGGTCTTACACCCACATCTCTACAAATTTTATTGTTAAGGGTTCATTACAAATTGAGTCCTTACAACAGCAAATACAAACTAAGAGTCGTAAATTGTCATTTTTTTCCTGTAAATAAAATTGTGAGTTACTATTAGCTAAAGTGTGCATTTAATGAGATAAAATTTAATTTAAATTTTATGAATTAATATAAACTATATTTCTTCTTAAAAAATTAAAAAAAAAAATTGAGACCCCTAATATTTAAGGGTAATTTATTTGATATTTTTTTTTTGTTGTTATTGGAGATAATTTTATTTATTTTTAAATCAATAATTTACACACAAAAAAATGCTTCCGAATTTAACCCATATTCCATTTATATATTATATGGTCCACGGCTCCATGAATATTCTAAAATAAAAATAAAAATTGGAGGAATGAATATTCTGATTTATTTAGAGAGTAAAAATGAATATTCTAATAGCCCGTTAAAACCAAAAGACCATGTGGCTCGATCGCTTTTGTAACGCGGTGCGTGTGGACCACGAGTTGAGCGAGAAAATGTTCTATTCAACAAAGCGTGAGTTCAGACAGTCCTTTCCACAGTTTCTCTTACTTTTTTTTTTTATAAACACAGTTTCTCTTACTTCATTTATTTTTTTAGTCCGATCTTATACGCAAACCATTAATTACGTTCGCAGCCATGTTTTATTGCAACTTCGCTTATGGAGATGACACATATAATTATGACACCATGATAAGTTGGATTTGTTAAGTATTTAATGCAGATATCAAAAAAAAAAAAATTTAATGCAGAGTATATTCTCAGCCAAAAAAAAAAAAAAATTGCAGGGGTATATTAAAAATTGTATCATTTTTTAGTATCCTATGGTAACAATCATATAATAAATTTTAGGTATTAAATTGTTATTAGTTGACAAAAAAGTAATGCTAGTAATTGAATCAAGTTAAAATCTATAACTTTTTGTTACTTAAAATTTATTATGAAATTATTGTGAGAATATTGTAAACGTAATATCATTGGTCAATCATTAACATTATTTTGTTTGTGTTTTTCAAATTATTAAATTAAATATTTAATGGATTGAGTAATGGATAAAATATTTTAATTTATGTTCGACCAAAAATCTATTTGTTTTTTAATTTGTTAATAAATTATAATTATTATGAAACATATTTATAATTTTATATCATATCTATTGAAAAAAAAAACATTTAAATCTCATGAATAACTTCAAAACTACCAAGTAGAGAATAAGGTTAAATGTAATGGAACGAATTCATCCATTACTCATGAGACGATAGATTCCATGAATAGGACCCACATGAGTTGAGGATAGACTTTACCTATTATACCTAATAATAATTTTTAATAATTTACCAAGTGTATACATTATTTCAAAATTTGAAAATAAACCTATGTATAATAGACCCCTCAACCTCCTTTTTCCTAAAGTTATCTTTTAAAAAAACATGATAAGCTTAAGAAGACTACACTCAACTCTAAAACATTACAACTTTACAAGTTGACCATAACCATAACAAAGTTTTAAAGGAAGAAAGCAAAATATATAAAGGAAAAAGATGTTCCCCTAACTTTTCATTGTTCATAAATTTTATTTTATTTTTGGTTAGTTACAACATTGTTTTTAATGAAAAGACACAACTTACGTATAGTCATGAGTTGTTCGTTACATCCTCTATTTTTATTTATTGAAAAAAGATATCAAACAATGATGATTTATTTATAAGACAAATACTAATTATATTACGAGTTTTAATATATTAAGAGTAATGTTACAGATATAAACTATTTTGTAATATTTTTATAAACTGTTAATATGATAAATTCTTACTAGTTTTAATATGAACATATTACTAACATCACATTTTTACTTGCAATAACTATTTGGAAAATATTAAAACCATATCGGCAATTTGTAAAAATGTAATTGGTAAGTTACAATCACCTCATAAATAGTATATTTAAATTTACTCTCTCTATCATTAGGAACACATCAATTTGGAAACGTAACGCAATACTATTTTATTTAGAGAAATGATATATCCATAACATTTTCACAATACTTTTGCAACAAATTCTAAGTGATAGATTGTTATTATTAGGGCAAAAAACTAATCTTAGTGTTAGGTCCAAATTTAAACTAATAACAACTAAGCACCTATAATTTGTTGTAAAAAAATTGTAAAAATATTATGGACGTAGCATCTCTTATTTATTTATTATAATAATTGTTGTGCGCTCAAATAGTCTAATGGTAGCAATATTCTAATATTTGTATTTTAAACCAAAACCTAAATTAAAATGGTGTTTGTATATTTCATTTGAGCAGACCTCCGCCTTAGTAGCATTTTGATCAAATAAGTTGAGGACGTCTTCACGTGAACTTGGCATCACATGCCCAAGGTGTGACACAGGAGTACTGGTGATGATTGAGTCTTGACCATGACTTTTCTGGAATCAGCTGGCAGCTGGGTACACCTAGGGAATGTATTAATTCTTCTGGGTTTTTTTTTTCTTTTTTTTTTTTTTCTTGAGAATGAACTTGTTGAAATTCAATTGTTTATCTTTGACAACCTTTATAAGGTTTCACTAACTTAAAAATTCATGTTTCTTATGGGTTTATAGAATCTTAAGCTTTATTAATTTTTAAATTATAAGTTAAAGTTTTTTATTTTTTAAAACTTAGGATTTAAAATTTTCAATCTTGAAACTATAGAATTTAATTTCTTACATCCAAAAATTATCATATTTAAAATATAATTTTGCTTAATTGTTTTATTTCTAATGTTGTCCATTTTTATTAATAATCATGATATAGGAAATATATGAGTGACGTGTTTTGATTAATGACATTTATATAAAATAGTTATATTACTAACAAAAATAGATAACAAAACTAATATGAAAATAGAATCAAACATGAAATATCAAAATAATATCACAATTTTTAAGAGCCAAAACTCTATTTCAGTCTAATTTATTTTAAAAAATGACTAGTGCATGTACAAAAAGTTGTATGTAATAATTTTTAAACTCATTAATTTATTGCAACCCTTTTTCAGAAAAAGAAGCAATATAGAAGATCAAATTTGATTTGAGGTATTTCTAAAAAAAAAAAAAAAAAAAAAAGAGTTGAGGCGTAGAGGCCGAGAACAATTAAATATAGGATCTTTTTTTTTGAGAAAATTAACTATAAGATCTTTCTTGAGAAAATTAACTATAAGATCTAATTGTTGAAGTTTGAGTACTATTTTTTTACTCCAAAAGAGAGAGTATCGAAGTTCGAGCATGTTGAGGAAAACTTAGTCACAAACGCAATGCCGTAATCCGTACCCGTGGCCATGTTTCTGTCTGTGCATGGTTAAAAATACTCAACTTTGAAAAGCTCGAGTTTCCTCGTGATGCACAGCTGTCCAATTGATCCTCTGCAACAGCAAAAGCCACACTATTCTTGCAATCTGGCATTTGGAATATTTACACCTAACTTGGATTCCAGGGTGACCACTCACCACTTGGTCCTTAACTTTACCACTCATTTTGATTATCTTCAAAAAGTCAAATTCGTTTCCAACTCGACGTGTCTCTTTATTTTATTTTTATATGAAATCAGATTGTTGAACCGACAACATACACAATTTTATAACTGGTTGATTTATGAGTGATCAGCCAAAAGTAGGGAATCCATATAATTAATTTGTTGGTTTAGAAGTTTTTTAAGGTCTCATTATATTTCATAAGATCTTATATTTGAAATATCTTTCTTATATTTTGAGTTCACCTTTAAAGGATTTATTTTTGTGATAATTTTATGTGTGTAAGATGAGAATACTGCATATTCGAGAGAATAGTTAAATACTCAAAGAGGTAAGATATTCTTGTTTCTCAAAAAAGAAAAAAAAAGATAGAAAAGTCAATGACCTGAAAGTATCAATCGCTCACAACAATCATACAAATTATACAATTAAATGTGTGATTGGCTGTGTATCTATAATTTTTTTTTGTTTTGAAACCGGGTATCTATAATTATTCTAAAGCAATTGGATATTCGGATTAAATTCCAATGCAATAAAAAAAGTCAAGGGACCTCCGACTTCTTCTTATTTATTTTTCTTTTTCTTTTATAAGGAAATAGACAAATTTATATTTACAGCCAAAGGGAAAAACAAAAACCACAGCTAGATACAATCGGCTTCCAGACCATTTGCGGCCTCCAGGATCACCTTAAGAAAACTGGAAGGACCAAAGTTAAAGTCAAAAAGTAAAAGTAATGTATGTTCTTTAATATAAGTCCAAATACTAGGTTATAAAAAAAAAGTCCAAATACTAGGTTATAAAAAAAAAGTCCAAATACTAAGAGCACGTCTTTCAAAAATCTTTGAGATTATTATTAGAAGATGCACTTGGACTCTTTCTAATCTTGCACAGTGACAAAGCTACCATAAACTTTATCTAGCTTGCCTACCATGCCTTTTCAACTTCGCTTATAATATTCTGACACATGGATATTACTGCATCAATAGATTGCTTAAATTGCTTATAATACATATGGTCATGTTTGTTTTCACTTTTCATTATTGAGAAAAAGAATTCAGTTCAGGTGCTCAATTGAACAAGTTACAAGTTACATGATTTTATTATGTCACAGGCTCTCAGTTACACTGCACAAGGTACCACCATTAAAAAACACAGTTCTAAGATTGAATACAAATTAAATTCAGCTCAGCGTTTCATATACGACTTTTATGAAGACTGAGTCCAAAAACATATAGTAAAAGCTTCAATAATAGTTCCAAATTTAATGCAAAAACCACACGCTCCAAGTATATGAATTTGCAGCTCAGATTCTGATGCCTTGCTGATCTTACCAACTCTCATCCTTTCTTAAATAAAATTGTCGCTATAATCAAGTTAGGACAAGCTTGAAAAAGGTACCAAAATCCCATTTGGTTTCTACACTCGAGACAATGATGTTTAGTTGTTCACAGTGTGAAAACTCAAGTTCGACAAACCCCAAGTTACAACAAGTCCAATTCCAGAGCTAATATTATATCCCCCCATTCCCATTAAAGCCAACAAGTAACTGTCAAACAAATTCCAGTCAAGCATACCTTAGACCTTGTGTTCATTTTCTTCATTGTGCCACTTGGTTCTTTCTTGTCAGCACTAAGCAACCTCGGAGCTCTGACTTTACTGGCTTAGAGCTGATTATAATACCAAGATATTGAATGCAGGTCAATATTCACACCACCTAAACTTAGTGAGATGAACAGGCAATAGAATCAGCCTGGTTGACTTCAGCATGGAAATGATAAGCATAAGAATGTTTGACCACCAATCAACTAATATGATATATCACTGAACTCGAAAAAGGATGCTGCATACACACACAAGCCAAAAATCATGCTAGAAAAACTAACACCATATCTGTAAAAACTAATGGGCCTGGAGGTCCTGGAAGACACAGTCAAACATTAGTGTTTTCTTGAATGTTTTGACAAAGCTCCTCGTGTGCTTGCAAAGAGTTAGCTGAGAACCTCTCCAAAGCCGCAAAAATCTGTTTCAGACCTGACAGCAGGCTACTAGTATTGCGAATTTCACTCCGGGGCAAGACTGTACCCATCTTTTTCTCTTGAGCCTGCACCATCTTTTGTATCCTTTGTTCCTCCCTCTCCAAGATTTTAAGCTTGCTCTCCATGTCCTTGTCTGCAACTGACCTTTGCTTCAGGTCTACAATGTGCGGTTCCAAGAGCTGATTTAAACTCATGAAAAATCCCTGCATGGCTTCAATCACTTCCTTCTCTGAGACTCTATCCATGGCTTGTGACCATCGATTACAAATCACAAACACCGGGGGTGCACCAATGCTACTAGGGGAGAAGGGCACTACACCGTCGGGTGTTCCTTCAGGTTCATTCAGTAGACATCTCAGAAGCCAACCATTTAAGGCTTTGACATGTGCCTTTTGGGTGTCGATCCACTTGAAGAAGCTGAGGCTCCAGTTTTGAAGCTCAAACTTGAGTTCCATGGCTAATTCAAGATGAGCATAACTAAACTTGACATTGGATGTAATAACATCCAAAATTTTGCCCTGTTCAAATGCTTGGCACTGACACCTGTGACACTCCAGCATGGCTTTCCACATTCCAACTAACCTGAAACAACAAATAGATAACAGTTAGCCACAAGAGAAAAAGAAGCATAAAGCATAAATATCAACAGCAAGAAAAATGTTTAGTGGACTAACAATAACAAAGCCTTATTCATAAAATTTTGGGATCAACTATAGATCCTCAATAGACTAGTCAAGGTAGGCTACATGCATTCTTTTCCACCATTCTATTCTATCAAACTCTCTATTACTTCCTTAATTGACTTGTCCTTTATTACTTCTATTAATGTTATTTTTGGTCTCCCTACATTTTTTCATTCCTTTAACTTGAATCAACTCCTCTATTTTACTTGTGCATTAATCGTTTTTCTCTAAACTTAACCAAATCATCTCAAGCGACTCCCCCTCAACTTGAGTGGAATAACAATCCCAAAAAATTTCAATTAAATAAAAAAGTGTTTGAGGTACAATTTTTTTCCAACTAAGGCCATTTACAAAACACCACCATAAAAACTTAGGTTCCAGAATTTTAAACTAAATGGTGAATGGCGAAGGATAGGATTGTTCGCAATCTCCCTTCTTTGGTGGGACCAACACTAGAGTATGACAACAGGATGAAATGAGAATTCACAAAAATATATCAAAGCTAGGCACCTCATAATTTAATTAAAAGCACAATCCATTCAACCCTATGGTGCAGATAATCACTACAATCACATGCAGTGCAGGAACAGGACACCAAAGCTACAGATATACTTAGAATAATGTTATTAATATGGAATTGGAATAGCAACATACCCGGGAAGTAACTTATTGATCTGCTGCCACAACTCTTCATTCCTCAACTTGTTTATTGTGATTGATATCCTGTCCACAACCTGAATTGAAATGTTCATTTTAGTAGATAAAGTTCTGATTAAAGATCGGGTGGTTTCAATTTTGGTGATTTCAATTTTAGTAGCCTCGGCACTCTTTTCTTCCAAACGTTTCAGCTGCCTGCACTTCTTCTCATGAATTGTACGCAATTTTTCCGCAGCCTGCAAAATAAATAATATCAACATTTAACATCATAGATAAGGAGGCAAGATGGCAGGAATAAAACCACAACCATAGTGTATAAACACATTAGAAACAAGCTATAGTATATCATACTCCTATAGATAATCACCAACCAATGGAAAATACTTGTAGGCATAAGGGTTGCAAGCTTTATTTATAAATCAAAGCCACTACCACTCCAGCCAAAGCTCTGTTCTTATTCTTACTAGTTGTCTCTGAACTTAATAGTATGTGTGTGTGTCTCACACAGAGAATTAATCTTAATGCCCACATGCAGGACAGTTCCCGAAAAAAGCATTATTATAAGATTCCAGAAAGGATAATAAAAACAATTATTTTTAGGATGCAGGATCATTGGTATAGTTGGTGTTGGTGGTAGGTAATATCACCATCATTGGCTCTTTTCTAACATTGGTGGGCAATGGCTTCTTAGTATATCCAAGTTATGATCACAGTCCCCTTTAAAGACATCTTTCACAGTATATATCTTCTACCCTATTTGCACATCAATCCCCAGTGCAAACGTTCTGTCAAAAAGTAATTATTAAAAAAGTTAATTACCAAATTCTGTAGAAAACTGAGAGACTGTTATGTATGTTGCAGCTCATAATGAGCACCTTTAGTACTGCTAACTGTTGTATCCTTTCCCATTTTTTAGCCTTCATCCAATAACATAAGCAACAATTTTCAGATATAATGAAATGAAATGTGTAGGAAAATTTTTTATTCCAAAATGAATGATTATGCCATACAGAGTAAATCATGCACCAAGTCAAGGAACATGAACCTTATGATCATCCACAAGAGGAAGACAAAAAACATAAGTCTGCATATTGGTTGTTTTACCACATAATCATCTCACAAGGTAGATGAATAATAGATGATCTCAACAGTCATTAAGTAGTCTGAATTAATAGAAGGCATATACCTCTAGCATAAGAAAAAAAAATACTCTGTAAGTATTTTATCAATCATCTCATGGTTGACTTCCTAAATATTCAAAAAAATGGTCTCCCTTATACAGCCAAATTAGGTTTGTGGAGGTAACATTAGTTTAGAAAAAAAAAATGTTAAATATTCTCACTGACTTGCACCCACAGTTATTGCATAAAGACATATACCTATTCATTAATAAATTCTTTGATTCCCTTTGATTACAGTTCTCACTGGTAGCTAGAGGACTGCCTTACTGGGAATAAAATAGTTATTCCTTTTCTTTTTTTCTTTTTTCTTTTTTTGTTTGATTGCAACAGTGGAGTAGAAACTCAAATATTAGTACTATAGCTTATAATTTTATATAAATTTATTTATTATTTTATGATTTGTTCAATTTAATAAATAATATTATGTTTAAATATAACATTACAGAACATTTGTGATTTCTGTAATTAAATATCAATAACATATAATAATATGTACACTGTACAATAAAAAAAATACATTTATCATTTTAATTTTTTATAAATTGAAATATTTTATTATCCAACATGAGTTATTCATAAGTATTATCCGCAAAATTAGGCAGAATCAAATGACCAAATAACCTTTTCGCAGGAATTGGACTTATTTCAATTCGGACTCCATTTTGTTTATGGAACCGGGATGCACGGACAAGGATAGGGACACAAGTACAGATACGATACAGCCACACAAATAATGGCAGATAGGACACCGTTATGACACGTGTGCAACACATATACAACATGGAAACGACACCCAAAATGAAATATCGGTTGTTGAGCATACTTTAGACTGTTTTAATGTTGAATTGGGAAAGCAAATTAAATTCAAATACCTTGACTTCGTTATAGAGTTTCTTCTCCCACGTGCACAGCTTCTCCAAACTAGAAGAGAGATTCCCAGAACTGAACCCCATATCTTCGTCAGATCCCACATAATCACAACCATTCTTCTTAACCAACGGTGATGATTCACTTGTTTGGTTTAGCAAAGACGGAGTAATAGCATGCAATACCTTGCACGAAACTATTTCACAAATTAAGACCCAGCATGAGTGTTGTACTTCAAATTCAAAAAACTTCAATAATTAAATTGCTAATAAAAAAAAAAAAACTTAAAAAGAGTCTTATAACATAAACGTCAAGAGTTCAAATTCACATTGGAATTATCGAATTATATATATATATATATATAAATAAAAAATTAAAAAAAATTTTAAAAATTTAAAAAGAATACCTTGATTAACAGCAATTTTCTGATGATAACGGAATTTTCCGACATGAAAGGACTTCAAAACTTCATCGCCGGAGCCCGAAGCTTTGTCGAAAAGGGCTTGAATTTCTTTCATTACTTCGGAGACAAGTACAGCTGGAGTTTGAGTTTGAGTTTGAGTTTGAGTTTCAGTTTCAGTTTCAGTTTCAGTTTCCGACTTCTCTTTCTCCGAAACAACGTTCTTGTCCTCCACATTTTTTGATTTTTCAGGTTTCTTGGTTTTCTTCACCACCTCGAGTTTGAAATCAGGGACATTTTGTTCTTTTTCTGATTTTTCTTCCTCCTCTTCTTCTCGATCGAATATCGGTTCGAATCGGTCATAGGTCTCGAAGAAATTCAAGAAGTCCCAAGCAGAATTGGTCGGCGGCGGTGGCGAAGGCGTTAGGTTTTGTCGGTGGCTCCGATAACTGTGATGAATTTGGTTGAAGTAGTCGATTTCTTTAACTCCTTCCTCTGGTTCTGAATCAGACTGAGATTCGATGTGAGAATTCGAATTCGAATTCGAATTCGAATCCGAGCTGGAAGAGAATCGATCGTGTGGAGAAGATCTCGAAGGTTGTTCGAGTCGATCAGATTGGTCAGTGACAGTGATTTGGGTAAAGAAATGGTGAAGAGTGGGGCCAAGGTTTTTCAGGGACTGCGTGTACGCCACGTGCGCATCGGCGAGCGCGTAGCTCTGGCGGAGAGCTTCGTCGACCAAGTTGCAGCGGTCACGGCACAAAGCCACGGCCGGAAGGTCGTCGAGCTTTGAGGTGGCGCAGCCCATGACTGCCACGTCTTATCCGATTTGACGGTGACAGTGACGGACAAATGTAAAAGACTAGGCGAGAGAGAGAGAGAGAGAGAGAGAGAGAGAGAGAGAGAGAAGACAGAGAGAGAATATGTGTGGTTTTGGATTTGAATGGCAAAGAATCTGTGTCTTTATATGTAGAATATAACGGTCTGAAATATATGAATAGGGGGGATAGCTTGGTATTAAGAGCGTGATTGATTATGTGATTAATTGCGCATTTACACTGTGAGATTGGGAATTAGTGATAATACATAATAGACCAGACAGGCGCTGACTCGCTGTGAGGATTTTCTATTTTGTAGTGTGAGAAAGACAATACCGGTGGCGGGGTTTGCAATTTCGCATAACGGCTCTCTGATTTTTTAAATTTATTTTGCTTAATTTCGTTTGTTTAGGGTTTTCCCCCCACGGCTATATTTAGCCTTCTCTTTGATTTTTGTTTTCCTTTTACTTTAATACGATGTTAAGATAATTGGTAAAGGAGAGAGTTTTCCTACCAATTGGGATTAATTTTCTCCGATGTAATATATGGCATTTACAAAATTATTTGAGTCATTAAATCATTTCAACAAGTCATATGATCAGGAGCTATATAGTTCAATTGATTGGTACTTCCAAATAAGATATCTGGGGTTCAATTCTCCCCTCCCTCAACTATCAATTTAAAAATAGAAAAAAAAAAGTCATAATACTATTAGATAGGGTATATGACTAAATATAGAGAAATGTTATCTATGTTTACCATAGTTTTAAAAACCAGTATGGTCAAAGAATTGATTTTGGCATTGGTTCACTGTTTAACTCGATTTTTGATTGGTTTTGGCCGGATTGTATTGGTTTTTGACTAGTTTTGGAGCTTTTTACATGACTGGATTAGTGCTTGGTTCAACTAGCCAGTCTAGTTCGATTTTTAAAATAGTGATGTTTACAACAAATTCTAAGTGATATGTTATTACTGATGGGCAAAAAAATAATTTTGATGATATGTTCAAATTAGAACTAATAATAACTTATTATCTAAAATTTGTTGTGAATGTATTACTTCTGTACATACAGATATTCATTTCAGTTGACATATGGTGGGTTGAGGAAAGTTTCCTTTAAATAAGTTGAATTTTTTTTTTTTTTTAATAATTTAATTGTTGGGGGAGGGAGGAATTAAACCCTATATTTTTTTTTTATTAGAAATACCAAAATGTGCGAATTGAGTTATAAGACTCTTCGTGTTTGGTGGAAAATTCTATGAATTTGTAAATTAATTTAACCAATTGGTACTGTTGATTCTCAACCTTGTAACTGTAAAGGCTTTGGACTGAGTAGCCCAATTTATTTGTGTTGGGTGTTAGGGATATCCAATAATGGGAGGCCCCAAAGGTGGGGTTACAGTTTCTGTAGTAATATACCAGTGGCCCTAGACTACTTCCCTTGCCTCCCGCCTTTGATCGAAGTGATTCAATGAACATAACCCTTTTTTAGTGAAATCCGAGCATGGTCTTGTTCTCCCTGGTATCTATTTTTCCTTATCACTCTCGTGAATCTCTCCTCCAATTTTTCTAACCCCTTTCCCTCTACCTCTCAGTCTCTATTTATAGACTTTCCTTAGTAGGGTCGTCATGATGAAAGGGAGGTTTCCCACGTCGATGGGTCCCTTCCTGAGCTATATTCCTGACTGAGTGAGATCCACTGTGCGTGATTAAGAGGACTATTACCTAGGCCACTAGAATTAATTGTTTTCTCTTAAAAAAAAAAGTATAAATTGTTTTTATTAATGCTTTAATGGTTCAACTCAATAGAAGATTATGTATTTTTTTTAAAAGATACCTTTATCATTTAATGTATAATTACTTGTTCAATAAAAAACAAATTAAATTTAAAAGATCCTTTTTTCATATAATTCTATTGTGTATTGCCAAAAATGATGAATCACACTCTTTTAATCATGCTGCCTTTTTGTGGTTCAAATGTGTAATTATTACACGATTGCAACACCACACAAAATTTTTTAACAATGTGGCAAAGATTTTGACAAGCCAACGGTAAGACTAAGACCTATGTTTCCAAAACAAGCATGATTATGCACTAAGATTTGTTCTTTATTCCTGGGTGAATATCCTTGGTTTCAGTAAAGGCCAAAATGAATATTATAAAGTCAAATAGTAGCTAGATTGATTATGTTTATGTCTAGCTTATAAACCCTTACATAATTACATTTAAGAGTAAAGATTGGTGGGGGGGGGGAGATGAGGATTGAGGATCCAACATCCAAGTGCAGGAAGTTACTCTATAAAGTTGGTGCTTTTTAAAATCTATAAAGATAAGTAAGGGCATGAGGTCCATGATGGAGATTTGAATCCGATGATACCTCAAAAGGAGGTTTTGGGTGGAATTCCAACCCTATAAATTTTGTCTGTACTCTGTGCTAGCCTCTCTTTGATTTTGAGGCGGGGCCGATAAGAGTACCAGAAGGCATGGACATGGACATCTTTTGCTTGCTATAATCCGAATTCCTAGGAAAGGCTATCTTTTTGTTTGTATATATAATAATGTAAACGTTTAAGTGGAAAAAAAGAGAACTACTGTGCAGTAACTGTTTAGGACATGAAAGGTCCTCCTATCTAGGGTTATTTACCGGACAGACAGTTTGGTCGGTTTTGAAGGGGTCTTTGCACTATTATCATCAAACAAATAATTTGATTGTTATAATAAAGGGGGAAGATTGAATCTTGAATATCTATATTAAAAATAACTACAATTTAAATCCTAGATGTATATGTCCATTGAGGAAGTAGAACCAAGTTGAGTTAGGTGAATTCAAGTTCTAATGGAGCGGACCTAAGTCGAATCGGTGGATACATGGGTCCAATCGGTAGATACATGGGTCCATGTGTTTCTGTTAATCATGGTATTTTATCATTTTATGTACGTTGTTGGATTCATGTGAATTAGAAGTCAGTTCAAGTTATTTCTCAAAAAAGAAAAAAGAAAAAAGAAAAAAAAGAAGTCACTTCAAGTTAAAAAGAGGGCCAATGTGTTCTTGAAACGGTCTTCATTTTGTGGTGATATCATATTGAACAATAAATTGATTGTGATGTAAGGGGGAAGTGGGAGTACGAGGGAGTGTTTGGTACATTATTTTAAACAATAATTTTTAATTTTTAAATAATATTTTATAAATATTTTCATATACTTTTTCACTTACACGTATTCTCACATATATTTTAAACAATAAAACATATATTTTTAAGTGCATGTACCAAACATCCTCTAAGTTTTTTTTTTCAACACACGTATTTTTATCTATACGTATTTTCACATATATTTTAAACAACAAAATATATGTTTTTAAGTGCATGTACCAAATACCTCCTAAGTGTTTTTTTTTTTTTTTTTTTTTTTTTTGGTGTGTGTGTGTATGAAGAAAGTTTCAAATTATGGTATCTGCTTTTGATGATAACTCTTTATTATCAAACTAAGACACCAATCAGTTTTTTGTATAGACGGGAATTGAACCCTAGTTTTCTTATTCAACCATCAGAGACTTTATCAGTTAAGTTAACTGGAACCTACTGCACACTAAGTGTTTGACAGGCCGTGTGAACAAAATATAAATACACTAATAAACATTTTTGTTTTCAACTAACCAATTGTATTTCTAATTTTGAAAACACAAGAAAGCTGTTTCTTTTTTTTTCTTTTTCTTTTTTCTTTTTTTAATCTTCTTCCTTAAAGACAAGTTTTTAAAAATCTTATAGGATTTATTTATTATTCCCAAAATATCCTTTGGTTTATAAACATAATATATATATATATATATATAATATACAATCACTTTTATGTGGTTTTCTACAAATATAATAAGAAAAATAATATGAGTCATAGTCAAGTCAAATCTCCTAAAATTAATAGTCTAACATTTTGGAATGATACGCATTTAAGTCCAAAATAATTTTTTTCAAACTCAAAATTTTCATGGTTTACCAAGACACTGTGCCTTGTCAAACAAAATGATTTTTTTTTTCAAGCACTAAAACGGTTCCAAATAGGTGATAGAATAAAAAATAAAAAATAAAAAGAAGAAGAAACAATAATCCTTAAAGGTAAATATAACCATAGCATTTTTATTTAAAGAAAAAACCTTAATTACTTAGCACAATACCTCACAATCTTCATGTCAATATAACCATAATAATATGTTATAAGGGAACAAAAAGAAAGTGCTAGAACTTTAATCAATTTTACTAAAGAAAGCTTATAAACTGACATAACATTGAACATGGCTGGTCCCACATAAACAATAAATAAATAAAATTAGTTACTATTTTATTTTGTATTTAAAAGTTGACATAATCAATTTATAATACTTGTATAATAAAATTTTTAGTATACTTAACATCACTAAAAAAATTACTAAGAGATTCAGAAGAAAAAAAAAGTCAAGAGATAGAGAATATTTTTTTTTTTTTTTTTTTGAGAATCCAAGAGATAGAGAATAGATTACAGTAAATTAGAAAGAGTTTTATTTTTGTTTGGAAAATGTTAATAAATTTGAGTATTGTCACTTACAAAGAACAGAACTTTCCAATTATGAGAATATATATCCAATATTCTCAAGAGAATTCACATTCGCACAAAAATGATGTTTAATTTGATGGGAATCCAAATGTTTATAGTCAACTAGATTCCAGTCACACAGGTTGTGTTCCATTGGTACGAAAAGAGTATCTAAACTTATATACGAAGTGTTCAGTTGAGTAATAATGTGGAAGTTTGAAAATATTTAGATGAGTATCGCACTATCGCTATGTCCATCACATTTTTCAGAACAAATCTTAGGTGATAGACTGTTACTAATTAATTCTAATTTGGGCCACTACTAAAATTATTTTTTTGCCCACAAGTAACATTTAGTAATAATTTACCACCTAAAATTTATTGTGATAATATTGTGGACGTAGTATTTTTCTTATCCAAATATCTAAATTATATTATTTATATGGGATTTGAAATCTCGTGTGTCTTTCACTCAATTAGATTTCTAACAAATCACATCTAAAATGAATTTGAATTTACATTTATTCTCGAGTCTCATTTACATGACCAAGTAGATTGTTTTCTCTTCATTAAACTTGCAATAAACTCTTGTATTTTTAAAAGTAGATTCTTAGATCTACCAAACACTCAAATCTAATTTTTCCAAAAATCTAAACATCCAAGAGTTTAAACTTAAAGAAATCTTAAATTTTTACAAATAAAAGATCTTAATTACCACCAAAACCAAATAGACTTTTTTGTTTGCAATCAAATATGAGAATGCTTGAAAATTCTCCCAAACCAAACAAACATCTTACAAAACCCTAGTGGACTGCTATTTAGCAAGGAAACTAATTCTTTCACACTGGTTATATCGTCGTACATCTCACTCATTTAAACAAACAAATTATACTTTCCCCTTGTGGACTGCCATTATTGCGATCTTTATTATTTGAAGAAAAAGGAGGTGGGCGAAGGAATAAGTTATGAGCTCAATTATTTCATCATTGTAGAACTCCTGGTCATGGACTATTCACTATAAAGTTCGTGCGATGATAAATAAATTTCCTTTTTCCTCTACTCTCTTCGCATAAGAACAATGAAGTATTCAAAAATTGAGGGACCACCTAGCTAGCTCTCCTTTCTTAATGAGAGAAAAACTGCAAAAACCTACCAAGCCCTGACCTAAAATCTGCTGTCAATGCCGGTACCGTGCAGAATTCAATTTTCCAGAACAAGTTGAAAGTAAGCACGACTAATAATATATATACATAGGAAGCATTATGATTCTCCTAATTCCTTTCTAGGATGCATTATGATTCATTATGAAGGAATTATTGGTTTCAATTATTGTGTTTCTTGCAAAACCATTTTTTTTTTAAATTTAATATTTAATACTAGTTCACTTGAAAAATCAGTTGTCTAACAAATCATATAATGCACGTGTTGTTTTCCTTCTACCGGTGATGCTGAGCAACGTGGGCACGACTTATTATTATTGTGGCTTCAGCTACTTTTCGGTGTTAATTTGTCATGTTTATTGCATGTTGCACTATACGTCCGAAAACCGTTGATGCCAATCATGTGCGAGTTTGAACTTTGAAGACGTATATGCGCTTATGCCTAATTTTCAGAATAAAAGTTCCAATAGTTTAACGAGTACTTTTCGGTATTTCATATAAAAATATGAGGAATGCTACGTCTACAACAATTCTACAACATTTTTACAACATTGCTTACCTGTCACTGCCAAGTCACAAAACACAACTTAAATAATCTGACTAGGAAAAAACTTAAATAATCTGACTAGGAAAAGGAAACAAAAAAATAAAATAAAATGAGAATTCAAAACAAAATAAAACGATTAAGAAAACAATACAAACATTCAGATCAAATTCAGAACAACAGCATATTTAGGGGTTTTGTAGACGGTAGAATCTTGCTCTCACATACCGGAGGCGGAGGTGGAGGCGGAGACGGAGGCGGAGGCAGAGGGCAGAGTGCAGGAGGCAGAGGCAGACAGAGACGCTCACTTCTTCTCCCCGCCGTCGCACATCGTCGCTTCTCTATCTTCCTCAAAATGGTGAGACCCATATATCTTTATCTTTCTCAGATTTTGTTTCTTATTGGAATTACTGAGTTGTGATTGTAATTTTGTTGTTTCTTGATCTATGGTTTTCGAACTGACGAAGAGATATCTGATACAAGATAAGAAAAGAGAAGGGGTTTTATTTTTGATATATATATATATATATATATATTTTAAAAGTATTGTTGCTTATCAAAAGGAAAAGAGAAGGGAGGAGCAGCGTTCTGAAGTTGATCTTGCTTACTGATTTCATTTTCAGGACTTAATTGATAAGGCTCGGACCACGCTTGTTGGGAACAGAACTTTGCTGCAGCAGATGCAAGCACTGTGGGCATATCCCCCTTGTCAGCAATTCTGATGATCCTGCATTTGCTAATTTCAACCAGGTAATTTCTGATCCTGCAGTATGTTTAGGTGAACTGTATTTGCTTAAAATAATGGAGTCCTTGATGGTAGAAATCAGCTACTCACCTACAAACGGTGGAAATGAGCTAAACTTAATTGAAAGAGATCGAAACTTATAGGCTGGAACATATGACCTTTGACTGGAAAAATATAGCCTGGTACCTTTTGGTTGTCACATAAAAATTGAATGGCCCCATTGTATTTAACATTACATTTGGATCGCTATTTTTTTATTTATTAGTAATTTAACTTATTGAGGGAAAAGACTATCTCATGTATATAATAGTTAAGACAAATTGCATTAATACTTATGTAAAAAGATTTACCAGCAAACGAAAGAGACTCAATGAACTCTATAATGGAAGCACTTTTACCAAGTCAATGCAATAGACCACTCAAGTATTTATCTAATAAAAGATTGGCTTCCACATCTTCAATTTCCGATTCACCCCCTGCAATTGTACTCGTTGGCCATAGGTTGAGCACCTTCCATCCAATGTTCTTGTATCTTATAGTTCTCTTGGTTACATACATGGGTACATTGATGAAGTGACAATTTAGTTAAGTCAAAAGTGTTCAATGCCTTTGGTCTGATTGCTTTTTGCTTTTTCTTCAGTAAGACGTATTAGTAGTTTCCTAATATTATAAAGTTAAAATTGTAGTTTTGTATAAGCCATTAATCCGTATAAAGTATATGGACACATACAGGAAGAGAAAGGGAGAGGGTGTTATCCACAATTTCATGTTTTAGTGATAGTTTGGAACTTTGGTGATGTCATTTCATGTTCTTAGGAATAAAGTGGATGACATCACTTTATCCAGTGAGGAGTAACAAGTTTGAGTTGTTCATCTATAGTCATTAGCTATATGTAATCTTTATTGTCTTTTTTGCTTTGCATGTTGGGCATTTCATTTTTTGTGTACCTATTAGAGGAATATTTCTTTTCATTCTAGTTCACTTTATGAGATTCTACCAATCACTTAGGATCTATTTCCTCTCACAATTTTTAATTGCTTTTATGCACATGGTATAGTTAGATATGTTGGAAACTAGTTGGAAAATATTGGTTAGAGTGTGAAGAAATTCTATTATGGTGTTGTCTAAAATATACTTCCTTTTGTAGATCTCTTAAAGCATGGAAGCTCAAATTTTGGCTTTGGAAGGCAATGCTGCTACTATTAGCACCAATTCAAGTGGGATTTTGTTCAAGATGTACTTCCTCTAGTGGACATCATAAAGCATAGATGCTCAAGTGCTGGCTTTGGAAATTGGAATGCAATGTAGCCAAAGAATTAGTCTATTAGATTTTTTGTTAATTAGTTGTTATAATATTAAGTGGATATTGTAAAACCAGTTGTGATTAATAAAGTTCTAAAAGATTGTTTTTGTTTTTGTTTTTTTCTTTTTTTCTTTGTTGTGATATGATATATATCATTTCTATGATAACTAACTCCCATAATTATTGTCAAAGATGGGCAATACTAGCCATGATACTTTTGTTTGGTTTCAAAATTTGCCGCCTATAATGGATCACCTTTGCACCTCAATAAAGAGAGATTATCTTGCAACAAACTTATTGCTTCTCAATATTAGCCAACTTATGTTAGCAAAGAAGAAAGAAATTATGTACAAACAGCTGATGATAAAAAATGATTTGCATTTAAAAAGAACTTTTACATTAATGTTCTAGAGTTGGAGAAGGTTCCTACCTTATTACAAAAGGTTGCCCAATGGGCTACATTATGAGACAAAAATATTAACTATCAAGTTTCTATGTTTAAACTAATCTTATGACCCTATATATCATAAACAAACTAATTGCCCCTGCCATCTTCATGTAATTTTGGATTTCCAACCTTTGTCACATCATTGGTACCAAACTTCCCAATAGAATTGCTTGGATGCTCATTTGACAAATCATAACATGCCTTCTGGAGTGGAGAATCATCCTAAAAAACAAAATGAAAACATTTAGTTTAATAAAAATACATATATGAGAAGCAATTGAATAAAGAAAAAAAATGTCTAATCTATTTAAATTCAGCTGCATATTAAAAGGATATTATTCTCAGTAATACCTGCTTTACAACATGATAAGTTACACATAAGAATAGCAAAGTAAATAAGAACATGCCTGAGATGTGTTTTCATGGTAACTAAATGGTTGCATTCCAACCACTTGTCTTATCATACTTGACTGAAATGGCGAGTTTCCTCCCTGTACCATATTTGGCAGCCCATAATATGGACTCATCCCGATGATATTAGGAGGGCAATTAATGTCTGGCCACATGATGGATTCTTCATAACTCTCTTTACCAATCTGTTGTGACTGTTGCAATTCCAACTCCTACATTATGTACAATATAAAATTTAATATACTTAAACGATTAAACCAAATCTTAATTTCCTTGTGATACAAAATAAAGATTCCAACATTTAAGTTAAAACTCTTTTGTACTCCAAGCACCCTCAATCCCATAGTAGGGGTTGTACAAGACACATTCTCAACCTTAGTAGCTATCTACAACATGTAAACAATAATAGTTAGTAAATACTATAAACAATTATTAATTTAAAATCAACAAGAAATATACTAAAACCTTCTTTTTCTTGAATTCATTTCTCTCACTTACTTTGGTTTTCTTTTTCTTTTTCCTTTCCTCCTTTTTTCTAACAACTTTTTCAACTATTGACTGCTTCCTTTTAGATGGCGGTCGTCCCTTTTGTCTAACCACTACTGGATCAAGTATGTTTTTAGTCTCTTTAGAAATTGCAAGATCATCTCCACATGAGGTTGAATCTATAGGAATACCTATAGAAATTTTTATTTTGATTAAGTAAATAAACATGTTAATAGAAAAGTGCAATCCTAATACATAAGTAGGCACAAAAATGATGCAAAATAAAATGATAAGACAAAAAAAAAAAAAAAAAAAAAAAAATCAACTAATAACTAATACCTGCAGAAATGGGTTCATTACTTTCACAAACAAGTTTTTCTTGTTTGAACTCTCCTTTTAATTCAAGAATTCGTGCCACCACTTTCTCACACTTATCTTCAGAATCTACTGCCAAGTCTGCAACCTCATTGAAGACTTTGTACATTTTATCAAAGCGTTGTGTTTCAGGTTTGACAAGCCGGTTGTCATAGTTGATGCGAACTTTGGTGTGGCTCCTCTTAATATTTTTGCACCATCTTTTCAATATGTACTTGTTTGGTACCTGATCAATCTTCATGTGAAAGAGCACCGTAATTTGATGCCTACACAATATTCCCCTAAATTCAAAAAATCGGCAATTACAATTTACTTCATTGGTATCCTTGTTAAAATAAACAAGGAAGGTTGCATGCTGGGAATTTTCTGCAAATGCTCCATCTTCACGTATTTCATATTCTAAAATGACACCATCTTCCTTACATGAAGAAAAATTACAACAAACCTTCCCTAGCAACTCTGTTCGAAACTCTTTGTATTTTGCAGTCGTGTAAACACTTTGAAATTGTTTCTCCATAGCATAATGAGTAAAACATGGAATGGATGATTGAAATGAATTGAAATCTTCAGTATTTTCATGTACCACATTTTTTGCCAAAGCCTTATCATATTGTTCTACAAATTCTTTCAAGGTTGTTTGATGATGTACATACCCATCAAAGAATGCATTTATGCTTTCACTCCGCTGTGTGGTTGACATTCCTGCCCAGAATGTATCCTTCACAAAGGCAGGCACCCAATAATACCTTTCATTATACAACTCAAGTAACCATTCATGGCTTTCAAGATGGTATTTTTCAATGAACCTACCCCACCTTTCTTCAAATTCTTCCTTTGTTAAGGAATCATAAACAACATTTTTCATCCAAAATTTGATTGATTTATATTCTCTGTATCCTTTAAATTTTTCAGGTATCTTCTTCAAGATATGCCACAAGCACCATCGGTGTCGTGCTTTTGGGAAAACAATCTGTATTGCTTTTTTCATGGCCTTGTCTTGATCTGTAATTATTGCACTAGGAGGAACTCCAGACATACATGTAAGCCAAGACTCGAATAGCCATCTAAATGTATCTGTATCTTCACCTGAAATCAATCCACATCCTAGCAATATCGATTGTCCATGATGGTTTACCCCAACAAAAGGAGCAAATGGCATGCTGTATTTGTTAACCAAGTACGTCGTGTCAAATGTAACCACATCACCAAACTCTTTAAATGCTTCCCTGCTTCTTGCATCTGCCCAAAATACATTCTTTAATCGACCATCTTCAGTAAAATCCATCATGTAAAAGAAATTAGAATTGTCGGCTTGCATTTTTAAAAAGTACTTATTCATTGCTACAGCATCTCCTTCCCCGAGCTCCAAACGCTTGACTTTATCCATGTGGTTTCTACAATCTTTCTCTAGAAATGGCAAGTTTTCATGCCCCCCTGCCTCAACCACCAATGAATTGAAACTCTTGTTCATTTTAATACCAGCTTTGGCATTCAATTCAAGTTGTCTTTTCACATGTGGTTTTAATACTCTATTGCATTTATAAAATCGGGTTTTGCTTGGACTTAATCCATGGTTATGGTCAAGTTCCATGGATTTCAATATCCACCCATCTAAGCATCGAATCATATTAAAATGAGCTTTGCAACCTGTTTTCGATTGTGGCTGTGCTTTAAGTGAGTTGCTAGCTTTAATCTGTTGCTTTCCAGCACGATTACAAGCTACAGTGAAAGACTCCACCTCCCCATCATTTCCCTTTCTAGATGTTCTTTTAACCACTGCAAAACCCTTTTTATTACCATACTTTGTAAAATATTCCATGATATCATCAATGGAACCAAACAACATTCCTACACAAGGATCCTCCACTTTATCTTCTACCTTTCTTGTTTCCTCTTTTTCATTCTCAACATTATCTTCACTCAACTCATTATTTTTCAGATCCACTGTATCCTTCATTTTATTATCACTATTGTGCTCATTCAACTCTACAAGCCTAGAAGCACTTGTTATTTCTTCTTCCATGTGTCTGCAATATACATTATATAATGCACAGTATTTTAAAACAAAGTATGAAAATGGAATTAAAATTAAAAAAAAAAAAAAAAAAAAAAAAAAAAAAAAAAAAAAAAAAACTACTACTAGTCTCTACCTGTAATAAGCGTAAAGCACAGTACTAACTCACAGCAGGATCTTCAAGATTAGCAATTACCTGAAACATTCAAGATGAAATAAGTCAATAGATTTTCATAATCAGATATAACACAAAAAATGGGGGGCATATAACGCAAGAAATGTAAAAGTCTCCCATGCTGTATGATGGTTAAATTAGTGAGATCAATGATAATAATTAGTTAATGTAGTAAAGGAAGTAATGTTTAATCAAATAGAAGAATTAAGTAAGATTTTTAAGTTTTGTTAATGAAAACAAAGCAAAATAAGAGTAAAAGTGCGTCACAAATACTCTCCACTCTTCGAAAACTTTCAGGCATTTTATCAAACACTTTGCGAGCATCATTTATACCTCAATATGTTCTTAAAAAAAAAAAAAAAACAGTTTAAAAATTTTAATGACATTTTTATGTGGAAAATAAATAAATAGACAAGTCCAATTATTATTATTTTTTGTTGTAAATGTAGAGAAGTCCAGCTTTCTTTCAATGAGAATGAAATGTTACATAGCAAGAAACAACAAAATTACAATCACAACTGAAGACTTAATACCACTTTAAAAAACTGAAGACTTGCTATAATCACAGCCAGAAAATTTTACAGAAATTCGACCCATTTGGCTAACTTTTACTGTCAAAAAATGAAAATGAATGATGAAATCTTTAATCTTTTCACCATTTTGCATCCGAAGAAGCAAAAATACCCAAGCAGCAGTAAAATGGGTTCTAAAATAAAATAAAATAAAATCATTCCCTGCCATAGTGTTCGTCTAGTTTGAAAACAGAGTGCAAAGAAAGCTAGTAGCCAAATCAATCTCCAAGCTTCCGTATGGATTTCATTTATAAGGATAATAACAAGCATATGAAAAATAAAAATATTACAACAAAAAGGGATAAACTCTAGTTATTTGATACTATTGCGACTTTATCTTTTTTCCTAACTTTATCTTCAATAGCTTCAACAAATGGTGATTTACTAGGATTCATATTCTTAACACTTCTACCCATCAGAAACCCACAAAACAAATACAAAACAAAAGGAAGAAAATTACTTCTTTGTCGTAATCCCATTTTTCGACGATGTGCGACGGCGGGGAGAAGAAGTGAGCGTCTCTGCCTCTGCCCTCTGCCCTCTGCCTCCGCCTCTGCCCTCTGCCCTCTGCCTCCGCCTCTGCCCTCTGTCTCCGCCTCCGCCTCCGCCTCTGCCCTCTGTCTCCGCCTCCGCCTCCGCCTCCGGTGTGTGAGAGCAAGATTCTACCTTCTACAAAACCCCTAAATATGCTGTTCTGAATGTTTGTATTGTTTTCTTAATCGTTTTATTTTGTTTTGAATTCTCATTTTATTTTATTTTTTTGTTTTCTTTTCCTAGTCAGATTATTTAAGTTTTTTCCTAGTCAGATTATTTAAGTTGTGTTTTGTGACTTGGCAGTGACAAGTAAGCAATGTTGTAAAAATGTTGTAGAATTGTTGTAGACGTAGCATTCCTCTAAAAATATACCGTGTTCAAATCCTTATTCTTTCATTGTTATAAGTTATAACATTACAGAATTATCTGAAAAATTAAAGTGTTTTTTTTTTTTAAACAATATCTCAATACATCTATATATATTGAGGGTAATTATTTAGTACTTTCGGAATACTATAAATGCGTACTCCCTCTTCTTACATAATTGTGAGTCACACTAATTAAATTTATATTGGGATCCACAATTCATGTGAGAGGGGGGAGTACGCATTTATGGTGCTTCCGGAGTATTCAATAATTTTCCTATATTGAGATATTGACACACGCTTTCTCTCTCCACCAGTCAACTCTCTCTCTCTCTCTCTCTCATGATTGATCAAGAATAATATCAGCTTGGGGAGATGATCTCAAGATCAAATCAAGAACCATTTTGATTGTAAACTGTGAACTTACTCAAGAATCATTCTTGATAGAATGAAAGTTATATCAAGAAGGTTAGCTCAAGTTGGAATCATAAGTCAGATCAAGAATGTCGTGATTTTTGGCCTCACCATGTTGAAAGCTTGAGGTTTAGAGGGAGATGAGCTTGGAGCGTCAATTCAATCCACCAAGACCATTGATGCCTTGTGTTTGATATATATTTGGTCGACCCGGCCATGATTGTTTATTAGAAATTAATTTGGGTTGTGTTTAATGTGAGAAGTCCTTGAAAGAATTGAGGAAGAATGTGGGAGATAAAAATATATATTTGGAGAGAGAACAAATTAATAATTAGATAAAATAGTAATAGAGAATTGAGGCAAATATAGGTATAGATTAAGTAAAGTAGTACCATGGCAATGGAGTCAATTTCGTACTGAAAGCTGTTTCGATATTGTCAGGAGAATGAAATATTTCGGTATCGGTTAATACCAGTATACCGTTTTGAGATTACCGCTATTTATATATTTCTATACATAAATATATATATTTGTATTATTTATGTAGGTATGAATTCATGAATTTTTATGTTTATCAACAAAAAATTTAAAATCCACATATTTTATAAGCATACATATTAGTTAAGTATATTGACCAATATATTAGATTAAATAAAATGTTTTTTAAATATTTTTTATTGTACCAGCCAAAACGCCAATACTAACTGATACAGCCAATACAACTCAGTATTTTTTTTGGGTATGTTTTGGAGGAGTCTCGATACCGGTTTAATGGCCAATACGGTATATTTTTCCGGTAAGACTGGTACCGGTACAATATTAACTTCCTTGGTACATGGACAATCTTGTTTGACACCTAGACAATGTGATTCACCATATGACACCAAATCCCTAATGCAACCTGCCTTTCTTTGACACATGACAGTAATATCGATAACAATAATGTTTTTGCCATACATACGTCTGTGTGATGGCTTTTGAAAATAAACATTATAGGTTGAAGTTTTTTGTTTTTGTTTTTGGAAAAAAAAAAGATAAAGGAAAAAGCTTTAGAACGTAAATAAAAGTCATCTTGTTGCAAGCCTTAATAGAACACCAAGGTTTCAGGAACTAATGGAGCAAGTCAATCAATGGATTCATGAGATCCCGCCAATTCTATTCTTTTTTTTTCATGGAAGTATATGCCTATATGTTCCCTTCAAATTTCTCTTTTAAGCAAGGGTTTGAACATTATGAATTGTTTTGCCTAAGAAACAAATGCTTGAACTTTGAATTTGTTGAAAATTTAAAAGTGACATCAAATTCTTTTTTTTAAAGACAATCACCTTCCTGAGTCGTTGACTTTTTGCCAAAAAATAATTAACAGACCCTTCTAGCTAGTAGTAGCAAATTAGCTAGTGCATCACATCTTTTGAAGACAATAGTTTAAACAGAAAATAAACAGTATATTATCAAAAAAGGCAAAAACCACTGTACATCATTCATTTAAATCTATGTTTACAGATGGACCTATCTTTAAATTTTATTTATTTATTTATTTTTGCTCGTAGAAATCAGGGAAAAAAAAAAGAACAAAACAAATTATATATCTTTTTAAAAATTTTTTTTTTTGGTATTTCCCACTAGATCTCTACTGTTATTCTGTTATTGTGTGAGAGTGTTGAGTAGTGAAACCCTCGAGTTGATCAAACCCCTAAACACTCTCTCACTACCATTTTCAATACCACCAATACAGCTCTCCAAATCTTGCATTTTCTTCAAACTCATTCTTACTTCTTCATCTCCCTTCTTTTTCAAACCCCACAAGCTCTCTACCCCAACTTGTTGAAATTCTTCAATACCTTCTTCCACCTTGTCTTTCTTTGCTCTCTTGGACAACCTCAGCCCCATCCAGGACGATTTCCTTGAAGCAAACGACACCAATATTCCATTGAAGAGAGCAACGGAAACCGACACAGTCAATTCAATAACATCTCCAATAACACCCACGAGCTCAGCATCAGCAACTGGTACCGTCTCTGATGAACTTGGATGAACCCCAATGCACCGAATTGTTGACACGAGCTTTCCCATTTCCTTAGCCATTCGCTTTCGAGCTTTTACGTACAAAACAACCTTTGTCTCGTCTCTCTTCCTCAAAGCCACCTGTGCCGCCAAATGCTCGTCTTTTAGACCCAAAAACAATGTTTGGAAAATTCCATAAACGTCAACAAAACGAAGAAAATCTTCAAGGAGGCTCTCAACCCATTGCGGCTGTCGACGTAAAGATTCTTGGGTTTGTGGGAGTTGGAGAATATCGTCAAGGTAGTCATGAACGTTTTTAAGACAGCTCAAACCATCACAGAGCCAAGCTGAAGTGCGAGTGTCAGGCTCGGAAGCCCAAGATTTGAGGTCGTTGATCTTATCCTTGACCTGAGAGATCAAAGGGTGAGATCTGCATGGAAGACTAATAGATCTATTGTGGTGAGAGACTGCTTTTTTCGATGGAAGGTTGGGAGTTTTGTTAGGGAAAGAAAGGGAGCGTCTAAAAACACCCACCATTGTTATTTTTTCTTGCAAATTTTTGTGTGTGTTGTGTTTGCTTTGGTGAAGAGAAAGAGATAATGAGAAGAGGGTTTATAAAGGGTGGACATGGACAACTAAGGCGCACGAGGCATTGTGTGGGGGGACTGGATCCGCGAATAAATCCAGGCTGTTTATGGTAATTAGCTAATCAAGTGGGAGGGACGGCGTGGTTATACTTATACCTGTGGAGCTTCAGCTTATGGTTTCCTTTTCCTGCGGAGAGGAGACACCACGTGGTTTTGACACGCTGGCTTTGTTAGGCTGCAGGGCTAGCCAGTAGCTAGTCACTATTTTTTTTTCCCTGTTTTTTTATTTCTTTTTATTTTTTATTTTTTTTTGAAACTGGACCAATCATATTATTAAATATTAAAAGAAGCTAAATCCTTATACAACGCCTCAACAGCCGGAGGTGGAGCCTCCTCTAACCAACAAATATCCTCATCTATCAACCGTGCATGCCTAGCCAAAGAGTGCGCCACACTGTTAGCACTACGATTGACCCAACTGAATGACAAACTCCTACAACCAGATGCCAACACCCAAACATCCCCATACACATTGCCAAGTCTGGACTTTATAGGACACAACGAAGCCAGAGACCTCATAACCGTAGCATTATCACCCTCAACCTCCAATTCCGTGAAGCCAACGTCAACTGCAAATTCCAGAGTTCTTCTACACGCGAGCACCTCCGCCTCCTCGCTGTCAATAACAGCCGGTCCTTTCGCAGACAAAGCAGCCATAACCTCCCCCATATTGTTACGGATAACCACCCCAAATCCCGTGGAGTTGATGTTTGAGAAAATCGCAGCATCAAAATTCAACTTGTAGAGCAAACCCAATGAAGGTTTCCATGACTGCACAAAGACCGTGTTCACCGTGATGCCCAGCTGAACCTGAGCTACCCGAAACTCCTCCAAATAGTCTCTAGCCCTTTGGTTCAGTCTAGCCGGGTCTTGGATTACACCCCCATGCAGAATGGAATTTCGTTGATTCCAAATTAACCAACTTTGAACCCAGAACAGTTCGAGCTCCTCATTAGATAATCTCTCATGCAATTCTTCAACCAGCCGAAGCAAATCACCATGACCCACCGTTCCCTTTTGCAAGCTTCTCGTGCAGCTAGCCCATATGTCCTGGGTCAGTCCGCACTCCCACAGTGCATGGTACTCTGTTTCCGTGGTAAAAAAACAGACCCCACACCTGCCATCCTCAATAATCCTTCTCCGTGCCAAGTTCTCTCGTGTAGGCAGGATATTAAGGCATGCTCTCCATCCAAACACTTTAATCTTGTTTGGGATCTTGAGCTTCCATAACTTCGCCCAAACCGAGCCTCCAATCACCCCCCCAGAGCTCTCCCCCTTGTCAGCTTCTAGCTTAGAAATTGCTCTTGCTGTGTGATATCCGGATTTCACCGAATACTCCCCACTTTTTGTGTGAAGCCAGAAAATAGCATCAGGAACATGTCTACAGCTTAAAGGAATTTGAAGAATAGCCTCTGCATCTGATCTCTGGAATTTAGCCATTACCTCCACTCGGTCCCAAGAGTTTGTGCTGCTGTCAATGAGATCCGAGACACGCCACTCCCACTCCTCCTCCACAAGTGGATACAAAGCCCGGTTTGTGACTTGATTCAGAATCCATTTATCTGAGGTGACCCTAATTTCAGACCCATCACCCACCCTCCAACAACACCCCTTTTTCAAAATAGGTTGTGCTGCCATTAAGCTCTTCCACACATATGAGCTGTTAGGAACATCCGAAGCATTCAAAAAATTAAACCGAGGGAAGTATCGTGCCTTAAAACACCTGTATAGCAGAGAATATTTTTGTTGGATTAATCTCCACCCTTGCTTGGCAAGCATAGCCAAATTGAAGTCCTGCAAATCACAGAAACCCATACCACCTTCTTTTTTAGGTTGACATAATACCCCAAATTTTTCCAATGAATCTTCCTTTCATCTCCCGTTTGACCCCACCAAAACCTAGCACACAAAGCATTAAGTTCATGGCAAAGCTTTGCAGGAATTAGGAATACACCCATTGTGTATGTGGGTATGGATTGGGCAACGGCTTTAATGAGTACTTCTTTTCCCGCTCTCGATAGCATTTTTCCTTTTCAACCTTGCAACTTTTTCCAAACTCTATCCTTCAAAAAGGAGAAAGCTTGGTATTTTGATTGCCCTAAAAGCGTGGGCAATCCTAAGTATGTCTCAAATTTTTCCACCTCCTTAACCCCCAACATACTTTTTATTGAATAAAGAAGGAAAATGAAAATAAAAATAAAGACGTGTGGATATGCCAAAAAAAAAAAAAAAAATTAAGGGTGAGACGATTAGCTACTATCATATCTGAGTATGTGCATGATTATAATAGCATTTATTAATAGTTGAGAAATTAATGCCAAAGAGACCTAGACAGAAATGAGAATGGTAGACGATTTCTCAAATAAGTTAAGTTATATCTTAACCTTACTTGAGCTACAAGTACAAGTGATTTTAGATGATAAGAGTTAATAACCCTTAATCTAAAATAGTATTTCACTCCAACTAAAGTCTCATTGTTAGCTTAGAAAGTTTGAGCTCAAGGCATACCCAATGCTAAGATTCTAAGTGAATAAATGCATTCAAAACACTAATAAAGATCCAACATGCCCAACATAAACAATTTTTGTTCACAAATTGAAAACCCAAATAGTAAAAACACTTTAGGGCAAAGCCCACTTCAATAGGTCTACTTAGGGCTGTCCAAGGACTCGCCAGAACCGACCCACCCGCTGCTGCCGACCAAACCCAACCCGCCGCCATCCAAACCGATTGCTCTGGCGGTTGGCAGCGGATTTCATTTTCCAAAATCTGAGCTGAGCTGGTCGGATATCGGATCTTCTCCTCTTAAATCCGAGAAACCTGATCCGATCGACCCATTTATTTTTTCAACGATAAAGTGTAGATCTGGCATATTTTGGGATTTTTTTTGGGAAGATTTAGGCTAGATCTAGCAAGATTTCTCTAGATCTAGCTAAGATCTTGCTGGATCTGGCGAGATATATGGCTGGATTTCTGCCATTTTTCAAAAAAAATTCACCAGATTTTTGCCATTTTCATCTTTTCTTGGCCGGAATCTCGTCGTTTTCCAGATAATCTACTCCTACCAATCTGTCCGACATCCGTGGAAGCTCCGACCCGCCCAATCAGATCAACCACTCCGGTCGGCGATGGGTTGAAATATTGACCACCCGATCTGGTTGGGTCGGTTCCGAGTTGGGCACAAACCCGACCCGGACCGACTCGTGGACAGGCCTAGGTCTACTATTGAAGGTTGCTGCAGTACAACAATACTCACAGTACTTCTCATATATACATGTAGTAAGCCTAAGTGCCTAAGCACTACAAGCAGCTCTAGTTAGTAACTACAAAGTACAAAACAAGCCTTGTGTCTTCAAAGCTACTCAATATGTTGATCACAAAATTATCTCTTAGTCACTTCAAAACTTCTTGAAAATTGGATGTTGTCTACTATGGTGATCTTTGTGTTTGAAATAACAAACCTTTCAAGGATGTTCAATGGGAAAGAGTGGAAGACAATGGAAAGCTCTCTCTAGGGTTGAATGGCTACAAAATAGTCATGGGAATCAATCTTGGATTTTCTATATTAAAGTATTGCTTGGCCAAACATCTTGCGAATTTCTACCAGAAGTTTCTATCCAAGCACCCAATTTCAGTTAAACGATCTTGTCTTTTTGCTCGACCGAAATCTTCAAAACAACACAATGAATAGTAGTCTTTAGCTTCAACCTTTGCTACGTACATCAATACAATTACAACGGACAATAGTCCAACGATTTACAAATAAATTTGTTATGGAACTAATAACAATGGGCGACCACTAATGATAGTAACTGGTTAAATTGATACATTTTGGGAGAGTGAAATTTGAACTTTAATAAAAATCTCCATTAATCGGAAATATCAGAAAATGCCACTGGCTAGTATGGTAACTCACTACATCTTGTTGGGTCTGCCCAAGGGAGATAAACACATAGGTAAACATGAACTTAACTCTTGATTGGAGGATTTGTATAAAGAGTATTGAATCTCACACATTTTTATTGTACATCGTGTGTACATATTACCAATTTCATGTTTTAAATGTAAATAGATATAAATAAATAAATAAATAAGTAGATTTCACATATGAAACTATAGACGACGTGTATACGGAGCATACATCAACAAGTGCTACAAGCTTAGAACAATTACCGTTGTATAAACGTGTGAGGCGAGGAAAACAAATTTAAAAGTTCCAAACTTGAGGAATCCATCTGCAAAGACGTATATCTAAGGGTTTGTTTTTGTAAAGGAAAATTTGCTGTAAAGTACCTCTTGGGAAATTCCAAGAGACATGTTACTATCAAATTGAGATACAGAGGTTTAAGTCTATCGGTGGATAACTAATTTATAAACTTCTTAAGTGAGTTAAAACTAGAGGACAAAGAGGGTACATTATTTTACCCATAGAAATAAGTCAAACAAATATATTTTTATTAAACAAGTTATGTAACTACAAGTTTTTTTTTAAACTATACTTTTAAACGATTTTTTCCAACAATCTAAATTTTAAAAGTTGTACTAAACAGGCACATAGATGCAAATTTAAATTGTCAAATAAAAGATTGGACAAACTTTCTTCCAAAATTGATATATCGGAAAATTCGGTCTATATTCAATTGTGGAAGATCCAAAGTCTATTGAAATATGACTTCTGACTTGTGGGTAGTCTTTTAGAGAGAACTAAAAACTAACAAATCTACTTACAATGATCTTCTAGCTTTAAGGATTGTAGAGTTTTTGAAGAGCAACGTATGAAAATAAAAAACGCACCCATATTGAATTAGAGCTTTCTTATTATTTCTACAGGGGTCTATGCTTCTTTATCAGTCACCTAAAACTAATGAATTATCCTTATAATTAATCTACCAATTGGGAGAAAAATTCTTTGTTGGGCTTTTTATTTTTCCATTAATTAAAGACACCCTGAAAGGGAAAATATAAATATATGTGCATTTGGATTAGTTTATAAGTCATGTTAATAGATGCTTTTAGTATAATTGTTAATTTAATATAAAGTTTTTTAATGATTTATTTTTCTAGGCACAATTGTATTTCACTTACATTTAACAAATCAGCGTATCAATAAAAAATAATCTAAATTGCATAAAAGTTTACTCCAGATGCTAATGTACTTGTAATTGTAAGTATGTTACTATTTGCTACTCTGAAGTCTAATCTGTGTTTAACCCCCCCAAAAAAAAAAAAGGTCTTATCTGTGTGTGTGTGTGTGTTTTGTCACAGTGATGTATTTGCCAAATCTCTCATTTCTACTTTTTAATCCATCTAGGGGTGCAAGGATTTTCCCAGTTTCCCTACACCAAAAATCTCTACTTTTGGAAAGGGATCAACTTGCAACCAATTATGTCCAACGTCCCATAAAGTAAAAGCAATTAGAGATTAGAAAGAAAAAAAAAATCTCCACCAATTGTTTCAAAAATCAACAAAAAGATGGTGGCCGGATTGGACATATGACAAACCATTACTGCCTTTGTACACGCCCAACTCATTTTCCTTTTCCACCTAACCAATAATACAACATGGATACAACATGGGTTTTTTTGGCTGCATCAATGGTAGGTCCGCTATTTCAAACCAAAAAGAGAGAGCCACTGCTGTCTGTAACTATAACAGCGCATTGTAATTTGGACACTGACATTCATTGGTTGTTGCAATTAATAAGGATGTGTCTCTCCGTCAAAGTATACTCTCTCTTCTATATGGTTCATTGACATATTTTTATCAATCACAACACTCTTTATGATAAATTGAGATTTGAGACATAAAGTTGTGTCAAAAGTGGTATCCTTAGCATAATCTCTGTTAACTTAATATACATTTCCGTGTGTGGGTTGTATTACTATTAATGAATGCTTTTGCCATATCTATTTAGGAACTTGAACTTGAAGAATATCACTTAATTTGGAGCTTAACAAAGTCAGACGAAATATGGCAATTTTAAGAACGGTACGAAAGAGAATAATTTGGAGCCTAATATCCCGGGTACATCTGGGAGTATATACTGCGTATCTTTTTACGTATAAGCTAATGCTTAAACTCAATTAATACGGTTCCCGTCTTCTCAAAATAAAAATAAAAATAATAATAATACCCTTGTTCAAAGTGGAAAAAGATACGTATCAATGTATCATTTAGATTGTATATTATGGCCTTTAATTTTTTTTATTTTTTTTGTATACAGTACAATTGTTCAACTCTTGGAACTCTTTGTATCTACTCAATGATGGCAAATGTTACAACTAAAGGGATGGGCTTGGCTTGAGTCCAACGCATTAATACATTTCACCAATTGAAATAATGACAAGTGACCAAAAATAATCATGTGCCACCATCGTAAGAGGTTTAGTACAACTAGACACTGCACTCAAATAACTTTGCCCAGGAGAAAATACCAATACCAAAACTAAGGGGTGCTCACATCATACTTGTTATCCTCCAAACATACACAAAAGTAATTAAATCTGTGCAAAGTGACAAAACCGTTTCTTGGTTAATAAAACCCATGATTCCAAAAAACCTGTTATGACCGAAGTTGCAAGTGAACAGCCAAACAAAACCGGGGAAACTCAGAAACTGTAAGCAAGAAACTAACCACTACATGTCTACATATTAAAGTAAGTCCAATTAGAATTTTTTTTTAATAGTGAGCGTGTCAAGCCAGCTCTGACCTTAACAAGCTGACCGGTGACCACGTTGTATCTCTGACTTGTCAAGGTTTCTCTAGAACAACCAGTTCCTGTTCACCTAATTAATTCAGCTCCCCTAGTTTTGAAATTCGAGAAACTCATCACTAAACAGTAAACATGACAGATAGGCTTGGAAGAACTTGTCCTCTTTGAGATAAGAATGTGGAATTGAAGTCACAAGATTCTTTTTCCATTTGACTCAACGGTGGTAGCTAGAATGCATGAAACCGTAGGTTTCTTTGAGAGTCAAGTTCAAATTTTGTTTCTGCAGAAGAAGAAAACATACCGTTAGCTCTACACACTAGCATTGACTCAGCCCATGCGCAGATGATTGGATGGTATCTTCACCAATAAAATTGAAGAATGTGTCACGTTGTTATCATTTTCTTTTTTTCTTCTTTTTTTTTTTTTTGGGTAAAAATCATTTTCTTTTCTTCATATTTCGAGAGAGAGGGCTTAATTCAAGTAAGAGAAATGTTAACAAATGTTATAGAACATTGGTTTATGAATTATTTTTAGAAATATTTTATGAAAAAATGATTAAGTAATTAAATTTTTTAACAGTTTTTGTTTTTTTTCCATGAAAATGATGTTAACAACTTTTCCTAATATGGTTTATTAACAATTGCTTTAAGGGTACTAGTTAGTGCTAGCTAAGATAATAATTATTTTCTTAATTTGTGGAGTAACATTACTTTTATATGAGTTTATCACTATAACTTCACTTTTATTATGCATCAATCGTAATAGAACAGGCTAATAGTTGTAAAAATTAAAATTAACAAAAAAAATGTTCCCAAACATTTTGCTATAATAAGACTAGGGTTTTCCTCATGTGGAATTAGAGAAGATAGGAAGATCACACCATCCCCAACTCCTCCTAGGATTAAGCAAAACAAAGCGAAAGAAAAAGAGGAAAAGAAAAGAATAGTGTTCATTGAAAGTGACATTTGTTGCATAAGATAGCTTTTTGGGCTATATGCATAATATTAAGATGAAATATTATTTTTAATTAATTAAAGTGAAAAAGTAACTGCTTTGAGTAGAAAAGATTATTCGATAACAGCGATACATTAAAAGAAAAAGAGAATTAAGAGAGAAACGTTACTATTTTGGAGATATTTGGTGGTGTGAAGTTTATTCGCAATAATATGTTGAGGACATAACATTTTGAAAAATGTTTTCGCTCTTAAAAGGTTGAAAAATATTTTTTTCTCTATTGAATTTGTTTTCTGTTGACAAAATAAAATGTTTAATGTTTTTTACTTTTTTTGTTGACTTGCATTTTCTACTGTACCAAATATTTGGAAATGCAAAAACTGTTTTCCATCAAAACAAAATGTCACTATATAAATAGAGGAATGAGCTTGAGGTTGTGTTTATTTTGGGCTGTGTTTGTTTTGGCTTCAAATGGTTTCCGAAAATCATTTTCCGTAAAATAGGCTGTTTGGGTGCGCAAGGAAAATTGGGTCAAACGGAAAATCATTTCCGTTGACCGTAAAAAAGCCTTCTGATTACAGAAAACCATTTCCGTTTCTATTTTACCTTCAACTCACTTCCAGAAAGAGAGAAAGAGAGAGAGAGAGAAAGAAGGACCAGACGCGCAACAGGGAGAAAGAGAGAGAGAAAGGACTCAGACGTGCACCCAGACCGCCATCGTTGTCCCCTCCACGCGACGGTGAGAGAGACTTATCGCACCCCATCAAAGATCGATCCACCCAGACCGATCGCACCCCACAGAGATCGCATAACGCCTTTGACGTTGCCTACGAACCCTGAGCTCCAGTCCGACGATCGCAGGCACCAGATCGCACCGGTCTCGTCGATCGCAGCACCGCGCCGATCGCACCACGCTGCTCGATCTCGCCTCCGCTCGATCTCGTCGTTACCCATGACCGATCTCATCGCCCATGACCAATCTCTCCCCTTCCATCCATTTTTGATCACTCTCTCTTCCTCACTCTCTCAGTTTGACCGAATGGTGGATTTGATCGAATGAAATTGTTGTGATTTTTGTTTTTTTAAGTTTATACGTTGAAATTTTCTATTATAAAATTTGTTTGGGAACTGAGAAAATGGGTGAGAAAATGTGAGAAAGTAGTAAGAAAATAGCATTTTCAGAATGCAACCAAACACATGAAAACATTTTTTAGAAAAATTTTCATAATACAGCCAAACACTTAGAAAATATTTTCCTTTCCCGAAAATATCATTTCCGGAAACTATTTATTTTTTGGAAAATATTTTACGGGAACCAAACACAGTCTTGATTGAAAATATTTTCTCCACTTTCAAGTGTTGGGCCCGATTGAAAATGGTGTGGTCAAACTGAAAATTTTCAATTTGACCGGAAAATAAGGCCTCATGGGGCGTAAATTGTTTTACACCCCTTAAAAGGCATAAAACAATTTACGCCTTACCACTTGAGCTACAAAGAGTTAAAGACAAACCCACTCAAGCTATAGAGGACTGAAACCCATCTCTCCTCCATCTAAAAGTCGCACCGCCACTCACTAACTCTATTATTCAAGATTCTTCTCTAGCTCTCGCCTCCTCTCCACCATGAGACCTAATCCTGTTGATCTAAAGTTCTAAATTATGTAACCCTCACCTCTCTCTCTCTCTCTCAAACATAAAAACTTGCTTGTTGTTAATATTTTTCTTTGACTCATTTATATTACTATTTTTGTTGTTTCAGATTTGTCATATATGTAATAAATCTTGATACTTAATATATCTATAAAACTAATGTTGTCTTTTTTTTTGTGAATGGTTTTGGATTGATTTGAAATGAATAAATTTGTTTGTAATGATTGATTATAGTGTTTAGTTATTGTGATTTTTGATGATTTGGGTTTTTGTTGAAATTCGGAATGATGGTGTTGTTTTAGCATCTTGAAAATATTTTACGAACTAAACAATTCGGAATAATGTATTTGCACATAATCGCAACCAAACGCCTAAAAATAAACAATTTTTCGGAAAATTTAGTCAACACATAAGATTTCTTTTTTCTTTTTCTTTTTGGAGAGAGAGAGAAGAATGGTGTCCAATTGAAAGTCACACTCATTGCTATTAATAGTATTCCACTTTTTTTATGCATGATATAAAGCAAAAGATCAAAAGCACAAATGGGGCCATGTATAGCAAAGTGGCACCGTGCACATATACAAACACTTTTTTGTTTGGGAGGCTAAGTTACAACTCTAATATATTTATCAAAACAACCCTCACATATATATACACACACGCTTTTTTATTATATACACATACTTTTTTATTTGATAAGTTATATATATACACACCAAACAACAACAAAAAAAGCTTAGTAATTTCAATTAAAATTATGTTTGCTGGTGATCTTTCCTAAAATAAAATTCATTTTTACTATTTTTATAGTGAAATTCTTAAAAATCTTCATTTTCAATACAAATTATTAAATTTTATACTAAAGTAAGTAAAAAATCTTTCAATTGAACTAATAAAATTTTCAAAAACATAAATGATCCAAAATTTGGAGAAATAAGTTAGGCTTTAAATATATGTAATAACAAAAAAGACATTTCATGTATAGTTTTAATGACACTATTTTTTTAATGAGTCAATGACTTGTTAATTGTTATATAACTAGTTGAAAAAGATATAGATTCAAATATGTTTGGTGCTAAATTTTATCAAATATTTAACAGGTAAAGAGCATATTTTATAATAAAAAATAGAATTGTGAAAAATAATGTTATGTCTTTATAACTATTAGACTAATTTTTTTTTAAGAGATTCATTGGACTAAATCAAATATTTTGGGGGGGGAGGGGGTGGGAACTCTTATTTTTGTAGACTAAATTTTGGAAATATTAAAATAATTATATATATATATATATATATAAAAATTTCAACCCCCACCCCCACCCCCACCCTTACACATAACTACGCCCCTGGTGGCACGAATGACCCCAAGTGTAACTCTAGAAAGAGAATGGGTCACTCTTCTCTCCTCTGGCTTTGTGGGTGGTGGTGGGCCTGGTGGGCCTCATTTGTAACTCAGAAGGGGAATGGGTCAGGGGTTTCAACGGACAATTGGTTTTCCTTCTAGCCTTTTTAAGAAGATTTGGGCTCTACGCGATGGGATTCTCATTGTTAGAAAAGTAGGCATTGCTAAACTGTTGGTTGATGTAGATGCTATGGAAATTGTGTCCATTGCTTGTTCTTGTCAGTTGTCATGTTCCTAACTTTTTTTTTTTTAGGAAAACTTTATAGATACAATGTATTTTATATCTATGACCTCCCTTAATGACGATTGTTTTTTTTATCATTAGGTTAGAATACCAATTGATTTTTGATATAAAAGGGATTGAACTTCAAATTTTCTATTTAATAACAAAAGACTTTTACTAATTGAGCTAACCATAACAACAGATTTTCTTACTAAATTGGGTTGTAATCAAGTAAAGGCTGTAAATCACATTGAGCTAACTTATTATAATCCTATCCTAAAACCTAAATCCCTACTAGAATAGGATGTAATGACTTCCCCCGATCTAATAAGGGCCTATTTATTTAATTAATATCTATTTCTACCCCAAAAAATGGTAAATTTATTAACATACCTTGAGTCTTTTTTTTTTTTTTTTTTTTTTTTTTTTTTTGAGCTAAACGATAGAAACATACCTTGAGATTTAAATTAATGCCAATAAAGTCCAAGCCTTTTTAAAATTAATTAATTTGGTCTATAAAACTAACTTAGTCTCTAATACAATTAGGAAAAATGACTAATTGGCCTAACATGTTTAGAGAGTAAGTTGACTTTAGGGAAACATCAGGTATGTCAATGGAATTTTTTTTTTTTTTTTTAAATCTAGAAAGATAATAATACGTGTGGGCTTTTAGATGCACAAAATATAATATTTGGACAGTGGCTTTTAGATAAGTAATGCCTAATCATGCTTTTAGAAAGATACTTCCCTTTTCTTCAACAAGAACTCTAGAGCTTCTGATCAAGCTGAAATCAAAAATCTTTTTGGAGCCCAAGTCATCAAGCAACACGAAAGATACCTAGGCCTTCCATCCCTAATTGGTCGAGGAAAAAAGAAGGCTTTTAACAGGATTAAGGACCAGCTTGGCCGGAAAATTGTAGGCTGAAAAGGGAAGCTGCTGTCCTTAGCTGGTAAAGAAGTCCTCATCAAAGCAGTTGCCCAAGCCACTCCTACCTATATCATGAGTTGCTTCAAGTTACTTGACTCATTATACAAAGATCTCAGCTCTATGATCAGCAAATTTTGGTGGGGACAAAAATCTGAAGAGCAAAAAATGTCTTGGGTCTCTTCGGACAAGTTGTGTAAATCCATAGATGCTGGCGGCATGGGTTTTAGAGACTTAAAAGCTTCAACCTGGCTCTCCTAGCTAAGCAAGGTTGAAGTCTCCTCCAAAACACAAATTCTCTTTTCCACCATGTTTTCCAAGACAAGTACTTTGCTAGCAAGTCTTTCCTTGATGCTTAACTTGGCAAAAGACCATCATTTGCTTGGCAGAGCATTATGGCTACTAAAAGCATGGTGAAAGATAGAATTAGATGGTCTATTGGAAATGGAGACAAGGTGAAGATATGGAATGACAAGTGGATTCCCAACCCTGAAACATACAAGATCATAACCCCTATAAATCCCCTGATGTATAATGAGAAAGTTTCAACTCTAATTGATAAAGAGAGAGCCATGTGGAAATCTGAGTTGGTTAACTTCATTTTTCTCCCCCATAAGGCTTAAGCTATTTTGGCTATCCCTTTGAGCTCCACTCTTCCCGAGGACCGTAGAGTATGGTCTGGCACAACCAATGGGGTGTTCTCGGTCCGAAGTGCCTACCATGTAAGTCATAAGCAACTGTGCAAGTTCAATGTTAGGGAATGTTCAAATAACACCAGAATGAATTTATTATGGAAATCAATTTGGAAGCTCCACTGCCCAAACAAAATTAGAAAATTTATTTGGTGAGCTTGCAAAGACATTCTCCCAACTAAAACTAAGCTCAAAGACCGCAAGATTCCAGTAGAAGTGGAGTGCAACTTGTGTGGAGGCATGGAAACAACGGGTCATACGTTCTAGGGCTGTGATTTTGCAACAGCAGTCTGGCAAATGGCTAATGTCAAAGCTCCTGGCCACATTACCAACCCATCAAATTTCCTTGACCTATTTTGGTGCGTAATGGGGGCAAAACCAGACCAAGACCTTAAAGCCTTCGCAACAACAAGCATGGTTTCTTTGGAACAATTGAAATGCAGTGTGACATGGGGAAAGCAATAGAACTGCCTTGTAGATTTTTGAGGCTTCAAGACTTTACTTGGCAGAGTTCCAAACCCACTGTAATTCTCCTCAAGCCCATCAACCCCACGCCCCTAATTTATGGAGGCCACCTCCACCAGGTTGGTACAAGACAAACGTTGATGGGGCTGTTTTCAAGGAGCAAGGTAAGTGTGGGATTGGAGTGGTGATTCGGAATGATAAAGGCCAAATAATGGGAGCTCTTAGCAAAACACTCCCATACCCACTGGGAGCATTGGAAACCAAAGCCAAAGTAGCCGAGATTGGCATAATTTTCTCCTGGGAGTTAGGTCTTAGAGAGATTATTCTTGAGGGAGATTCCCAAATTGTTATGAATGCCATTGCCAACCATGACCCAGGCCCTATTCAGATCCAACAGCTTGTTACTGGTATAAAATCTTGAGAACCAAAGTTTAGAGCATGGAAGACCTCCTTCACGTGCACCTCATGGCTAAACATGCCAAGCAGATTTCTGAATGTTCTATCTGGGTGGAAGATACTCCTCCAATAATTGTTTTTCAAATCCTTAATGAAAGCTTATCAACATTCTTATCAAAAAAAGAAAAAAGAAAAAAAAGAAAGATAACCAACCCAAGTAACACAACTTAAAACCTGGGATGCCATGAATGACCTCCACAAGTGTCAGCAGTTCAAATTGCCACACAAAAACTAACATAACACTACGTGTCATTCATTTCTCAACATTGAACTAGTACAAATACCTAGCTATATAGAGCTACCATACATGGTCCACATTCATATCCTAAAAATTTGCAAGTGGAACACAATTCAATTCACACAGAAACTGAAAAAGTAAAACAATGGAAATGGAAAAAGAAAAGGAAAAGGAGAGATAAGGAGGAGGAGGAGGAGGACGCTGTGAAGGAGAAGCAACCGCCAAACATTACGCCAATGAAAGCAGTGACCCATGATGCTTATGGTGGAGGAATGTATGGTACTGAGCCAGGCCAACCAAAGAAACCAGTAAAGCCACCAGCCAGTGAAACCCAGAGTGCTGATGGGCCTGTTGAGGCCACCCCAAAGCCCAAGCACACCCCTCCTCCCTCAACTGGTGATCGAGATATTGATATCACTGGCCAATCTTACATTCAGTAACTATTTTGAGAATTTATTGTTTCTGTTTTAGAATTCCAGTTTCTTTATATTTCGTTTGTATTTTGGCTTTTGTTCTAGTTGATATTCATCAACGTTTTTGTTGATCTACACGTTTGTTCACTTCAAATTTGGCCAAAGTTTAATAATACATATATGGTCCTGTGAAAAACGAAGACACTGGATGAAATTGAAATTAACAAGATAGCATTAGATGAGAAGGATATAGTATGTGTTCCTTGAGTGTAATTGAAATTATAAAGATCACAACTGTAATTGGAAGTTTTGGACAAGGAAGGAAGAAAATATGAGGCACGTGATCGAAGATAGAATGGGATTTTAATTTGGACGTTGTTCATCATGATATGTCGTGGTTGAGGAATATTAACATACATCGAATTTTTAAGACTAAGTTTTGAGTATTATTTTCATGTGTTCTAATAAGTATTACTGTTTATTAAAAAAAAAAAGAGAATAGGAATGTTTGTCTCACATTGGTTGTATGTGTCTAGTACCTATTGTTTATAACCTCAGTCTACAACTATAAAGGTTAGGCCCTTTTGTAGTTGTATTTATGTAATGTATTATAAACCCGGTTTAAAATACTACTGTTTACTGTTTATAACCCTAGTCTACAACTACAAAGGTTAGCATGGGCAGCGCTACACTATTCTCAAGGGGTTCAAATGAACCCCCTCACTTCCAAAAAAAAAAATATTTGTAGGGTCACAAATTATTGGCCCAGGCCCAAAAAATTCGTTTGGACGATGGTTTGGTAAGCCCAATACAATGAATTTGTAGATTTTAATGATTTGTACTAACAGTTAAAGAATATTTCAACAATAAATAAAAGTAAACTGCATGTAAAACTTAACAAAAGGGTAGTCCGAGGAGATTGAAAATGAATCAACGCAGTAGTTATGAACTTTCATACAGCTCTTAGTGCTACGGTCATTCTCTCTTTACTTTTTCTTCCTATTTTCTCTGATCCCTACTCATGAGAGATCTTTTACGTTATATAGGTCCTTTCAGGCCATCATGATCATACACTTGTTACCCATCTAAACATTCACTTGAGTACATGTCCCATCAAGCATCTTCTTTTGTTATTTTGTTATCTGAGTGGCGGTAGTTGAAAACTACACTACTCAAGGGTCTTCTCTCTATAAATGCGGCCAGAAAAGTTGCTGCAGTACATTTAATGCGGTGGTAGCAACTTTTCTTTAAGATATTATCACCTACGTGAATGCTTGAAGTTCGTCCTTCTCATCAAAACTTCATGGAGGGTCACTTTAAATCATCTTAGCACTTACTTGACCGACATTCATCCGATTCAAGGAGGACTACCTCTTCGGACTGTACTCCTCCATCCTCTCCTTATTGGGTTCTCTATTTTGGGGCTTCCCCTGATTGTTTATTCTTCCTCGGGCGTATCCACGAATAGGGCCCAAGCTCAGTATACAAGTTTGGACTTTTTCCCCTACAATAGCCCCTCAAAATTTTAATTTTTCCCTCGCATTTGAGGAGAAAAAATGGGATTTTGATTTGCTTTAGAGATGGGGGTTAGAGATGTAAAAGTACCTGAGTTCGCACGTGTGGGAGCATAGTTTTAGGCGCTTCATTAATGCTGCTGACATTTCAGAATTCACGAAGCGCCATTAATTGCTCGAGGCGGCGATTTGTCCTTTGCATCCAATGGTGATGAATTAATCCGACGGCTGGCATTTTTCCTCAAGGATTGGGCGGGATAACTCCCACCCACTTTTCGCCTTATATATATAAAGTTCTGGGGGAAACCATATTTCATTTACTTTGCAAATTCTCAAGCATTCTTGTGATCTTCAGCATTCTAACACACAAAGCATTTGAGTTACTAGGTCCTCTTTAGTCGTCTTTCTAGTATTCTTTGCGATTTCTCTCTAAAAATTTTAGGGGTTGTAATACATCTTAGTTCATGTAAGTTTCAATTTACTTGAACCTTTCCTTTCCCCTCGGCCAGTCTTCTCGACCTTTAAATTTTCATTTCTTCGCTTGTTGATTTTAGTTGCTCCCTTTTAGTCTATAAAAGATGAGTAGGTTTGCACACTTAGTGGATTCTCCTGCCAAGATAGAGGCTTTTAAGGAAAGATATCATATACCCCAGGGGATTAATTTACGTTACTGTCCCACAGAATGAATAGGAATTGACTGAGAGGATGGAGAGGTTGTTATCCCCATGATAGCCTTTATAGAGGGGGGAATGACTCTCCTAATGGGTACCGTAACTAGAGATTACCTCTTTAACCATAGGTTATACCTCCACCAATGCACACTCAACCTTTTCAGAGTTTTGGGTAGTGTTGATGCTCTCAACGAGCACCTAGGTCTGCAACTCACATGGCACGATGTGGTGCACATGTACGAATGCCACTCCCAAAAAACTGCCGGGTACTATCTTAAATCCTGCTTGGACGTGGTAAGGATGATTTCATGCCTACCCAAGTCAAACAAGGGCATGAAAGATGACTATCTTATAGCTTCAGGAGCGTGGTACGATGGCGTTCACTGCCCCGTTCGAGTGGGAAAGCCAGGTGGGATACCTTAGAATTAGGCCCCCTAGCGATAGACTTGAGCTCGAACCCCCAACCTTGTCTTGTTTTCTTTCTTTTCAGTCTTTTAAGATTATGGCTTTTAATCGTTTAACCGACTTTTCTCTCGGCTATGTTCGCAGATAGAAGGCACGTAGCCCCCAGGCTAAGCTTAACCAACGTTTAGGCCCTCAATTACCTGTTGAGATCCGAGATCTTTGTTAGCACAGACAGGCAATTATGGGCTCAGGAGCGTGGTACGATGGCGTTCATTGTCCCGTTCGAGTGGGAAAGCCAGGTGGGATACCTTAGAATTAGGCCCCCTAGCGATAGACTTGAGCTCGAACCCCCAACCTTGTCTTGTTTTCTTTCTTTTCAGTCTTTTAAGATTATGGCTTTTAATCGTTTAACCGACTTTTCTTTTGGCTATGTTCGCAGATAGAAGGCACATGGCCCCCAGGCTAAGCTTAACCAACGTTTAGACCCTCAATTATCTGTTGAGATCTGAGATCTTTGTTAGCACAGACAGGCAATTACGGGCTGTACACTTAATATTGGATTTTAAGCCCATCTCGGACGCGTTCCTGGACACCGGCAACGCTATAAGATCAGGTGATCCTCGGATACATCGGATTGACGTGTCTCGGCCAAATTTCTTGGCACCGAACGATCTTCCACCTGTACCATTTCCGATCCCAGTGGGTGCTCCTTTGGTCGTCCCCCCAATTCAACAAGTTCCCTTCGGAGTAGCAGAAGCCGAAGAAGTTGTTGCCTCTTCCAGTTCCTCGCTTGAAAAGGAAATTGACAAATTCCAATTCGAAGAAGAGGAAATACAGGGGGTAGGAGCAATTTTAATATCGGAGGCTGAAGAAGAAGAGCAGGATAGACATTCAAGTGTTTTTAGGCCCCCGCACCTGTAATTACTTGCCTGGAGCACTCCTCAGACGAAGAGGCAGAAGATATGGCCCCAAAAGCAGACAGCAAGAGTTTAAAGGAACTTCTGAAAGGGAAGAGCACGGCATCCACCCCTACAGAAGCCAAAAAGCCTACACCTTCAGCAAATCTTCCTCCTCCTCCTCCTCAGCCTCCTGTTGATCCTGGGTTGAAGCCAATCTCAGAGCTGAGGAGGAAGAGGACGCATGATGTTCTTGAAGAAGGTGAGGTTGGACCTTCGAAGAGGAACAAGCAACAGAAGGTAGCCAAAGACCAACGAGGAAGAAGGTCCTCTTTTGTGGAGAGCCGAGATGAACTTTTCGCAGCTGATGTGCGCCGACCACCACACACCTGGTCCCCTAAACTGGAGCTGGACGATGCTCCCCTCCCTTAGGAAACTTCAATTAGGAATTATCAAGGGGGGAAGGCAGGTCTTATTGCTGAAGCCTTGGAGCAGCCACTTCTCCTACCAAAAGATATGGAGGCTTACAAGCGCTTCAATCAGCAAAAACTCTTCTTATCCCTTAAAAGGGGCCTGGCCATGGTAAGAGATTTGTTCCGTTCCTCTAAGTAAAATGTTGATCATCTTTACTTATCTTTCTTCTTTATTTTATACTAATTTTTCTTTCTACTATGCAGATTACTCAACAAGTTTACGTAGCCGAAGAGTGGAATAGGGATGCTCGCAATGAGGCCAAAATGGAGGCCCATAATCGGTTCGAGGCAGAGAGAGCCTTGGGCAGCCTCAAGGAAGAACATGCCAAGCTTTTTGAGGAGTTGAAAGAGGCTATCCGACAGAGGGACAGCGCTGATGCAGGCCTCAAGACTGCTGAGAGGCAAGCCGAAGATCAACGCCAACAGTTGCATTTAACTGAAATCAATCTTGCTACCAAGAGGTAATTTGTGAAGGATCTTCACGCCGAGCTTCAAAGAGTCAAGCTAGATGGCCAATTGGCCATGGAGCCAGCCGAAACTGAGAAACAGGCAGCATACAAGCTTGGGGTAAAGGAGACTCAAGTCAAACTTACAGAGGAACTCTCTGTGGTATGCAGGGAATATTGTGACGTGTCTTGGGGTAAAGCCCTTGATGTTGCTGGGGTTCCTGTAGGTTCTGACTTAAGGCGACCTGAGAGCATCTATTACGACCCTAATATTCGCGAGCTCCTAAGTCCTGGCTCCTTTCACTTCGAGCAGGCTCCAGAGTTTTTCGAGAAGGCATCGGTGGACCAAGCCCCTCCTGCCCCCCTGGAAGTTTCTAAGGAGCTGACCTAAGCCAATGGCCAGGGACAGGGAGTCGATGACAAAAAGGAGAATCCAGACGTGGTTGACCCTTTTGATTCCCAAGCGAAGCCTTAGATGTTAGGTTTTTTTTTTTTTTTTAATAAATGTAAAATGTTCTCTTTCCTATCAATGAACGTTCTTTCTTTTGTTTTCTATATCTTCACTGTACACACCATAAGGTTTATTATTTTTTGCAAATATGTTGCCACTTTAACTTGAGTGGAATCAACAATAATACCTTGCTAATGACGCAGATAACTTAATTGAATACTGGTAAAAATTAGGTTGTATATAATAATCAGTAATGGACTTAGTAAATAGTGAAAAATAGACGTACCTTTTGTGTTCTCTAACACTTAAGCAAATAATTAAGTGCCTTAGCTAACTCATATCATCTGGTCCGAGGACTACAAGCATGATTGAGTTGAAATTTAAACACTTAGGAAAAATGGCCTGGAGTGTTAACTAACTCATATCATCTGATCCAAGAACTACAGGCATGATTGAGTTGAAGTTTAACACTTAGGAAAGATGTCGTGAAGTGTTAACTAACTCATATCATCTGATCCGAGGATTACAAGCATGATTGAGGTGAAGTTTAAACACTTAGAAAAGATGTCGTGGAGTGCTAACTAACTTATATCATTTGGTTCGAGGACTACAGGCATGATTGAGTTGAAGTTTAAACACTTAGGAAAGATGTCGTGGAGTGTTAACTAACTCATATCATCTGGTCCGAGGACTACAAGCATGATCGAGTTGAAGTTTAAACACTTAGGAAAGATGTCGTGGAGTGTTAACTAATTCATATCATTTGGTCCGAGGACTACAGGCATGATTGAGTTGAAATTTAAACACTTAGGAAAGATGTCGTGGAGTGTTAACTAACTCATAGCATCTGGTCTAAGGACTACAGGCATGATTGAGTTGAAATTTAAACACTTAGGAAAAATGGCCTGGCAAAGTACAAAGGCTTTATATACAAGACATATACATCGATTAATAATAATACCTTCTTAGGTTATTTACATTCCACGGTCGTGGTATTACGTGCTCATTTAGGTCTTCTAGAAAATAGGCCCCAATGCCAGCCCTTGCGGTAATGCGGTACGGCCCTTCCCAGTTAGGTCCTAATTTTCCCCATGCTGGGTTCTTTGCAGCGCCCAAAACTTTTCTCAGTACTCGATCCCCAGGGGCCAGTGGTCTCAGCTTCACGTTGGCGTCATAGCCCCGTTTAAGCTTGTGTTGATAATATGCCAATTAGACCATTGCATTCTCTCTCTTCTCTTCAATCAAGTCTAAGCTTTTCTCGAGCAAATCATTGTTCTTGCTCGGGTTGAATAAACTGGTTCTTAAGGTTGAGAGACCAATTTCTAAAGGAATGACAGCCTCCACATCATAAGTCATTGAGAATGGGGTTTCCCCAGTAGACCTGCGAGGGGTAGTTCGATACGTCCAAAGCACATGTGGCAATTCTTCCACCCACTTGCCCTTTGCGTCGTCTAGTCTCTTTTTTAGCCCATTCACTATGACCTTGTTAACAGCTTCTGTTTGTCCATTTCCTTGGAGATAGGCAGGGGTAGAGTATCTGTTTGAAATACCTAGCTCACAGCAGTATCTTCTAAACGCTTTGTTATCAAACTAGAGGCCGTTGTCCGAGATGAGGGTATGAGGGACTCCAAACCAAGTAATAATGTTTTTCCATATGAATCTCTTGGCATCTACGTCTTTGATATTTTCCAGGGGCTCGGCTTCGACCCATTTGGTGAAGTAGTCAGTGCCGACTAGCAGATATCTCTTGTTTCCTACTGCCGTGGGGAAAGGGCCCACAATGTCCAAGCCCTACTGGGCAAAGGGCCATGGACTGGATAGTGGATTAAGTACTCCTCCTGGCTGATGTATATTTGGGATGAATCGTTGGCACTGATCACATTTTTTCACATACTCCTGGGCTTCTCTCTGCATATTAGGCCACCAATAGCCTTGGGTGATGGCTTTATGCACCAGGGACCTTCCCCTTGTGTGGCTTCCGTAAATTCCCTTATGTAGCTCCTCTAGGAGCACCTCGGTTGCTTCAGGATGCACACATAATAGATATGGTCCTTAGAAGGAATGTTTGTATAGTTTTTGGTCCTCGGACGGCCAAAACCAGGCAGCCTTCCTTCGTATTTTGTCAGCTTCAGAGTTTTCTTCAGGCAGAGTGTCTTGTTGCAAGAACAGCACCATCGAGTCCATCCAACTGGGCCCGACTCTTACTTAGTGAACCTGGATCGCTCCTTCCCGTGACTCTCTTTGTCTGCACAGATATTCTACAAGGATAACTCGAGGAAGGCCTTGAGCAAAGGAGGTCGCCAAGGTGGCAAGGGAGTCAACGTGAGCGTTGCCGCTCCTGGGGATGTGTGATAGACTAAAAGATTCGAACTCTGATTACAGGTGTTTGACCTACCTCAAATATTCCTGCATTCTTTCATCCTTCGCTTTGAATTCTCCCTTCACCTGGCTGACCACCAACCTCGAATCCGAGAACATTTCTATTACCTTTCCCCCATTTTTCGAACCATAACCATCCCCATCAGTAGAGCCTCATATTCTGCCTCGTTATTTGTCGCTGCAAAATCCAACCTCAATGATTTTTCAATTATGACCTTTTTCGGAGATACAAGCACTAGCCCCATGTCGGAGCCCTTATGATTTGCCGCGCCATCGACGTATACTTCCCATGATGGAGGACCTTGCTAGGAGATCAAGCCAACCGATTTTCCATCCACATTTGGTGTTGTTGTTACTTTTTCTAGCGAGGGCTCCGTGAATTCGGCCACTAGGTTTGCCAGGACTTGGCCCTTGACTGAGGTGCAAGACATATATTTAATGTCAAAAGCCCCTAGAACTGTGCCCCATTTGGCGATCCTTCCCATGTAATCAACATTTTTGAGTATGGCTTTGAGTGGAAGTTGCATGAGGACAACGACTATGTGCGCTTGGAAGTACTAGGGTAACTTCCTTGTTCCGTGCACCACGGCTAGAATGGCTTTCTCCAAGGGTAGATACCGAACCTCGGCCTCGTGCAATGACCTGCTCATATAATAAACTGGCCGTTGTACACCATTGTCAACTCGTATCAACATTAGACTCACGGCATAAAGGGCCACAGCGATATAGGCAAAAAGGACTTCATCCTTTTCAGGAATGGACATAATGGGAGGCTGAGAGAGGTATTCTTTAAGTTGCTGGAAGGCTGAGGCGCACTCCTCGGTCCATTCAAATCCTTTCCACTTATTTAGCAACTAGAAGAATGGTCGGCATTTGTCTGCCGAACAGGAAATGAAACAGTTGAGGGCTGCAGTCATTCCAGTTAATTTCTGAACTTCCTTGGAATTCCGAGGACGCTGCAAGTTGTGGATTGCTTTGATCTAGTCGGGGTTCACCTCAATTCCCCTGTGGGTAACCATGTAGCCCAGAAACTTGCCTAATCCCACCCCAAATAAGCACTTAGAAGCGTTCAAACGCAACTTACGTTCTCTAAAGGTTTCAAAGACGTTTCCGAGGTCTCCAATGTGCTCAGATATGATCTTGCTTTTCACCACCATATCATCAATATAAACTTCCACGCTCTTACCCAACTGAGACTTAAACATCCTCGTCATTATCCTTCGGTAGGTAGCTCCTGCGTTCTTTAATCTGAATGGCATCACTTTATAGTGGTAGTTCCCAACAAGGGTGACAAAAGCAGTCTTCTCCTAGTCATCCAGGGCTAATGGTATTTGGTGATACCCTTGAAAGGCGTCCAGGAAGCTCATCTGAGGATGGCCGACAATTGCACCTACTAATTGATCAATTTTTGACATAGGGAATGGATCGGTGAAGTCCACGCACACTCGCCATTTTCCATTCTTTTTCTTTACCACCACAGTGTTAGCCAACCATTCAGGATAAAAAACTTCTTTAATTGCTCCAGCTCGTTTTAGTTTCCCCACCTCTTCTCTGACAGCATCTACATGTTCTTTAGATGGGCGTCGGAGCGGTTGCTTTTTAGGAATGACGGCTGGATTAACGTTTAGGTTATGGCAAATGAACTCTGGACTCACTCCTAGGGCCTCAGTCGAGTCCCATGCAAATATGTCAATGTTCGTTCTAAGGAATTCTATCAGTTCTTCCTTCTCTTGAGGAGGAAGCTAGGATCCGACTTGAAAAAACTTTTCCGGATCATCACCAATAATGACCTTTGTTAAGTTTTCACATTCCGCCCCATCGGCTATGCCCTTGGCATTCAGCACTGAGGATTTTAACTGCTATAAGTCCTTTTCATTTTAGGCCAAGGACTCAGCTTCAGGTTTATGATGGATTGTGGCCACCAAGCATTGTCTGGCCACCAATTGGTCTCCCACAATCTCCCTAACCTGTCCCTCAGACAAGTATTTGACCTTCTAGTGGAAAGTGAAAGAAATAGCCCCTAGTGTATGAAGCTAAGGTCTAGCCACGATTACGATGTAGGGCGAGTAAGTGTCTACTACGATAAAATCTACTTCCATTACTTCTGGGCCAGTTTGCACAGGCAGCTTGATTTGGCCTTTCGGGATGACCACCTTCCCATCGAAACTGACCAAGGGAGAGCTGTAGGGCGTTAGATCTCCAGGTGTCAAGTTCAGCCCTTTATAAAGGTCGGGGTACATTATTTCGGCACCACTGCCTTAGTCCACCATCACTCTCTTCACATCATACCCCCCTATCCTGAAGATGATCACCAAAGCATCATCATGGGTTGGATAGTTCCGATTTTGTCTTCGTCAGAGAAGCCCAATACTGGTTGAACTTCCATTCTAGCCCTCTTCGGCTCTCTGTTAACATCTTCGAAGGACAACCGAATAAAAAATAGTATTCTAGACGGGCAAAACCCAGTTCTTCCTAATGCAGCAAAGATAACATTTATCGTGCCCAAGGGGGGTCTTGAGGAATCATCTCTCCGGGATCTTGCGTTTGCCTGGCTCCCCTGACCATGGGTATGGTGCAAGAATTGTTTTAGCTTGCCCTCACTGATGAGTTGGTCCAAATGGTCCCACAGACTCCTGCAATCCTCCGTAGTATATTTGTGATCCTGATATTGGCAATAGAGGTTGTGGTTGCGCCTTTCGAGGTTTCCTACCATTTTGTTTGGTCTTTTGAAGAAGGGCTCATTCTTGATCTTCTCCAGGATTTGATGCACCGGTTCTCGGAACACGGCGTTAACTGTCAGAAGATTTGTCGACCCTTGTTGCTCGACTAAATCTCTTTGCGGCCTGTTGTTGCCATGCCAATCCGACCTGAAACCCCTCCTCTCTTGACGGATAACCTTATCTTTTCCTTTACCCTGCTGCTGGTCTTCCTCGACTCTTTTATACTTATCAATCCTGTCCATCAGCTGGCGTACACTGGTCACAGGCTTGCCGGTTAAAGACTTCCTCAGGTTGTGTTCAATTGGGAGGCCGAGCTTAAAGGAGTTGATGACTACTTCGTTAAAATCACCCTCCATCTCGTTGAACATCTCCCAGTACCTATCCTAATATGATTTCAGAGTTTCACCCTCTCGTATGCTTACAGACAGTAAGGAGGACAATGATTGAGGAACCCTACGGCACGTGACAAAACGAGAACCGAACGCCTGAGTGAGCTCTTGGAAGGAACTTACAGAGTCCGCTCTCAGGCTATCGAACCATCTCATAGCGATTGGCCCTAAGTTGGATGGGAAAACTTTGCACATCAGGGCTTCATCTCTGGAATGAGCAGCCATCCTCTGATTGAAATGGCTCACGTGTTCCACAGGGTCTGTTTGGCCATTATAGATGGTGAACGTTGGCTGGTGAAAGCGTCAAGGAAGCCTCGCATTTTCGATGTTACATGTGAAAGGCGACCTAGAGATTTGTTTCAGGGCCCTACTCATAGCGTCATGTCCTACGCCTCGATGTGAGGGGCTCCACACCCACCGTTGACGATGATGCTCTTCTTCATAAGTGAAGGATTCGCTAGGTAGGGTTCGAGCCTTCCGCCAGTAATCAACGTCTCTTTCGTCATCAGAGGAAAGGTCCGAATCCTTAGAAGTTTTTCTCTTCTTTACATGGCGTAGCTCTCTTTTTAGCCGATCAATCTCTAGCTGCATGCTCTTGTTGTCATTTGCATGGGAAATATGGTCCTCCCTTCAAGGCTGACTCCAGTCAGTGTGTATGGTGTGGACACTTCCTTCGCGGTCATCTCTTCGCTCAAGGTTGAGGAAGGGATCACCGCGCTTAGAACCCCTCGATTTCGCTTGTTGTGGACTGAGTTCAGCCATGGTTAGCCGTTATACTCACTATTACTCAACCCTTCCCCACAGATAGTGCTAATTGTAGGGTCACAAATTATTGGCCCTAGGCCTAAAAAATTCGTTTGTACGATGGTTTGGTGAGCCTAATACAATGAATTTGTAGGGAGTGGGTCAAAGAGCTTGGTTTTAATGATTTGCACTAACGGCTAGAGAATATTTCAACGATAAATAAAAGTAAACTGCACATAAAGCTTAACAAAAGGGTAGTCCGAGGAGATTGAAAATGAATCAACGCAGTAGTTATGAACTTTCATACAACTCTTATTGCTACAGTCATTCTCTCTTCACTTTTTCTTCCTATTTTCTTTTATCCCCTACTTATGAGAGATCTTTTACGTTATATAGGTCCTTTCAGGCCATCCTGATCATACAGTTGTTACCCATCTAAACCCACACTTGAGTACATGTCCCATCAAGCATCTTCTTTTGTTATTTGAGTGGCGGTAGCTGAAAACTACACTGTTCAGGGGTCTTCTCTCCATAAATGCGGCTAGAAAAGTTGCTACAATGCATTTAATATGGCGATAGCAGCTTTTCTTTACGATATTATCACCTACATGAGTGCTTGAAGTTCGTCCTTCTCATCGAAACTTCATGGAGGGTCACTTTAAATCATCCCAACGCTTGCTTAACCGACATTCATCTGATCCGAGGAGGACTACCTCCTCGGACTGTACTCCTCCATCCTCTCCTTGCTGGGTTCTCTATTCTGTGGCATCCCCTGATTGTTTATTCTTTCTCGGGCGTATCCATGAATAGGGCCCAAGGCCCAATATACAAGTTTGGACTTTTTCCCCCACTATATTATATATAAAAAAAAAAATTGTTAGTTTAATACTATAATTTTTTTCTTAAAATTATATTTACACACCTTGACTTAAATTTTACATACCCTTATTACAAGTTTTTCCAACTCTAAGAATAAAAAGTAAATGTTTGTGAATTGTAAGTGTCATTATTTTCTATAAATTTATATTATGTGTGTGAGTGTGTCTAATATTGATTGTGTGCATTATTTTTTGTTGTTATATTATTTGTGTGAATTATGATATGTGTGAATGTTTGTGTGTACATTATAATATAAATATATATAATTTAATAATTAGGAAATAGATATGGTTTGTTACATATGTGTATATTGTTATCATGTTATAATAACTTTGTGTTATAAAGCTAGTAAAATTCAAGAAAAAAAAACGTAAAGTTAGTAATTGTCCAAGTATTTGATTGGTTAAGTAGACACTAGTGTATAATTTTATGTATAAATGAGTGTGGTTGTGTACGTCAATAATTAATACAAAGCCAACGAGTTTAGTTTAGTCATTTAGTTTAAAATATTTTTATAAAAACAATAACAAATAGATAATAAAAATTGCATAAAAATAAAAATTTTAGATAAACTTAACAAAATAAAATGATTATAGACTCATAGCTACCCATATTGGCAGTAGATACTTATAATGAACTATTATATAACAATTCAAAATTTGAATACTTGTAGAAGGAAATTGTAAAACTTTATGTATTCATTTTTTTTTTTTTTGTTGGTAACTTGATATATTCAAGTTCTTTTTTTATTAAAATTTTTTAATGACCCCCTAAACAAAATTCCTAAAGCCACCACTAAATGTTAGACCATTTTGTAGTTGTGGGGACGGGGCCCAAAGGAGGCACGCTGGGCCTGGGCCCATGCCCAAAATCCCTGATAAGTCCGAGGAAAGACGACTAGTGAGGGACCACTCTAGCTCGACGCCATGTAAATAACAAAGAGAAAAATGGGTGGTCCGAGGAGGAACTAGAACGAATTCAGTAAGAGCACAAGTGTTAGGAACATGCCACACGAGACCTCAAGATGGAGAGAGACACAAAAATATCTGAAGGAATGGCTGTTGTCTCCGCATTAAATGCACTGCAGCTACTTTCTTGGTCGCATTTATGTGGAGAAGACCTCTGAACAATGTTTCCTTGGCCACCGCAACTCACAAAGGGTCAGAAGGGATGTCTGATGGGACAAGCACTCAAGTAGAGGTCTGGATGACCAATAGGTGTAAGGCTATGATCATTGAAAAAGACATATATAAAGAGAAAGACCTTCTATTGGTAGGGGATCGGAAAAATTGAAGGGAGAAGACTAGAAGACCAAGAAAAGCTCTTTTAATTCTTCTCCTTAGTTCATAAGAACGTTGGCCTCCTCGGACAACATGCAAACTGGAGCTTTCACGTGTTTTGTTTTGCATGGTAGTTTGATAAATCCAACTTAGCCGTTGTAATACTGATTAAAGCCTAACTCTTTGACTTACTCTCTACAAATTCATTGTGTTGGACTCGTTAACCCACGACCCGATACTTATTGGGTTTGGGCCTTTCTGAGATCGTGTCCATACAGTAGTTATACTCTGGTTATGTAATATATTATAAACTCGGTTTAAAACACTATTATTATTTTCATGTGTGCTCTAATAAGTATTACTATTTACTAAAAAAAACAAAAAAAAGACTAATGCAATATAACTGAATGCTAATTATACAGTCCAGATTACTGGCATTAGAAGATGCAGTAATGCAATATAAAATAAAATAATATGTCCCAAATATTTTATTTATATAATTGTATTTAAATTTGTTGTAGAATTCAATTATCCTAAAAATTAAACATTTGCAAAGTTAAGATTATTGTTTATTTATTTCAAATCAATCATATGACAATTAAAAGAAAAATAATAAAGAAAGCATTTTTGTATTTCAATTGCATAACAAATATATATATTTACTGTACGGGCCCGGGCGGTGCAAGTCTGCCCACATTATTTGGGCCTTGGGCCAGTAAGGCCACGGGCCTTTTTCTCCGTTCTTCCGGGCCACATTTTAAACCCACCTATGAATAGACCCAGCCTAAGTGCCGTCCGAGGATCCAACCCCTTCTGTCGAACATAAGCATTACTGCTGATATGGTTGTCCGGATCGTCTCGCCGAACACTTTCATGTTTATCCCGAGCACTCAATAATAGGATTTCCCGGTGATATTCTGGGAAACATCGCTGCCGTACAAACTCGCTGTAGTGGGAATCATTTCCAAAGCCACTCCTACCTAAACACCCACTAAACCCTTCTGAGATTGGACCTCTAAATCCATTAAACCTTAGGACAATCATTATCACCCCACTAACAATTCCCTATAAATATGAAATTGGAAGAAGAAACAATGGTTGGAAAAACAGGAGAGAAAGAGTCATATAGAGAGGAGAGTAACGATAGAGTGAGACAGAGGGACTGTGAGGTGCTGCATAAACTGAGATAAAAAGGGGCTCTCATTGGGTCTCCTAGTTGCGAACGACCCATAGTAGGAATCACTATCCCACCATACAAATAGGTTGTGAGACAAGGCGTGGCGAAGCCCATTGGGCCCATCTACGCTGCCACAATTGGCACCGTCTGTGGGGATAGCCTACAAAGCAGTTGTTCGACTGAGACTCGCATACAAGACGATGTCCGGGAGGCATTCGGGGAGCGGTGAAGAAAGTGGCTCGGCGGGATCCTCTCGGGGATCATCCTGGCGTGAAAGAAGGCAGAAAAGGCATGAAGACAGGAACCGTGGATAAGAAGATTTATCCGGTCTTGGGGAGGGGTCATACCAGACGCAGTGGACGGTAACGAACGCCTCGGGGCAGAGGCAACTCGATGGGAGGGACCAGGAAATAGAACGGTTAAGGAGACGGGTGAGAGATTTCGAGTTAGAGGCGGATGACAGGCGACGTAGGAGGGAGCGAGACGACCGGGAGAGGAGGGCTGGAAACTCGGGAGATCGCCGGGAGGTGGGATCCAGCCAGTCAGGGTCCCTTCGGCGAAGGGAAAGATCGCGTTCGCAAGGGTCTCACTATCGCCGAGGAAGGTCATACTCACGAGAGCTCCATCATAGCCAAGGCCGTTCGCGATCGCAAGGTCATGTGGACCGGGGGTCTAATTCTCCCGAGGAGCAGAGGCCAGGTAATGCCGCCATGGATGCATTAAGCCGCGCATTACGAGGAGTCACTCAGTCCCCCTTCTCTGACGACATTGAACGTGCCGCATTGCAGACCAAATTCCCGCGACCCCCATTCAACATCTACGACGGGAAGACGGACCCGGTCGAGCACATCAGTCACTACATTCACATGATGTCCCTACATTCTCAAAATGACGCGCTGATGTGCAAGATGTTTCCCTCCAGCCTGGGCCCAACCGCTTTGAGGTGGTTTAACGGACTACGAAAGAAATCCATACACTCATTCGCCGAGCTGATCCAAGAGTTCGGAGTTTGGTTCGTAACATGCAGCCGAGTCCCGAAGCCCGTTGATGCCCTGCTATCAATGAGGATGGGGATGGGGGAGACCCTTCACAACTACGCCAGCCGGTATTGGGAGCTGTATAATGAGATAGGTGGGGGCAACGAAAAAATCGCAGCAAGTACCTTTCGGATGGGCCTGCCAGAGGACTCCGAACTACGGGAATCACTTACGAAGAAGCCGCCCGTGGACATGAGGCAGCTCATGAGGCGCATCGAAGAGTATAAGCGCCTGGAGGATGATCGGCTGCAAAGCAAGGGTAAAGCCCCGCTAACAAGCCGTCCTCGGCAAGCAAATTTCCAGTCGAGACCTAGAAAGGAATGGAGGGCACAGGAACCTCTTTGGCAGGCAGGGGAGGTGAATGCAACGTTCAAGGAACCAGTGCACCAGATAGTAGAAAGAATCAAGGGCGAACCGTACTTTAGGTGGCCAAATAAGATGGGCGGTGACCCATCCCGGCGAAATCAAAACTTGTACTGCAGTTATCATAAGGACAAAGGGCACACCACCGAGCAGTGTCGGGTACTGAAAGATCATTTAGGGCAGCTAGTAAAGACCGGGCATCTGAAGGAGTTCGTTGTGAATCCCGGCGACCAAGGAATCGGCCAAGGAAGTAGGCAGAAGGGAATTCCCCCCACACCACCGCTCGGGATAATTGAAATGATCCTCTTACCCATGGGGGGCAAAGCAGCTATGAGAAGGGGTGTGTTAACAGTTGCACCCGTAAGGGAATCACAGGATGCCGAGAGAGTGGAGAAGAGAGCAAAATTCTGCCAGGAGACCCTCACCTTCGGAGATAACGATCTAGAAGGCACAATACAGCCACATGAAGATGCACTAGTGATCACTGCTCGGATAAGCGGTTTCGATGTAAAAAGGGTGATGATAGACCAAGGCAGTGGGGCTGATGTAATGTATCCGGACTTGTTCAACGGACTTGGATTAAAGAATCAGGATTTGATGAAGTACAACACGCCGCTGGTTTCGTTTGATGGAAGAGTAGTGATACCGGAGGGTCGGATTTCACTAATGGTAGCCGTAGAGGGAAAAGAGGTAAAGGTCACCTTCATAGTGGTTAATTCCTTCTCGCCATACACAGCAATCCTGGGAAGGCCGTGGATTCATGGCATGGGAGCTGTGCCGTCCACCTTACATGTGAAGCTTAAGTTTCCTACCGAACAAGGTATCGCAGTGGTGCGTGGGTGCTAGCGGACAGCCAGACAATGCCTCGTAGCCGCAGCAAATTGGGAGAGCCAGCAAGCTGTACCGGACGAGGAGACCGGAAGAGTTCCATTATAGCAATTACCGCCTCCCCGAAAAGATGCGGGGACAGCTAGCGCCGAGGAGGTAATAAGGGTCGGGATACTGCCGGACACGAGCAAACACTTCCAAGTCGGGGTCAGTTTGACAACCCAAGAGAGAGTTGAATTGTTATTATTTCTTGTTCGTAGCCTGGACGTATTTGCATGGAATCCATATGAAGTGCCCGGGGTGGACCCCGAATTCATTGTCCACAGGCTCAACGTGGATACATCATTCCCTCCCAAGAAGCAGAAGCCGAGAAGGGCAGCCCGAGAGCACGTTGAGGCTGTCAGATCCGAGGTCCAAAGGCTGAAGGAGGCAGGGGCAGTAAAAGAGATTTTTTTCCCTGAATGGCTTGCAAACACTGTGGTGGTGAGAAAGAAAAGTGGCAAATGGAGAGTTTGCGTGGATTTCACGGATTTGAACCGAGCATGCCCGAAGGACTCATTCCCGGTGCCCAAGATTGATCAATTGGTGGATGCCACTTGCGGACACCCAAGGATGAGCTTCTTGGATGCCTTTCAAGGCTATCATCAGATTGCCCTGGCCGGCGAAGATCAGGAGAAGACTGCATTCATATCTCCCGACGCTAATTACCATTACACGGTGATGCCATTTGGCCTAAAAAATGCCAGGGCAACGTACCAGTGGATGGTGACAAGGATGTTTCGCGACAGGATTGGAAGGATGGTCGAAGTGTATATTGACGACCTTGTAGTGAAGAGTAAGCAGCATTCGCAGCATGTAGGGGATCTTCAAGATGCGTTCGAGGTGCTACGGCATCATAGGCTGCGCCTAAACGCAGAAAAATGCGTCTTCGGAGTGGGGGCTGGGAAGTTCTTGGGGTATTTGATCTCCAGCCGAGGCATAGAGGTTAATCCAGACCAGATTGTTGCCGTGCAACGCCTCTAATCCCCGAACAACCCGAAGGAGGTGCAAGTGCTGACCGGGATGCTGGCGGCCCTTAACCGGTTCATCTCTAGATTCTCGGACCGCTGCCGACCGTTCTATCAGCTCTTAAAAAAGTGGAAGGGGTTCTAGTGGAATGCCAAGTGTGAAAAAGCTTTTCAGGATCTGAAGGAGTATTTGACACACGCACCAATATTGACAGCCCCGGAGTCTGGGGAAGATCTGCTTATGTACCTCTCAGTGACTGACCACGCCGTGAATGCCGTACTGCTAAGCGACCGGGGGATACAACAGCCTGTGTATTACATCAACAAAACTCTGGTTGACGCGGAAACCAGATATTTGCCTTTGGAGAAGCTGGTCCTCGCACTCGTGCATGCAACTAGAAAGCTACCGCAGTACTTCCAGGCCCATATTGTTCATGTACTAACCGAGTATCCTTTACAATCGTTGCTTAGACGGTCCGACTTCACGGGGCGGCTAGCAAAATGGGGGACCAGGCTCGGGGCTTTCGACATACGGTATAAGCCAAGGACTGCCGTAAAGGGGCAGGTGTTGGCTGATTTCGTAGCTGAATTTTCACCCAGGGCCTCATACCAGATAGTCTGTCAGGTGAGCTGCCGCACGTGGAAAGTGTACGTGGACGGTGCTTCCAGTTCCACGGGGGCAGGTGCGGGGGTTGTTGCAATTGGGCCTGATGGGATTCGCTTGGAGCATTCTTTCAGATTTGGTTTTAAGGCATCCAACAACGAAGCAGAATACGAGGCCCTGTTGGCAGGGCTAGCCATAGTCTCAAGTTTGGGAGCCCGGGATGTTGAAATGTATTCGGATTCCCAGCTGATCGTCAATCAAGTTCACGGCAGTTTCGAAACCCGAGACCCTCGGATGAAGGCGTATCTGGAACGAGTGAAGCAGGTCATGGCCGGGTTTGAAACGGCGAAGCTTGTACAAATAGCCCGGACCCACAACAGTCACGCCGACTCCCTCGCCACACTAGCGTCATCCATGGCGGAGACCATACCTCGGCTAATACGAATAGAGCAAATACCGAAACCAAGCATCTTGCCTTCCGGTTGTCTGGCAGTCACGGTAGTTACCATGCCAGAGCCTAGTTGGATGGACCCCATCATTGAGTTTTTAGCCGAGGACCGACTTCCCACCGACGAGAAGGAAGGAAGCAAAATCCGAAGAATGGCCCCTCGGTTTTGGTTATCAGAAGACTGGAAGTTGTACCGAAGATCCTTCGAGGGATCGTATCTTTTATGCTTACATCCGGGCAAGGTAGTCGAGCTCCTGTCGGAGCTACATGACGGGGTGTGCGGCAGCCACGTAGGAGGTCGTTCGCTGGCTCACCGGGCAATGACTCAGGGATTTTGGTGGCCTCAAATGCAGAAGGATGCCGCCGAATATGTGCGCAAATGCGAGCAATGCCAGAAACACGCTCCCCTAATCCACCAGCCTGCCGGTCATCTTAATCCAGTTAGTAGTCTCTGGCCGTTCGCCCAGTGAGGACTGGACATACTCGGGCTGTTCCCCCGAGCAACAGGAAACCGAAAGTTCGTCCTTGTAGCCGTTGACTACTTTACCAAATGGGCGGAGGCAGAAGCCCTGGCGAATATCCAGGACGTGGATGTGAAGAAATTCGTGTGGAAGAACATCGTCACCCGATTCGGAGTCCCAAATTCCCCGATATCAGACAATGGCTTGCAGTTCGATAGCCGGGCCTTTCGGGATTTCTGCACAGAGATCGGCATTAACAACAGGTATTCCACCCCGGCGTACCCGCAGAGTAATGGCCAAGCTGAAGCTGTCAACAAGGTAATAGTGAACGGGCTGAAGAGAACACTTGAGAATGCGAAAGGGAACTGGGCCGAGGAACTGTCTAATGTCCTGTGGGCATACCGAACAACGCCCAGGAGATCCACGGGGGAAACACCGTTCTCTCTCACCTACGGTGCCGAAGCTGTTATACCAACCGAGGTTAGTATATGCAGCGCACGAGTCACCAACTATGATCCTAATTTAAATGACGAGATGTTGATTCAGCTTCTAGACAAGCTAGAGGAACGCCGCGAAGCTGCTACTATCAGGCTGGCCGAGTACCAACAGAAACTGGCCAGAAGATACGACCGGGGAGTGAAGGCAAGGAAATTTGACGCTGGGGATCTTGTCCTAAGAAGGGCAGTGGGGCACATGCGGGACACCCATGCTGGCAAGTTGGCTCAGAACTGGGAAGGGTCGTATAGAGTTACCGCGGTTGCCGGGGCAGGGGCGTACTACTTGGAAGAGCTGGATGAGAGACCATTGCCTCGGCCATGGAACGTTCAGAACTTAAAGAGATTCTATCATTGATCAATCGTATGCCCAGTAAGGGTTGTATAGTTCCCCCATGAACGTTTATCTAAGTTAATGAAAGTAGCTATTTGTGCAGATTAATTATGTTGGAAGCTTTATGTTCGGATCTAAGGACAGAAGCCTGAAACTCGGCTCGATTCTCATTGCCGAGCAGGTGGAAACCTCAAAAACTATCTAAGGACAGAAACCTGACCCTCGGCTCGATTCCCATCACCGAGCAGGTGGAAACCTTAAAAACTAAGGACAGAAGCCTGAAACTCGGCTCGATTCTCATCGCCGAGCAGGTGGAAACCTTAAAAACTATCTAAGGACAGAAGCCTGACCTCGGCTCGATTCCCATCGCTGAGCAGGTGGAAACCTTAAAAACTATCTAAGGACAGAAACCTGACCCTCGGCTCGATTCCCGTCGCCGAGCAGGTGGAAACCTTAAAATCTATGGACAAAAGTATGATCCTCGATCCGATTTCTGTAGCCGAGCATGCGCAAACCCTAAAATCTATCTAACCACATAAACCAGGTGCTCGGCTAGATCTCCGTTTCCGAGCATGTGGAAACTTATGAAGATCTAAGGAACGAAACCTAAAACTCGGTTCTACTCGATTTACAGAGCAGGAAGGGAACTAGAGAACCTTTCTAAGCACAGAAAGTCCCTGCCCGATTCTGCCCTAATCATCAAAAAAAAAAAAAAAATGCATACATACAACAGTAATAACGGTAACAGCAAGCATGACAACATGTTACTTAAATAAAACAGGGAACTAATACTAAGTTAATTGTTCGGTCACCAAAGCCCGGCGACAATCAGAGAAGAGAACGGAAAAGACAAACAAAAAGTTTGACCGCCACAGCCAGGCGGTATGAGCAAAATAGTCATAATAAGGAAAGAAAAAAGTTGAGGCATCATCGAGTTGGCCGTCATCCGGTAAGGTCCACGGGCGAGCCTCTAGTCCGCACCTCCTGTTGTTGGCCTTCTGTTGCAAGATCTTGGAGTCCCGCATTTTCTACGGACGGATCACCGACATCAGGGTTGCTGGTCGCTTCTGCACCAACTAACTCGACGTGGGCGTCTATCTGTTCCACCAGCTCCCTTAGGCTGTCCGTGTCCTGTTCATCACCGAGACCTTCGAGGCTCTGCGTGGTCGGAGGAGCGTCAAAGAAGGGAATCTTGCTGGGGTCCCTCAAAGGAGAGTCAGCTGGTACCCCCAAGGCCTGCAGGGCAGCCAACCAGCCGTCATGGAAGGAGAGTCGCCGAGCCTCGTAGACGACCGGCTCCACCCCCTTCTCAGCATCTGCGAACCCTTCATTGTACCACTTGGTTCCGGCTTCCTCCAATGCAGCGCGCAGATCGACTGTTTCCTCGGCAAGGGTAGCATTCCGGCTCACCTCCTCGGCCAGCTTTAGCTCTGTCTGGTGCTGCTTGGCCTCCAACCCCGCCGACCGCTCCTCAGCCAGTTTTCTTTTTTTCTCGGCAGTGGCCGCCCTCTTCTCGGCAGCATCCGTGGCCTTAGCTTTGTCTTTTGCAGCCTTTACCGCCGCCTCCCTCCCAGTCTTCTCCCGGTCAGCATCCTGGGCGAGGTCTTTCACCCGCTCGTTCAGAATATGGGCCAGCTGGGCAGCCTGAGATACAGACGGTAAACATAGTATCATATGCACGGCATTAAAAATAACAAACGGTGAATGAAGTGCAAGGTTACCGCAATTGTGTGCCACTGGAGCCTCCTCCCCATATACTCGTCGGGCGCCTCCGAGAAGGAGCTGACATCCTCGGGCAGGAGCAGGCCATGAGCCAGGCTCTGGGCAACACGGCCCCCTTCCCCTTTGTCCCATACCCGTATGCATGCATCCGCGGGGAGGGGCTTGCCGTCCAACTCGTAAGTGGGCTGCCATTCCGGAACTACCTGGGAGGATGACGCCATGCTTGCCCCAACCTGCCCTTGGGGTTCCTGAATGGTGATACCCCTGGACGCGGCTGTGGGGGTTTTTGCTTGAACGCCACCAAGACTGGTAGAAGTCTGCTGTGTGACCTTCTGCCTCTTCCTAGAGCGAGGAGGTGGAGGAGGAGGAGGGTGTACGGGGGGAGTTTGGACCTGCCCTGATCAGGCTGCTGCTGTGCGGCTTGCTGAGCACCGGGTAAGAAATGGCTGATGGTGAGGGTTTTCTGGGTAACCATCTCTCTAACACCGGGGCAAGCTTGGGATGAACTGCTTGATTCTGCCGCTGCCTGATCGGCCTCTTGCACAGGCGGCCCTTGATCCACTTGCTCAACTGGTTCGGCGGGGGTTTCTTGCTGAAGGGCTACGTGGGCTAGCTCTCTGAGACGACGAGACGCTACTTCGGCAGACTCGTCCCTTATAGGAGCAAGTTCGTCCGAACAAGTATACCGCCGGCCAAGATCGCGAGCCTCACCGACCGTAAGGTTAGCAGGGAGAAAGTTCGCATGGCGAACGTCAATATAGGAGAAAAGGGGGCTGTCAACTAGGAGGGCTTGACCAAAGGGTTGCCAGGTGGTGTAAACAGGCTCAACACCGAGGATGAGGTGGGAAGCCCGGAGCTGACCGTCTCGATGTACAAAAATTTCGGAGCGAAGGACAAAATTAAGATCCCGCACGTGGACCGTTCGGATATCTTGGGTAAACACCGAACCGTCTGCAACACAAACAGAACAAGTCAGTACAAAAGTTAGAGAGATAAGTGAGGAGATAATGAAAAATGTCCAGCAATAACACCCACCCACTTCGCGCCGTGATAGATGAGGGGGAACATCCCCAGTAAACCAGTTGCCGCGAACCCGGACGAACTCCCCGGCGGAGTTTCTATTCGAGTCCGGCAGGCAGGAAATCAACCGTATCCTCATATCCCTGACCTTTAAGTAATAACTAGTTTTCTTCTTCCCACACAAGCTGTACGTGTGGTTTACATCATGATGGTCCAATTGCAGACCGAATGTATGGTTTAACTTACTTATACAACTCATTACCCGGTAAAAATTGGGGGCGAGTTGATCGGGGCACAAACCGTAATACCTAAGGGCTCTAAGTAATAGGGGATCAATAGGGAACCTAACCCCTCCTTCCAATATTGACATAAGCGGGAAGAAAGCGATGTTTGACCCTCTATGGAGAGCAATGTCACTTTCGTGGCAGTACATCACGTCCACGTCATCGGGAATTTGGTAGTCACGCCTGAATGTGGCTAAGGAATTTCTAGAGTCTAAAAGGTGAGCGAAACCCATCCCAAATGCGAAAGAATCAAAAGAAACTGGAAGGAAATAAACTGAAGCAGAGGAAAGAGGAAGGGAACTTACTTTTGGCACTAAGAGGAAGGATGATTATGGGGATTGATGGGCAACTAGCGCGATGGGTGCTCGGCAGAGAGAAATCTCAGAAACTAAGGAAGTGAAAAGTGAAAATGGGAGTTGTAACAAGCTTTTTATAGGCACGAAACGAAGGTGCGCGACGGTTGATGGTGCATTAATGAGGAATAAAACGCAATGATGAGGCACAATGAGTATGAGACCGTTCGGAAATCAAGGGCGTACGCGCGCCTCAATTCACGAGCTGGTAGGCGGATGTGGCCGCTGAGGCCATGAGGTCAGGCACGACACGCCTTTTGAGGAGCACATTTAATGGAAGTCTAGTCACCTCCAGAAGAGTGCGCCTTTTCAGTCTCCCGGACGTATTATCTTCCCTTCGTCACCGTTTCCCTTGATCCGCGCCCGTTTAACCGGGCATGAATCAAGGGGGGGGCTAATGTACGGGCCCGGGCAGTGCAGGTCTGCCCACATTATTTGGGCCTTGGGCCAGTAAGGCCACGGGCCTTTTTCTCCATTCTTCCGAGCCACATTTTAAACCCACCTATGAATAGACCCAGCCCAAGTGCCGTCCGAGGATCCAACCCCTTCTGCCGAACATAAGCATTACTGCTGATATGGTTGTCCGGATCGTCTCGCCGAACACTTTCATGTTTATCCTGAGCACTCAATAATAGGATTTCCCGGTGATATTCTGGGAAACATCGCTGCCGTACACACTCGCTGTAGTGGGAATCATTTCCAAAGCCACTCCTACCTAAACACCCACTAAACGCTTCTGAGATTGGACCTCTAAATCCATTAAACCTTAGGACAATCATTATCACCCCACTAACAATTCCCTATAAATATGAAATTGGAAGAAGAAACAAGGGTTGGAAAAACAGGAGAGAAAGAGTCATATAGAGAGGAGAGTAACGATAGAGTGAGACAAAGGGACTATGAGGTGCTGCATAAACTGAGATAAAAAGGGGCTCTCATTGGGTCTCCTAGTTGCGAACAACCCATAGTAGGAATCACTATCTCACCATACAAATAAGTTGTGAGACAAGGCGTGGCGAAGCCCATTGGGCCCATCTACGCTGCCACATTTACTATTTACATATCAAAGAGACGGATAATTAATAATTTTTTTTGGCAAAGACTTTTTTGAGAGAGAGAGAGAGAGATTTTTGGAGTGGGGGTTTATTTGTTTTTTTTAAAACTATTGTGTGCATTAATAGAGGTTTTTTTATTATTATTTTTTTAAAATATACCTATAACAAATTACAATCCTTTTAGAGTGACTAGGAATAATAAGATATAGCTATTCTTAAGGAGCAATCTTAAAGAGCAAATTATTTGTATGTGATAAAAATGAAACTTAATAATTATTTCATATAGATAATCATTCAATTATAATATTTATTCTTGTATACCAAATATAATATTTATTTGTTAAAAAAAAAATATTTATTCTTACATACTAAATATGTTCAAACTTTATGAGTTTTTTTTTTTTTTTCCCCCTAAATAAACCTTGTGAGTATTAGTGAAAATCATAGAGATTGGATTTTAAAATTTCATTTTAAGATTTTACTTGGGTATTATTTAAGTCAAACATTAGCGCGTCAAAATAAGTTAACTTTGCTATATTTCACTCAATGCTTAAACCAAAATGGCCATAACTATCCTTTAAATCATCTTTCTAATAACGTGTTACCTTATTTTATATAATACTCTTTTATTAAGAGGATTAGAGTTCAAATTCTTCTCCTCAATTGAAATATAAAATAAATATATAAATAAAATATAGCAGCCGTTTTTTATTCTCGTAAAGCCTCCCTCAATCAAAGAATGGGCTTTTAGAAAATGAAAATCTAGCCCCCATCTCTTCAGACCTAACTTATGACCAAAAGAAGTCCAACACTCGCACCATATACCAAACAGGTTTCCTGTCTGGTCGATTCTGTAATTTTCACCGGACCGCAAGGCCTGGCATTTTTTGTTTTTTTAAGGGGAATTTAAAGTGTTCACTTTCACTCTAATATTTTGTTTTGTGTTTTTGTTTTTGTTTTTGTTTTTGTTTTTGTTTTTTGTTGTTTTTGTTTTTTTCCTGATCTAACATATTTCATGATTTAATGGAATGTGTGACACATTGTAAGGGATAGTTTCTTTCATCTCTGGCACCATAAACCAGTGCAGCCCCAGCCCCAGCCCCAGTGGGCCGACTCAATAAGTAATGCAATTGATGCAATCACCTAAGGCCCCCAAATAAAAGAAGGCCCCCACTTGTAAAAAAAAAAATTATATATATAATATATTTATCTATATATTTTAATTAAAAGATTTTTTTAGCACTTTTATTGGTTAATAAAATCCATTAAAAAGGCCCCGTATCCTAAATTGCAAAAGATTAAAAAGGAAAAAAAAAATAGTCAAACTTCATCTAACAAAATTAAATTTTAAGAGACAAGTTTATTAACTCATTCTTGAAATATGCTAAAATCAAAATTAATATTAGACAAATCCATTAATAATACAACGTAATTGTCTTGAAATATGCTAAAATAGAGATTATAAATTTCAAGAAAAATCTCTCATCTCTCTACTATGTGCCTCTCCATCTACATTCTTACTGTCTTACCTTTCTTTTCTTCATCTTTATCTTAATTTTTCATTTTTGATCTTTTTTCATAAACTCAGTCAATCAGTCTAACTTGAAATTTTTATTTATTGATTCTAGCATACTAGTTTACCAGTCGGCGGTCACCCTAGGTATTCTTCTTCAGTGTTCAGTTCTTCCCCTCTTTCTCTTTGTGACTTTGTCTTTCCGAAAATGAAGACTCAGTCTTCTATTTATTTAACTTACATTATATGTATTTTTAATTTGTTTCACACTTCCACTACACAATTTTTTGATGGGATGGGACACGTTTTTTCTTTTTTGCTATAATAGCTTTTCTGCCCCTGCAGCCCCTCTTTGTGCCCTTTTCTGCCATGATAATTGATAAAAGTAGAACATGTCTTTTCTTTAAAACTTAGCCATAGGCATAGGTTGATAGGACTTAGGAGTAGTGGAGTACAGGCTGCTTGGTTTCTCACACTTTTTTTTTTTTTTTTTAATCTGGCACTTTATCTATTATTATAAATTATTATACAAATTAATAATTTAATATATATCATATTAACTTATTTATATTATTGTGATAGAAATTTATTAAACTATGTATTAAATTAATTTTTATTTGTGCAGGTTTAAACTTTAAAGTGGTCACGCCTTTAGAAAAATTGCAATAACCAAGTTTTATTATTCTATATTTTAAATTTTATTTTTAGTTAAATTATCATTTTTATTTATAAATAGTGTTTTATTTATCTATAAATATTTTCTCATTATAAATGTCTACTAGAAAATATTTATCTGAATATGAAAAACTTCTAAAAAAAGAGAAAAATTGAAAAACAAATTGAATCTCAAAAAGGATCTATGGATCTAAGGATCTCAAAAAGAAATATTAGAAGTACTTAAATACAAAAACTTCATTAGTAATTTTACATCTTAAAAAGCAAGAAAAATAGATTTTAAATAAAAAAAATTCAATATATATTATTTGATTAATATTTAATTATAAAAATGTCCCATTTAAAATTTTCGTCTAAGACCCCAAAAGTTGTTGAGCCGACCCTGAGCCTCACATTGATTAATCTCAAACCTAAGGGAAAAGTAATAGAAATGAAAATTACATATTTGAGAAAGTGATCCCATTTCAATGTCAGCAAGAAATATTGCTGATTCATCTGAAAATTCATAATTGAGTGCTGTGAAAGCGAACTGATATATATATCTCAACTAACGAACACATTCAAGTGGGAAAAGTACGTGATGCATGTGCAAAGCCAAGACCATCTTTGATTGTTCTTTAAGTCTAATGATGTCAAGCTTCAAATGCTATGAGAAATATATGCTCGTCTTTGAAGCATATCATAAAAATTAAAAATACATACGTACATATATACATATATTGATATATATATATATATATATAATCAACAGAAATGATAAATATAATGTCGCATCAGCTACCTTCGAGAGATTAAGCATTATGTTTAGTTTGTTTACTAACAAAGGACAAAATACTTTTTAAGAGAGTTGGGGTTTCACTTTTAGGTTGAGATTGGTTGGGGTTGGCAAAGTCCTCAGCGAGAATCACATCAACCATCCTCTCCTCCTAGTCTTTCAGCTATTGTCGGTGTTTTTTTTTTTGTTAAATTGCAATTACACCCTTTAAAGTTCTAGATTATTGAAATTTTATTTTCTAAAACTTGACAAATTGAACTTTACACCCTGAAATTTGATTCTCTCTATTAGTTTTGATTGTAAAGTGACATGCTAGCATTGATGTGTACGAGTTTACTTTACAATTTATCCTATTTGTTTTTTTTTAGTACGGTAATATTTTAATTTATAGCGTTCATTCTATAATAATTGGTTTTTTCTCATCAAATCAAGATATTAATTTTTTTTCTTTTTCTTTTTTTATAAATGAAATAAAAACTCTATATTTTATTTGACCACAAAACACTTTATCAAGTAGGCTATTTTAAAACCACTTGAAAGTTCTTTCATGGTATACATGTATTACTTCAAACATTTGGTGCTCTCTCACACCAATCAAGAAAATGACGCTAACAATTTCTAGCTTGCATGCGTTGAGTGGTTTAACAATTCACCGTCCACGTAACGAAGTCCGCGAATAGGTGTATTGGATGGGCAAAACTGTCCTAGAAACTTATATTATGTAATCATCATATGTAAATATAACAAAGGGTCCGGTAGTGTTATGTATCTGTGGGATAAACAAAACACGTTTATAGGTTATGATGGTATAAGATACATTGATACAATTTTCTAACCTCAAAACACATGTTCTTATTACAAAAAAAAAAAAAAAAAACATTATAAAACAAAAATAATCAATTTCCAAGGAATTATTTTCATCGGGTTGAATTTTCTTATATTCATAGGTAAGATAATAGACTAACTCATTTATTAACAAAACATGTTTTAGATATTATTGATTTTTCTGTTTGGATTGAAGAAAGTTCTTATCTTAGAGTAAGGTCTTCTTCAAAATACACTTGCTTTTTCAAATTTTGAATAAAGTTTCTGGTCTTTCCATAAATTAAAAAAAAAAAAAAAAAAAACTTTCATCAGTCTCAAGCCGAGTCTGCGGACTTCCAAGCAAGTCTCTGTGCTTTAATTTCGTCAAAAACATTATAAAATGCCCCTTCAATCTCAACTTTCCAACTCCATTCATAAAAGTCCATTCAATCAAAACGATGAACAAACTAATTAAAAATTGTCTTTCAAGGCACAAAGGAAGGGTTGATTGAAGTCTCCATTGTCATATTTTTCATGACAAAATATTACTTCGCATGGCAGCTTCTGTATACCTTTTTTTTTTTTTTGAAAAATCAGAAAGATGTCATAAAGTTATTCACGTGATGATTAACATTTCGTAATTTCATAATTGGACTTGGGTATGGTCCAAGCGGTGACCATAATACTTGTCTCTCTTTGGTCATGGAATTCTATTCAACATTCCACCTTCTTAGAAATCCAATGTTGAATGGTATGTACTGGTAAACCATGCATCTATCCCCCAAAAAAAAAAATTTATAGGACCACAAATTTAGCCACAATTATTTTATTTGGTTGATTGTGATCTATGAGTGGTGGAAAAAAAAAAGTTGTGAGTTTATGTAAAAATGTCAAACAACTAATTATAATCTATCATATAAAATAGTGGTAGGAAAAAGTGTAATTAATTTTTTTTAGGTGCTTTTTTTCAGGTACATCCTTTTTTTTTTTTTTTTTTTTCTGAATACGGTACTTTTATTCTATTTATTTAAAATAAAGTAAGTTATTGATAAAAACGTGGATATTGATTTAGGGCTTCTTTAGGAATATAATTTAAATACAATTTTCTTTTTTCAAATATCAAATAAAAAAAATTGTGGACTCCGCAAAAGAATATATGTTTGGCACTTATCCTCTAAAAACATTTTTAGGAAACTAATCTCCAAATTCATTGTAGAGAGCAATATGTTTTGGAAAAAAAAAAAAAACCTTTAAGGGTGTTTTTGTGCTGAGATTCAATTTTTAAACTTACGGTTAATTAAAGCAATAACGTTGTTGTTATCTCTCTCTCTCTCTCTCTCTCTCATTTTATTCTCCACATATATTGTGGTATTTTTTTGTTGCATGAGAAATTGAGAACAATTTTAAGATGAACAAACATGCAAAATAGATGGATTTGTGTTTTGCGGGTGAGAAAACTCCTTTGTTTTCAAAATAGTGTGCAAATAATTTTCAAAATTTTGAATTTAAAACTAGTTTTTAGATAATAATATTTACATTATAAATGTTTACCTCCTACTTTTAAGAATAGTTTTCAAAATACTAAAAAAAAAAAATGTTTGGGATACCATCCTACTTAAAAATTGAAGTGTGGAAATAGAGCTCGTGTATTTTTTTTTTTTGGATAATGACAAGCTTTAAATTTAAAAGGCAAAAAAAAATTTGTAATAAAAATAAACTCTTTAATTTTTGAGGCATAAAAGTTTGGACAAATCTCACTATTTTTAATTTATTTACCATTATATCATTAAAAACATTTTTTATATCATGAAAAAAATTTGCTAATCTGCGTTCAAAGTCCTATTTTGAATAAAATAGGAAAATAATTAAACAATTTTCTAAAAACCATATTTAGGGTCTGTTTGAGATCTACTTATTTTGTTGAAACTGAAAACTTTTTACTGAAAGTACTAGTAAGACCCATAAACAGTACCAAAACATATCATAAGACTTATAAATAATAATAAAAATAAACTAAATAATAAAATAAATTATCAAAAATAATCTTTCCAAACATACACTTAAACATCATCAGCAAATAGTAATAGATTTAAATGCAGAACCCACCATTTTCTGATTTCTAAAATAAAAAAAATAAAAAAACTCTGTTTAAATCCTCTTACAACTTTCTTGTCATCCATGTTATGGTTATCCAACTTCTCAAAAAAAAAAAAAAATGTTATAGTTATCCAAAAATAAAGACTGCCCAGTCGAAAAAGCTAGCAAACTCTTTGAACTTATCTGTAAAAAGAAAATACAAACTATATATTTAAAAAAAAATAGAAAGAAATTCCAACTAAAATCCCAAAATACCCTCTAAGTTCCTTTTTTTTCCTTTTTACAAAATAACTGTAAAAAAAACCTGAGATTAGCTTCACTCTAATAAGTCACTTTGGTCCCAACCCCAACCCAACTCTACACATCACCTCCACCTCTGGACTCTGCCAACTCCCACTCCTCTTTTTCTTCATCTCCTCAAAATCATCCACACACTGTTTCAACTTCATCTTCTTAACTCGCTTCCTCGACTCAGCGAGTTTTTTACCGGCGACTCGGTCAAAAATTTTCTCCCACCCTTTTTCCCAGTCCCCACGAGCGTCACAGAGCTGAAGCGTCCCGTTCCTCCAGTTGGTCCAGCTCCACCCTTTGTAAAGCGACAACATCACGTTGGCCACGCACGTGTCTTGACACGCCGGCGTGCACGGCCTGCACTTCGCCCCACTGAGTGGACCCGGGCTCGAAATCGCCGCCACCGGAACGCCGTATCCGGACGGCGGAAACGAGTATTTCCGGTCGGACACAATGCAGAATGGGAGGCGTTTGGCGATGTAAGGGACGCCGAGGGTGCTGAGTTGGGCCTTGAACGATGCCTCCGAGTTGAGTTGGTGGTACCCGGCCGAGTCGAGCTTCGGGATTAGCGCGAGTCGCGAGAGTGCCGCCGTGGAGGTGTTGAAATCGCCGATTCCGAGTCGGTCGTTGAGTCCGCCGAATTTGGAGCCGGGTGGGACCAAGTATTTGCCCGGGACGAAGTTTCTCGGGTCGAGCGGGGCGTTCCAGTACCCGTCGACTCGAGTTCGGACTATCCAGTCGTATTTGAAGTTTTTTTCTTCTTGGTACGCTTTGATCATTGTTAGGCAACCCTCCACCAGGTTGAAGTATTGCAAGAGGCCCTGAAATGAAAAGAATTGTAAATAAGGGGGGCTTTGTTGCAATAAAGAAAAATTGAAATGTAGTAGTGTCGCAACCGACGTAGATTGTGAGTCGGACTTCGCAACAACAAGCGGTATATGCGACCCTGTCGTGTACCACATTAAATATACAAAAAAAAATATAAAATAGTGTTTACTAAGAATTTTGACTTTTCGTAGTTTAAGTTGGATTTGTACCGATCAAAAGGGTATAGGTTATTTTGATAAGGGGAATGTTAACAAGCACGCTTGGTGCTTGTTAAGTGCAAAAAAGACAAAATATTTTGTCAGAAAAAGTCAAAAAAGGCACAAATAATAATACCTATAAAACTGAAAAAAATTGACATAAACTGCAAAAAAAAAAAAAAAAAAAAAAGTAAAAAAAATCGTAGCTAACGGGCACCGCAGGACACAACCCTTTTAATAAAATTCAACGCCCCAAAAATTAAAAAAGTAGAATTAAAAACACTTCGGATGGAAAAACAACAAGGTGTCATGCATCCTCATACGAGGGTGAGCTGCATACTTGTAGGGCTATTTTAACGTGAGTGTGAAGATACATGCATTTAAAACACTACATGTATTTGAAACACTTTATACCACCTCTTTCGGATGGCTAGTTGAAAAGAAAACGCTCAACTTCCATGGGAGAAGATCAGTGGTTAGTCGAGGGAAGAAAAAATTTTAAAAATGACGAAATTTGAGTACAATATCTTAAATACTGTTTCTTAAAATTTTCTTTTAAGACTTGATTATGTGGTTACTTAATTAAAAAATACACTTTTATCTCATGAGAAGAAATTTACATACCAAAGTCATAAGAGAAGGAACCTAAGTAATAACACCTAAGTAATGTATCTGAGTTTTAACTAATATAAAATAATAATAAACACATTTATTGAATTTTGGCAACTACTTTGGAACTATGCCATGGACAATTTTTTTTACCAATCCACTTTTGAAAAATCTTCATTTAACTTATTAAGTGACAATTCATACAAAAAAAGTCATATTAACGAGTAATTCTAAGATACTCTTAAAGTACGGTGAATGATATTCTCTCTTTTCGCGTTTAGAATAGAGTCTATCATAAATATAAGGAGCATAATTTTCGCTATACTTAGGAAGTAACTAATGGTCTGTTTGGAAGTTTAGAGAGGGAGGAGAGTAGAGGGGAGTAAAGGGAAGGAGAGTAGTGAGGAGGAAAGTAGAGGGGAATGGTTTCCCTCCACCTTGTTTGGATGTTTTTAAAATTAGTAAGGGGGGAAGGGAGTAATTCGCCCTTCCCCTTGTTTGGATATTTTAAAAATTAGGATGAAGAGGAGAAGAAATGATTAAAACAAACAAATTTACCCATATTTGAAAATAGATTTGCAACATTGGTTTATGATTAATTTATTAGAAGGGGTAAATTAAGAAATTTATTTGGACAATAATTTATCTACTCTACTTTACTCCCCCTCCAAATCTCTCCAATTTGAGGAAATTAAAAATAAGGGGTTAGAGGGAGTTGAAACCCCTCCCCTTCCTTCCTTAAAAAACTTCCAAATAAGATAATTGGATTACTCTCTCTCCCTCTACTTTGCTCTCCCTCATTTTTTAAACATCCAAACATGCCACAATGGATTACTCTCTCTCCTTTTTTAAACATCCAAAAATACTATAAGTATTTTTCTACGTTAACAGATGCTTAATAAATCATTAAAAAAAATTTAAAAATTATTTTTATGAAAAATATAAAAGGTTGTCAGTTAAATTAGTCGGTTGGAGCCCTGGTTAACATTTTCATTTATTCAATTTTTGCTAACGAATCTTTGTGTTTACTGTCTAAACAAATCACGAAACCCAATAAAAAAATCTACTATCTAAAAGCAAACTAGAATATGTTTATTATCTAAACAAATCACGAAACCCAATAGAAAAATCTACCTAAAAGCAATCTAGAATAGTACAATTTTGATAAGTACCTTGAATATGACCTACAGAAGTGCCCACAAGTGTATGGTTCTGGTGGAGTATCAATCTAATCTAAACAGTTATAACAGGGAGAAATTTTTTTCATTGGTCGCAAAAGTTAGTGCTTCAATTAGGAAATTTGCCATATCCGCAAAGTTCCAAAATTTTCGTGCATTGATTAAAAAAAAAATACAGGAAAGATAAAATAAAATTACAACACATTATTTCCGTGAGAGTAGTAGTGGTCAGGTTGGCGGATTAACAAACAAATAATAATAATTATTATTAATTTATTATTATGTCAATCTTTGTCGAATCAGATAGGTAGATAAGCTAAATTTTAGATTTAAATTTAAAATTAATATATATATATATATATATTTGGCAAGGTAGATTAACGAACCTGAATACCGTTGGGCGAGTTGGCCGCCGTGAGGACTCGGACCTGTGACTCGGTTTCCGGCAAGGTCTTGGGCTCGAAGATTCGAACCGAGGCGAGTCTAGGAGCGCTTTTCAAAAGCGAGAACTTGAACGAGTTTTGGTCCAATGGACTGTGCAAAAAAAGATCCGAATTCGGATACACTTTAAGAATCTTCTCCACAATGGACGGTCCGGTTAGCTCGAACCTCCGGGCCCCACCAACCAAACAAACCGCCATTCTCGACCGATCCAACTCGTCCTTCCTCCTTCTCCACCACGACTGAGTCCCCGCCGAGTTTGTCCCATTTATCACCGAAGAAATCGAATTGTCGACGGACGTGACATTTTTAGGTTGCGGTGGTGGCGAAAAGGCGTGGCTGATGATAAAATCTCGGAGAGGGGCAAAAGAGGAAAAGGGATTGTTGGGTGTGGAGGAAAGAGAAATGAAGAGAAAAAGAGAGAGAGGTGGGATTATCAAAAAGAGAAAACGCCAATCAAGATCTGAAACCCATCTCGAAATATGCATGGTGACGATGTTTTTATGGTTGTTTATCATCTCTGATTCTTTTCATGGTATTTCTAGGATCTAGGATTTCGTTTTTCTTCCCAAACAAGAGAAATTTTTAAGAATGAAGGAAAACGAATTCCTTGGGATTGCTTTTTTATTTTCCCGGACGACTTGGTTTTTCTTGGGTGATGAGGAAGATGGCAAAGTCTTTTGGCGTGAATGGGTTTTTTAGTTAAGTTGGGCAAATTGTGCTTCATCAAGGGTACTTTCGGAATTATAAATTCAATGCTTTCTCATAAAGTAATACCGAAACCGCTTCTGTATTCTGAACTTACGTTATTTAAAGGAAAAAAAAATAAAGTTGATCAAAACTGGTAATTACTTTTGATGTATGTGATTACTATTTTTAATCATGATCCATTTTTAATTTAATCCTTAAAATGTACGAACTCTGAGGTGGAACCCCCTAAAAAAAAAAAAAAAAAACTGTGAGGTGGAAGAATTTTTACGACATTCTTATATTTCTTTATTTTATTTATTTATTTACACGATATGGGTGTGGTTGTTTTCATGACAGGTAAGAATGAGAATTTTGATATAATAAACATTCTTTTTTTTTTTTTTTCTTTTTTGAGAATGAACAATTAGACATTCTTGATATCGTGTAATATCCATAAAAATACTTTTTAAGAACACTTAGCACGTATGTGTGTCTGTCAATATTTCATATTCAAATAAGATGATGAAGATCCTCTAAATTCTCTAATCCTCAACGACTCGAAAAAAGACAAAAATAAGTAAAATTAAAAAATACATTGCTTCGAGAGTCGCCGTGGGGAGGTAAGAGTAGTATATGCGCCATTTTCTGTCAGCAGTGATGTCAAATTAGATCAGAAGTCAGAAAACCTTATATATTTAAGTGTGTGTACCCCCCCTCTGTTTTGAGGGTGGTTTCTCAAAAAAAAAAAAAATTTAAGTGTGTGTATATATGTTTGTTTAGCACTTATTTTTTGAGTAATTTAATGAATATTTTTTAATAAATACAATAATTATCAAATTATATATATATATATGGTTTTGGTGAGGTTTGAATTCTAATATCTCCTCCTGGATGACTATTGACTTTATCAATCTATGTATATATTACTAATAGGCAAAGCTCAGATAAAACCTAATTAGAATTTTAAATTAAAAGCTAATTTTGTGTCATTTGTCTAAATTGAGTGTAGAAATTGAAGAGTTCAAATCCAATTAGATTCTAAATTTAATTTAAATTAGATCCAACTTTATGCCAGCTGTTCATCTAATTTTTTAATTTTTATAACAAGTAAATTAGTGGATGCAAAAACCGAAAAGTCTAAATCCAATTAAATTTTAAATTGTACACACACACACACACACACACACACACACATATATATATATATATATTTATTTATATATATAATGAAAAACTATTACATATTTTAGAAACGTATGGTTTTAAAAAATTGTAAGCTAATAAATTGTATAATTTAATATGTTTAATTGTGATTGTTTTTAATTTTATCGATGCTGTGGGGAGTAAGATCCTAAACCAGTGTATTGGGCCGCGGGCCCTATTTATGAGCACGGATATGTCCGAGGAGATATGAATAACTGAGAGAAGCCCATAAGTCCAGAACTATGAAGAACGAAGTGAAGGAATGCAATTTGAGGAGAACCTCATTCTCGTATTGGATCAGACGCTGGTCAGTTTTGGACCTCAGCAACTCAAATGATCCTTCAGGAGACTTTCACCACAGGAAAGGTTCTTATAGCCGCGCAGAAGAGAGGGGCCCAGAAATATCTAAAAGATATGCTATTGCCACTACATTAAATGCACTACAACCACTTCCCTAGCCGCATTTTTGTGGAGAAGACCCCTGAACAGTGTTTCCTTGATCACCGCAACTCACAAAGAGGTCAAAGAAGGTGGCTAATGGGACATGTATTCAAGTGAGGATTTGAATGTTTAACAAGTGTATGATCAGGATGTCCTGAAAAGAACTATATAATGTAAAAAGATCTACCACCAAAGGAGAAAAAAAAAACAAAAAGAGAGGGAAAGAGAAGGAAAGAGAAGGAATTACGGTAGCACCAATAGCTGTACTGGTTTTCAGAACTATCATATTAATTCATAATCTGTCTCCTCGGACAACTTTTTTTTAGAAGTTTTACGTGTAGTTCATACTCGTTCATCTTTGAAATATTTACTAGCCGTTATTGTGAATCACTAAAACCTAGCTCTTTAGCTTACTCTCTACAAATTTATTGTGTTGGGCCTAGCAAATCAGTGTCCGAATCCTTTTTGGGCCTGGGCTAAAAATTGTGGCTCTGCAGGTGCATATGCACAAAGTTGCACACTAGTTGAATTAATTAAAGTCCACGTCAAATTTCATAAACATTAATACAATCATAATAAATGCCTATTACTCCATCATAATTATTAAATTTTATATTTATATACTAAATTAAAGAGAGGAAAAATAATTTTTTAAAAATAAATTTGTAGGGATAAAAGGCCTAGAAATGGATATTGGGCCGTAGGCCATGTCCAAGGACAAGTAAACACTAACAAGGGCATACAAGTTAGTAGTCTGTGGAAGAAGTTTGGTTCTGAGGGATTAGGAGCGTAGTCCAAGGAGAAATACCTCCTCTGTTAAGCAGAGTAGAGGTCAAAGGTCCGACATTTCTTCAAGAACAAGGAACCAGACGATCATAGTGGTAAGGAGAAGCATCAAAAGGAGATAAGACAAAAGAAAGTTGAGAAATATCTAAGAAGAAAGCTGTTACCACCACATTGAATATTTTGCAGCTAACTCCCTGACCGCATTAATGTGAAGGTGATGCTTGAACAGTAACATTCAGCTTTACAGCGACCCACAAAGAATTCAAAAAGGTGCTGATGGGACAAGTATCAAAGCCAGCAATCTAATCTACATGTGAAAGGCTGAGATGTAGCAAAGAAGGAGAATATAAAGAAGAAAGACCCCATTACAAGAGGATCATTAGATAATCTATAGAAAAATGACTATATACTCAAGAACTGTAATGTAATTAAGGTCCAAGAGAAATATATAAAAACAACCTTCCTCGGACTTTGCTGAGGAGGATTTTCCTTACACAAAATTGTTTATTTATACTTTCAAGCAAAATTTAGCCTATTGTAATTGTTGTCTAACTCATTAGAGTTCAGTTTCTAGTCCACTCTCTACAAATTAATTGTTTTGGACTCTTTAGGCCTTCGTCATTTTCACTTTTGGGCTTTCAACTCAAACCGTGCCCTTACAAAATTATATTATTAAAAATTTGTTATGCATTGTATGCGTTGTTGTCTTAATATATAATAAACCGAATAACACCAGTTAAAAAGTGAAGAAATAGGTTTTTATTAAGGGTACGTTTGGTACACTGAATGTAAATTACATTAAGAATAGTAATCTTTATTGATGGGAATAAAAGACATTGTAATGGAATAACTATTACTATTCATAAGTTTGGTTGTTACATAAGGAAAGCTTGTAAAAGATGATTTATAAGGGAACTTTATATTTTTGGAAATATATTAATTTTAAAACCTATTATATGCACTAAGGAATAGCTATTACATCCATTTTAAAGAAGAATAACTATTCTTCAATTTAAAGAATAGTTATTCCAATGTAATAACTAATTCATGTAATAAAAATGCAACCAAATGACCGAATTGATATTACACATGAATAACTATTCCATTACAGAAGTTATTACAGTGTACCAAACGTACCCTAAATGTTAATAGAAACAGAATACCATTCCAATTCCATGTACATTGTACAATTATAATACGATATCATATATAATACTCTCCACGTGATTACCAAAAAAAAAAAACTAGTCAGTACTTTTGAGCACTGCCAATAATCAAAACAAACACTTTATTATTGAAATTTGGAACTATTAAAATTCTCAAGCAAAATCACATTCCAACTAATCAGTTCACAAAATATAAATGATTATGCCAGCCTACCAAAAGTAGGAATAAGCCAACATGTTTGTCTACATCAATAGAATTTTTTTTTTTTTTAATTAAAACAAAAAAAGACTTAATCAACAACAATATAGATGTTCATACTCTTCAGATTTTAGTCAACTGGAATAAATGGATTTAATAACAGATAAACAATGGAACCATGGGCTAACAAACATTTTTATGACATGGTACTACCTATAATTTTGATAAAGTTAAGTAGGCAATAATATTCAATCATGGCAAACCTTTTTTTTTTTTTCTTTTTTTGAGAAATAATTACAACACACTGCTAACGTTGTAACTCAAACCCTTTTCCCCTAGACCCTCAAGTACTTTGTGCATGGAGAAGTGCCAATTCAGCTACGTGGCAAACTTTATAAGTATCCAAAAAGGAGAACAATATTTTTTATAAGGACAAACTTAAATGCAGTACGTCAGTACTGTTTTTTAGGTTTCCTTCTTAAAATTCAGTTATGTGCTGTACTTAATTAAAAATATACTTTCATCTTATAATAAAAAAGTCACATGACTGAATTTTAAGAGAGAAACTTAAAGAATATCATCTAAGATATTATACTTAAGTTTCGTCATTTTTATAAGAACAAAATTTAGGTATAGTACCTTAGGTTCCTCTCTTAAAATTCAGCCATGTGACTACTTGACAAAAAAATATACTTTTATCCTATGAGAAAAAATTCACATGGCACCTAAGTCTTGCCCTATAATTATTGAGTTGACAAGTTATTATTAATTATTTTTCTAAAAAAAAAGTTATTATTAATTATTGTATGAGTTTGTTTATAAAAAAAATAAAATTATTATATGAGTCTTCCACAAATACTATCACATTAACAATTGTGAAAAGAAATATGAAAATTCAGAAGAATACATTTAGGGTATATTTTGGCTGCCCTTTTCCTTGCACATAGGTTTGGATTTCCTAATTTGATTGCAGTTACCAACAAAGAAAATTCCAAGTGCATGACCTTTGTCAATAAATGCTTGAGAAGAAAAACAGCTTCTACACATGAGTTTCAGCGACTCAATATTATAGCAGAAGGAGGAGCCATTGAAGTCTCCCATGTGAGCTTCTGCCCAGTTGCCAACGTTTTGTATTCAACTCAAAAAGTTTCAAAAGCATTGATTTCAAGTTTTTAAACTACTTTCAACAACATGGTTATAACATTGACAATGCCTACACAGTCTGAAGTACACTCTTATTAATTATATAATGCCTTAAATGTGCATTTGAAACTTTATTTTTCAACTATAAAACTTGGGCAAGTTTTCTTCATGGTGGGAAGTATGATACCTTTACACCTTCCTTACTCTTAGGCTAGATAGCCAACCACCTTCTACTCTTATGCCAAACAATCAGCCGCTTTTTTCTGACCTGACCACTGGCAGAGGGTAGGCTAGGGTAGGGGAGGGGGGGGGGGGGGGGGGGGGCGCATGATCCCCCTAACTTTTCAAAATTCCTCTCTCTTGTGTACTTTTGATAAAAATATTTAATTTTAGACATAAATTCAAATGATGGCATCCCTTAGATTTTTACTAAAAACGAAATATATTATATTTATACAGTTGACTAATGCATTTTTGTTTATTCTAATTACTTATTTAAATGTATTTAATGTATACCATACATAATTTAATTATATTTTATGTTTATTGAATTGACTTGTATATTTTTAGATATTTCAAGACTATTCTTTTTTATTTCTTTTGCAAAGCTGTAAAGACTAAGGTCATTTAGTATACTGTAATAGACATTTTAATATAATAATTATTCATATAGTTTAATTATTTTTTAGTTTGATTATGTTTTTATTATAAGGAATAGTCATTCTTTATAAATAACTATTATTCAAAATGAAGAATAATTATTCCTCTCTAATGGGTTGTAATAGCTATCCATGCAATAATTTTTAAAATTAATTAATATATTTTCAAATAAATAAACTTTTCATATACACATTATAAAAATTAAAAAAATAACCATAAAAATAATGAGTTGGAAAACTGGGCTATAGCTAATCAAACAAACATTAGGAAGAGTTCAGATGATAAGAGAATGAAAAGAAAAGGATTATATTGAAGAAAAATCGTCATCGGCAAAGTCCGAGGAGAGCTGTTCTTTTATATTATTCTCAAATTTGTTTACAAGTTTGGTTTTGGAAGTCTACAATATTTTTCTCTTCAATTTCTGATGCCCTGTCTCATTGTCCTCCTTTCCTTTTATACTGTTTCTTCCTTTCATCCCCATCTTCCACGTGCATGCTAGATGGTTGGTGTTGATACTTGTCCCATTAGCCCCTTCCACAAGTTCTCATGTAGTAGCTGTAAGGCTAATATACATTGTTCAGGTATTATCTCCACATTAATGCGGCTAGGGAGTTATCTGCAGTGCATTTAATGTGGAGGTAACAGCTTTCTCCGTAGATATTTCAAGGCACTTTCCAGTCTGATGTCTTCCCAATGCTTATCTGCACTAACAAAATCTCCTGGACTGCCACCTTAGTCGACAGACTACTTCTTTGGACCTCAGCCCTAGTCTGCTGAGGATACATTTAACCTCGACTCACTCTGTTTAGTAATTATGGCCAAAACTAGCTTCTTTGTTTACTTACAAAGTTTCTTCTGACAAAGATTCCTCCTCCTTTGACAAAACCTCGTCCTTGGCTTAGGCCATGGGCCTAGTGTTCAAATAGATAATGAACTTCTGGGCCCAATATCCCTACACCTATTTATTAAAAAAAAGAAAAAAAAAAAAGAAGAAGAACTTTTCTATTAAAAAATTTGTGGTACTTAGTAATTATCAATACGAGGGCCGAGTCATTATTATTTTTTGGTTAATCAGGCCTTTATATAAACAACAAAAGGCAATTACAAATTGGTCACAGAGACCAACGTATTGGCAACACGCCTATAATAATACAACCCATTCCTATCAGCTTCAAGCAAAACATTTAAATCATCAGAAGGAGAGGTATCAAACACAACAAAATTCCCCATCAAGGAATAACCCCTCTTAGCCAAAAAGTCAGCACATTTATTCGCCTCTCTAAACACATGCCCCACCCGAACCTGCTTGAACCTGACCATGAGTCATTATTGTTCCATCAATCTTTTAGAGCTTAATTATTGAATTGGTTTACTTCTTAAAAAATAAATAAATAAAATAAAAAGAATAAGAATTGGCTTCATTGTGAAAGTCAATTCATAATGTGGGCCTCAATTGATCTAAAGCCGACGTATATTGGTTGAAGATATTTCTTTCTCAAGGGGTTTGTTATGAACATTGAGACGGGCCGTTTAGAAATGAAACCCACCTCAAAGCATATACATATATATATATATATATATATTCTTTTTGCAAATTTACATGATTTGGATAGATTTAAATTATTAATAGTGTTACATCACTACGTCTCATTTGTTATTGGGAAACCAATAAAAAAAATTATGGAAAAACACCATCGCTATAACTTCAATTTGAAAGTAAATATATTCTCAACTTTAAGAAAATTATAGGAGTGTAATCTTTGACAAAATATGAAGTAAAGGTAGAAAAAGATTCCTCAATGACCATGAGTCACTGCTTTTGTGAAAGGAACAACTGCACTGATGCATTAGCAAAAAAAGGTCCAACTATGGAGTAAGATATTTGTTTGTTTGTTTGTTTGTTTTTTTTTTTTTTTTTTTTTTTTTTTTTTTTTTTTTTTTTTTTTTTTAATTTTAGTTTGCCTGCGAATTTATGTATGTTTTTATTTTATAACAATACTAGTCACTATCCCGTGCTATGCACGGGAACTTACTTATTTGTGAAGTAGACTAAAATAATTTTATAAAATCTTAAATTAATTAAGAAACTACACCATTGCATGATATGTTCTTGTATGATTTCAATTTGTGTTACAATTTGATGAAGGAGCCATTGCATGGCTTATAAAAAATTTGTCAGACAATTTCAGATACTACAAAAAAATAACTCAAAAATTCAGATATTAAAACTTCTGAAAGACCAAAAAATATTAAAGAATCAAATAATTCACTACTTAAAAATTATTGAAACAAAACAAAATATATATATGACTAAGCAATAGAAAAATATAAAAGAAAGATGACTTACATTCAAAAGAATAATTTCCATTATTGCAAACTTTTTTATCTTGTAAAAATCAACTAAAGAAAGTTTGGTGGTTCATAAATAAAAATTACTTTTTAAAAAATACATGAAAAACCATAATATATATATATATATATATATGTGGAGTATTTTTTTTTTTTTTTTTAACAAAGTAGAAGAGAATAAAATTACATAAGAAGAGCTCATACCTCTATTCTGCTTTAAAAAAATATATATTGGGGCATGCATTGATTTTATAGTGTTCATGATTAACTTCGCAAATTTGGAGATAAATTACCAACGTTTGAGTTTGAGTTTAAGTTGGACTTGTTAGAGAGATAGAGTTTCACTCATTGTTAAGTTTGGATTAAACAAAAATAATTTTGTTTAAAAAAATAATGAGTTTGAGTTTAAGTTAGACTTGTTAAAGAGGTAGAGTTTCACTACTTGTTAAGTTTTGACTAAACAAAAATAATTTTATTTAAATAAAATGATAATTTTATTTAAATATTGTGTGATGTGGAAAATTATGAGAACTTTAGAAGTTTCGATTATATATATATATACTAATCGCTAACCCGTGCGATGCACGAGATTCTTTAAAAAGAAAAAAACAATATTGCAATTATCATTTGTTGGACAAAATCAAAATGTCTTAAGACTCACTAATCAAATAATACAACTAAATGGAGAAGACCCAAGAATAACATAAAATCTTCACTAATTCAAATATTAAACATTGTCAAACCTAGTACACAATATGCTTGTGCCCAATAAAAGAAATCCTGTATATCAACTCCATAAAAATACATACATGCCGAAAAGATTAATACCACTACCATAGGTCCATTGGCAATGAAGATATTTTCATAGTTACATATATTCTGTGAATAAACAAATAAACAAACTGCAATCATGATTGCAATCTTATTTTTATAATAAATAAATAAAATATAGTGACTAATGTCAAATTCTTTTGCTATGACTCAAAAAGAGTAGAGAAAGAACATAATACAACAAATCTGCATTATATAGAAGAGTACATCATATATTTATTTAACATAAAACATTGAGTTCTATAAATTGTTATTTAGAACAAAGAAAGCAAATATTTGACCTCACGCCACATGGAGAGAGAGAGAGAGAGTAAGGAAGCTTTTACGAATTTGAATCAAAAGAGGACGTCCACGGCATCTTGATTTTGCTCCTTCAATTCCAATTCTGCAAAGCTCACAAAAAACCAATAGGATACCAGTTGTCAATTGAACAGAAGGTGAAACAAAGAGAAAACAAATCTCTTCATTTACTTTTAATCGCTTACCATCATTATGTTGGGATTTGTGCCCTAGAATCCTATTGTATGATACTATGTATTATATTATGTATGACATTATGTATGACATGATGTATGACTTAATATTGAAATTAATAAAGTTGTTTTATTATTATCTGAAATAATGATAACATGAATATTTGGACATTATCATATGGTCCATGAGATGCATAGTATGTGATTTATGTGATTTAGTCATAGAAGATATAAGTCACAAGTTCTTTGTAAACTCAGAATTTGGTTCGTAGTCGGTGATGAAATTGGACATTTCATCTGCGAAGACTATAACATATTAACTAAGATGATTTGTCTTGATCATGGAAATTGTGACTTCTAGTTGATATGTTGATATGTTTTAAGAGTTAAGACATATTGAACTGGACTGCTGTGAGATTTATTATTCTCCTAACGACTGTCAATTGAATAATAAATCTCACGACTTATATTTGCATGAACTCTTAATCCTGAGAGAATAATGGACCTGATCATGAAATGTAGGTTGCTTTGATATATCAGGAGTGAGATCTAAAGAAACGATCAAAACCTCAGTATGTTGGGCAGTCACATGTAGTGTTAATGGAACATATATTTTCAAAATGGAATTCATAGTCTCTTAACGGAAATACAAAATATTCTCTTGAGATAAGTTTAATTGGTTTGTTATTCAGAGAGTTAGGCCTAACCACTTTGGTAAGATATTACTAAAGTATATATTTATGAAATTGGATTTCATAAACATATGATGAATAACTTAAAAGGATTAAACCGGGTACTTAAGGATTAAGATGTAGTAATTTTCAAAGTAGCAGTTTATATTCATGACTTTGAATTATTACGAATATTTTATGAAGGGGTTGCACGTACAATAAAGTCCTGGGATATAATTTATTAATAAGGCCTAGAGTGCAATTATATTTATATAGTGGTATTAAATATAATTAATGATAACTTTGGACTTGTCAAGAGTTGACAGAAAAGCCTAAGGCCCATTGGAGCTAGTGTCTTATTGGTCCATTTTGGTCCCACTCCAAGCAACACACTAAAGCCCAATTGGAAAGACCCAATAGGCCAGCCCAATTAGATAATCAGTTAGTTATAAAGGGAGAAACATACAGAATTTTTTCATTAGAAAAAAGAGAGACACTATTGTGAAATGGTGTGTATGTGTGAGTGAAGCCATTCGTTATTCTCCCTTAGAAACTGATTGAGAGACCACACTTCTCGGGCGTAAAGTGAAATTGGAGTGAAGATTAAAAGTGTTCCCAAGTACTTCTAATTTTTTGTTTTGAATTTCACTACATTAAGGTACGCTATCTTGTTCTTAAATTCTGAAATTTACATAATGCAAGTTATCAATTGTGAATGAAATAAATCCATGTTTGTTGCTTCCCCTGTGTGTTTTGTATGAGATATAAAACCAGATTAACCAACAATTGGTATCAGAGCCAGGTTTTCATATCATGATTGTATAGCATGTGATTGAGTTTTAGAATCAAAGAAAATCATTTTCTTAGTGTTATGGGATTCTTGAATCTGTAGTGATTGTTCTATATAATCACGTTTAGGATTTTTGATTTCATAATTTGTTTTAAGAGAAGGTGATTGACTTTGCATTGATGTGAAGAGAATTTCTATTAATATGGAATTCCATCTTCAAAAGAAATTCTCTTGGCCACATAATTAAGATACGGATCCATTCAAAGAAAGTAGTTATTGTCTAAGAGAAATTCTTTTTAAAGAATTTCATTGCCAAGGATAACCATTGATGATGATAACCATTGTATTGCATTGGTTTGTTCGAAATGGACATCTTGGCTTAATATTTACTTATTGGATGGTGTCGTGTCTTAGTAATTGCCAAGGATATAGTTATTAAATGTAATTCAAATAACTGTCATGTGCATGAACCAATTGATTGCATTGGTTGGACTTTCTTGCAGCGCTTGGCTATAAAAGACAATTTAATAGTTATTGCCTTGATTGCCATCTTGAAATCATATAGGTTTTCATGTAAGTTATATGTAATGTAATAATCCGTATGTTATATTACTTCATGAATTGATTATTACATTATATATATATTTATATGGTTTCATATGCATTCAAATTTTTATATGCTTTGGATGTCTTGGATCCGTATATTGATGTGTGTTTCATAAGTTGTAATTTATATGGAGATGCACGGAGATATATATGCTATCATATTAATGCTAGGATTAAATTATTCATTTAATGAAATTTATTCCTAATGAGATTAGGATTATGTTTTCAAGGGTTTCTAGCATTATTATGGTTCTTGATCATAAAAACCTTTAATTTAAAATATCTAGTGGGAGAGAGATACAAGGGTTGGATCTCACGGCCTCCATTATCGGTTCATAGTAGTGTGGATAAGCACCTCGTCTTGGCGTATATGCCTTGCGATCCCAAAGGATGGTGTTTATTTCATAGTACTACAAGATTGAACTAACTTGTTTAAAGTAGTGTGGACAAACATCTCGTCTTAGCGTATATGCCTCGCAATCCCAAAGGAGGGTGTTTAGTTCCATGGTACTACAAGTTTAAACATTATAAAGGAGATGAAATGTGGCTACACATGATTCTAGATAATGGTATACACTAGCCTAAATGTAATATTAACCTCCCAAAGGAGCTATGTCATTATCATTTAGAGGCTAAAGTTAATACGGCATATTATTAGTGTATGATAAGAGTTATCATGATAGCACTAATAATTAGAATAGTTCTCAATCAATTAATGTGTTTATAATAAACTTGCTACCAAGGAATTATAAACATGGATTGGTTTGTCGTTGCATATATTATTTTATGGTTTTATAAGGTTCCATATTATATGTTTATATGCTAAATTGATAATGTTTAGTTTACTTATTATATTCATGTTTGTTATTTTCAAATTTAAAATCATGGCATCATTTAGCCCATTTGTTGCTATTCTTAATCAAAACAAACTGACTGGATCCAACTATGTTGACTGAAAAAAAAATTTGGACATTGTTCTTACTGCTGAAGAGCACAAATATGTGCTTACTCAATCATGTCTTAGCTTTCCATCATTAGATGCTCCTCTTAAGGAAAAACAATGATATGATCGTTGGTAGAAATCTAATGAGATGGCTAAGTGCTATATCCTAGCATCTATTTCAAATGTTCTACAGCATCAAATGCAGGATGTAGAACTAGTTTCGGACATTATGCTAAGTCTGAAGGAGATGTTTGGTGAGCAAGTCGTTCTGCAAGGCAAGAAACTATGAGGCAGATTTATAATACCAAAATGGCTGAACGTACTTCAGTAAGGGAGCATTGTCTTAGGATGATCTCTAATCTGAATACATTGGAAGTTTTAGGTGCCGATATTGATAGAGAATCCCAAGTGGATATGATACTCTAGTCACTACCAGAGTCATTCAAGGAATTCAGACTTAACTATAATATGAACAAAAAGATTTATACATTGTCTGAATTGATGAATGAGTTGGTGGCGACGGAAGGCATCCTTGGTACTTCTAGTGTTGATGCTAATATGGCTGAAGCTTCTACTTCTCAACCTAAGTCGAAAGGCAAGGGTAAGAAAAAGAAGAAGAAGAAAGACTTCTCCAAGAAAGATGGTAAACAAGTTGCCTTAGGAGTTGCCAACAAAGAAAAGAAAACCAAAGGAAAGTGTTTCCATTGTGGTGAGAAAGGACATTGGAAGAGGAATTGTCCAATATTTAAGGCTGCCAAGAATAAAGGTATGAAAAGTACATTCCTTCTTGAAACATGTTTGGTACAGAATCCCATAGATTCTTGGTGTGTGGATTCAGGTTGTACTAATCATATCTACAAATCCTTGCAGGGGTTTCAGGAGACCAGAAAACTGAATGAAGGGGAAATGTTTCTTACCTTGGCTGATGGGAGCAGGATTCCAGTTGTAGCTATTGGAGTGTTTAATTTATGTTTTGAATCTAGAGTTTTAATACTGGAAGATTGTTTGTATGTACCTAATGTTCGTAGGAATTTAATTTCTGCAACTTATTTAGGTAAACATGGATATTATGTTATCCTAAAAGACAATATTGTAATAAAGAAGGATAAAGTGTTTATCTGTTCTACCAATATTGTGGATGGTATTTATATTTTAACTCCTGATAAGCATGAATTACATAATTCTAAATTAGATCATAACTCTCATGTAAAATCATTAAAGAGAAAGTTTCCTTCTACTAATGAAGCATATCTTTGGCACTTGCGTTTGGGTCATATTAATCCAAACAGAATTCAAAGACTGATCAAAGATGGACTCTTAGAGCCATTGGACTTTGATGAATTTTCAGTTTGTGAATCTTGTTTGGAAGGCAAAATGACCAAACGACCTTTTAATGCAAAAGGTAAAAGAGCCCAAGAATTGCTTGAATTAGTTCATATAGATGTATGTGGTCCTATGTCAACCCAAGCAAAAGGAGGTTATGAGTACTTCATCACTTTTACCGATGATTACTTAAGATATGGTTATGTATACCTAATGAGACGGAAGTCCGAAGCCTTTGAAAAGTTCAAAGAGTTTACGGCTGAAGTTGAGAATCAATTAGGTAAACACATAAAAGCCATCCGATCTGATTATGGTGGTGAATACCTTCTTGGGGATTTCAAGGATTACTTAACTCAAAATGGGATTATATCCCAATTGACTGCACCTAGAACTCCCCAACGAATGGTGTAGCAGAAAGAAGGAATAGGACTCTTTTGGAAATGGTTAGGTCCATGATGAGTTACTCAACTTTACCAGTTTCCTTTTGGGGATATGCACTAAAAACTGCAATGCATATTTTGAATTTAGTTCCATCAAAATCTGTTCCCAACACACCTAAGGAATTGTGGAGTGGGCGTTAGCCTAGTATGAAATATCTCCACATTTGGGGATGTCCAGCACATGTGTTGAAAAGGAAGTCTGATAAGTTGGAAGCTAAAACCGAAGTATGCATGTTTTTAGGGTATTCAAAGGAAACAAAGGGTTATTTATTCTATAATCATAAAGATAACAAAGTGTTTGTTAGCACAAATGCCAAATTTTTGGAAGATGATTATATGAATAATTTTGATCCTAGAAATAAAGTTGTTTTGGCTGAAATGAATGAACCTGTAAATGAACAACCAATGGATAAAACTAGGGATGATGTGGCTATATTAGATACACCACAAGATATTACTCATGAGATGACTAGTACACAGGTGCCTCATCGTAGTGGGAGAATTATTCGGCCTCCTATAAGATTTATAGGTTTAGGAGAAACTTATGAAGCTATCTCAGAAGAGGCTGAATCGGATCCCTACACTTATGAAGAGGTAATGAATGATATAGATGCACATCATTGGGTCAAAGCTATGAAATCTGAATTAGATTCTATGTATTCCAATCAAGTTTGGGATCTTGTAAAGGCGCCTAACAGCATTAAACCTATTGGTTGCAAATGGGTTTACAAGAGAAAGAGAGGAATAGATGGAAAGGTTGAAACCTTTAAAGCAAGACTAGTGGCGAAAGGGTATACACAAAAAGAAGGTATTGATAATGATGAAACTTTTTCGCCAGTAGCCATGCTTAAATCTATTAGAATTCTCTTATCCATTGCTGCTCATTATGATTATGAGATTTGGCAAATGGATGTCAAGACTGCATTTCTTAATGGCAATCTTGAGGAAGAAATTTATATGATGCAACCGGAAGGTTTCCTAGCAAAGAACCAAGAGCATATGGTATGCAAGTTGAAAAGGTCCATTTATGGACTTAAGCAAGCATCTAGGTCATGGAACATCAGATTTGATCAAGCAATCAAGTCATTTGGTTTTGAACAAAATCTTGATGAACCATATGTGTACAAAAGACATCGAGATAAAGTAGTAATGTTCCTAGTGCTTTATGTTGATGACATTCTACTCATTGGAAATGATGTAGGTGTAATGTCATCAGTAAAAGTTTGGTTGTCAAGCCAATTTGATATGAAGGACTTAGGTGAAGCTAACTTTATTCTAGGGATCAAGCTTTGGCGAGATCGCAAGAATAAGATGTTAGGTTTATCACAAATTGGATATATAGATAATGTTCTAGAACGGTTTAGCATGCAAAACTCCAAGAAGGGATTGCTTCCTTTTAGACATGGAGTTCCTCTGTCTGATGACCAAAGGCCTAAGACTCAAGAGGAAGAAAATATGACGAGACAAGTTCCTTATACTTCTGCAGTAGGAAGTCTCATGTATGCCATGCTTTGTACTAGACCATATATCTGTTATTCAGTTGGCATGGTCAGCAGATATCAATCAAATCCAGGACCAAAACATTGGGAAGCTGTAAAGCATATTCTCAAGTATCTACGAAGAACGAGAGATTATATGCTTGTTTACCGAAGTGAGGATTTGATACCCATTGGCTATACAGATTCAGACTTTCAATCGAATCTAGATTTCAGAAAATCCACATCAGGATGTGTTTTCACCTTGGGAGGTGGAGCCATAACTTAGAGGAGTGTCAAACAATCTTGTATTGTAGACTCCACCATGGAAGCAGAATACGTTGCTGCTTGTGAAGCAGCAAAGGAAGCTGTATGGCTCAAGAAATTCCTTTCTGACCTTGGTGTAATGAGAATGGAACAAGTTCCCATCACATTATTTTGTGACAATAATGGTGCAGTTGCACAATCAAAAGATCCAAGGAACCATAAGAAAGGAAAGCACATCGAGAGAAAGTATCACATCATTAGAGATATTATTGCTCGTGGAGATGTGGTGGTAGCAAAGATTGAAAGTGCAAATAATCTAGCAAATCCCTTTACCAAAGTCTTGCCTCAAAGGACCTTCGAGTCACATTTAGAAGGAATGAGAGTTAAATTAGTGCACAATAGTCTTTAGGGCAAGTGGGAGATTGTTGGGATTTGTACCCTAGAATCCTATTGTATGATGCTATGTATTATATTATGTATGACATTATGTATGACTTAATATTAAAATTAATAAAGTTGTTATATTATTATCTGAAATAATGGTAACATGAATATTTGGATATTATCATATATTCCATGAGATGCATAGTATGTGATTTATGTGATTTAGTCACAGAAGATATAAGTCACAAGTTCTTTGTAAACTCAGAATTTGGTTCGTAGTCGGTGATGAAATTGGGCATTTCATCTGCAAAGACTATAACATATTAACTAAGATGATTTGTCTTGATCATGGAAATGGTGACTTCTAGTTGATATGTTGATATATTTTAAGAGTTAAGACATATTGAACTGGACCGCTGTGAGATTTATTATTCTCCTAACGACTGTCAATTGAATAATAAATCTCACGACTTATATTTGCATGAACTCTTAATCTTGAGAGAATAATGGACCTGATCATGAAATGTAGGTTGCTTTGATATATCAGGAGTAAGATCTAAAGAAACGGTCAAAATCTCAGTATGTTGGGTAGTCACATTTAGTGTTGATGGAACATATATTTTCAAGATGGAATTCATAGTCTCTTAACGGAGATACAAAATATTCCCTTGAGATAAGTTTAATGGGTTTGTTATTCAGAGAGTTAGGGCTAACCACTTTGGTAAGATATTACTAAAGTATATATTTATGAAATTGGATTTCATAAATATATGATGAATAATTTAAAAGGATTAAACTGGGTACTCAAGGATTAAGATGTAGTAATTTTCAAAGTGACAGTCTATATTCATGATTTTGAATTACTACGAATATTTTATGAAGGAGTTGCATGTACAATAAAGTCTTGAGATATAATTTATTAATAAGGCCTAGAGTGCAATTATATTTATATAGTGGTATTAAATATAATTAATGGTAACTTTGGACTTGTCAAGAGTTGACAGAAAAGCCCAAGGCCCATTGGAGCTAGTCTTTTATTGGTCCCTTTTAGTCCCACTCCAAGCTACACACTAAAGCCTAATTGGAAAGGTCCAATAGGCCAGCCCAATTAGATAATCAGTTAGTTATAAAGGGAGAAACATACAAAATTTTTTCATTAGAAAAGAGAGAGACACTATTGTGAAATGGTGTGTATGTGTGAGTAAAGCCACTCATTATTCTCCCTTAGAAACTGATTGAGAGACCACACTTCTCGGGCGTAAAGTAGAATTGGAGTGAAGATTAAAAATGTTCCCAAGTACTTCTAATCTTTTGTTTTGAATTTCACTACATTAAGGTACGCTATCTTGTTCTTAAATTCTGAAATTTACATAATGCAAGTTATCAATCGTGAATGAAATAGATCCATGTTTGTTGCTTCCGCTGTGTGTTTTGTATGAGATACAAAACCAGATTAACCAACACATTAGGAGTGGAGACAAAGGAGAAGGTGAACTAAAGGAGAAGCATAGAGACTGGAGAGAGAAATGGGTGAGAAGCTATGGTTTTCCTTCTTCTTCTTCTTCTTTTTTTTTTTTTTTTTGATAGGAAGGGGCTATGGTTTTTGATTTGGGGGTTTCCTGCGTATTAGTGTTATCATGGGAAATTTTAGCACAGCTCCAAAATAAGTTTTAATAAACCGTCTCTTTTAACTAATTTTTTTTAACAAAAAAAGGCCAAGAATTGTTGAAATAAACAGAATATTTACAGGAGGATTTATAAACAGTACAGATGCAGGACATGACTAATCTAATCCTGAACAAAAATTAAAGCAAGATGGCATTAAAGTTAGATAAGTTTGACCTGCATAAAGAGAAGAAGAATCTTCACATTCCTAACTACATCTCTTGTGCTAAGATACCATAGATATTGCTTTTTCAAATCATGAACAGACTTTGCCAATAAAGCCTTCTCCACATTAAACCCTTTTGCTTTGCCTTGAAATAGTTCTTAGAAGTTAAGTAGACATTAAACATAAGTTATTCCCAATTAAAAAATTAAGCGTAAGTTATTACACTTAAATGGTGGCCAACACAATTCAAAGCATACCACATCAATGATTATGTTTGTTCAACATTAAAACAATGCTAGAATGGAGGGGCATAAAGCATTTGAACCAAAATAGATAGAAGATTGAAAGCAATCACCAACCTTATTAGATCTTAGAATATCTATCAGTCCACCAGTGAACTTTTGACCAATGGCCATGTGATAAGGAAAGGACCTTGTAGCCTCTTCTAAGTCAAATGGATTGTCTATGCATGTGGCAGCTATAAGCGATGTATTCTTTCCAGCTTCTGCCAAGTACTTCGTCAACATGTTTGCACCATATTCCCAGCCAATGGCCATCAATGTAATTCATGTACCTAAGCATGAGATTGATTAAAATTTACCATGAAAATAACTACTTTGAAGTAAAAGCCGCAAGATTTCCTCCCATGCCCACACCACTGAATTTTTTTAAATATATATATATATATATATATATTAAAAAAAGGGTCAGTCCTAGTTCACCCCACACATCTGGAATGCAATCTCTCATTACTTGATGTGGTGAAATGGAAAACCATGTAAAGTATATGTCATGGTAAGAACATGGAAACACATACTTACAAAGATGCCTTTAAATCAATGTCATAGTAGTGAAGCTAAAATTTTCTTAATAGTGACTTATGAACAATTATGAAGCATATATAAATCATTAAACAAAATTTTTAAAAATCAATTACGCAGATAACAAATACTCACAAAGCCTCGGCAGCTTCTCAAAATTAATAGAAACTCAACCACAAAGCCTTGGCTATATTTGTCCATTTTCACCACCCTTTCTTCTACCAAAGTTCCAAACTTGTCCTGCAAATTCACCTACTCGGCTGCCCTATTTTCAATTGATATAATGGTGGTTAGGATGTTGATATAAGGCTTTGAGCAAAGCACCTTCAGTGAGGAACTCGCTTTTAGCGCCTAGGGGCCTCATTTTGGAGCCTCTCAACTTGGGAAATTAGGCATTGGCGACTTAAAGTCACCTTTCGCTTTTGATTACAATAATCCAAACCAAGTGGTAAAAGGAGGCAGAACATCCACAATTTATAACCAAGGATAAACACTCAAACAGGGTATAATCAAGCCAAGTATCACATGTGTATGAGATACAAATTGCAATGCATGACAACTCCGTGTAATGTCAAGCAATATAAAGTTTGCATTAAAGAGAATAAAAACCTAGCCATTGTTACACTACACCATTGCATTGCCTTGTAATTTGTACATTGCAGGCAGTAAAAAAAATCAGCATAGCCCTTTTGCATAAATCAACACATAATGAATGACTCTAAAAGGTTTCCTAGCAAAATCCTGCTGATGGCATTTGCATGAAGCAGCGTAGTAACCGTAACAAACAGCAATTAAACTTCCTTAGCTCCAGGGTTCAATTGCTATTTCAAACCTAAATTACTCAATTATGTTCCAGATAATAGAAAATAAATAAAAAATTGTTGTAATTCTGTCAAATTTATCATTGCTTTCCATATGCAGAATCCCAATAAGACCTATTTAAATTGCCACAATTAAAAGCACAACCACCATTCAAAATTTGAGAGATAAGTAGGATAATTAATCGATATTTAGTTATAATAAACAAAGAAGACAAAGCAGAAGAAGAGTTTGAAGAAGTTACCTATGACTGGATTAGACTATAACTGAATCAAGCAAAGAATGAACTTTGCCCATACGCAGAAATCATCTTTCACCATTGTCATCCAAAAATCTCTACTTAAATCTCAAATCATGAACCTAGAATCACGGAAATCACAGGTCCTCTTCTTCGGCTTGCTCTTGCTCTTGCTAAAATTTGATATATTGAAAGGAACCAAAATTGAGGGAGAACCTATATTAGGGTTTCGAGTATTGATAAAAACCAATTCTAAATCAAAACAAAATCTGAACCAATTTCTTAAATCAAAACCAAACAAAATAGTCGAACCTAAATCCTATTAAACACCCAAAATTAATATAAAAGATTTTACCTGTAGCTGTTGGTTGTGAGGCGAAGCGTTTGTGGCTTAGTTAAATTCGCTTACTGTCGCAGGGGAAGAGAGAAAGATATACGTCTAGCTTGTTGGGCTGAGTTTGCGTTTGAAGGAGAGACAGAGACTGAGAAATAGGTTTTTGCATTGAGTTTTGTTTAGGGGTTGAATTTGCGTTTGAAGGAGAGACAGAGACTGAGAAATAGGTTTTTATATTGGTTTTTGTTTAGGGGTTGAACAGAGTAAATTTTACCGGGTTTTTTTTGGGGGAGAAATAGTTAAGGTGTTTAGGGTTTTTTTTTTTTTTTTAATAGTTTTATTTTTTAAAATAATGCTGATGTGGAAAATTATGGAGCTAGCAAAGGCTTCGGTTATATATATATATATATAGACTAGTATTATGCCCATGCGATGCACGGTTTAATCAAAATTCATATGCAAACTATAAAATAGATAATAAAAATAAATGATTATTTTACTTTTAAGTTATATAATAAATGCATATTGTGTAAGACTAATGTATTATAAAAGGCATATATATATATATATATATAAAATAATTGAATGGAAGATGGTGGATAGCTTGTAACTAATATGAAAGGAGATACCTAAAATTTAAGGCTTAAGTAATATTTAAATGGAAAAACCTTAAATTTAGTAATTAAAAACTATCCAAAAAATGATTGAAAGCATATTTAAGTGGAAACATTAATTCAATAATTAAGAACAATTTTTTTTTTTTTTTGAGAAACAAACACTCACACACACACACACACACACACACACACACAAGGGAGGGGAAAAGGGGTTTTAACACAAATGCACACCACAACTCTACTCAAAAGTCATGGTAACTTTTAAGGAAGGTGGGGCAAGTTATACTACACGCAACACACTCTTTTAAGTAACATGGGATAATAAGAGCAATTTAAATTAATAAACATTTAAGAATTTGAAGTAAAGCGACTTACATGAAAATTTAATTTTTGTCCTTTAAAGCATGGGAGAAGATACCAAAACTTGAGCGATTTTCACCCTACAAAAAAATTATAATAAACAAAGAGGATGTGTGTGTGTGTGTGTATATATATATATATAGTCATAAACTTCAAGTTTTTTTTTTTTTTTGGCTGAGAAAAACTAAGAGTTAAGACAATGGTAATAAGTTTTCATCCACAATTGAAAATATAGCATTGAGATATGAAGAGAATTGAGAAGTTATACCTTTCAATAGTAGGTCATTTTTGGCCTGTGAACAATAATCTCTATTATTTGATCTTAACCTTTCTGTGTAATTATTAACAAAACAAAATAAGTAGCATAAAAAAAATTTTAAAAAAAATCCTGCTTAGTATGATATTTGCTATTGTAAGGACTAGGTTTGAGCACTGCCTCCTTTGGATGAGTGGACTCAAGCCCAACTAGCCCAATACAATGAATTTGTAGAGAGTGGGTAGAAGAACTAGGCTTTAATGAATGGGACAACAGTTTTAATGAGTTTCAGAGGCAATCAGACAAGAATGAACCAAGCTTTTACGAGGAAGTTTGTCCTCGGCATAATCCAATGAGCTTTTCTCTAGTGTCTATTGGATGATAATGGTTACAGGGGTTGTTGGGATCGCTCCCCTTCTTTTTTCCCTTTTCCTTGCCTTTCTTCTGGAGGATCACTTACATTTTATATCCTCCTCCAGTTGATCTTGGCCCTCCATTTGTTGATTGTGCAGGTCATCACTGGAGCACTTGTCTCATCAGCCGCCTTCCCAGGCCCCCTTTGAGTTGCAGCAACCAAGGTAGCACTGTTTAGTGGTCATTTCCTCATTAATGCGGCTAGAATGTCAGTCGTGAGCATTTAATATGGAGGTGACAGTTTCTCCTGGGATTGTTCCCCCACCATGCTTCTATGGTTGACCTGTTGTGTTTGTTCTTTCTTAGGGATGCCTTGGAAGACTTCCTTTGGCGAGGTGCTGCTCTTCCCTTTTATGATCTCGGCACGCCGAGGACAGGATCGTCCTTGGCGATACTTTCTGGGTAATTTGGACTATCTCACTTCGTCCTCGGACGTTCCATCCTCCTCGGCGTGAGCCTCGAGCTTGATACGATGTGGGCCGGGGTTGCCTAATTCTTTGGCTCCACAATAGCCCCTCAAAATCCTGCTGTCAGGCTCCTCGGGTGGAGAGGAGGATTTTGATGTCCTCAGGCCCTTGCCTTGGCTTGTCAAGTCTTGTCCTTCATCAATGCCAGAGTCTTTTCATCTGTTCAGGACACGTTCCTGACGCTTCTGTACGCAGAGCGCGCCCACATTAAATTTTGGTGGCTCTATGCTCCCCACGTTCAACGATGTGATGATAATCAAATGGTGGCGATCTTCCTGACTTTATGGGCGGAAAAACTCACACGGTTATTTTTTAATTGGGGGTATAAATACCCATTGAACCGATTCACCTTTTTATCTTTGCATTCAAGAGTTCTTGCGCACGTATCCTGGGCTCAACCACATCTCCAACCACACTCATGCATTTCTTCAGCATAAAAAGCCTGTCCGAGGAACTTTTCCTTACTTTTGTAAGTTTTCTTCTTTCTCTAACTTACATTTTCCTTTCTCCTCTCGTCCTTCTCTGAGTCGGTTAGCCATTTCTAGAGATGGGTAGGTTTAAGAAGTTGGTTGAGTCTGAAGAGGCGATGGAGAAGTTCATTGCAGATTATAGGATACATAGAAATGTGGGCTTAAGGTACTGTGAAGAGGGAGAGGGGAGTTTTAGGAGGCAAGAGGGTGAGGTGGTAATTCCCATAATCGCCTTCTTAGAAGGCGGTATGAGAATCCCTATGGGGCTGGTGATGAGGGACTACCTTAGGCATTTCCAGTTAGCTCCCACCTAGTGCGCCGTTAATGTGTTTAGGATTCTGGGCTGTGTAGACGCCCTAAACGAGAAGATGGGGTTGAGGTTAACCCATTATGACATGAACTGGTGCTACAACCTCCAACACCTAAAGGGCAAGTCTTACTACATGAAGACGAGGGAGGATAGGGTGCGGCTTATCTAGTACCTCTCTGGGTCCAGCAAAGGGCTAGATAGGGACTTCCACATCGTGTCCGGAGAATGGCATGACGACCTTCATTGCCCGACAGTGGAAGGGACACCAGGTGGGGTACTGAGAGTGGGTGAGAGCCTAGTCTCTTGCGTTTTCACGATCTGCTTTGTTTGGTTGCTAACAAGAACATGTCTTCTTTTCTGCAGATCTACACGTTTTTAAGCGTCATTTTAGCTTGGTCAACAAGGCGAATTTGGAGATTGTACTCAAGGTGGAGATTTTTGTGAACGAAGCTGACAACCAAGTTAGAGCTGCTCATAAGATCCTCGGGTATGATCCGATCCAGAGGTCATTCTTGGCTCCGAAATACGTTATCAGAGTCAAAGATCCTCGGCTTCGAAAAATTACTGTAATCGAGGACGGTTTCTTGCTCCCTGAAGGATCCCTTACTCCAGAAGTCATTCTGTTAGCAAGCCCTTCCTCTTCCCATCTGGCCGCAGAGGCTGAGGGAGGAAGTAAAGAATGAGAGGAAGAAGTTGCTAGCTTGGGCTCATCCGAGGATGAGTTTGGTGTATTTGACCAGGTCCACCTATTCGAAGATCTTTCTGGTGACCTGGGTGATCAAAACTTGACCGAAGCAGATCTTTTGTTAGTAGGACACTCTCCTCGGGCCGAGATGGGTTACAAGAGAAAATCCCAAACCATTTTACTCGACTTGATTGAGGGCAAATCAGGGAAGTCCCAACCCAAGCTTCCTCTTTCTTCACCCAAGTCTCTGTCGGTACAGACCAGGTCCTCTGCTCGGTCTAAGCTTCCACCCTCTCCTCCTCAGCCAAGTTTGCCACTAAGGCCTAAGCCCTCCGACCCCAAGTAGAAGAAGGATAAGGGCAAATGGCCTGTGGAAGCAGATAAATCCCGCTCCCCCTAGGGGGAAGATAAAGCTCGGCGGCCTCCTAAGCAGCAAAAGACCGGGCATCAGGGTTAAGGAAAGGAGGTGGCCCAGTAGGCCAAGCCACAGGCCTGGCTCCCTGCTCCAATAGTTCACGGGGAGCCCCTGATGGACAACGCTTCCTTTAGGGATTTCAGTGGAGGTAAAGGCACATATATGGCCGATGTGTTGGAGAGATCCCTGCTACTCCCCGCTAACATGTCCGAGCTGGAGGGTTTAAGGAGTAAGGAGGTCTTCCTCAGCCTCAAGCGTTACTTGGGCATGGTAAGACTCTTAACTTTTGTGACTTCTTTGACCCCTCATTCTTTGGTTTTTGCTCATTGTGCATCTGTTTTAATTGGCAGGCTGTTCAGGCCATATTTAGGCTGGAAAAGGCGGCTATTATCCAGAGTAAGGCCTTGGCCTGGAGCGAGATAAGCGACTAGACGCTACTCGGACCGTTATAGCCTCTTAAGCTAATCTCTCAAAACTAAGGGAGGAGCTGAAGGAGATGACAAAGGCTCGAGACGGCGCTGCATCGAGCCTCGCTAGCGCTCAAAAGTAGGCTCAGAACCAAACGAGATGCTTGCTAGAGGCAGAGGGCCAGCTAAAGATTGCCGAAAAGTAAATTGCCTACCTGAAGAAAAGGGTGATTGTGGCGGAGGGGGCCAGGAACGTTGCGGAGTTCGCCAGAGACGAAGCTCTAAGGGCTAAGGAAGAGGCAGATTTTGGCAGAGCAAAGGCTCAGGCATCCAAAAAGGCGGTTGAGGAAGAGGCTTAAGCCGTAGGGGTGGCCGAGACGGAGGTCTCCTTTAAAGCTCAAGTCCTTGGGGTATGCAGGCTCTACTGCTCTCAGGTTTGGAATGAGACCCTCAAATCAGCTAGGGTTAAGGCCTTATCTGACCTGTGGAAAGTGGAGAACGTATATTACCGTCCTACCATCCACGAGGTTGCTCCTTCCAGCTCCGAGGCGCTGGTTTCTGAGGAAGTTGGTATTGCCCCGAATGAGGATGCTTCGGCTGCTACCACTTCTGATGGGTCCGCTAAGGAAGCTGATCCTTTTTGGGTAATTGAGACAAACAAGGGTCCCAACAAGGAAGCACCCCAGGAGGCTACCAACCCCCCGTCTGATGCCCAGGCTCCTCTCGCCGAGGAGACAGTTCTCTCTGTGGTGCATCTGCAGGTTATTCCTCTAAGTCAAAGTTCTGAGGACCCCAAGGCTGCCACAGACCTGCCTCCCAAGGTGGGAAAGAAAATAAAGTTGAAGAAATAGGCCACTTAGGCTAGGCCTCATATTGTACTTTTGCCTTATGTATCTTTTTCTTTTTTCTTTCTTTTTTTTTTTTTTTTTGAACATTGTGATACAGTCTCTACCATGTAATTCCTATGAACTTAATGAAGCGCGCATCTTATTTTCCTTTACTTACTTTGTCTATCTTTTTCACTTGTGCAATTCTGACACTGATTGTGCCTCGACTGACCATGGCAATAATTACAATAATGTAAAGCTGTTTATACAAATGGAGACCTATCTTTCTTTTTGCTTTTGATTTGGAACCAAAATAGATCAAAGTCAGTAGACCCTTCGGCACTTTAACGGACATTCAGACTTATGTCAAACGTCTCTTCAAGTAGGGGACAAACAGAAACCATGTCCATGAGACCCCAAAATGCTTTAAGTGACGCTCATAGGCTTAATTTCGAGATTTTGGTTATAAGGAAGGTCATTGTCGCCAAAGCAGGTGATCCGAGGACTAGACATAGCTCAGCTTCTGTCTAGCACTTAGAGTCTTCTTGAAGTGGTTAGTTTCCCCATAGGTTTGAGTCCGAGGACCACACAAGACTTTAGTTCTGTCTAACACTAATATTCCTCTTAAAGTAACTAGTTTTCCCATAGGTTTGAGTCCGTGGACCATGCAAGATCTTGGTTCTGTCTAACACTTATATTCCTCTTGAAGTAACTAGTTTCCCCATAGGTTTGAGTCCGTGGACCATGTAAGACTTTGGTTCTGTCTAGTACTTAGAGTTTTCTTAAAGTGGTTAGTTTCTCCATAGGTTTGAGTCCGAGGATCATGTAAGACCTTGGTTCTGTCTAACACTTATATTCCTCTTGAAGTAACTAGTTTCCCCATAAGTTTGAGTCTGTAGACCATGCAAGACCTTGATTCTGTCTAGTACTTAGAGTCTTCTTGAAATGGTTAGTTTCCCCATAGATTTGAGTCCGAGGACCATGCAAGACCTTGGTTCTGTCTAACACTTATATTCCTCTTGAAGTAACTAGTTTTCCCATAGGTTTGAGTTCGTGGACCATGCAAGACCTTGGTTCTGTCTAACACTTATATTCCTCTTGAAGTAACTAGTTTCTCCATAGGTTTGAGTCCGTGGACCATGCAAGACTTTGGTTCTATCTAATACTTAGAGTCTTCTTGAAGTGGTTAGTTTCTCCATAGGTTTGAGTTCGAGGATCATATAAGACCTTGGTTCTCTCTAACACTTATATTCCTCTTGAAGTAACTAGTTTCCCCATAAGTTTGAGTCTGTAGACCATGCAAGACCTTAGTTCTGTCTAGTACTTAGAGTCTTCTTGAAGTGGTTAGTTTCCTCATAGATTTGAGTCTGAGGACCATGCAAGACCTTGATTCTGTCTAACACTTATATTCCTCTTGAAGTAACTAGTTTTCCCATAGGTTTGAGTCCGTGGACCATGCAAGACCTTGGTTCTGTCTAGTACTTAGAGTCTTCTTGAAGTGGTTAGTTTCTCCATAGGTTTGAGTTCGAGAATAATGTAAGATCTTGGTTCTCTCTAACACTTATATTCCTCTTAAAGTAACTAGTTTCCCCATAAGTTTGAGTCTGTAGACCATGCAAGACCTTGGTTCTGTCTAGTACTTAGAGTCTTCTTGAAGTGGTTAGTTTCCCCATAGATTTGAGTCCGAAGACTATGCAAAACCTTGGTTCTGTCTAACACTTATATTCCTCTTGAAGTAACTAGTTTTCCCATAGGTTTAAGTCCGTGGACCATGCAAGATCTTGGTTCTGTCTAGTACTTAGAATCTTCTTGAAGTGGTTAGTTTCTCCATAGGTTTGAGTCCAAGGATCATGTAAGACCTTGGTTCTCTCTAACACTTATATTCCTCTTGAAGTAACTAGTTTCCCCATAAGTTTGAGTCTGTAGACCATGCAAGACCTTGGTTCTGTCTAGTACTTAGAGTCTTCTTGAAGTGGTTAGTTTCCCTATAGATTTGAGTCCGAGGACCATGCAAGACCTTGGTTCAGTCTAACACTTATATTCCTCTTGAAGTAACTAGTTTTCCCATAGGTTTGAGTCTGTGGACCATGCAAGACCTTGGTTCTGTCTAGTACTCAGAGTCTTCTTGAAGTGGTTAGTTTCCCCATCAGTTTAAGTCCGAGGACCATGTAAGACCTTAGTTCTGTCTAACACTTATGTTCCTCTTGAAGTAACTAGTTTTCCCATAGGTTTGAGTCCGTGGACTATGCAAGACCTTGGTTCTGTTTAGTACTTAGAGTCTTCTTGAAGTGGTTAGTTTCCCCATAGGTTTGAGTCCGAAGACCATACAAGACCTTGGTTTTGTCTAACACTTATATTCCTCTTGAAGTAACTAGTTTTCCCATAGGTTTGAGTCCGTGGATCATGCAAGACTTTAGTTCTGTCTAGTACTTAGAGTCTTCTTGAAGTGGTTAGTTTTCCCATAGGTTTGAGTTCGTAGACCATGCAAGATCTTGGTTCTGTCTAGTACTTAGAGTCTTCTTGAAGTGGTTAGTTTTCCCATCGGTTTGAGTCCGAGGACCATGCAAGACCTTGGTTCTTCTAACACTTATATTCCTCTTGAAGTAACTAGTTTCCCTATAGATTTGAGTCCATGGACCATACAAGACCTTGGTTCTATTTAGTATTTAGAGTCTTCTTGAAGTGGTTAGTTTCCCCATAGGTTTGAGTCCGAGGACCATTCAAGACCTTGGTTCTGTCTAACACTTATATTTTTCTTGAAGTAACTAGTTTTCCCATAGGTTTGAGTCCGTGGACTATGCAAGACCTTGGTTCTGTCTAGAACTTAGAGTCTTCTTGAAATGGTTAATTTCCCCATAGGTTTGAGTCCGATGACCATGCAAGACCTTAATTCTGTCTAACACTTATATTCCTCTTTAAGTAACCAGTTTCCCTATAGGTTTGAGTCCGTGGACCATGCAAGACCTTGGTTCTGTCTAGTACTTAGTGTCTTCTTGAAGTGGTTAGTTTCCCCATAGGTTTGAGTCCGAGAACCATGCAAGACCTTAGTTCTGTCTAACACTTATATTCCTCTTAAAGTAACTAGTTTTCCATAGGTTTGAGTCTATGGACCATGCAAGACCTTGGTTCTGTCTAGTACTTAGAGTCTTCTTGAAGTGGTTAGTTTCCCCATAGGTTTGAGTCCGAGGATCATGCAAGACCTTAGTTTTGTTTAACACTTATATTCCTCTTGAAGTAACTGGTTTTCCCATAGGTTTGAGTCCGTGGACCATGCAAGACTTTAGTTCTATCTAGTACTTAGAGTCTTCTTGAAGTGGTTAGTTTCCCCATAGATTTGAGTCCGAGGACCATGCAAGACCTTAGTTTTGTCTAACATTTATATTCCTCTTAAAGTAACTAGTTTTCCCATAGGTTTGACTCCGTGAACCATGCAAGACCTTGGTTCTGTCTAATACTTAGAGTCTTCTTGAAGTGGTTAGTTTCCCCATAGGTTTGAGTCCGAGGACTATGCAAGACTTTGGTTCTGTCTAACACTTCATCATTATTGCTTGGAGTGAAGGAAGTCGTCCTCAGCGTTGGAGAGTTTGCCCCTAGAGTGATAATGGCCTTGAGCTTGCTTTGCTGAGAAGGGGTCCTTCCGCAGACTGGGCCTTTGGCCCAACACTGACTTTAGCATGGGCGGCCTGACCTTCTACCCCCACGTGTGACAGTAGCCCCATCATGCCACCTTTTTGCCACTTCTAATTACGAGACGTCTTTTGGCCATTCGAGTTGCGTGCCTGACGTTTCGATACGCAAAGCACGCCCTCATTAACGTTTCTGTGGATTAACGCAGATCCAACGGCTGGTAGTTTCTTTGGAAATTGGGCGAGGTTAATACCGTTTGTGATTCTTCCTTTGAATTCCGTGTGGATTAATTTCCACCATCCTTCACCTTTTATATTAAGCGCTCTGAGGGAATCGTTCTTTCACAATTTACAAATCCTTGAGTTCAATAGGAATTTTAAGTTTTCCACATTCTAGGCATTTCCAAAGACCTTGCCAAGATTGTGACCAAGGCCTAGGGGAAATGGGGTAGCCCCCGATAAGGGCAGGAGCAAGGAAGCCAAGTCCCCTTCAGGAGCCGAGAATGCCACCTCAATGCTGGACAACGGGGCGGAGGCAAAGGAAGCAGAGGCTAAAGGCGTTTCTACCTTTCAACCGAGCAAGAAAGAAGACCCTCCTTCCTCAGTCGAGAGCCGAAGCGGGCGTAGATCGCATCAGACCTTCGTTGTGACAAAGTTTGGGTCTCACTTTAATGGTAGGGCATCTTGTAGTTAGAAGGAAGGTTCGTGAGAGATATGACATCTTTCTCCAGTACACGGATTTGCCTGCCCTTCAAGCTGGTAGTGATTCGCGTCCAGTTTACTTGCCGATGGAGGTTTGTAAGATTGCGGAATGGTTGATGCCCCAGTGTTGCCGCCTCCAATGCTTAATTATCAAGGGAACATCCTGAGATTGGGCCATCAGGCGCTTCCGCTTCTTCTTCTTTCTCATCGCCGGTACCATCCATACTGGCTCGATTGCTGTTGGTAGCCTTAAAACAAGTCTGCCTCGGCCTCTCTTTTTATGGTTAGCTTTAGAACAAGCCTGCCTAAGCCCCTGTTTTTATGGTTAGCTTTAGAACAAGCCTGCCTAAACCATTTGATGTATGATGTACTTTTCCCTTATTTAATAAAGATGTGGCTGCATTTTTTACTTATTTTACTTTCTAAATCTTTCATTTCTTTTCGATAATTGTGTCGTGAGTGAGTGTGTTGTTGCTTTTTCCTCTCATGGGACTTAGACTTGGTGTTGTTGACAATAACGAAAAATTGTTACCCCAACTTTAACAAAATCGACGATAGTGTCCAGCTGCTGGCTTTAAGTGAACTAACAACGTGGGAACAAAAGGGGGAGCTTCTGTTTGGCATATACCGCTGCCAAAATGACCCTCTTTATGGGCCCTTGCTGATGGGATCTCGATCCTTCCTTGACAGACCGTTGCACTCACTAACGCACAATTTCTCCCCACAGACGGCGCCAATTGTAAGGACTAGGTTTGAGCACTGCCTTTTTTGGATGAATGGACTCAAGCCTAACTAGCCCAATATAATGAATTTGTAGAGAGTGGGTAGAAGAACTAGGCTTTAATGAATGGGACAACGGTTTTAATGAGTTTCAGAGGCACTCAGACAGGAATGAACCAAGCTTTTACAAGGAAGTTTGTCCTCAGCATAGTCGGAGGAGCTTTTCTCTAGTGTCTATTGGATGATAATGGTTATAGGGGTTGTTGGGATAGCTCCCCTTCTTTTTTCCCTTTTCCTTCCCTTTCTTCTAGAGGATCCCTTACATTATATATCCCCCTCCAGTTGATCTTGGCCCTCCATTTGTTGATTGTGGAGGTTATCACTGAAGTACTTGTCCTATCAGCCGCCTTCCCAGGCCCCCTTTGAGTTGCAGCAACCAAGGCAGCACTGTTTAGTGGTCATTTTCTCATTAATGCGGCCAGAATGTCAGTCGTGGGCATTTTAAATGACTTATTTTTTTAGAAAATGTCATTGTTGAAACAAACCAATCTAGTCTATTGTAAGGACCATATTTGAATTCCTAGTCTATTAAGTGGATGGATTTATACCCAAAAAGCCCAAAATAATAAATTTGTAGATAATGAGTTGGAAAACTGGGCTATAGCTAATCAAACAAACACTAGGAAGAGTTCAGATGATAAGAGAATGAAAAGAAAAGGGTTATATTGAAGAAAAATCGTCATCGACAAAGTCCAAGGAGAGCTGTTCTTTTATATTATTCTCAAATTTGTTTACAAGTTTGGTTTTGGAAGTCTACAATATTTTTCTCTTCAATTTTTGATGCCCTGTCTCATTGTCCTCCCTTCCTTTTATACTGTTTCTTCCTTTCATCCCCATATTCCACATGCATGCCAGATGGTTGGTGTTGATACTTGTCCCATTAGCCGCTTCCACAAGTTCTCATGTAGCAGCTGTAAGGCTTAAATACACTGTTCAGGTATCACCTCCACATTAATGCGGCCAGGGAGTTAGCTGCAGTGCGTTTAATATGGAGGTAGCAGTTTTCTCCATAGATATTTTAGGGCACTTTCCAGTCTAATGTCTTCCCAATGCTTATCTGTACTAACAGAATCTCCTGGACTGCCACCTTAGTCGACAGACTACTTCTTCGAACCTCAGCCCTGGTCTGCCGAGGATACATTTAACCTCAACTCACTCTGTTTAGTAATTATGGCCAAAACTAGCTTCTTTGTTTACTTACACAGTTTCTTCTGACAAAGATTCCTCCTCCTTTGACAAAATCTCGTCCTTGGTTTAGGCCGTAGGCCTAGTGTACAAATAGATAATAAACTTCTGGGCCCAATATCCCTACACCTATCTATTAAAAAAAAAAAAAAGAAGAACTTTTCTATTAAAAAATTTGTGGTACTTAGTACTTACCAATATGAGGCCCGAGTCATTATTATTTTTTGGTTAATCAGGTATTTATATAAACAACAAAAAGCAATTACAAATTGGTCACAAAGGCCAAAGTATTTGCAACACGCCTATAATAATACAACCCATTCCTATCAACTTCAAACAAAACATTTAAATCATCAAAAGGAGGAGGTATCAAACACAACAAAATTTTCCATCAAGGAACAACCCCTCTTAGCCAAAAAGTCAGCATATTTATTCGTCTCTCTAAACACATGCCCCACCCGAACCTGCCTGAACCTGGCCATGAGTCATTATTGTTCCATCAATCTTTTAGAGCTTAATTATTGAATTGGTTTACTTCTTAAAAAAAAAAAAAATTGGCTTCATTGTGAAAGTCAATTCATAATGTGGGCCTCAATTGACCTAAAGCCGACGTATATTGGTTGAAGATATTTCCCTCTCAAGGGGCTGGCCAAAATAGCTGACTAATTTTTTTTCTCTAACTATCTAGTTAGTTGTTTCAGTTTTCAAACTATATCATTCAATAGCATCTCGAGTCTCTTAGACTCGATTTTGGCTATAAATCGAGTCTCACACACTCGATTTTCATGGCTTACTCATATCTGATGTGGCATATTTACCCACGTGGTGATCATGAAAATCGAGTTTCTAACACTCGATTTCTAACAAATATAACAGAATAAAAAAAAAATTCTAAGTATGTACCGGCCAAAATACCCACAAACAAATTTCAAAAATCCCAAACACATCAATCTTAATACAAACTCAGATCAGAGGGAGAGAAAGAGTGAGAACTCAGATCAGAGGGAGAGAGAGAGCTCACCTCACCACCCAGGCGCGGCCGGGGTCCGCGACCCTTGGCGCTGCGCGCGGCCTGGGTCCGCGACCCATGGCGCTGCGCGCGGCCTGGGTCGCGCGGACCCATGGCGCTGCGCGCGGCCTGGGTCGCGCGGACCCATGGCGCTGCGCGCGGCCTGGGTCCGCGACCCTTGGCGCTGCGCGCGGCCTGGGTCCGCGACCCAGGCCGCGCGCAGCGCCATAGGTATCTGTTTCAGGTTTTTTTTTTTTTTTTTCCTTCTTCTGGGTTTCTCTGATGTTCTGGTGGTTGCGGACCCAGGCCGCGCGCAGCGCCATGGGTCTTCTGTTTCAGGTTTTTTTTTTTTTTTTTTTTCCTCTTCTGGGTTTCTCTGATGTTCTGGTGGTTTTTCTTTGATGTGTTTTGGGGAAATATATAGGGGTTATAAATCGAGTCTTTAAGACTCGATTTTCACATCATTGCCACGTGGAAAAAATGCCACATCAAACTTGAACCACTCATGAAAATCGAGTCCCAAAAACTCGATTTATAGGCCCAAAATCGACCCTCTTAAACTCGAGATGCTAAAAATAAATATTGTTTCAAAACCTTAACAACTAACTAGATAGTTAGAAGAAAAAAATTAGTTAGCCATTTTCGCCGAAGGGGCTTGTTATGAACATTGAGACGGACCGTTTAGAAATGAAACCCACCTCAAAGCATATATATATATATATATATATATTCTTTTTGCAAATTTACATGATTTGGATAGATTTAAATTATTAATAGTGTTACATCACTACGTCTCATTTGTTATTGGGAAACCAATAAAAAAAAATTATGGAAAAACACCAACGCTATAACTTCAATTTGAAAGTAAATATATTCTCAACTTTAAGAAAATTATATAATCTCTGACAAAATATGAAGTAAAGGTAGAAAAAGATTCCTCAATGACCATGAGTCACTGCTTTTGTGAAAGGAACAACTGCACTGATGCATTAGCAAAAAAAGGTCCAACTATGGGGTAAGATATTTGTTTTTTTTTTTTTTTTTTTTTTTAGTTTGCTTGCGAATTTATGTATGTTTTTATTTTATAACAATACTAGTCATTGTCCCGTGCTATGCACGAGAACTTACTTATTTGTGAAGTAGACTAAAATAATTTTATAAAATCTTAAATTAATTAAGAAATTACACCATTACATGATATGCTCTTGTATGATTTCAATTTGTGTTACAATTTGATGAAGAAGCCATTGCATGGCTTATAAAAAATTTGTTAGACAATTTCAGATATTACAAAAAAATAACTCAAAAATTCAGATATTAAAACTTCCGAAAGACTAAAAAATATTAAAGAATCAGATAATTCATTGCTTAAAAATTATTGAAACAAAACAAAATATATATGAATAAACAATAGAAAAATATAAAAGAAAGATGACTTACATTCAAAATAATAATTTCAATTATTGCAAACTTTTTTTCTTGTAAAAATCAATTAAAGAGAGTTTGGTGGTTCATAAACGAAAATTACTTTTTTAAAAAATACATGAAAAACCATAATATATATATATATATATATATTTTTAACAAAGTAAAAGAAAACAAAATAACATAAGAAGAGCTCATACCTTTATTCTGCTTTAAAAAAAAATATATATTAGGGTATGCATTGATTTTATAGTGTTCATGATTAACTTCGCAAATTTGGAGATAAATTATCAACGTTTGAGTTTGAGTTTAAGTTGGACTTGTTAGAGAGATAGAGTTTCACTCCTTGTTAAGTTTGGATTAAACAAAAATAATTTTGTTTAAAAAAATGATGAGTTTGAGTTTAAGTTAGACTTGTTAAAGAGATAGAGTTTGACTACTTGTTAAATTTTGACTAAACAAAAATAATTTTATTTAAATAAAATGATAATTTTATTTAAATATTATGTGACGTGGAAAATTATGAGAACTTCAGAGGTTTCGATTATATATATATACTAGTCGCTAACCCGTGCAATGCACGGGATAGTTAAATAAAAGGACAATTAACCAACATCACATTAAGGTAAAAGAATTAGTGAGAGACTGATTTTGCCCACCAAGAATTTAAAAGAAAAAAAGATTGATATAATAAAATCTAAGAAATTTAGAAATAGAAAATTGTGTTAATAATATGCATATTATAGACATTTTGCTAGTTAGCATTTAAAAAAAAAATGGATCTGTCATTGTAGGGACTCAATTTAGAATGGACCCATAACAATAAAATTTGTAGAGAGTGGGTAGAAGGGCTAGGCACCAACAAAGCAAATAATGGATGATATGAAAGTCATAGGAATAATAGCAAAGGCAAAGTGTTTATGAGGATCTTTGTAACGATTCTGGTTAAGTATTTATGGAGATCTTTGTGATGATTCTGGTTAAGTATTTGTGAGGCCTGCTCGTCCTCGGATCAGTCCGAGGACATTTTTCCTTAGAACTGGCAAACACGAGGGTTGTTCTTGCATGCCCCCCTTCTTTTGGGGGTTCTATCCGTTATATATTCTCTTTTGGCTAGTCCTCCGTTGTCCACTTCTCGGTTATCCGAACTCTGTGTCTATGGGTTTGTCCCATCATTTTGCCTTTGCAGGCTTTCTGTTAATTCCCAGCCGCCTTTGCAGGCCTTCTATTAGTTGAAGTGACCAAGGCATCTGGGTTTGCTGGTCACTTCACCATTAAAGCGAACAGAGTGTTAGTTGTGTATATTTAATGGGTGAATGATATTTTCCCTCTATCAACGTCGGTAGGCTTAGGAGGTGGGCATCCTCGGCCTCTATATTATCCTCGGCGCAGGCCTTGGGCCGAATATGGAGTGGACTGAAATTATTAAATATTTGGGGTCCCACAATAGCCCCTCAAAATTCTGCTGCCTGACCTCCCGGGCGGGGAGGAGGATTTTGACTTTCCCAGTGTACTTTCGTGCCCTATTAAACCTTACCTCTCTGTCAGTGTCACTATCATCTCAACTGCTCTTGTAACTTTCTTTTAGCGCAAAAGGCCTGCCCGATGAGTTTTTCCTCATTTTGGTAAGTTTTCTTTTCTCCTTAATCTATAATTTACCGCTTGAGTTCATTGCTAATTCTTCCAGGAAAAGTAGGTTTAAGTTTATGCTTTTGGCGCTCGTCTTCGTTTGGTTTTCGTCCTTAGCAGGATTCATCGCTTAGTACCCAAGGGATCGACTTTGCCGTAGGTTTGGACCTACGGTTAGTATAAAGGCTTATTTCTGCCCAGTGCTTATATCGCCGTATAGTGATTAGTTTCCCCATAGGCTTGAGTCCGAAAACCATGCAAGACCTTGATTTTTCCTAGCACTTAATGTTTCACGTGGAAATGGTTTCTCTGTTGGCCTGAGTGATTGGATTACACAATGCCTATGTTTTGTCTAATATTTAGTTTTCTTTATCTGAAGTATCTGGTTTCCCCAAAGGCTTGAGTCCGAGGACCATACAATGCCTTGGTTCTGTCCAGTACCTAATTCTCTCATCTGATGTTAAGTTGTTAGTTTCCCTAGAGGCTTAGGTCCAAGGACCATAAAGTGCCTAGGTTCTGTCTAACACTTAGTTTCCTTATCTGAAGTATCTAATTTCCCCAGAGGCTTGAGTCCGAGGACCATGCAATGTCTTGGTTCTGTCCAGTACCTAGTTTTCTCATTTTTAATTGGTTAGTTTCCCCAGAGGCTTGGGTCCAAGGACCATACAATGCCTAGGTTCTGTCTAACTCTTCATTCATAGTCTGAAGTAGCTGGTTTTCCCAGAGGTTTGAGTCCGAGGACCATACAATGCCTTGGTTCTGTCCAACACTTAGTTTTCTCATTTTATTTATTATCTTATCTATTTATCCATAGCCATTTAATTCTACATTACTATAATTTACAATAAACATTAAATAAGTAAACTTTTCAAGCAAAATAATAATAAACGCATGCTGAGGTTGGGGTAGGAGAAGACCCATTTTGTTCTGCCTCTTCGTTTGGTGTGACTCTTCTGATCACGAGGCGTCTCTTTAGTCATTCGAGTAACGCGTTTTGACGCTTTAGTGCCTCCTCGTTAACGAGGTGCCTCCTCATTAATGTCAGTCGTGGATTTACGAGGATTTAACGGCGGGTAAGCCCCTTGGAATTTAGGCAGAATTATTGCCTCTGGAAATCTCTCCCTAGGATTTAATGCGGATTGGCTCTCACCAATATTTTGCCCTCTATAAAAGGCGTTTTTGGGGCAACCTTTTCCTTCACACCTGACAAACATTCGTCTTAAACTTTTCCCAAAAATATTGCCTAGAGATTCTGCAAGACATAGCAGTTTGAGCCCCTTCAAACGAATTGGCCCTTGGAAAGGGTGGTCCCGAGGATGCACAGCCCCTATCAGGAGCCGAGGATGGCACTCTGACCCTAGACGTCACGTTGGGGTTGGGGTAGGAGAAATCCAAAGATTCTCCTTCTTTTCAACCTAACCAGAGGTGGGACTCTCCTTGCCATTTGAAGGAGGATCCAGAAAGAACATAACCTCCTTTCCTTGGGTATGGGTCTGTGACCCTCCAAGCTGGCAGCGATGGGGGTGGGAGGGAAACCAGGCGGAACCCAGAAGTGGAGCTGTCCTGTACCGTGGCCTCTTCTGCCTTCCATGTTGCCTTCTTTCCTTCTTTTCCTTTTTATCTCTTCTTCTTTTCTATCTTTTATTCCTCAACCAGCCTTCGGTCCTCCATTTCCTCTTCTCTTGCTTGACAACCAGCCTTCTTTTCTATCTTTTATTTCTCTGCCAGTTTTGTTAGGCGTCTGTCTTTGTAGTTAGCTTTAGAACAAGCCCTACGGGCATCACTTGTAAAAGATGTAACTCTTTCTTCATATAATAATAAAGAAGCAGACTTGTTTTGTCTCTTTTATGTTTTGCATATTCTTGTTTCTTGTGATTGTTGACTTCTGAATAAATGTTGTTGCTGTAAACTGTATTGTTTTGGTGTTTTTTTTTTTTTTTTTTTAAATGTTACTCTTGATTTTTTTTTTTTACACCGACCACCGTACTTGCGAGTGCACAAGTCCTTCCCACAGACGACGCCAATTATAGGGACTCAATTTGGAATAGACCCATAACAATAAAATTTGTAGAGGGTGGGTAGAAGGGCTATGCACCAACAAAGCAAATAATGGATGATATGGAAGTTATAGGAATAATAGTAAAGGCAAAGTGTTTATGAGGATCTTTGTAACGATTCTGGTTAAGTATTTGTGAAGATCTTTGTGATGATTCTGGTTAAGTATTTGTGAGGCCTGCTCATCCTCGGCTCAGTTCGAGGACCTTTTTCCTTAGAACTGGCAAACATGAGGGTTGTTCTTGCATGCCCCCCTTCTTTTGGGGGTTCTATCTGTTATATATTCTCTTTTGGCTAGTCCTCCGTTGTCCACTTGTCGGTTATCCGAACTCTGTGTCTATGGGTTTGTCTCATCATTTTGCCTTTGCAAGTTTTCTGTTAGTTCCCAGCCGCCTTTGCAGGCCTTCTATTAGTTGAAGTGACCAAGGCATCTGGGTTTGCTGGTCACTTCACCATTAAAGCGGACAGAGTGTTAGTTGTGTATATTTAATGGATGAATGATATTTTCCCTCTATCAACGTCAGTAAGCCTATGAGGTGGGCATCCTCGGCCACTATATTATCCTCGGCGCGGGCCTTGGGCCGGATATGGAGTGGACCGGAATTATTAAATATTTGGGGCCCCACAGTCATAATTAAATTAATAAAATACAATGGGAATAAATATTTAACTTCTATGTTTTTCTATAGTTTGAAAGTGTTGTCTAACGTAAAATGTTATTGGGTTGTAAGAAATTTTTTTATAAAATGTTAATACCATATATATATGCTTATATTATCAATGTCTCATTACAGGTGCATAGTTACTGAAACTTTCAAAGTAATTTACAATTCTTAAATTAATAAAGCAAAATTCTCAAAAGTTATATATATACATACACACTCAAAACTAATATAAACTACAAAGATAAAAACAAATCTTATTTAGTCGTATTAATAACAATATAAACAATTCAAAACATGGAATATTATCAAATTTATAACACATAATTCCATTATCTTTTACGTCGAATCCAAAAAAATAATTAATTGAAATTAATCAAAACAAATAATTAATCAACCAAAAATCAAAACTTTAATTAAGAAAACAAAAAATCACATGAACCCAAAATAAAAATTCTCAATAAAGAAAAAACATATAAGGTAAATAGTTAAGATCAACTTACTGAGACGCAAATACCAAAAACCCCAAAACTTAAACCTTCCAAATTTTATAGAATCCCTAAATTCTACATCAAAACCAAACAAAACCCTTCAAATTCAAAAAATTCATATATAATATACCAAATAAAAATTTACCATACCTTGGGTTGGAAGATATAGGTTGCAGTTTTGATTTTTCTCCAAAAAATAGAGATACTTCATCTGCCGTATATAATATAAAATAATTATTAGAAATTTCAACCTAAAAACCAAACCCACAAAAACACTATCAAAATATAGAGATTAATCCAAACACTTAGAAGAAAATAAATTCTAAATATAACAAAATAATAAGATAGAATGAAAATTTCAAGCACATATGAAAGCAAATAAAAAAGACAAAACCTACATTTTTTTTTTTTTTTAGTTGAGTCTCTCTCCTTCTTATTTTTTTTAATTTTAAAGTGAAGTTAAGTTTAGGGTTTTAAGATGGTAATTACTAGGGTTTTAAGGAGAGAAGAGAGAGTCCTACCAGGAGTCTAAATAATATAAACAATTCAAAATATGAAACATTATCAAATTTATAACACCTAATTCCATTATCTTTTACATTAAATCCAAACAAATAATTAATTGAAATTAATCCAAACAAATAATTAATCAACCAAAAATCAAAACTTTAATAAAAAAACAAAAAATCACATGAACCCAAATAAAAATTCTCAATAGAGTAAGAACATATAAAAATTTACCACACCTTGGGCTGGAAGACATAGGTTGCAGTTTTGATTTTTTTTCAAAAAATAAAGATGCTTCATCTACCATATACATTATAAAATAATTATTAGAATTTCAACCCAAAAACCAAACTCATAAAAACACTATCAAAATATAGAGATTAACTATATGTAAATTTGAATCCTATGTTTTTTTTTTTTTTTTTTTTTTTTTTTTTTTGCGTGAGTCTCTCTCCTTTTTATTTTTTTAATCTTAAAGTGAAGTTGAGTTTAGGGTTTTAAGATGGTAATTGCTAGGGTTTTAAGGAGAGAAGAGAGAGTCCTACCAGGAGTCTCTTTCTTTTTTTCTTAATCCTAAAGTTTTTTTTTTTGGTAAGTCCTTTTTAAAAAAAAAAAAAAAAATTCAAACCTAAAGTGAGTCATTTTTAAAAAAAAAAAAAAAATTCTAACATGAGGTATCTTAAAAAATTATAATTAATTTTTAATCTTCAATTTTATATTACATATAGATAATAATAATGATATGATAAGCCAATAAAATATATCTAATAGAGTTTTACTTAAACTAAACTATTGTAACACTAATAAATATAAGAAGATATAAAACCTAGAATAAAAAGAATCTAAAATAAAAAGAAACTATTTGGTATTTTTGTGATAAGTTGATGTAGGATATTATTATTTTGGTATTTTTTTTTATGCAAAAAACGTTATTTTAGGTCTAGGTGATTTATTTCCTTATTTTTAGGTTCTTTTAATGTTTTTTTAGGTCAAATTTGGTTCCTATTATGATTAGGTAGTAATTAGGGCTTATTTTAAAATATATTTTTTTGTCCATCAAGTTTTATGGAGCCCTTAAATAGGCCTCCAAGTTTGTATACGTTTTTCAATATTATTGATACTAATAAAAATTTAAACTTTTGTCTATTGTTTTTCTGGTGGATTCTATATAAGATATAAAACCTAAAATAAAAAGAATCTAAAATAAAAAGAAAAAGAAAATAGTGATGATGTGGAAAATTGTGAGAGTTTCAAAAGTTTCGGTTTTATATATATATATATATATATAGACTAATATTATGCCCGTGTGATGTACGGTTTAATCAAAATTCATATGTAAACTATAAAATAGATAATAAAAATAAATGATTATTTTACTTTAAAGTTATATAATGAATGCATATTATATAAGACTAATGTATTATAAAAGGCATATATATATATATATATATAAAATAATTGAATGGAAGATGGTAGATAGCTTGTAACTAACATGAAAGGAGATACCTAAAATTTAAGGCTTAAGTAATATTTAAATGGAAAAACCTTAAATTTAGTAATTAAAAACTATCCAAAAAATGATTGAAAACATATTTAAGTGGAAACATTAATTCAATAATTAAGAACAAATTTTTTTTTTTTTTTGGAGAAACAAACACACACACACACATACACACAAGGGAGGGGAAAAGGGGTTTTAACACAAATGTACACCATAACTCCACTCAAAAGTCATGATAACTTTCAAAAAAGGTGGGACAAGTTATATTACACGCAACACACTCTCTTAAGCAATGTGGGACAATAAGAACAATTTAAATTAATAAACATTTAAGAATTTGAAGTAGAGAGACTTACATGAAAATTTAATTTTTGTCCTTTAAAGCATGGGAGAAGATACCAAAACTTGAGTGATTTTCACCCTACAAAAAAATTATAATAAACAAAGAGGATGTGTGTGTGTGTGTGTATATATATATATATAGTTATAAACTTCAAGTTTTTTTTTTTTTTTTGGTTGAGAAAAACTAAGAGTTAATACATTGGTAATAAGTTTTCATCCAAATTTGAAAATATAGCATTGAGATATGAAGAGAATTGAGAAGTTATACCTTTCAATAGTAGGTCATTTTTGGCCTGTGAACAATAATCTCTATTATATGACCTCAACCTCTCTGTGTAATTATTAACAAAACAAAATAAGTAGCATAAAAAATAAAATCCTGCTTAGTATGATATTTGCTATCTAGTTCACCTAAATAAGTTTATTCAAAGGGATGATAAAGCTTTAACTACGAAGAGATACAATATGCTAAGCAATAGAGAATAAAACTTAAACTACAAAGAGAAAAGTACACCATTAAAACAAATGTAGTAGCTTCCTAGGTAACAATATGGGCAATAAAATCTATTATATCTTTTAATTAAGCTCTAAAACAATCCAAGTGTTGTGAATACTGTGCAAGAATGTGTGCTGAAAACTCCAATCTATCAAATTTGTTACAACCATCTTTGCATCTTCACTGATGTGCCCCATCTGTGATATGTTTTCTAGAACCTCACAGTGCATATATAAAAAAGTTGATAATAACAATTAAAATTTGTTTCTATCTAAAACATTATCAAAGCATTAGGGTAAACTTTTAGAATTGATTTAATAGCTAGATTTTTTTTTTCCTTGTAATGAGCACCACATAAAGAAAATAAATCTAAAGCTTCTAACCACAAAATTAAACTTTAATTTTATGCATGCTTGCATGGGATCCATATAAAGAGTATAAAAGAAGTGACCAAGGGAAAAAAATCAACAATATATGCACAAACTTCAAAAGATTACGCAGAGTACAAAAGACTTAGAAAAAACTGCAACAAAATACATATAATAAATGACTGAAGCTAAGGAAGTTCATGTGCCACCTGATTGTTTTTTAAGATTGAAACCATGGCAAACCATGAAAGATGTTCTATATCATGTGTCCAAGAGGCCCAATTGATTCGTTGGTTTAACCACTTGAAAAAGCAATGTGCTCCTTGCTCTTGGGCGAAATAGATTTCTACTTCTAGTGCAAAAGCCTCCGTTTGTATTCTAAATAGAAATAGAAAACTTGGTTTTCTAGTTTCAAAATAATTCTAGCAATAGAAGAGTTCTAGATATATTTGGAGATATTTATGATTTTAACATTTCAGATTGATTAGCCTTCATTGAATTGTTCTTGGAGATAAATATGATTTTAGCATTTCAAATTGATAAGCCTCCATCAAATAATTCTTTGTGATCTAATCTAAAGTTGTTGATAAACTGGGAGATGGAAAGGAGAGAAAAAACTATTGATAATTCATAAAAATTAAAATTTTTATCAACTTAGAAATTATAGGAGAAGAAGATAAGGACAAAAAAATATATATCTATTTTTTGATTTTAGGATTTGTTGATAACATTTTCGATAGACATAACTGTTATAGTTGTAAATCAAATACTGCTTTCTTTTATTACTTGATTTGTCATATTTATCCAGAAAAATGTATATATCTATTCTTAAAATCTAAAAATTTAAGAAAATTTATGTAATTTGGTGCCGCCACTTAGCACAATCACGGCGTCTAAGTCTAATTTTTATTATATATAATATAATATAATATGATATGATATATATATATATATATATAGATAGATAGATAGATAGATAGATGAGGTTATATTATGAGAGACATTATTGTCTTAAATTCTATAGGTGCTAGTTCTGTTTGTTAATATTAACCAATTTTTCCAAAAAAAAGGAAAAAAAGTAAAAGATAATGTTAACCGCCAAAATTTTGTGTGTATTTCAATAAAGATATTTAAGGTTTAATTTCCCTTCCCCAATTATTTGACATGCAAAGCAATTGCAAAAGCTTTGATTTGGAACAGCTATGGGCTGGGTTAATGTGTTTCGATCGGTCCAATCCTGGGCCTGACTCGATCCAGTTTGAGATCAAATCCAACAAAGAGAGAGCACGAGACGACGAAGACGAAAAGTGCCTTGACCGTTACACCCCCAAAACGCACCGTATTAGCCCTTTCTAAGTGTATCCAGTCGTACTCTTAAAATGAACTTTCTTCTTTGTTTTTTGCTACCGTTAACAGTTACGAAGTAAAGCTAAGATAGTTCCCCAGCTAGATCGGTGAACCAATGCAAGGAGGATCATCAGGCATTGGATATGGCCTCAAATACCAGGTCAATTATTCAAAATTATCCAAACCCTAAATTCAATTTTTTCTTTTACTGAGCCTCAAGATCTTGAAAAAAAAAAAAATGTAAAACCCTAAAAATCTTTGTCCAGGCTAGATGCATTTCGGATGTGAAAGCGGACACAGATCACACCAGCTTCATCACCGGCACTCTCAGTCTCAAAGAAGAAAACGAGGTTTATATTTTACAAAGTTTTTTTTTTTTTTATTTTAAATTTCAATTTGTGTTTTTTGTTTCTTAAATTAATGGAGTTTTGAGGTTTTTGGTTTCAGGTGCATTTGATTCGGGTTTCATCAGGTGGAACCGAGCTCATATGCGAGGGTTTGTTCTCGCACCCGAACGAGATCTGGGACCTCGCTTCCTGTCCCTTCGATCAACGGATCTTCTCCACTGTCTACTCTTCTGGTATTTGATTTCATTGATCCTGATCTTTATATACATAATTCAAAACTTGATTATGCCGCCGTGATGTTTACTTAACAATGAAATGCATAGCTTTGGATGATTTGTTTCGACTTTTTAAGGAGCTTGCAAGCTTTGTATTCGACTATAAACATTGCAAATAGAGTTATGATTGGGATTTTTGATTACTTTCTGATAGGTATTATATTAAGACATTCATTAGTGGTTCTGATTTCGATCATTCTATAGCTCAGAGGTGCTGGAGATTATTATTATTTTTTAAAGTAAAAATCACATTAGTAGAAGTAATATAAAAAATGACTTGTCAATTAAGGAAGTAACAGAGCATATGAATTTAGATAGAACAGCATGGAAGAAAAGAATAAATGTGACTGACCCTAACTAATCCCAAAATTTTGGGTCTAAGGTGGTGTTGTTGTAAAAATAATTTTATTGGAGAGAGGAGTTAGTTTGAATGCACGGTCCGTGCGTTGGACCACTCCTAAAAGATTGTAATAGGAGATTCAACAGATTTAAGAAATCAAGAAAAGAAAATGACTGGATGCTACTACCCATTGCAGTCTCAAATTTTACAAGGATCACACTAGGATTGTTTAATGACATGAATGGGAAAGATTCTATTCTTCCTTTCTTGCTAAGTTGTTCGTAAGACACATTAGTGAAACTGCTTTCCATATCTTGGACTACTTGTGTTGTTTAAATCTTACTTGCCTATACTTGAGCTTTTGCTACAGAGTCTTTGGCATCCCAGACTAGCCGGAATAATATATACAATTATACACAAGTGATCAAATATCTCAAGCTGTTGAACAATGCAAAACAAGATGCTCAACTGACTCCCCATTAATCTCGCTCTCGCACATACAATATAAATGCTCCCTAAGTCAAGAAAGTGGCCCTTGGAGGTGTCTTAGCCTCCAGATGCTTGTCCATGGGAAGTAAACTCCTGTGGACTTTCTTAGAATGTCATAGTATGAACAGACTTCAAACTTTCCCTTCTTAGTCAAAGTCCTGGATAATTGATCCTTTCCTTCACTAGATGGAATATCAGAGTACAGCGAAAAAAAAAAAAAAAAAAAAAAAAAAAAAAAAAATCTCCACAAACTCTAATTCCCAATCTTGAAAAGGTTGAGTCAACTGAGAATTCCAATCCCATATACCTAGCAAGATACATGGTTAAGCACCCTTTTCCATTGTCAATCTAAATAAGTAAGGAAAGAGGTCTTTTAGAGAACAATCCATACGCCAACGATCACACCAAAAGTGAAAATGAGAGCCATCCCCTATAACAAACTTAAAATATTTAGAGAAAAAATTCCACCCTCATTTAATACTCTTTCATAAAGCACAAAAAATAATAATTAAATAAAGCAAAAAAAATACTCTCTGGTAGAGACACAAAGAAGCAATTTTGTTACGACTTGAACATCAGATAGTCAAGAACTAAGCAATACTGAGAGACAATCAATTCTTAAATTGCTGTGAACTTCTAGACCCAATACATTCTATTTGGTGAGGGGAGGGTGGTAGCAATGGTAATGTGGAACCAAGTCCAGGAGTGTGGTATGGGTCAAATCAAGTCTTGCTATATAATATTTGGTTTTCACAAGACCAGCGTGGTCTGGGATTGGTGAAAGCGGCAAAATCTAGAGGCTTAGGAAGTTGTCAGTGTCACACAATGTCAGTGTCATCTGGGGTTTACAAAAAGCTGCATAGATTGGGGAGGTAGGGAGTCATCGAAGTTGTGCAACCATATTTCGTGATTGCTGATAACTTAAAAAAGGGCAGGGAATGTGATTGCAGGTGTTGGGTGACCACTTTATTAACATTTTCAGCACTGAGAGAAGTTGGAGACAATAGCCCTATCTATGAAAGTGGTTGTCGGTGTTGAAATGAACCAAAGACCAATTGCCAACAATGGTGGAAGTCAAGTGGTACCAGCTGTGAAGGATCAGAGTTCAATGCTTTGATATCATGTTGAATTTTTGGGAAAACATGTGTTAGGTGATTAACCCTAACATTGGTTTTACTATCAGTAATTGATCTCCAATTTATAAATTTTCCCTCACAAATGGCAACAATAACAACAAGAGGAGAAATGAAACATGTTTTTCTAATGCATTCCTACAACAGATTCCTAATCCTCCCTTTTTCAACAAAGAACACTCCATTCCCACGCCATAACTAACTAGATGGAATTTAAAGGAACCTCCCATTCCCCTCCAAGCTATCTCTTTGGAACTTCTCTAGTCTATTTCAAATGTGAATTGGCATCGTAAAAGTTGACATGAAATACATAGGAAAGGAAAATAATGTACCATTAATGAGAGTGATCCTTCCTGTTAGGATTCCTGTTAGGAATATGAAATAATTGTTGTAATTCCTTTAGTTAGGTAGTTAGCTAGTTGGTTGAGATTAGGATGAGTTAGTTAGGATTTGAGCACATGTAACTCATTTAACACATGGCTTAATTCATAGAGCACATGTTGAATTAACTAGTCAATTACCTTGAGCCATGTGGGCTAATAACATTAAAGCTAGTCTCCTATTAATACATGATTGTAATTCAATAATAGATATCAATTGAAGAATAAACTAACTCATTGCTTAATGCATTTCCTCTCTCTCTCTCTCTCTCTCTCTCTCTCTCTCTCTCAATATTTCTCTATGGAGGGTGACTATCTCGAGTTAAGTCAATTTCCCTACAATTCCCATCAATTCTCCTATAATTCCTATCCATCCCCATTAGGAACCACTGGGTTCCTAACAAGTGGTAGCAGAGCCGTTCATCCTGAAGTCGTGGTTGAAACTAAATCTACAATACTTCTAGACGAAGCTATTTCCAACTTTCAAGAAGTTCAAAAAAACTTAGCATCATTTTGAAGAAATTATCTGATGCAGAAACAAGAAGACAACAACCCCAAACACCTCAGTCCAATGAGAATTATATATCAAGCAATGCTCTAGCCATAACTTTTCCAAAATCAATCAAGGTTGATTTTCCTAGGTTCAAGGGTGAAGAACCTGCTGCTTGGGTTTATAAAGCAAACAAATACTTCAATTATTACAAGACCCTAGATCGTGAAAAGCTTCCAATGGCCTATTTTCACATGGATGGGGAAGCATTAGTCTGGTTCGAAAATGCTGGAGATGCTAGGTTATTTGTGAGTTGGGATGCCCTTGTTCAAGCACTACAAGTTAGATTTGGATCTATTGCCTGTGACAATCCATCGAAGGCTACTATTCAAGAACCATCTGTTCTTGTGAGTAATCCAATGCTCATTGGCATTAGCCAAACTCATGTTTCACCAAATGGGTCTGTTCATGCAATAAAGAATGAAGACATAGACTTACCACACACTCATGTTGGGGGCCAAATCTCATTGCTTAGTGGCTTTCACAAAGCCAAGGAACTAGATGCTTCTTTTCTTGGTAATAGTTGTGAGATAAATGATGGATTCCATAGCTGAGATGATCACAATTTTTATAAGAAATTGAGTTCTATATTGTTGAAGGTTAAGTTCAATATGACTACTTTGCATTATGCTCCTATGTCATGGGTTGTGATTAATTTGCTTTGGAGCTGTTCTTGTAATCAACGGTCAAGATGCTTTGGCGTATTGGGTTAGTGGCCAATTTTCCCTAATGAAGGTGTCATTTTACAACACCATCTTGTGGGCAAGGTGTTTTCAAGGGGAGGAAAATGTTAGGAATATGAAATAGTTGTAATTCTTTTAGTTAGGTAGTTAGCTAGTTGGTTAAGATTAGGATGAGTTAGTTAGGATTTGAGCACATGTAACTCATTTAACACATGGCTTAATTCATAGAGCACATGTTGAATTAATTAGCCAATTATCTTAAGTCATGTGAGCCAATGACATTAGAGCTAGTCTCCTATAAATACATAATTGTAATTCAACAATAGATATCAATTGAAGAATAAACCAACTCATTGCTTAGTGCACTTCCTTTCTCTCTCTCTCACATTATTTTTCTATGAAGGGTGACTACCTCGAATTAAGTCAATTTCCTTATAATTCCCATCAATTCCCCTATAATTCCTATCCATCTCCATTAGGAACTACCAGGTTCCTAACACTTCCACCTTTTGAGAGATGCAACCTCTTCCACCTTGCTTTATTTCTCTCCATCCTTTCAATGATAGCATTCCAAACTGATCTGAGCTTCAAAAGAAGAGCCCAAAGGTAATCCCAAATATTGCGTAGGAAGGCTTTACTTCACAAACCCAACACTGAGGCAAACCCCATGGCAACATTCACTTCACCCACTAGCACTAAAATCACTTTTCTCCAAATTAACTTTTAAACTTGATACCACTTTATAGCAAAGGACACATTGAAGGTATCCTAACTACTCTAGGTTAGAATCAGAAATAATTATGATGTCATCTAGAAGTAGCAAATGTGAGATCTCCATTACGCTTCCATTCCCTCCTTCAGCCTTGAACCTAACATGAAACCACCAGTCTTTTGTAGCATACTACTAATTATTATTATTTTTATTTATTATTTTTTTTTCTTTCTGTTGGATAGGTGCATGCTACTAAAAATTTCCATCACTTGGATGATAGAAGCAAAGATAGAGGATTTCCTTGCCTTAGCCCCTGGCTACCAAAGAAGCCAGTTGAGTGCCATTGACCATAATTGAGAACCTGAACAGTTGACATGCAATATTGGATCCATTTTTTCCATTATTCACCAAATCCAAACCTTTTCAACAAGAATAACACACTATCCCAATTAACATGATCGTGTGCCTTTTCAATATATAGCTTACATATTACCGTAGGCTTATTTTACTATCCAAGCACTCATTATCAATAAGCATTAAGTAAAGAGTTTTTTTTCTGCAACAAAATCATTCTGTGTATCTGTCATCAAAGTCCCAAGAGTTCGGTAATGATTCCACCTGGCCCTACTGTTTTACTATCCAAGCACTCATTATCAATAAGCATTGAGTAAAGAGTTTTTTTTCTGCAACAAAATCATTCTGTGTATCTGTCATCAAAGTCCCAAGAGTTTGGTAATGATTCCACCTGGCCCTACTGTTTGAACCAAAAGTGAGGATACTATAAATAAGCATTGAATAAAAAAATTTTATTCCTATAATAAAAGCATTCCATGCATCTGTCATCAAAGTCCAAAGAGTTACGTAACGATTTTTCCCCCCTCACTGTTTGGTTGAACCAAAAGTGAGACTACTATCAATAACGTACTGTCATCAAGGTTGACTTTCTTTACTAGGTACTCCTATTCCTCATGCAATCACTCTTCCCACTATGGACTTTGAATTTGGTCACCCTCAATAAGCCACTCTCCCTAACATGAGTTGTGATTGGGAGTGATGACTATTGAGTCTTATTTTTACTAGGTCTGATTAGTGGCTCTCCTCAGAAAACATTATCACCTTAACTTAGGTTTTTTAATTATTATTTAGAGTTTTAAATCCAATTTTTCGCCAATAATTCTTTCAAAAAGGTTAATGGGAGGACTAAGAGTAGCAGTAGGAATAATAAAAGGAAAGCAGTAGAGAATAGAAAGCATCTTGTCAGAGCATATGTAGCTTCTTGTATAGGAGTTGGAGCAGGAAGATGAGTAGGAGCTCTTGTTTGTTCGCTTGTTAGCTAGTCTTTCCTCACTTGCCTAGAAAAGTGGATTCTCCTGATTCAGTGGATCTGGGGCTTCATATGAAGCGTCTGCGGGATTACTAAGCCGTGGATTGAGATCTTAGCGCTAGATAAGACTTTTTAGAAGCCCATACAGCAGAATATTCTTGATTGAGCATTTTATTATTTACATCTGTTTCTGTTTGCAAGCAAGTCTACTGGCTCAAAGTCAAAGCTATTGATTTGTTTTATTTTGTTCAATGTTCTTGAAGGTGAATCATATGGAGCAGCAATATGGCAGATCCCTGAGTTATACGGCGAGTTGAATTCTCCTCAGTTGGAACGAATTACCTCACTTGATGCTCATGTTGGAAAGATTAAATGGTAAGTTTGTTTATCCTAATCTTTCATTTCTTTACTCTAGGAATCAAGAACAAGTTTTATTTTTTCCCCGTCCTTGTATCATGTCATGTGGCATATTAGGTACTTATCAAGAATGTATAATTTCTCCATTTATTTCTTTTTAGATCATGTAGCTTTTCAGCTCTATCTGGATCACTCTAGTGGTGACTGTGTGGTGCTATATTGCAATATTTTTCTACTTAAGAACAATCTATCTATTTTTAGTTTTTAGGATTTTAAGTTCTTTGATCAATACATGTGATTCATCAGCTCACTTACCCTATATTTTGTACACCATGAACAGCATTCTTTGGTGGCCCTCTGGAAGGCATGATAAGCTGATCAGTATTGATGAGGAAACCCTTTTCTTGTGGAGCTTAGATTGTTCCAAAAAAACAGCTCAGGTATAGCTCATAATGAAATTTGTACAATGAGCATATGTCCACCAATTGTGATTGTGGCAAATCTAGTAAATGGCTAAGTTTCCTCTCTCGCTTCCAAAAGCATTAGAGTTATTAGGATTTTTTTTGATAAGTAATAAGTTTTATTGATATCAAAAATGGAACACCCTAGTACACAGGGATTGTTCAAGGGGTCAAACAATTCAACTACAAAAATGACAAGAATCTAGGAAATCAAGAAAAGAAAAAGAATGATTGGTTTCGCATGGCAGCCAACCAATCCAATAAAGTTCTAAAGAAAAATAACTTGAGGTCTGGTATGGATCTCTTGTTATCTTCAAAACACCTATTATTTCTCTCCCTTCAAAGACACCACAATAAGCAATGGGGAACAATGAACCATATATACCCATTTCGATGACGACCAAACCTGCTTTGCCAACAAGCTAGAAGCCCCATATAAGGAGGATAGTGTGGCTGAGCTTACGAAGTCCGCTAATGGAGTCCTCTTTTGGGATGTAAGTTTCTTTAGGGGTGAGCATGCTCGGGAATTAGAGGCTATGTCGGGTTTCATGGATACCATATATGGTTCTTCAATAAGGGGGTTTGGTGAGGATAAGATGTGTTGGAAACCTGATAGAGATGAGGGGTTCATGGTTAAGGATTATTATAGTATTTTAGTGGGCTCTAATGACTACTGTTTTCCTTGGAAAAGTATTTGGAAATAGAAGATTCATTCTCGAGTAGCTTTCTTTGTTTGGACTATTGCTTTAGGGAAATACTTAACGATTGACAATTTACGAAAAATGAAGGTTTGGATATTGGATTGGTGCTACATGTGCAAGTGTAATGGTGAATCGGTTGACCATCTCTTTCTTCATTGCTATAAATTTGTAGAGTTATTAGGAGTCTCCCATTCCCAAGTATGATGACCTAATGCATGTACAACAACAACAACACTAGGCCCAAATGGCACCTCCTTCTTCCTTAATAATGGGGTGGAGGGTAAGGTCATGTGTTTCATGTGTTTTAAGTCCCAACCTGCATGTGTAATTTACCCACACAAAAAAAAGAACAAAATAATTTCATTTTCGTTTTAGTTATGAATATGTGAATTTGTAATCCTATTTTTCCTCCATAATCTTTAGTTGACTAGACCTTTTTAAGACCTTAACAACTTAAAGATTACCTACCAAATCTCATACTAATCAACAAAATGTAAGGTAATAAGATTAGAACTCAAATTCTAAGCCGAATCAAGAATTTTCCAAAATTAAGAAAACACAGCATGTAAGGTATTAAAATTGAGCCAAGTATGTCTGTACTTTGTAGTGATTATGCTTTTGATTGGGCCACTTGTTGGTCAAATGGCTTAGAAGATATCACTCACTTTCTACTTTCTTGACGTATGTCAAATTTCTTCAATTTATACTGATTGTCTGATATAATTTATTGCTGCGTACAAATATAACCTACACTTAGTTGGCAAGATAGCCAAGAGCCTGTTTCCAACGGAGACGTCCAGGGTTCACATCTCCCCTCCCCCATTGTTGTAACTATTGAACTATCTAAAAGGGGAGTTCTATTTTCTTGTTTAAAATTATCATAAATGTTTTTCATACCATGCAATTAATCATTGTAGTTGTGGAGTAACTGCATAGTGTAACTATTTTACTCTTCAATTCTCGTGCTGATTCTCATTTAGACCTTCTTGCAAAATCTAGGTACAATCAAAAGAGTCGGTTGGCATGTTGCACAACTTATCTGGAGGAGCATGGGATCCACATGATGTGAATGCTGTTGCTGCAACTTATGAATCAGCCATCCAAGTTTGGGATCTACGGACAATGAAGTATGTTATACTTCTTGCACATCATTAATACATTGCTTTAAATTGTGAATGACTTCTTGATTTACAAAAAGGGAGCAAAGGTGTTTTGTAGAACTGCTAATTTCATGTGACAACTCACACAAAATCTTGCTGTTGCTTGACGGCATTGTTAATTGCAGGAAGACAAATTCAATTGAGCGTGGCCATGTCCGCAATATTGATTACAACCCCAAGAAAAAGCATATACTTGTAAGAACGTAACTTTGCATTAAGTGTGCTCTTCTGTGTGATATAATTCTTTTTTAAAAGATAAATTTGTACAATTTTTACATATTTCTAGTTTCTTTGGCAGCTAGAGCCTAGTGGGTGTCTGACCTCACAAAGATATGTGTATCTATTGTATGTTACATTGTGTGTGGTAGATAGAATGTTCACATTGTTTTGCATAGCATAAGAAATATCCTTTTCTTTTTTCTTTTTCTTTTTTTAAATTTTGTTATAGGTAGCATAAAAATAAGAAATATCTTTACTACAACATACTAAATAGTTTACAATTATTGCAGGTCACTGCAGAAGATGAATCTGGGATAAACATATGGGATCTTAGAAAACCAAAGGTTCCCATCCAAGAACTTCCTGGACATACACACTGGTATATATATTGAGCACTGTTGCAGTTCTGATCTTTGTCAACCATGTTTCTGCTTGATGAACTATTCTGTATACATGCATTTAAAGTGTTTTGTGTTACTATATTTGTGCACTTTTAGGTGTTTTTAACTGGCCATATCCTTTGTTAAAGCAGAATTTATATATTTTCAAATACTTTTAGCTGCCTAACTTTGACCTGTGTAACAAAATCACCAGGACATGGGCTGTCAAGTGTAACCCTGAATATGATCGGCTGATCTTGGTACTCTCTCTCTCTCTCTCTCTCTTTTTCTCTCTCTATCACTCGTATGCACACATGCATTCATATGTATTCAAGCCTTTAAAATCCTGAACACATACATTAGCATGCATTTTACGTTCAAGCCTTTGTAAGGACTTGTTTTGGCTTATAAAGGTTTTAGGTCTAAGTCGTGCAACTGTTGCCTCATCTGTGCTGTATATTCCAATATTGTAAGACCACTATTTCTCTAAATATCTGGTGACTGACTGACTGAATCACTGAAAGCATGAAACCAGTCATCATGTTTTTCAGGTACTTTAGTTATTGATGTTTTTTTTGATAAAATTTATCCTATTGCAGAGTGCTGGTACAGACTCAAACGTCAACTTGTGGTTGGCTTCTCCATCTAGCAGTGATGATTTTACATCTGAAAGGTTGTTTTCTTCTGTTGTTCTTTGACTTATTATTTCATTCTTTGGAGTCTGCTGATATCATCAATGTTTGTGTTTTTGGCAGCCTGGTTGATTCACCTACTCGGCGGTTGAATCCATTACTTAATTCATATAGTGACTACGAAGACAGTGTTTATGGTAACCACTGCATCCTTTTGGTTTTTCTATGCATTTTATGTAATAACTAAAGCTGACCAGTTTCCACTTGATTTAAAGGCCTTGCTTGGAGCGTTCGTGAGCCTTGGATCTTTGCGTCATTATCCTATGATGGGAGGGTAAGAACACTAGTAATCTGCTCTATAAAGCAGTAGGAAGTGCTGATTAGTATTCTTGGGAAAGAGAAAAAAGAAAAAAAGAAGTGAAATAGCCTGAGACAACCGATATTGTTTATTGGGAAAGATGTTAAGACCTCCATAGCCAGAACCACTAACCAAATGGCTTTGCCCTTCTATCTCACAATGTTACAATGTGAGCATGAAGTTTAGAGTCTGTATGATTTTGTCATACAGGGCTTCCTATACGATCCAGTAATGTGCTTCAATTGGAATTTCCTTTAGTAGTAAGGGTGTGAACATACAGTGATTTCCGCATAACAAATGTAGAAACCCATTTGACATTTCTCCAGATCTCAATAGTTTGTTTCTTTCTTTACATGCAAAACAGGTAGTTGTAGAAACAGTCAAGCCTTTTCTCTCAAGAAAATAAAGCTCGACACGAATTGCACATTGCTAAAACTGGTCTACTTGGTGATGGTTCTTGCTGATATCATTGTGCATTCATTGGTCGGGTTCAGACAGACACCAGAGGGGACCAGAAGCTAAAATTGAACTTGGGTGTGTTAGCGCTGAGTAACAGGTGATGGCGTAAATAGCTTTGTCCAGTAAGCAACACATTGTGAAGACTACTCCATTACATACATTCTTTTCATATGAATCTAGGTAGATTTATTATCACGATATCCGCTCACGGAATTTCAAGGTTAATTTTATATTCCATTTTGGTAATTTTCTTTCGTTCATTAAGCTCAACCATTGTTTGTTAATCATTTTACATGTATGTTTGAGATGAACTCTTCTATTTGACATCTTCACCTTATCAAAAGCATACGAATAAAACTGGCTGTAATACATTGAAATGCCTGGATTCCCCTAGCCCTTAAGGGCCTGTTTGGTAAGAGATTTCTAGTAATGTTATTTGTATATTTTGAAAATACGTGTGGGTAAAAAAGTGTAAAAAACTGAAAATACGTGTAATATTATATAAACACTGAAAATTGATGTTTAAATAACAGTAACAAACGTGGAAAAAAGTTTGTAGAGAAACTAGGCTATTGATTGGTCAATAGCAGTCATAATGGGGCTGGTTTGTTTTGGACCGATCATCATACCACCCACAAAGTGATGGTTTCTTAGAGCATTCATATTGGTGGGGTTATTTTTTAGCTATTTGGTACCACAAAAAGTTATTTTATCTATTTTACTTACTTTACAAAATATCCAGTATCAGTGGATTTATTTTAATTTTCAACACAATAAAATAATATAAATATCACAATAAAATAATATATCTACTACAATAAAATAATATATCTAAATAAAAAGTAGTGTGAACGCACAAATAAAAAAAAGTGTGAAAGCACAAATGACTAAAATAATCAAAAACAGTGTAAACGCATAAAAAAATAAAAAATTTACCTTTATGCGCATAGCCAAAAGTAGTTATGTGGAACCAAAAAATATAACTTTGGCTCAACTATTACAAGACACATTTTGGTATTTAATAGTACTAAAAATAACAATATAGTTATTTAACACCACCAATACGGATGCTCTTATTCACAATTTATCATCGTTGAAAAAATGGTCTCCATTGCAAAGTTGTTGCCTAAGAATAAAATGGGATGCATGCCTCATTGGATTTGGTGAAATTGGATGGGAATCAGGATCTTTTTTTGAAAATAACTATAAAAGCCAAACAATTTTGTTAGTTAGAATAGTTTTGAAACTATTTGGGTATCTAACAACTTGAGACCAAAGAACTCGATTTTGGAATGCTAAATTGACTACATTGAACTCGATTTCAACATTGTCTGCAGCTGATGTGGATACTTGGTCCACGTAGGCATCGAACTCGAGTCAAATGGACTTGAGTTTTGTCAAATAGAAATCAAGTCCATAGGACTCAATTTAGTTTTGCTTCCTTTGCTTCAACAATTGGAGACGAACTTCCTTGTTCTTCCAAGCCCCAAAAACGCATGAACAAAACCAAATACAAAACCCAAAGCAAATACCTGATCGGATCAAATTTCCCTCTCTTGAAGCTTTCACCGTCATTGCCTTAAGCTTTCGCTGCCTGGGTTTAGTAAGAATTGCTGCCTAGGTTGCTTCTCCTCTAGCAAGATCTTCTCTAGACTCCAACGTGTTCTTCTCCTCCGCTGGTGCGGCAACAACATTACTGGAGCGGCGACAAGAAACCACGCCTACATTAAGTCCAACGTGTTTAGCCTTCACCGCCATCGCCTGAAGCATTCGCCGCCTGGGTTGCTTTGTTATTGCTTCTTTGGTGCTTCGTTCTTTGTTATTGCTGGGTATCGAAATTGAGTGTTACAGACTCAATTTTCTAGGTACTATAATTGAGCGTTACAGACTCAATTTTCATGCCTATGTGGACAAATTTCCACATCAGCTACAGCACGATATTGAAATCGAGTTCAGTGTACTCGATTTGCATTCCAAAATCGAGTCCTTTGGTCTCGAGTTGTTAGATCCCCAAATAGTTTCTGTGCTAACTAACAAAATTATTTGGCTTTTATAGTAATTTTCAAAAAAAAAAAAAAAAAAAAAAAAAAAAAAACCTGGGAATCAGAACTATACTGTTTGTGATAAGTTCAAGGCATTGCTTTGCCCAAAAATAAAAGAACTCTTGAACAGGAAGTCTAGAGTAACAGAATTTTCATCCATTGTTTTCAGTGAATTCTTCGTTGACCATTTTTGGCTGTTGCAGACTATGTGTATCCTATCCACCAATTCCGAGCTGAAACATGGTGAAGATGAAAAAGCTGAAATGAAATTTCTTTAACATAATGGCCATTGTTTCCAGTGATCTATAATATCTAATTGGCCTAATCCGTACTGAGTACTGACATATCCTCCGTGGTCTCCATTCATTTGGAAGACTTTTGTCCTTCGAATATACAGAATGAAAGTAGTATTACTAGTTGATTTTTGAGGATCCCCAGACCACATTTCTTATTGGAACCAAAGTGTTCCGCATCTCGCCAAAAATTTCATAATTGTTTGTTTTTACAGTAGCAACCAACCCTGTGAATGGAGCTAAACATTCATGGAGGTGGTGGTTTGATGTTTGTTAACAAAATTTAGCCACTTTTGTCCTTCGCTTTTTGTTTTTTGTTTTTTTTTTTTTTTTTGGTTTCTTGTTACACTGCTCAAAGATAAAGTCGGAGCATTCATTGAAGCTCTGTGCTCTCATTGATGGGGATTATTGCCTAACAGTAATATGTGGGGAAAAATGCATAACTGGTCTATTTGGAAGTCTCTTATGTAATGATAATGGCCCATCTGGAAAAGCCTCTGAAAGCTCCCATTAAGAACCAAACCAAATGTACGGTTCAAATGTCCACCTTTACTTTTCCTCACAAGAAAAGCCTCTCTGCAAAACAACTCCAAATGAAAACAAATTACCTGTTGAAAAGGAATGCGTTATAATGCTCTAAAATTGAAAGAAAGTGCAGCCATCACAATCTAAAATCTGTTTTTACGGAGATCAGTATGTGTTTCTTGAAGTGACATTAAGCTTATCCAAAATCAGTCACAAATAAATTTCTTGTTTCCTCGTCCGACGACAGAGATCCAAGTGTTTTTTTTACACTCGTAGATGTTCTGCCGTTTTTACTCGTGGCACTCTGTTTCACCACGTGCCTTTTAACACGTAAGCCAACCAACCAACCACGTAATTCAATTCAGCCTTATCCACAAGCTCATGGTCAACAGGTGTCTTGCCATGTCATCATAGAGCAAGTTGCTGACACGTGGTGAAACGAGGTCGAACATAAGGAAAAATGGTGGCTCTGGTCATCAAGAGTCGGATTTGTAGTACAACACTACAACTTGGATTAGGACTTAGTAGCTAATAATTTTTTCCACGTCGATAACCATCACTTTCTGAGTTACTCATCCAAAAGAAAAGGAAAAAAAAAAGGGTCCACTTTCAGAATCATGTCTCTTTGGCGGACTTTTACCTACAGCCACGTAATCACCAGCAAAGATTGCATTAAGAAATTATTTCTAATTTTTAAGATTTGCTTGATTAATACGTTACAACCTTACCCACAGCCACAAGCTACAAGCCCATATGTTTTTTTCTTCTCCTTCTATTCCAGATAAAACAGTGAAGGTTGTTGCAAGTGGCAAATACTTAAAAAACAACCAAATTCTATCACAAAAATTATACTTTATCCAAAGAAGGAAAAAAAAAAAAAAATACAATCAAGAAACATTTAGGAAAAAACAAAAAACAATATTTTGTGGGCATCAGCAAGCTTTGGTTTTTATGCACCCTATGGCCTAGAATGTCCTCGCCTACAAATCATCGGTGCTTTGTTTTTAATTAGTTATTACTTGCATAGGCACATAGCAAATAGATGACGAGTTGAAATTCGGTTTTTAAAATTAAAAAAAAAAAATTCTGATAATTATCTCTATGAGGGCATGTTTTGCTCCCCAAAGCCCAAGTAAAATGAACAAAGGCTTAAAGAGCACAAAACAATGAATTTGTAAAGAGTAGGTTAAAAACTGAACTCTAATGAGTTGGACAACAATAGGGCTATACACGGTGCAGTGCGGCCGGTTTTTGGAAGCTTTTTTGCACCACACCTATAGGGTGCGGTTTCCCCTCAACCCTAACCGCACCTCACTTGTGGAAAGATAGAAACCAGTCTACACAAGATGCGGTGTACCATTCCGTTTCGGTGTGGTTAGTTCGGTTAAAAAGTAACTCAAATATTAAAAAAAATTTCTCAATCCACATCAAACAACCCATACAAAATTATCAAACAATCCAAATATTCATTTAAAAAAAAAACAAACAAACAAACATATTCACAAATAAATTTCTTGTTTCCTCGTCCGACGGCAGAGATCCAAGTGTTTTTTTACACTTCGTGCCTTTTAACACGTAAGCCAACCAACCAACCACGTAATTCAATTCAGCTTTATCCACAAGCTCATGGTCAACAGGTGTCTTGCCATGTCATCATAGAGCAAGTTGCTGACACGTGGTGAAACGAGGTGGAACATAAGGAAAAATGGGGGCTCTGGTCGGCAAGAGTCGGATTTGTAGTATAACACTACAACTTGGATTAGGACTAAGTAGCTAATAATTTTTTCCACGTCGATGACCTTCACTTTCTGAGTTACTCATCCAAAAGAAAAGGGAAAAAAAAAGGTCCACTTTCAGAATCATGTCTCTTTGGCGGACTTTTACCTACAGCCACGTAATCACCAGCAAAGATTGCATTAAGAAATTATTTCTAATTTTTAAGATTTGCTTGATTAATACGTTACAATCTTACCCACAACCACAAGCTACAAGCCCATATGTTTTTTTCTTCTCCTTCTATTCCAGATAAAACAGTGAAGGTTGTTGCAAGTGGCAAATACTTAAAAAACAACCAAATTCTATCACAATAATTATACTTTATCCAAAGAAGGAAAAAAAAAAAAAAATACAATTAAGAAACATTTAGGAAAAAACAAAAAACAATATTTTGTGGGCATTAGCAAGCTTTGGTTTTTATGCACCCTATGGGCTAGAATATCCTCGCCTACAAATCATCGGTGCTTTGTTTTTAATTAGTTACTAATCGCTAACCCGTGCGATGCACATGATAGTTAAATAAAGGATAGTTAAATAAAAGGACAATTAACCAACATCATGTTAAAGTAAAAGAATCAGTGAGAGACTAATTTGCACACCAAGAATTTAAAAGAAAAAAAGATTGATATAATAAAATCTAAGAAATTTAGAAATAGAAAATTGGGTTAATAATATGCATATTATAGACATTTTGTTAGTTAGCGTTTAAAAACAAATGGATCTGTCATAATTAAATAAAATACAATGGGAATAAATATTTAACTTTTATACTTTTCTACAGTTTAGAAGTGTTGTTTAACATAGAATATTATTAGGTTGTAAAAAAGATTTTTATAAAATGTTAATACCATATATATATGCTTATATTGTCAATGTCTCACTACAGGTGCATAGTTACTGAAACCTACAAAGTAATTTACAATTCTTAAATTAATAAAGCAAAATTCCTAAAAGTTATATATATATATGCACTCAAAACTAATATAAACTACAAAGATAAAAACAAATCTTATTTAGTCGTATTAATAACAATATAAACAATTCAAAACATGGAACATTATCAAATTTATAAAACATAATTCCATTATCTTTTATGTTGAATTTAAACAAATAATTAATTGAAATTAATCCAAACAAATAATTAATCAACCAAAAATCAAAGCTTTTATTAAGCAAACAAAAAATCACATGAACCCAAAATAAAAATTCTCAATAAAGAAAAAACATATAAGGTAAAGAATTAAAATCAACCTACTAAGACGCAAATACCAAAAACCCCAAAACTTAAACCTTCCAAATTTTATAGAATCCCCAAATTCTACTTCAAAACCAAACAAAACCCTTCAAATTCAAAAAATTCATATATAATATACCAAATAAAAATTTACCACACCTTGGATTGGAAGACATAGGTTGCAATTTTGATTTTTCTCTAAAAAATAGAGATGCTTCATCTGCCGTATACAATATAAAATAATTATTAAAAATTTCAACCCAAAAACCAAACACACAAAAACACTATCAAAATATAGAGATTAACCCAAACACTTAGAAGAAAATAAATTCTAAACATAACAAAACAATAAGATAGAATGAAAATTTCAGGCACATATGAAAGCAAATAAAAAAGACAAAACCTACGTTTTTTTTTTTTTTTTTTAGTTGAGTCTCTCTCCTTCTTATTTTTTTAATTTTAAAGTGAAGTTAAGTTTAGGGTTTTGAGATGGTAATTGCTAGGGTTTTAAGGAGAGAAGAGAAAGTCCTACCAAGAGTCTAAATAACATAAACAATTCAAAATATGGAACATTATCAAATTTATAACACCTAATTCTATTATCTTTTACGTTGAATCCAAACAAATAATTAATCAACCAAAAATCAAAACTTTAATAAAAAAACAAAAAATCACATGAACCCAAATCAAAATTCTCAATAAAGTAAAAACATATAAAAATTTACCACACCTTGGGCTGGAAGACATTTGTTGCAGCTTTGATTTTTCTTCAAAAAATAGAGATGCTTCATCTGCCATATACAATATAAAATAATTATTAGAATTTCAACCCAAAAACCAAACCCATAAAAACACTATCAAAATATAGAGATTAACCCAAATACTTAGAAGAAAATCAATTCTAAATATAATAAAACAATAAAATAGAATGAAAATTTCAGGCACATATGAAAGCAAATAAAAAAGACAAAACCTATGTTTTTTTTTTTTTTTTTTTTTACGTGAGTCTCTCTCCTTCTTATTTTTTTAATCTTAAAGTAAAGTTGAGTTTAGGGTTTTGAGATGGTAATTGTTAGGGTTTTAAGGAGAGAAGAGAGAGTCCTACCAGGAGTCTCTCTCTTTTTTTCTTAATCCTAAAGTTTTTTTTTTTTTTTTTTTTTGGTGAGTCCTTTTTAAAAAAAAAAAAATTCAAACCTAAAGTGAATCATTTTTTTTAATTCTAACGTGAGGTATCTTAAAAAATTATAATTAATTTTTAATCTTCAATTTTATATTATATATAGATAATAATAATGATGTGATAGGCTAACAAAATATATCTAATAGAGTTTTACTTAAACTAAACTATTGTAACACTAATAAATATAAGAAGATATAAAACCTATAATAAAAAGAATCTAAAATAAAAAGAAACTATTTGGTATTTTTGTGATAAGTTGATGTAGGATATTGTTATTTTGGTATTTTTATGCAAAAAACGTTATTTTAGGTCTAGGTGATTTATTTCCTTGTTTTGAGGTTCTTTTAATGTTTTTTAGGTCAAATTTGGTTCCTATTATGGTTAGGTATTAATTAGGGCTTATTTTAGAATATATTTTCTTGTCCATCAAGTTTTATGGAGCTCTTAAATAGGCCTCCAAGTTTGTATACGTTTTTCAATATTATTGATATTAATAAAAATTCAAATTTTTGTCTATTATTTTTCTGGTGGATTCTATATAAGATATAAAACCTAAAATAAAAAGAAAAAGAAAATAGTGATGACGTGGAAAATTGTGAGAGCTTCAAAGGCTTCGGTTTTATATATATATATATATATAGATTACTTGCATAGGCACATAGCAAATAGATGACGAGCTGAAATTTGGTTTTTAAAATTAAAAAAAAAATTATGATAAATATCTTTATAAGGGCAATTTTTGCTCCTCAAAGCCCAAGTAAAATGGACAAAGGCTCAAAGAGCACAAAACAATGAATTTGTAGAGAGTAGGTTAAAAACTGAACTCCAATGAGTTGGACAACAATAGAGCTGTACACGGTGCAGTGCGGCCGGTTTTTGGGGGCTTTTTTGCACCACACCTATAGGGTGCGGTTTCCCTTCAACCCTAACCGCACCTCACTTGTGGGGAGGTGGAAACCAGTCTACACAAGGTGCGGTGCACCATTCCGGTTTGGTGTGGTTAGTTAGGTTAAAAAGCAACCCAAATATTAAAAAAAATTTCTCAATCCACATCAAACAACCCATACAGAATTATCAAACAATCCAAATATTCATTTTAAAAAAAAAAAAAAAAAAAAACAAACAAACAAACAAACCAACAAACATATTCACAATATTTCTCAAATTCCCACACAAAATATCTCAAATAAATTCAAAATCTTTCTAAAAAGCATAGTAAGGCAAAGCATAGTTACTAGTTAGTATCTTAGGTCTCGGGCATCAAATAAATTACATACCTAATAGCAAGGAGAAGCATAGTAGCTTAGGTATTGACCACCAAAACCTTCTTTTAAAACATCCAAAGAATAGCTATGAGAAATAGGAGAGAGGAGAGGAAGATGCTTGGAGAGTGGTCTGAATGGAGGCATCAAGCAACAAAGGATGGTGGCTACGAGTGGTGAAGGATAAGGGGAGAGAGAGAGAGAGAGAGAGAGGCTATGACTTGTGAGGAGAGAGAGAACGAAAGGCTGTTTGATATAAATGAAGGAAATAAGAAATTTAACCTAACAGAAAACGACGTCATTCCATAGTTTTTAATTTTATTTTTTGGAAAAAATGCAAAACTGACCCTCTAACTTTCACCTTTTTTCATTTCAGTTCTCTAATTTTCAGTTTTGTCAATTCAGTCCTCTAACTTTCAATTTTTGTCAATTCAAGATTCTGTTACAAATCTGTTACAGCTACCGTTACCCACACCAAAACGACGTCGTTTTGCATGTGGTTTTTTTTTTTTTTTTTTTTTTTTGGAATTAAAAAAAAAAAAAAAAAAACTAATATCAGCTGGAGCGGTAAATATCAACTGGTTTTCCTTCTTCTTTCTTTATCTCTGCTTTGATCCTTGCAGTGCTCCATGTGTCTAAAACGTCATCCATCTCGTAGTATTTGTCTTGGAGCTGCTCTAAGCAAAGCTTCTCAGTATCCAACTTCTTTGCATGTCTTTTATCGGCATCATCCATCATTGCCTTGATGAATCCAAGCCTGTCTTGAAGCTTTTGGACTTCTTCATCAACGCCAACAAGCAACTTGATCTCTTGTTTAGCCAGCTAAACAGAGATTGAAGCCAACTGCTTAAAGAGATCAGTAAGCAGTGCATCAGCTGCCATAGTTGGAGACTGAAAGTTAAGTTTGGTTGAGAATAGAATACAACAGAAAGTGATTAATTAGCAAGTGCGCTGAAAGAGGTGAAGGTAAATTAATCAGAAGTGTTTTTTTTTTTTTTTTTTTTTGAAAAAAAAAAAAAAAAACACATGCAAAACGGTGTCGTTTTGGTGTGGGTAACGGTAGTAGTAACAGATTTGTAACGGAACCTTGAATTGACAAAAATTGAAAGTTAAAAGATCGAATTGACAAAACTGAAAGTTAGAGGACTGAAATGAAAAAAGGTGAAAGTTAGAGGGTTAGTTTTGCATTTTTGCCTTATTTTTTTTAAAAGTCCAAAACGACGTCGTTTTAGTATCAGAAATTATAAAAAAAAAAGAAAAAAAAAAAGAAAAAAGAAAAAAAAAAAAAAAAAACCCAAAATGACTTCGTTTTGTTACGTGTAAAACAACTTAACCCTAACTTCAATTTATTTTTCTTTTTCCTTCAGATTAGTCGCCACTCTCTTTCTCATCCTCTTCTTCTCAGACCTTTCTCTATGCCACTGAAACACACACACACACACACATAGAGGCAGTTCATAAAAAATAAAAATAAAAAGGCGGTGCGGTGTGGTTTTCATTGGTGGGCAAAATACACTGCCGCTCATCACACCTGGTGGCTTTGGTACTTGGAAAACGCTGCTGATCACTGCACTGGACACCTGCGGTGGAGCTCTAAGGTGGGCGGCTCAACGCGGTGAAGGGCGGTTCCATCGATGGCAGGCGGTGGCTGAACAGGCCTAGACAACAATCATAGTAGGCTAAGTGTTGCTTGAAAGTATAAATAAACAGTTTAGTGCAAGGAAAATCCTCCTCGACAAAGTCCAAGGAAAGTAGTTCTTATATATTTCTTTTGGATTTAAACAGAATTACAGTTTTTGAATGTACAGTGATTTTTCTACAGATAATCTGATGATCCCCTTGTAATGGGGTTTTTCTTCTTTATATTCCCCTTTTTCGTTCCATCTCAGCCCTCCACGTGTAGATCAAGTTACTGGCTTTGATACTTGTCCCATCAGCACTTTCTTGAAGTCTCTGTGGGTAGCTGTAAGGCTAAATGGTACTGTTCAGGTATCACCTCCACATTAATACGGCCAGGGAGTTAGTTGCAGAGCATTCAATGCGGTGGTAGTAGCTTTCTTTCCAAATTTTTCCTTAGCTCTCTTTTGTCTTATCCATATCTGATGCTTATCCTTGCCAGCATGATTGCTTGTTGTCTTGTTCTTGACAAAGGGTCGGACCTTGGACCTTTTCTCTGCTTAACCGAAGAAATGTTTCTCCTCGGACTACACTTCCAATCCCTTATGACCAGACTTCTTTCATGGATCACTAACTTGTATGCCTCCATTAGTATCTACCTGTCCTTGAATGATTTAATGTCCTCGGACACAGCCCACGGCCTAATACCCATTTTTGGGCCTTTGATCCCTACAATAGCCCCTCGAAATTCCACTCTTTTGCTCCTCGAAAAAAAGAGATATTTCAATCTACTAGTAATTATTCTTCCCTACTATTACGTCATCTCTTTCTGTGCAAGTGTCTTTTCAACTGCCAAGAAGCACACTCCTGACCCTTTGGCCTCTGGGACGCTTCAACATTTGTTTCACACAATGTCCTGTCCCCCACGTTCTACAATGTGATGGAGATCCTACGGCGGACAGTTCTATGGGGTTTTAGGCGGGAATTGTCCTGCTTACTTTTCCCTCTCATATATATATTGCCTGAAGATTTCGATTGTTCCACTTTCTACATCTTCAACTCTCAAGAACTAGTCCGAGAAGCCCTTCTTATCTTCCATAAGTTGCCCTTAGCATTTCTTTTTTAAATTTAGAGCCTTTTCTTCCTCGGCCTTTCTAATTTCACCTCGTCTACCTAACACCTTCAATTAATTTTCAAATGGGAAGATTTGCTAGTTTAGTAGACACTCCAGAGGGTATAGAGAGCTTTAAAGCCCGCTACCAGATTTCGCCTGGGGTTTCCATTAGGTATTGTCGTGGGGGGGGGGGGGGGGGAGGGGGGAGTGGCATGCCTTGAGGCAAGAGGGAGAAGTAGTAAACTTGATGATTACCTTTATAGAGGGAGGGAGAATCCCTATGGGTAGAGTGACTAGGGACTACCTTATTGCTCATAGACTTTCTCCTACCCAGTGTGCCCCTAATGTGTTTAGGATTTTAGGTAGTGTAGATGCCTTCAACAAAAAGTGGGTGTGAACCTCACCCATCATGACGTTAATTGAATATACAATTGTCAACATCTCACGGGCCAGGAATACTATTTGAAAACCAGGGTCCCTGTAGTCAAGCTGATATCGTGTCTCCCTAATACTAACAAGGGTATGGACAAGGGTTTCTTCATTGTCTCAGGGGAGTGGCATGATGGACTTCATTGCCCAACACGAGTTGGGACTCTAGGTGGGGTGTTTAGGTTTAGGTTTACTACTCCAACAATACCCCTTACTAATAACTTTTGTGTTTACTTCTTTTGTTTCATTTGCAAAATGGTTCTTATTTTTCCTTATGTTATGTTCTAACAATGTTTTTCTTTTTGGTGAATTTGCAGATAAGTACTCTGCAATCCTTAACTTTAGTCTTGTCAACGAGCCCGACCTAACAAGGATATTGAAGGTCGAGATCTTTGTCCACACCGATGGACAATTGTGAGCCGCCCACATAATCCTTGGTTACGACCCCATCTCTTCGAGTTTCCAAGTCCTAAAGTACGTAATAAAGGCGAAAAATCCTCGGCCACAGCAGATCAATATCTCCTTACCTGGTTTCTTGGCTGGCACTCCTTTAGAAGGTACACAACAAGTGGAGTTGCCCTTCTAGCGCACTGCCGAGGAAGAAGCGACACCTTCCCAACCAACTCCTAATGAGACACCAAAAGTAGTTGAAGTCTCAAACTCCGAGGAGTACTTTGAAGTTTTCAACTAGCTTCAACTTCCAGAGCCTCTAATTGTTGATTTCAGCCACCTTCCTCTTGCACAAGTAAGTAGTTTCCAAGAAGGCCCCAGCAACCCCGACGCAATGGTGCTGCAACGCAAGAGTAAGACAAGCCTCTTGGAGCTTCTAGAGTAAGACAAGCCTTTTGGAGCTTCTAGAGTCTTATGCTGGAGGTACTGTGCCTAAGGTGGTCATCCAAACCGAGCCTCCTAGTCCTCATTCTGCCCAAACCTCACAGCATGATCCTGCAAACAAGAAGAGGAAACGGAACTAAAAAGGCAAAGATATAATGGAGGAGAGAAGGGGAATCCCCTTAAAAGAACCTGAGCCCCAGAATGGGGCCAAAGTAGCCAGGACAGCCTAGACGAGGTCCTCAAGTAAAAGGGCCATTGTGGAGAGGGGGTGTGATCGTAGCACCAAGGTCCATGCTTGGAATCGCCCCTTGGTGCTGAATGTATCTCCTCTCCCTATAGACTCTTCTATTAGGGATTTCTAGCTGGGTACGTGGCAAATGCCCTGAAGCAGCCCATACTATTGCCTGATGACATGGTCAACCTGAGGACTATGAAGAAACACAAAGTGTTTCTAACTCTGAAGAGAGATCTCACATTGGTAAGTGTTTCTTTTTCTTTTTCTTTTTCTTTTTTTGCATTTTTTATCTTATAATTTTCATTCATTCATTTCTTTTTTAAAGGTCATTCAAGCTGCGCACATGGCCGAGGAGCTGGTGAACAACTCCTATAAGCAGATGAAAGAGGAGGAAGGACAACGCATAGCTGCCGTGGAGGCCTTCTTGTCGACCGAGAAGAGGATTCAAGAGCTAAATACCAAACTGACCGAGACTGACAAAGATAAAAAGAGCGCGGAGGCTACTCTGCAAGGGGTTGAGAGGCAGGCAGAGAGTCAACATAAATAACTCGGTCAGATCGAAGATTAGCTAGCCATAGCCAAGGATCAGATAAGGAGTTTGAAGAAAAAACTGGAGGAGGCAGAAGAAGCTACAGAAAGAGTTGAGCAAGAGGGTTATGATATTGAAGTGGCAGAAACCGAGGAAACCCTCCGGGCTGAGGTTTCTGGGGTTTGCAGAACTTATTGCCTCCAAGTGTGGAATGAGGCTCTAAATTAGGTTGGAATAGATGCTTCCTCCATATTAAGGAGAGTAGAAAATGTCTACTATCTCCTAGCCATCCGAGCATCAGGCCCTTCAAGCTCTAATGCTGAGACTACTCCTAAAGATCCTGCCCTTAGCAAGGATGCCTTAACCAGTGCTCTCCAACCTCCCACCAATCCTCCTAAAGAGGTTAAGTAAGTCGGTGCTACTGAGAAAGAGAAAGAGGTAGCACAAGAGGTGGCCTTTGAATCAACCAAACTCCCCTCCTCTCCTAAAGAATCTTCTAAAGAAAAAGGAGCCTCCTAAAGCCAAAAGCTAGTACTGGTCACCCTTCCTTTTACCATTAAGGAAGATCCTAAGGGCAAAAGTAGCACCTAAGCTTCAATAACTAAGGTGACTATCAAAGCTGCAGCCAAGGCCATTCTCCCCCCTACGAAGACCAAATAGGGATCCAACACCATTTTGTTGTCTTCATCATATGTATCTATGTTGTTTTTAGATTCGTACTTTCTTTTTATATGTAGTTCTTTTTTGTTCATGTTTCTAAATATGTATTTCTTTGCCTTTCCAAGGCTTTAATCAATGAAAAGCAGAAAATACCTTTATGTTTCATCATATGTAGATAAAACAAAGCAATATCTACTTCTTGATCAAAATTTTACTAGTACACTCTCTTGATTAAGATATATTTTCACCCCTAAATTTAATAGTTACTCATGCAATTGACAATCTGACTATTACCTTTAATGTAATTAGCAGTGTTATTAGATAACTTTGCTTTGTCCATGGCACTTGTCATCTAGTAACCCACCCAACTTAAAAATCAAACCTTGTGTACTTGAGGTAAATAGCTCAAAGGATTATGTGTACTTTAGGATTTTCTTCCTAACCTCAAATAATGGTGAAGCTCATGTCTATCCTAGGTATATAATCCAAGAAGACTATCATACTTAGAATTTCACTTAGCACTCCATTCAGCAATAAGTTCATATAGTTGTAAGTGTTAATTTATCCAAAGCATGGGTCCGAGGAACCCAACATTACCAAGGTTTTGTTTAACACTTAATCAAACAATAAGCAGTGTTAATTTACCCAAGGTATGTGGTCCGAGAAACCAAGTATAACCAAGATTCTGTTTAACACTTAGACATATATTGATGAGTATTAATTTACCCAAGGTATGTCATCTGAAGAGCCAGGTATGACCAATATTCTGTTTAATACTTAAAAAAAATACCAAGCAGTGCTAATTTACCCAAGGTATATGGTCTGAGGAGCCAAGTATGACCAAAATTCTGTTTAACACTTAGACATATGTTGATGAGTATTAATTTACCTAAAGTATGTGGTCCGAGGAGCCAGGCATGACCAAGATTCTGCTTAATACTTAAAGAAATAATGAGGAGTATTAATTTACCCAAGGTATGTGGTCCGAGGAGCCAGACATGACCAAGGTTCTATTTAATTCTTCAAGAAATAAAACACACAACATGTAACATTAATAACAAAAACGTGGCAGAGTTGCCTTTCATTTATAGTAATACATTCGTAGGTTATTTACATTCCAGGGACGTGGTACAATATTTTCATCAAAGTCTTTTAGGAAATAAGCACCTATACCAGCTATTGAGGTAATACGATATGGCCTCCCAATTGGGTCTCAGCTTTCCCCAAGCTGGGTTTTTTGCAGTACCCACAACTTTCCTTAATACCAAGTCACTAGGTGTTAATGGTCTTACTTTCACGCTCGTATTATACCCCTGTTTAAGCTTCTGCTGATAACATGCTAGTTGAACCATGACAGTTTCTCTTTATTCATTAATCAAATCTAGACTTTTTTTCCAATAAATTATCATTGTTGTTCGGAGTGAACAAACTCCTCCTTAACGTTGGAATTCCAATCTCTAAAGGGATCACAGCCTCGGACTCTTAAGTCATTGAAAAGGATGTTTCCCCGGTTGATCGACGATGAGTAGTCCGATATGTCCAGAGAAAATGTGGTAGCTCTTCTACCCTTTGCCTCATCCAACCCCTTCTTAAGCCCATTCACTATAACTTTATTAACAGCCTCGGCTTGCCCATTCCTTTGGGGTAGGCTGGAATTGAATACTTGTTCCTAATGCCCAATTCACAACAGTACCTCCTAAAAACTTTACTATCAAATTGAAGCCCATTATCTGAGATGAGGGTGTGAGGAATCTCAAATTGAGTGAAATTTTTTTTCCATACAAACTTCTTTGCATCCATGTCCCCAATATTAGCTAGTGGCTCAGCTTCTACCCACTTTGTGAAGTATTCAGTACTGACCAGAAGCCATGTTCTGTTTCCTATTGCCTTAGGGAATGGTCCTACAATGTCCAAACCCCACTAAGCAAAAGGCCATAGGCTTGACAGAGGATTAAGGACACCTCCTAGCTGATGAATGTTTAGAGCAAATCTCTGATATTGATCACATTTCTTCACATACTCTCGTGCCTCTTTTTGCATACTTGGTCACCAATACCCCTTGAGTGAGGGCCCTGTGGGATAGTGATTTGCCTCCTATATAACTTCCATAAATTCCCTCATGTAACTCCTCCAAGAGGGGCTTCACTGCTTCAAGATGGACACATAACAAGTATGGTCCATAAAAAGAACGTTTGTACAACTTTTGCTCCTCGGACAACCAAAAACAAGGAGCTTTCCTTCATACCTTATTTGCCTCTCCCTTTTCCTCAGGCAGAGTACTTTTCTTGAGAAATAGAACTATAGAATCCATCCAACTAGGTCCAACCCTAATTTGGTGAACCTAGACCTTCTCCTTCTTCACCTCAATGGGCTTATATAAATCTTCAACCAATATAACCCGAGGTAAACCTTGTGTCGAAGAAGTTGCCAAAGTAGCCAAAGAATCAACATGAGTATTTTTGCTCTTCAAGATTTGTTGCAAGGTAAAAGATTCAAAACATGATTGCAGGTGCTTAGCTTGGCTCAAATACTCTTGCATTCTTAAATCCCTAGCTTCCAAATCTCCCTTTACCTGACCCACTATCAACCTCGAATCTGAGAATACATCCACTACCTTTCCTCCAATTTTCTGAACCATAGCCATCCCTACCAACAAAGCTCCATACTCAGCCTCATTATCTGTGGTCGAGAAATCTAACCTTAAAGATTTCTCAATAGTAATATTCTCTGGGACACCACAACTAGTCCCACCCCAGATCCTCTTTGATTAATTGTACCATTAACATACAATTTCCAAGATGAGGATCCTTGTAGGGAGATTGCTTCAACTGGTTTTGTACCCAAGTTTTGTTCCTCGTCCTCCCTCTCTACAAGGGATTCAATAAATTTTGCCACCAAATCTACAAGAACCTAGCCTTTAATAGAGGTCCAAGGCATATATTTGATGTCAAAAGCTCCTAAAATTGTTTCCCACTTGGCAATTCTCCTTGTGTAATTGGCCTTTCGAAGTAATGATTGAAGAAGAAGTTGGGTTAAAACCATAACTGTGTGAGCTTGAAAGTAGTAAGGGAGCTTCCGCGTGGCATGTACCGTCACCAAGATAGCCTTCTTCAATGGCAAGTAACGAACCTCTGCTTTGTACAATGACTTGCTCACGTAATAAACCAGCCGTTGTACTCCATTGTCTACCCTTATCGGTTCTAAACTAACTGCATGAGGGGCTATCGCAATGTAGGCAAAGAGAACCTCTTCCTCTTCAGGCCTTAATATAATAGGTGGTCGAGAAAGATACTTCTTTAACTGCTGAAAGGCCAAGACACACTCTTCGGTCCACTCAAATCCCTTCTACTTGTGCAACAACTGGAAGAAAGGCCTGCACCTGTCTACGGACTGAGAGATGAATCGGTTCAAGGCAACAGTCATTCTTGTCAACTTTTGAACTTTTTTGGGATTCTAAGGTGGCTGCAGATTATTAATTACCTTAATTTAATCAGGGTTGACCTCAATTCCACGATGAGTGACCATATAACCCAGAAATTTGCCCGAACTAACGCCAAAAGAACACTTAGAAGCATTAAGGTGTAGTTTATGTTTTCTCAGTATTTCAAAAATATTTCCGAGGTCATTCATATACTCCGACTCTACTTTGCTCTTTACAACCATATCATTTATGTAGACTTCAATTTTTTTGCCAAGTTGAGACTCAAACATCCTAGTCATCATTCACTAATAAGTAGATCCTGCATTCTTTAATCCAAAGGGCATCACTTTGTAGTGGTAATTCCCAGTGGGAGCAATAAAAGCAGTTTTTTCCTAATCATCTAAAGCTAAAGGTATTTGATGGTATCCCTGAAAGGCATCTAAAAAGCTCATTCGAGGATGACCAACTGTTGCATCCACCAATTAGTCTATCCGAGGCATTGGGAAGGGGTCTTTCGGGCAAGTTTTGTTTAAATCAATGAAGTCCATGCATACTCGCCGCTTCTCACTCTTCTTTTTCACCACCACTATATTGGCCAACCATTCAGGATAAAACACTTCTTTTATCGCCCCTGCTTACTTAAGCTTGATCACCTCCTCCTTAACAGTATCAGAATGTTCTCTAGACAAGCGCCGAGGTGGTTGCTTCTTAGGAGTAATAGATAGATTAACATTTAAGTGATGACAAATAAAATTTAGATCCACCCCAGGAGCTTTATAAGCACTGCACGCAAACACATCAACATTTTTCCTGAGGAAGATAATCAGTTCTTCCTTCTCCCGAGGAGGTAACTGAATTCCTACTTGGAAAAAATTCTCCTCGTCATCATCAACGACAATATTTTCCAACTCTTCACAGTTTGCCCCTTCTACCACCACATCCGTGGACAAGACTATTCTCCTTGATTGCTATAAATTCCTTTCTACATAGGTCGAGGACTCACCCTCAGTCTGATGCCTAATTGCAGCCACTAAATACTGTCTGGTCGTAGATTGACTTCCAATCAACTCCTCAACTTGATCTCCTAATGGATACTAATGCTACACGGAATCAGTAGGCTGAATGTTCCAACTTTAATGGGGATACTGGTTGTTATGAAGGCCTGCAAAGATGAACACACTATCAAAGGGGACCGGTGTGAACCGGTCAAACACCTTTCGACGCCTAAGTTAGTTTCTCACAAGAATAGAGTTCCAACTTTTTGGAAGTAAAATCTCGGAATGTACTTACTTTGATTTGATTTAGACTGGTCCTTATATAGAGAACCTTGGAGCGGTTATTGGCTTAGTAACTTCCCCAAGATTCATGGAAATCAGTGAGTCCAGACATAACTTCCTCAACAGCTATAAAAGTTACAACTGTTGGTGGAAGTTAAGTATTTATGAGGAATTTGTAGCGATGAATATGGGTTGGGTAACTGCTCCAAGATTTTATGGCTCGAATCCTCCACACTCGTGAGTGAGTCTATACTTGAGGATTTCCCAAGTGTTATGTGGTCGTTCATGTGCTTTGCCCATGGACGACTCTTTTGCTCATAGACGGTCTATTTGAACATTTGACTTAAGGCTTATGGACGATCCATATGGACGAACATGAGATGTAATTTTCACTATCCCATCAAATACTTCACCTTCAAGTGCAAGGTGGAAGAAACAACTCTCATGGCATGAAGTCAAGGTCTTGCCACAATAGCAATGTAGGGGGAGTAGGCATCTACAACAATGAAGTCCACTTCCACGACTTCTGACCCTGCCTGAACAGGTAATCTGATTTGGCTCTTCAAGAAGACTGTTTTCCCATCAAATCCTACTAAAGGAGAATCATAGCAGGCCAGGTCCTCAAGCTTCAGCTTCAGCCCTTTATATAGATCAGGGTACATGATCTCTGCACCGCTATCTTGATCTACCAAAACTCTTTTTACATCATACCCTCCAATCTTGAGGGTAACCACCACGACATCATCATGTGGTTGCATGGTTCCCACTTTTATCTTTATCAGAAAAGTTCAAAATTGGTCGGACTTCCATTCTACCCCTCTTAGGATCAGGGGTTAGGTCTTCAGCAAATGACCGAGCTACAGACATCACCCTGAATGGATGGGAACCAGTCCTACCTAGGGCAGTAAGAATAACACTAATCGTCCCTAAAGGCGGTCTTAAAGAAGTATCTCTCTGATGTTCCGACCCTGCCTGGCTCCCTTGTCCGTTGGGCTGATACAAGAATTGCTTTAGCTTCCCAATTTTAACTAGCTGCTCCAGATGATCCCGTAAAGTCCTACATTCTTTTGTAATGTGTCCTCGATCCTGGTGGTACTGATAATAAAGATTTTGGTTGTGCTTCGTGGGGTCTCCACCCATCTTATTTGGCCACTTAAAGTATGACTCATTCTTTATTTTCTCCAAGACATGGTGCACAAGCTCCCTGAACACAGTGCTACCTACTTGGACAGCAGTAGATCTAGTATGTCTAGCAAAATCTCTCCTGGATTAGTTGTTGCTATACCTCTCCAACCTAAAATCCCTTCGGTCTTAGGAAACTACTTTGGCCTTCCCCCTTCCTTGTTACCAGTCCTCCTCGACCCGTTTATATTCATCAATACGATCCATAAGCTGACGTATGCTCCTGGCAGGCTTCCTCGTTAAAGATTTCCTCAAATCGTGCTTGGCAAGTAGGTCGACCTTAAAAGCCCTTATCGTCACATTATCAAAATTTCCATCTATCTCATTAAACATCTCCTAATATCTGTCTGAATACGTCTTCAAGGTTTCTCCTTCTCGCATGGACATAGACAACAGGGAATCCAAAGGGCGAGGAACCTTACTGCAAGTAACAAAACGAGCCCCAAAAGCTCTAGTAAGCTCCTTAAAGGAGTTGATTGAACCTTCTCTCAAACCATCAAACCATCTCATCGCCACTGGCCCCAAGCTGGATGGGAACACTTTGCACATCAAGGTTTCATTCTTTGAGTGAACAACCATTCCCTGATTGAAATGGCTGACGTGTTCCACAGTGTCTGTTCTACCATTATACATTATAAATATTGGCTGAGTAAACCGCTGAGGAAGTTTTCCTTCTTCAACTCTTCCTGCTTATAGCATAATTACCTAGGCCCCTATGAGATGGACTTTTGCTTCTCCACCTATAATGGCGGTTCTCATCACATGAATAAGACTCACTGAGGGGAGTCCTTGATCTGGGCCTATAGCTATCATCATTATCATCATCAGAGAAAGGCTTTAAGCTTGAAGGTGTCCTTTTACGTTGCTTCCGACGTAATTTCCTCCACAAGTGGTCTATCTCCAACTGCATGTTCCTGGTGTTCTCTCCATGAGACACATGACTCCTACTTCTAGATTGACTCCTACTGGTGTGAATGGTGTGTATGCTAACTTCACGGTCCCTCATTTGTTCAAGATTGAGAAACTGGTCTAGACGTTAGGACCCCATCGATTCTTCACAATTTGATCCTAAACCTACCATGGTTAAACATTTAACTCACGAATGTTCAAGTTCCCCAAAAATGGCGCCAATTGTAAGGGCACATTTTGCTCCCCAAAGCCCAAGTAAAATGGATAAAGGCCCAAAGAGCCCAAAACAATGAATTTATAGAGAGTGAACTAAAAACTGAACTCCAATGAGTTGGACGACAATCACAATAGGCTAAGTGTTGCTTGAAAGTATAAATAAACAGTTTAGTGCAAGGAAAATCCTCCTCGGCAAAGTCCGAGGAAAGTAGTTTTTATATATTTCTCTTGGATTTAAACACAATTACAGTTCTTAAATGTACAGTGATTTTTCTATAGGTTATCTGATGATCCCTTTGTAATGGGGTTTTTCTTCTTTATATTCCCCTTCTTCACTCCATCTCAGCACTCCACGTGTAGATCGGGTTACTGGCTTTGATACTTGTCCCATCAATACTTTCTTGAAGTCTTTGTGGGTAGCTATAAGGCTGAATGGTACTATTCAAGTATCACCTCCACATTAATGCGGCCAAAGAGTTAGCTGTAGAGCATTCAATGCGGTAGTAGCAGCTTTCTTTCTAGATATTTCCCAGCTTTCTTTTGTCTTATTCCTATCTGATGCTTATCCTTGCCAGGATGATTGCTTGTTGCCTTGTTCTTGACAAAGGGTCGGACCTTTTCTCTGCTTAGCCGAAGAGATGTTTCTCCTCAGACTACACTTCCAATCCCTTTTGACTAGACTTCTTCCATGATTACTAACTCCTGTCCTCGGATGATTTAATGTTCTCGGGCACGACACACGGCCCAATACCCATTTTTGGGCCCTTTATCCCTACAATCTTCTTGAGCTTTTGATCTATTTCTTCAGAAATAAAATAAGAGATGGCATTTTACTATCAAGACTAATTATTATTAGTTTTCATTTTAATTAAAAGAATGCAGTTAGAGTTGATGATTTATAGCATTTTTTTTTTGGCCAAATAAATATTAATTTATTAAATAAAATGAGATAAAGGAACTAGTCCAACTCATCTACATCACTACAACTACAAATCCAACATCAATGGGACAATGCAAGGTAGATGTTTCCCCATCTGCCATTCCTCATATACAAATGAGCACATGGACAAAGTAAGTGGACTACGACTACTTCTTACTACTAGCAAGTTGCACCAATAATAAGTCCAATTATATAGAAATTTTATAATTTACAATTGTTGATAAGTAAACAATAAAAATAATTTTAATTTTTTATCTATATAAATGATATTACACCAATTACAATTTATCATCTTAAAAAAATTTTATGTCTCAACATGGGCTCCTACAAGTAGTGGCACTTTCATAAATCATAAGTATATTGTACATTAAAAGGACTTGTTATTTGTTGTTGTTGTTGTTATTATTATTATTATAAGTAGATAGCGAGGAGGAGGGTAGACAGAATTTTTTTTTTAATGGGAATACATCAAACTTTATTATGAATGAAAAGTAGCAATTACATCAAGGAAAAGAGCAAAATCATCTTAAATCCAAACAGAAAAATCATCAATATCTAAAGTATTTTTAGCCAACAAATGAGCAAAGCGATTGTCTTGTCTATGTACATGGGAGATATGAATCCTACAAACAGGGACGAAACCACCCTTGGAGTAGGGGGGGCCGCCCTAAATTGTTTTTTTTTTTTTAATATTATATATATGTGTGTGTGTGTGTGTACTAATTTTAGCAATTTTGTTCTAACAAAATTACATTTTCTTTCCCTTTAACAATATAATTGATTCTTTTAAGAGTAATGCTATACTCACAAACTTTTTTATAATATTTTTACAAACTATTCTGGTAGTAAATTCTTATTGATTTGCATATGGGTACACTACTAACATCATTTTTTTACTTACCAGTAATCATTTATCAAATCAGCAATTTATAAAAAAAACTTGTAACTCTAGCATTTTTCTCATTTTAGTGACCATAAAAAAGTTTATAGATCTAAAATTTAAAACAAAATATACAAGCCAAAAAAAAAAAAAAAACTCAATGTAGGGGAAGGATCCACCTGCAAGAATGCTTGTTATCCGCAGAGGCATGCTTTTTGTGCAACTTCCTCGCAGTTTTTGTTCATCGTTCAATGTGGGAATGAGTTTGCCCAAGTCCCACATCGAAGAAAGTTTGCCTAAAGTTTCTGTTCATGTGTAGTGGTGGTACACTCATTCTTTCTTCGATGTGGGACTTGGGCAAACTCATTCCCATGTTGAACGATGAACAAAAACTGTGAGGAAGTTACACAAAAAGCATGCCTCCGCGGATAACAAGCATTCTTGCGGGTGGATCCTTCCCCTACAAAAAGGCACTTTGAGGGCAATGCCCATTAAAGGTATTGTCCGCTTTAGGCATGTTTTTGCAACGTCCGACCCTTGGGGTGGCATGCTTATACAACATCCGCTCGGTTTTGTTACCTCGAAGGGCACGCCTCTACCACTACTACACATAAGGGGCTATTGTAGGGACAAGGCCCGAAAACGGAATATTGGGCCTTGGGCCTTATCTGAGAACGTTGGGATGTCCGAGGAGAGACAAATAGATGGAAGGTCATTCCAACTTAGCGCCTCATGAGTAAGAAAGGAATAGAAGATGGTCCAAGGAGTAATGTCTCCTCGGACAAGACAAACACCGCTCTTTTACATATTCTAGCAACAAAAATAGCCTTAATAGGGGCACCGGTGTCAGAGGCATGTTACATGAACCTGCGAGAAGGAAGGAGACACAAAAATATCTAAGGAAATGCTGCTACCTCCGCATTAAATGCACTGCAGCTGCTTTTCTGGCCGCATTTATGTGGAGAAGACCTTTGAACAGTGTTTCATTGGCCACCGCAACTCACAAAAGGCCAGAAGGGGTGTCTGATAGGACATGTACTCAAATGGTGGTCCGGATGGGTGACAAGTGGAAAGCTAGAATCACCATAAGAAACCTATATAATGTAAGAGACCCTCCATGAGTGGGGGTCAAAAAAACTAAGAAAGAACACTATACCAACAAGAATAGCGCTTTTAATCAATTGCCTTAGATTATAAGAACAATGACCTAACCTTACGTGTATTTTTCTTGCATGATTGTCTTACAAACTCATCTTAGCCGTTGTAACACTAACTAGGGCCCAGCTCTTCAACCCACTCTCTACAAATTTATTATATTGGGCTCGCTAACCTATAACCCTATACTCATTGGGCTTGGGCCACTAAAACGTAACCCTACACTCAACAACAAAAATTACCAGTAAAACTAAAAATAAAATTAAGCTCAATTAACTAATTTTATCCAAAATAAATAACCTTACCCTTTAAAAATTCTAACCAAAAATAATTTTCTTACCCACAAAAAAAAAATAAATAAATAAATAAACTTAGCACCTTAGTAATAGAATTTAAGGTTGAAAACTCACCACCTAACTTGACTCCGTTCTGCCTACAAAATTCATGCATAGAGGACAACATCCCATAAGCAATTCGGTTTGACAATTGATGCAAGAAAATGGGAAAGATCACTTTAAAGCTTGGGAAATAATGAGATAGGATTTGACATCACAAAGGATGTTTTTACTACCACCACTTAACTAAGTTAATTTTTTTTTTTTTAAAGAAGACATCTAAGTTCAACTTAAACCCAAGTAATTTCAACAACAAAAAAAGTTATTTAATTTGCAAGTTTATCCTTTAGTAGTAACTGTTTGGAACTATTTGAGGCAAGTTGCAAAATTGAAACTCCAAAAAGCTTTCCTTTTTAGACTAAAATTTTAATTTCCTATCCTTCCAACCCAGCAAGGAAGGAAAGAAGAGAATAGAATAGAAGAAATGACAGTTTTAATGGAGGACATGTGGCATAAAAAAAGGAACACAAAAGAAGGCCCCTTAAACTGCTCACATGTAAGATTAAATCTTGGGATTCGCTTCACAACATAGCACCATGGCTAAACACAAACACAAACACAACATCTTTCCGATCTAATCGCTTATCTCTCCATCTTACTTCAAAGTTCAAAGTTCAAAACACTTCAAAACTCTCAACTTCTCACTATCAAATGTACCAAGATTCCCCCTAATTTCTCTCTTCCACTCCCATTCGTCGTTTTTTTCGTTTTCCTAATTTCTAAAACAAAAACAAAGGTCTCTTTGTTGCTCTGAACTTCAACTACACTAAAAACTCAATACTTGTAATTCAAAACCATTATGCATTGGTAAACCACTTTGAGTTTTTTTCTAGGGTTTATCTTTTGCTCTCGATGGCATTTTCATGAAAAAGAGCAAGAAGAAAGGAAATCAATGGCGGCAAGTCCAGGAGGCTTTACGACTCAGCTAAATTTCAAGCTCGGACAACGACCTGGTGGTTATCCAATGCGTAACCTGCTTGGGTTGGACTTGGAGGTGAGGAAGCGGAGGAGGCTAAGAGTCGAGGCCACAGTGACCGAGTTGAGACGAGTCGTATCAGCTGTTGCTGGTCTGACTCGGTGGTGCCGATCTGGAGATAGAGCAAGTCGGGTAAGAGCATTGAGAAGTTCGAAGATTGGCGGTTCGATCCGAAGAAAAGTTCTCACAATTTTGATGTGCAAAGTGTTCCCATCTCATCGCCACTGGCCTCAGGCTAAATGGGAACACTTTGTACATCAAGGTTTCATTCTTTGAGTGAACAGCCATCCTCTAATTGAAATGGCTGACGTGCTCCACAGGGTCTGTTTTACCATTATACATGGTAAATGTTGACTAAGTAAACTACCGAGGAAGTTTTCCTTCTTCAACTCTCTGTCTAAACGGTGACTTAGAAATCTAGCATAGAGCCATGCTTATAGCATCATTACCCAGGCCCCTGTGAGATGGACTTTTGCTTCTCCACCTATAATGGCACTTCTCATCACATGAATAAGACTCACTAAGGGGAGTCCTTGATCTGGGCCTGTAGCTATCATCATTATCATCATCAGAGGAAGGCTCTGAGCTTGAAGGAATCTCTCTACGTTGCTTTTGACGTAATTTCCTCCACAAGTGGTCTATCTCCAACAGCATGTTCCTGATGTTCTCTCCATGAGACACGTGACTCCTACTTCTAGACTGACTTCTACTAGTGTGAGTGGTGTGTATGCTAACTTCAAGGTCCCTCCTTCGTTCAAGATTGAGAAACTAGTCTTAATGTTAGAACCCCATAGATTCCTCACGGTTTGGTCCTGAACCTATCATGGTTAAACGTTGAACTCACGAATGTTTAAGTTCCCCACAGATGGCGCCAATTATAAGGGCAAGTTTTGCTCCCCAAAGCCCAAGTAAAATGGATAAAGGCCCAAAGAGCCCAAAACAATGAATTTATAGAGAGTGGGCTAAAAACTGAACTCCAATGAGTTGGACGACAATCACAATAAGCTAAGTGTTGCTTGAAAGTATAAATAAATAGTTTAGTGCAAGGAAAATCCTCCTCGGCAAAGTCCAAGGAAAGTAGTTCTTATATATTTCTCTTGGATTTAAACATAATTACAGTTCTTAAATGTACAATGATTTTTCTAGAGATTATCTGATGATCCCCTTGTCATGGGGTTTTTCTTCTTTATATTCCCTTTCTTCACTCCATCTCAGCCCTCCATGTGTAGATCGGGTTACTGGCTTTGATACTTGTCCCATCAGCACTTTCCTGAAGTCTTTGTGCGTAGCTGTAAGGTTGAATGATACTGTTCAGGTATCACTTGCACATTAATGCGGCTAGGGAGTTAGCTGCAAAGCATTCAATGTGGTGGTAGCAACTTTCTTTCCCGATATTTCCCAGCTCTCTTTTGTTTTATCCCTATCTAATGCTTATCCTTGCCAGCATGATTGCTTGTTGCCTTGTTCTTGACAAAGGGTCGGACCTTGGAACTCTTCTCTGCTTAGCCAAAGAGATGTTTCTCCTCAGACTACACTTCCAATCCCTTATGACCAGACTTCTTCCATGGATCAGTAACTTGTATGCCCCCGTTAGTATCTACCTGTCCTCGGACGATTTAATGTTCTCGGACATGGTAGACGGCCTAATACCCATTTCTAGGCGCTTTATCTCTACAATCTTCTAAAGCTTTTGATCTATTTCTTAAGAAATAAAATAAGAGATGGTATTTTACTATCAAGATTGATTATTATTAATTTTCATTTTAATTAAAAGAATGCAGTTGGAGTTGATGATTTATAGCATTTTTTTTTTTTGGCCAAATAAATATTAATTTATTAAATAAAAGAGGATAAAGGAACTAGTCCAACTCATCTACATCACTACAACTACAAATCCAACATCAATGGGACAATGCAAGGTAGATGCTTCCCCATCTGCCATTCCTCATATACAAATGAGCACATGGACAAAGTAAGTGGACTACGACTACTTCTTACTACTAGCAAGTAGCACCAATATTAAGTCCAATTATATAGAAATTTTATAATTTACAATTGTTGATAAGTAAACAATAAAAATAATTTTAATTTTTTTATCTATATAAATGATATTACACCAATTACAATTTATCATCTTAATAAATCTTTATGTCTCAAGCATGGGCTCTTACAAGTGGTGGCACTTTCATAAATCATAAGTATATTGTACATTAAAAGGGCTTGTTATTTGTTGTTATTGTTGTTGTTGTTGTTATTATTATTATTATTATTATTATTATAAGTAGATAGTGAGGAGGAGGGGAGATAGGATTTTTTTTTTAATGGGAATACATCAAACTTTATTATGAATGAAAAGTATTACGTAAAGGAAAAGAGCAAAAATTATCTTAAATCCAAACAGAAAAATCATCAATATCTAAAGTATTTTTAGCCAACAAATGAGCAGAGCGATTGTCTTGTCTATGTACATGGGAGATATGAATTATACAAACAGGGACGGAACCACCCTTAGAGTAGGGGGGTAATGGCCCTTCCTAAATTGTTTTTTGAAAAATTATTTTATGTGTGTGTGTACTAATTTTAGCAATTTTGTTCTATAAAATTACATTTTCTTTCCCTTTAACTATATAATTGATTCTTTTAAGAGTAATGCTATACTCATAAACTTTTTTATAATATTTTTACGAACTGTTGTGGTAGTAAATTCTTATTGATTCGCATATGGGCACACCACTCACATCATTTTTTTACTTACTAGTAATCACTTATCACATCAGTAATTTATAAAAAAAAAATTGTAACTCTAGCATTTTCCTCATTTTAGTGACCATAAAAAAATTTATAGATCTAAAATCAAAAACAAAATATACAAGCCAAAAAAAAAAAAAAAAAGCTCAACAACAGAAGTTACTAGTAAAACTAAAAACAAAATTAAGCTCTGTGGGTGAGAAAGCCCAACGCTACGTATTGGGCCTGGGGCCCAATTTGAATATCACTGTTTGTCCGAAGAGGTAAAAGGGATCAGCACTGAGTCTGTTTGGTGAAAATACACTCAAGAAGGGATAAAGGGTATGTCCGAGGGCAATCCAGTTGGTCTGAAGAGATTCCCTTCATCGGATCGCTCGAGAGCTTGATCAAGCAAATATACTGAAGACCCTAGCAACCCTCCCAACAGTTTCCACGGTAAAGAGTGAGCTCTGGGCACGCATAGGGGTGAGAAGAACATAAAATATCTTAAAGGAAAGCTGCTACCACCGCATTTAATGCACTGTAGCAACTTTCCTAGCCGCATTTATGTGGAGAAGACACCTAAATAGTGTAACCTCAACTACTACCACTCACGGCAGACTAAAGCAAACATCTGATGTGACTAGTGCTCAAGTGGATGCTTAGATGAAGAATAAGTGTACGGTGAAGATGAGGAGGAAGGAGTATATATAGAGGGAATAGGTCTCATAGAAGGGGGAGAGAAAAATTTTATTCATTTAAGTCTGTAAACCTTAAACCTCTTCGGATTCAAGAGGATTCCTACTGAATGTTAGTCTGAACATCATCTTTTTCCTTACTTGTCTATTTGAATCGTTGCTAAATCCATTTTCAGCCCAGCTGTTTAACCCATTCTCTACAAATTCATTGTTCGGGGTTCATTGGGCTGAGTCTGCAAAGTTTGTGCTTGGCCCATCAAACTTGGACCCTACAAGCTCAATTAACTAATTTTATCCAAAATAAATAACCCTACCCTTTAAAAATTCTAACAAAAAATAATTTTGTTCTTACCCACAAAAAAAAAAAAAAAAAAAAAAAAAAACTCAGTAGTTAAGTAATATAATTTGAAATTGAAACGGGTGCACATAGTCAACAATAAAACCACTGACTAACTCCAAGTTCTGACTCCACCCTGCCTACAAAACTCATGCATAGAGTACAACATCCCAAAGGCAATTGGGTCGGACAATTGAAGCAAGAAAATGGGAAAAATCACTTTAAAGCTTGGGAAATAATGAGATAGGATTTGACATCACAAAGGATGTTTTTACTACCACCACTTAACTAAGTTAATTTTTTTTTTTTTTTTTTTTTAAAGAAGACAGCTGAGTTCAACTTAAACTCAAGTAATTTCAAAAAAAAAAATGTTATTTAATTTACAAGTTTATCCTTTAGTACTAACTGTTTGGGACTATTTGGGGCAAGTTGCAAAATTGAAACTCCAAAAAGCTTTAATTTTTAGACTAAAATTCTAATTTCCTATCCTTCCAACCCAGCAAGCAAGGACAGAAGAGAACAGAATAGAAGACATGACAGTTTTAACGGACACGTGGCATAGCCAATGAGGCATAAAAAAAGGAACACAAAAGAGGGCCCCTCAAACTGCTCACGTGTAAGATTAAATACCGGGATTCGCTACACAGCACAGCACCATGGCCAAACACGAACACAAACACAACACCTTTCCGATCTGATCGCTTCTCTCTCTATCTAACTTACTTCAAAATTCAAAGTTCAAAGTTCAAAACACTTCAAAACTCTCTCTACTCCTCACTGTCAAATGTACCAAGATTCCCCGAACTTCACTCTTCCACTCCCTTTCGTTGTTTTTTTCCTTTTCCTAATTTCTAAAACAAAAACAAAGGTCTCCTTGTTGCTCTGAACTTCAACTACACTAAAAAACTCAATACTTGTAATTAAAAACCATTACGCATTGGTAAACCACTTTGAGTTTTTTGCTAGGGTTTATCTTTTGCTCTCGATGGCATTTTCGTGAAAAAGAGCAAGAAGAAAGGAAATCAATGGCGGCAAGTCCAGGAGGCTTTACGGCTCAGCTAAATTTCAAGCTGGGACGACCTGGTGGTTATCCGATGCGTAACCAGCTTGGGTTGGACTTGGAGGCGAGGAAGCGGAGGAGGCTAAGAGTCGAGGCCACTAGTGACCGAGTCCGGACGAGTCGAATCAGCTGTTGCTGCTCTGACTCGGTGGTGCCGATCCGGAGATCGAGCGGGTCGGGTAAGAGCATTGAGAAGTCCGAAGATTGGCGGTTCGATCCGAAGAAAAGTTCTCACAGTCTCCGAGTCCATGCCTCCCCTGCATTGCCTTTCGCTTCTCCTCAGTACTCTCTCTCTCATATATATCTACACACTCAAACTCACACACACTTATATATGTCTATCTATCTATGAATGTAACCAGTTCTGTTAGATTCATCTTGCACCGACTTTTCTTATAAGATACAAAGCCTCTCGTTATTCAATTCTTTGCTATGGAATTGGATTTCACACCTTTTTTTTTTTTTTTTTTTTTTTGAGTTCTTCGAAATCACGGGGTCAATGGAAAGGAAATGGTTAAAATTTTTTGAAAATGATTACTAAGAAAATTTAATTTATATTGAAAGTGCTTAAGAAACAAAGATTTTTGTTTTTGTTAAAGCATTTCTATATGTTCACTCCTGCTACTTGGTAGCACCAAACAAGGTCTTGATTAATGACTTTAATCATGTATGCAGATCGCCCTTTGTTTCGAAAAAAGAAAAAATCTACCCCCGATGTACCCCGAGAAATTCTGGTCCGCAATCTCGTGACACTCCTCCAAGAAGAGGTAATTTGCAATGCATGCACGATGTTAGTTTCTAATGTATTGTAGTTGGTGATGCTAATGTTGAAGATACAGATGAAAATATCATTTATGTTGCCTTTTGATTTGAGAATAATAATAAAGCATGTTGTGTTCACTAATGTGTAGACACTGGTATTGCAAACGAGGAGGACTGGGGCATCAGCTTATTAAATGAAAATGTTAATGAGTCCGGAACTAATGAAGATGGAAGTACTTGGTATCAAGAAAGTGGGGAAGACTTGGGCGAAAATGGATACAGATGTAGATGGACCAGGATGGGTGGTCAATCACATGATGGTTCCTCTGAATGGAAAGAAACGGTACAGAAATCATTCTATTATATGTATGATTATTATTGACTTGGAGTGAAGCTAAATGGAAACATTTCTTTGTGAAATATTTTGTGTAATTGGCATCGCTAATCAATTTTATAGGCACTTAAAAATTCTTATATGAGCAAAATTTAGGTACAATACCTTACGTTTAATATATTAGGTTATCCAATTAAATTCAAATACATGGTTTTGTTGACCAATGAAACACAAACAATGTTTTATTTTCCAAGAACAATTAAATTCAATACAACTATGTTTTTGGATTTTATTAGGGAACCTAATTTATTGTACGTAAGTTTTACCCTTCTTGTATTTATATTGGCAAAAAGGCAATTAAATAAATTTGACTTACTAATGATTTACTGAGCCTTACCTCTTGATATTTTAAGACAAAAATGTTTAAAGCTGTCCCACAAGCTTCTATCCTTTGATAAAAGTGTTGAATTCTGTTGTTAAATATCGACTAAATCTAGAAAGGTAAACAAGAAGCTGCCTATAACGATGAGAGAACATGGTAAACTCTTAAAATGAATGAGTGTGTAGCTCATTGCATATGTTACATATTTTATTCTAGTTGAAACCTGAAAGCTCAATGTTATACAAGCACTTTGGGAATCTCAAGGTGAAATCTGATTTTAAAATTTCTATGCAAGAAGCGGTTGATGTTGCATCTGTAATCTGATTAATGATCAAATTAGATCATCATTAATCACCTGTATGTTTAATGATCATCTAATTTGCAAGAAGAAATTCTTGGCAGAGACGATCGATATAGATTGACGACTATGAGGGTTTTTTTTTTTTTTTGGTTGTTGTTGAAAGCCTTGGGTTTAGACATAATGAGGATAAAAATATGTTGGAGAATAAGCAGGCAAAAGTGATGCCTTTCTCTGTAGTGTTATGTGACTAATACATATCAAAATCCAAACAAATTTGAAGCAAATTGTTGAATTAATACTGCCATAAAATTTGTAAATAGTGGATGAGTTCTGGGAATTTTCATTGCACATTTTTTGTGCACTTCGGAAAATATTGACATGACAAAGTGTATACATGATATATTATCATGCTTTATCTGACAGATGATGAAGCTAAATCTATGAGTTAGCTTTGATGTGACCATGAAATTATCATTTTCTCAAAATTGTTGAAGCCTGATCACAACTAACGGTTTATGTAGCAGTGTAGCCTCAAATTATTAATGTATTAGTATATAGTATATACCAATGTATGATTATGTTGTCCTAGGATGACATGAACTTTCTTGAAAACAGTTCTAGTATTACTAGCGCATTATCTTTGAAAAAATCACATGAAATTTCAAATTTAAAGTGAATAGTTTTATCATGTTCTCATGCTTTGGAAGTTGAAAATTAAATTTGATTAGCATACTTTAACTTCGAACATATCTTTCCATTGACTTCAAAATTATTTAAATTACTAGTACTATTATCTTTATCTACTAGTTATCTAAATTGTTTATATTGAGATGCATTTAATCTACTTAAAAGTTAAAATTACTGGTAATGCCTTCTCTTCTTCCAAAATTATTTCATAACTTAGGAGTCTATTTTGATTGATCTTTCACTTTTCAAATTGCTGCTGAGTCTATGATTTATTGTCTACTTTTAGTTAACAGGTGGCATCTTTTTTTATAACCTCACTAAGTATCATCCCAGGTGCATGCATTTAATTGGATTTATTGATCTCATTGACAGTGGTGGGAGAAAAGTGACTGGACCGGATACAAAGAGCTAGGTACTTGCTTGCCTTTACTAGACCAGCTGGTTATCACTGTGGATCAGTAGAACATTCGAGTTAGTTTTTGATGCTATAGCACATGTTTTGGAAAAATTCGTGTGAAGCTATTATTTTGAAATTAGAACTTATGGATCTGAACTGAGCTGCTGCCTGATAGTAATAAAGTGTGAAAGATTGCACCCTTCCAGATCTTTATATAAGTTCAAAATGTAGTGAGTTATGATTTCATCCAAGTAAAACTGTCCATTTCTATTGATAATTTTGCAATGTCATCTTCCACATCTCTAGTAATATTAAATTGGGACAAGTTGCCTCCAGTCATCATAGATTTCCGGGGATGACATGTGTATATCATGCCTGTTTATCTTGAAACCTGAAAGTTTCTGAAAATTTACTATAAATGGTATTAGTATTACAACATAAAAAAAATAAAATAAATAAATTAAAAAAAAAAACTAAAATCACTTCTAGAAACATATAAGTATGACTCAAATTCTCTATATCATGTGTCTTGTTTGTACAAAAGATGGTTCTATATACTACCGTGGCAATTGATATAAGATATTGTAATTTTACTGAGTTATATGATTTAAGCAATACTTCAATCCTTGTCTATCCATGTCTGTTAACTATCCACTTATTCCACTATGGCAAATTCATCTATATTTGAGTACAATTGTTCCCAACACACTCAGTTGCAAGTACTGTTTGTGTAATTAAATCTAGAGCTGTCACTCAACGCTGTCTGTTTTCAATATTTTGGCTAATCTGAATCTATTATATGTGCATTCATTCAATTCTATATCTTCTCATAGGTGTAGAGAAATCTGGTAGAAATGCTGAAGGGGATTCATGGTGGGAAACTTGGCAAGAAAATCTTCATCAAGATGAATGGAGGTTTTTATCAGTCTTCCTGTCCCTAAACAAAATAAAATAGGAAAAAAATCAACAATTTGATTTTTGTTCTAGCAAATTAAAAATATTGTAACTTTCCTGTTTGCCCCGCTTCAATTGATACAAAAAGTCAATAACTCGTGATTTTGACATTGCAGTAATCTAGCAATGATAGAGAGGAGTGCACAGAAACAAGCAAAATCTGGCACTGAAAATGCTGGATGGTATGAGAAGTGGTATGCTAATGTATTCCAATGCACAATAATGGGATTTGTATGCATTGGTTGTGTATTTGAGCGAACAATGACCTATTGTATATTCATAATATATTGATGATGCATCTAATGTGGATATAGGTGGGAGAAATATGATGCTAAAGGCTGGACTGAGAAAAAAGCTTATAAATATGGAAGACTAAATGAACAGTCATGGTGGGAGAAGTGGGGAGAGCAGTATGATGGAAGAGGATCTGTTCTCAAATGGTCTTTATTCCTCCTTTCATATCACTTTGAACTTAAATGTGCTTTGTGCAAATTCCTTCCTCTCTGGACATTAGTGTAGTTCATATGTTCTTTAATTTGACTGTGGAATACAAGATTCAGACTTTTCCTGAAATCACTTTAATGTTAGATTGATGATGATACTGAGTAACGGGTCAGGGAAGAAAGTATTCAGGAAGTTCCAGAATTTCATATTTCAAAAGGAGAACTGTGGCACAGTATATGCAGCAACAAGTTTCTGTACTGATAAACATGAAGCCGCCTTACATTGGCAGAAAATTAATTGTCTCACCGTTTAATAGTATATAGACTATGGTTATATAATATACTGCAGTAACATCCCATAGAAACAAAGACAGACCTCATTATGTGTAGAAAATTTAATGGAGGATAAATGAGGCTTTCATTTGTATTTCCCATCTCTTCATTTGAAACTGTGCTATGGGGTTTGGGAAGAAGATTTAACCATATACACAAAGTTTGGATTTTTCTATGTATTGTGTTTAATGCAGTCTGAGCTTCCCATTTGATTCTCTCTCTCTCTCTAACCTCCTCAGGACTGATAAATGGGCTGAGACAGTACTTGGGACCAGATGGGGAGACAAGTGGGAAGATAAGTTCTTTGCTGGCATAGGTTCACGGCAAGGGGAGACATGGCATGTGACTCCCGGTGGGGAACGTAAGTGTAATCCTTGTATTCTCTGGTGATAATGTTTAATTTCTATATCACGTTTGCCCGGTAGACATTTATCTGTAATCATCTGGGGTCGTTCAACATATTCTTTGATATTCCTTTTATGCTATTTTAGATTTCTTATGCTGCAACAATTATCTATTTCTGTTCATTCAAAATTTTGTACAGAATTCCTTTTTCTTTCTAGTTGTTCTTTATTTCTAGTAAATTCTTTTTATATCACATATGTGCAAGCGGGTTTCCTTTTTTTTTCCCCCCTCCAAAAAAAAAAAAAAAATGGTCCTGTGCATTAATTTTTTTAGGCATATTCAAAACATAAACCACGACAATATCTGAAAAGGTGTGTGTCTCACGTCACTGAGTTTGAAATGGCCACCAGAGCAGAGAAACTGCGTTTCAGAGTCTCAGACCCTGAAATATCTTTAGAGTAAAATCAGTTAGTGGAATGATGTTGGACATACCTTTATGCTTTCTGAGACTAAAACCTTTTCACTGTCTGAGGAAAATAGATGGACTGACTATTAAAGTATCTTTGGAGAAAAAGTTTAAGAGAATCATGTAGTCCTTACACATACACTCTCTTGGCATCATTTTACCTGTGGACCACCAGTTTTCACGCTAGTGCCTCCACAAGAATGCCTTCATTTATAGATGAAGAGAGTTACTTGCACGGTTATATAGTGGCAATCACAAATTGGAGATGCATAAGGGTACTTATGTTATTACCTTCATAATGGGAGTATTGTTGATATAAAGGATAAAAGGACCCATGTGTAAGAGGTGTGGAGAGTCAGTGGATCATTTTTTGCTTCATTGCCCCTTAGCTTGTGAGTTGTGGTCGTTGCTGTTTTGTTTGTTTGTGCTGCATTGGGTTATGCCACTTAAGGTTATTGAGTTGTTTGAATCTTGGCAAGGTAAATTTGGGCAGCATCGCAATATAGATTTTTGGAGACTTGTGCCGCACTATTTGACGTGGTGTATTTGGAGGGAAAGAAATGCTCGCTGTTTTGAGGGATGTGAACAGTTCTTGCTAGAGATTAAGTCCTTTTTCTTACACACTCTCCTTGTTTGGAGTGTGGCCTTGTCGCATTTTTCTTGTTTTTCACTTTATCTTTTGTTTGATCATTGTAATTTTGGTTCTTGATTTTTGCCCCCACAGTACATCCCCAATGTACTCAGGTTGGCTATTTTGTTTCTTAATAAAATTTTTTGTTATCTATCAAAAAAAAAAAAAAAAAAGGATAAATTGTAATGCCAGTCATTTTATGAGCCATGCATGGTCAATCGACTCAATCCTGTCTTTCAAAATGTTGAAGTATATTTCTACAGTTGTGGCAACCAAATTAATGTGGGACTCCTAATTTCTATTTTGTTTTCATTATTGATTTATGAACAAGAAACGATACCGTGCTTAAGGGGTCTACCCTTTAAAAAAGCATGAAAAACTGAATTTTACAATTCTTTCGAGTTATGAAGGACAGGATTGATGGAGGCCTCAGTTGTTCTTTTGCCTAGGATTTGTAATAAGTTAATTCCTTGTCAGTCATTTAGATTTTTCATATTTGATTTTACCTGCATAACTGTGAGGTATGGTGTAGTAAGAATTTTTTTAAAATTTTTTATTTGTCTTTTCTTTTGCAGGTTGGTCAAGAACATGGGGGGAAGAACACTTTGGAAACGGGTATGGATATCAAGCTGTTAAATCAATTTATTAATCCAGCAAAGCTCCTCTCATGATAGATAGTAGTTTAACAATGAAATGATTTTTGAATAGAGCTATATTCAGATTATTTCAAATTTTACTGCATCTGAAGTTAATGGTTAAATCTTCATTCTTTTATCTTTAATATATTTGTGAAATTTAAGTATCGTATGAACTCACTTGTACATATTCGTTTTTTGCATGCTCTTTTGGATGCTAATATGGCTTTTCCCTGTAGCAGTAAAGTGCATAAATACGGGAAGAGCACAACAGGTGAAAGCTGGGATATTGTTGTGGATGAGGAAACCTATTATGAGTAAGAATATACTTGACTATTAAATTTGTCTTTATATGCATTTAATTATTTAAATGCGACTAGCCCAAGTAATTGTGAGGATTACAATAAAGATAGGTAACTTGCATTTTAAACCGTATAGTTTAAAGGTGTTTCAAATTAAACTCTTACCTTTTCAAAAAAAAAAAAAAATCAAACCATAAACTTGTTATGTGTGAATCCATTAATGGAAAGTGCTTAAACAAAATTACGTGTGTGACTTGGAGTGAAATAACGTTCATGTACAATAGGCACATGTATTTAAATAACCATACAATGTCGTTTTGTCTACACATTTTTTATTAACAACGGGAGGGTAAATGAGTTTCTAGTTTGAAGTGAACTTTTTAAAGTCTAAGGTTTGATTTGAAACTTCTAAATGTGGGATTTATTTAAGAAAAATCACTGTATTTTTTCCAATAAATATTTATTCTAGTATTTATTCCTTAGGTGAATGTGACCTTCATAGAAGAAAAAGGGTTTTAGTTAAATTTAATTTTTATGAGTTGTCTCTTTTGGTGAAGGGCTGAACCTCATTACGGTTGGGCGGATGTTGTGGGTGATTCAAGCCAGTTACTTTCAATCAAACCTCGAGAAAGGCCTCCTGGTGTATACCCAAATCTAGACTTTGGGTCATCTCCACCACCTCCATCTGATGACTCACTAGAAGATTTGCCTCCTTCACACAATGAAGAGAGCTGATTTTTGGCCTCATACTTCAGTTAGATGGTTTGGTTTATTCAACTTCAGTGATATTTCTCTTACGTAGTAAAAATATATATATATATATATATACGTTGGTAGAAAAGTTGAAACTCTTATAAGAATATTGTGAATTGCTCTTTAAATTAATTCATTCTTTCCATTGTTAATGCTTCCATGTCTTCCATTTTGGACCTGGTTCTTCTACATTTTGGGCATTGTTTACTTAATGACTAAATCTTAGAAAGACACATGTTGGTATCGTGTTGTTTTTTCAGTTTCTTGTTAAAGTATCTGGCAACTGATGTTCAGACTTCAGAGTCTTCAGACATTGAGGGTATGGAAATGAGGTCTGCCATTAGAAATTCGCTTACATATCCCAAGTAAAAGATCCTTTCAGAAGAGCCAGAATGAATAATTTAGAGAGCCATATCATCACCAAGATCATCGGAAATGTCATTTATATACATCTGCAGATATGTCCTCGAGTAATATCAGTGGCACAGCAGCTATTTTTTCTTTTATAAGTAATGATGCTTCATTGAAAACAAACGAGGAACCAAAAAACACAGGCAGTGTAATAAGGAACCAGCAAAGCAGCACAACACCGTGCGTACTTGTATCCTGATCAAAAATCTGTTTGCTTCTATTTTGGTGTACTGGAAGCTTTAGTGAGGGAAATGCCGCTTTGTTTTTGCACCAATTTACTAGAACCAAAACACAAACTTAATGAGCACACTGGGAGTAATACTTCTTCCTCCTATAAAATATAATAATAGGCCTCTCTTATGATTAACGAGTCTCACCATGATCCCTGTATGTGGATTCCTTACATTCTCTAGCCCTTCTTGTTGCTCTAGATCTGGTAGGTTGGAATGGAATGGGGCAGATTGCAGCTTGGTTGTCCAAGAGCTTTTTAGCACGTTTGGCATTCCTTTCCAAGGGGCTTTCAATCGAGAGGACCTTACACCATGCCCTCCGCGGGAGGGGTTGTGTACTTGTGTCACGAAAGAGCGAGCCCTGACTGTTTAGTAAGCAGGTTCTTCTGCATCTTACCTACAACCCCTCTTCATTAACACATTAAAGACTAAAGCAAAATATAATATATACAACAATAGACTACAAAAGTCAATTACATCTGAACTCAAGCATGATTAATCTCTTTCAAAAATACTTGACGTGATTTTACATTTTTACATAGTATACAGCTGCCTTCAATGACTGTCCCTCTCTTCATACAAGGAACCAACAGCCTAGATTGACATGAGCAGGAGATGATGCAATTTCCATCACCTAAGAAGATAATATGACCCAAAAAGGAAAAGAAAATTAACAAGGAAAAAAGAGAGAACAAAGCTACATCAACTCTTTCCCATTTGGAAATGACTAGGATCCATAAACAACGATTTCCCTTGTTAAAAGCAATAAGCAGTTCAATAATTTGATTTATCTAGCAAACCTTCAAAAAATAATTCTTGACTTCAGCACCCATTCTTCCCCCTTCTTGCATCTTCCTCGTGCCTGTTTTGCTGCATAGACTAAAAGCTCATGTATGTCTCCATCTTCAACATTTGAGATCCATTCCATCCCATGGCTTACGGTAGTGTGCTCCTCAGGTTGAAATTTTATAAATAGCTCACTGTCATGACTAAATTGTGGAATACACTTTTCTTTCCCCATGGTTTTATGTACAGGATGACATATATGCACACCATGGTCAAAAGGTCTTGGCCTAAAGCATTGGTTAGAAATAGCTTAGTTAGTCTGATAGCATCTCTTCCAATTCACCGTAATCAGAGGTTGCTCCATCATAATCCAAATCGGTTCCATTGAAGAGACCCTTCTCTAGGGGCACATTCAGATCATAATCATCCGTATCAGGCCATTCTGGGTCATCATCAGCGTTCTGATCATCAATTATTACATCATCTTTTCTTGTGGCATCATAACCCTTGCCATATTTTCTAGGTCCTGAATCTTTCTTTGCCTTGGCCTGAGAATCTTCACATATGCAGGTAGACGGGTTCTCATGAAACTCACCCCTGCCTGGCCTCACTTCATTTGGCTCCCCCATGAAACCTCTCTGATTAGTACGAACTACAGCAGCAAATGCTTCCCAAGTCATGTTACTTTTGCTTAAGAACAATCGATATAGTTTTTTAGCATTTGGACGAATGGTAGGCTTGTGTCCAAAATACCTCCTACAAGAAAGGAAGGTAAAATGAAACAACAAATCAAACAGAAAAGAGAAGGTGGGAAGGGAATGGAAAGAAAAAAGACATACCTTCTTCCAGCTAATATTTTAGCCATATTACCATTGTTGTTGGTAACAAATACATCGCTCTCATCGCAAACTATAAAGTCAAGCGCAGCCATGCGAGAAGAAAATGAAGAAAATGGCTCCAACTCCTCCTTGGTGGCTATAGTCTCTTTTGAATAGAAATTAGGGAACAGCGCTTTTAGGGGTGCCAATGTCTCTTCCCCTCCATAAACTTCCCCAGATGCCACATAAATATGGACATCACTGCCATATCCCAGTGCTCTCAGCATCAAACCTACTTCTTCTGGTGTGAGTGGACATTTTCCATGCCTCCTTTCCTTATCAGGATTACTAATCTGTGAGTCAATCCAAAAAGTCTCAGACGTGCTTCATAAACTCTAGATCAGTGTTAAATACATGCAGTTGGAGCCAAATCAAATTCACATAAATATTTATATAGGCATGCAGGGAAGCGTCTTTCTATCTTCTCTTTATTTTAAAGACAATCACGTGTGCGTGTGCACACATTTTCTATGTTGGGAGGCTGCTATGCTGAATAAGGCCTCCATCAAATATATGTTCTCTCTCTTTTCTATATCATACACAAAGACAACCCACATCCCCTCCCCTCCCCTTTTTAAAGTCTGAATGTCTCGTGTCAGATGCAGAAACTCTAAAATATTGTGATGCGGGACAAAAACGAAAACAGATACAACAAAATTGAAAATACAGAAAATAAAAGATGGATAACCTAGGAGCTGGCAACTAGTCTTGCTTGGAGTGCACTTAGTAAGAGAGAACAAATCTAGGAGATAACATCTAGGGTTGGCTGGAGTGAGCCCCAACCCATTGGAAAATTTCCAAGAATTTTTATTAATCAATCAGACTGTAAATAGTCTCAATAAAAGTACAATACTATGCTTATATAGACCATGACTTAACCCTAATTCTAATTGACATAGGAAAACCATAATTCTAAATGACTTGGGAAATCTCATTATTGAAATACAGAAAATTTGACTCTAGGTAATTAAATAAAATAGTAATAACCTAGTTTTCTAATAAAACCTAAAATAAAAGCCAACCGACCAATAAAAATACACTTGACTTCTAAAATTACATAAAACTAAATTAAAATAATAAAAAAATTTCCCCGCTTCCAGTTTCATATTAAGTTTCAGGTTTTCATTTTTCATCTCTAAAACATGGAAGATCAGGTTTAGCTTAGAGAAATTCTAAAGGAGAATAGTTGAGCTTTACGTGCAAAGTTTTCCACCTCCTTCGTATTGCACCCAGCTCTTTCTTTTCCTTTTCTCCTCCACCATAATAACATCCTGAGAATGCAAGCATATCAGGTTCAAACCTGCGACAACAAAGATCTGGTTGCGTCAGGACACTCAAAATTACTGTCCAAACTGGCAGATTCTAGAATGTAAAAGGCCTTGCTTGCCCGGTATAATGCAAAATATGCAATAAAAATCTATTTTCCACAAAATGCAGTCAAGCTCATCATGATCAATCCAATTCATATCATTCAAAAACACTACACCCTACTGTCAGAATTCAAATTATACCCTTGAATGGCTATGCTGTTGTATATCCACGTTAAAAGAAAATGGAGGACTACGTTCTTAAGCTTATATATGCAAATATTGTGCAACCATTTTTGTGTGTGCATATTCATAAATGTACATGAACTTGTGTAAATGCGCATGTCTGTACACGCACAGACGTAGAAGCACATGTGCATGTAAATGACAGTCTATTCCAATGTCTGGAGGAGATGACCATCAACATGAAAGAAAGAACATAGGCTCAAAACCATGCTCACACATTGGCATTAATATAAAAGGTACAAGAATTGCAGAGAACAAATGCAAGTGACATTGATTGCCAACCATGACTCAATACTCCAATTAAACCATAGTAGTAATCAGAGATATAGAGGTTCAAAGACCAACCAGATTACCTCAGATGCAATGCAATATAATGTTTGCTTTTCAATCTCATTCGATGGACCAATTTTTCACCCATTTCAAGTATTGGATCAGTAAATTTTAGAGCATGGTAGTTAACTCTACATCTCAACTTTTGCAAATCTGTATCCAACTTGTTTGCGAGTCTGTAATCAAACTTAGTCAGCTGAACAGCCTGTCATGGAATAAAGACCAGTAAGTGTCCTTTTTTGGAATAACCAGATGCATATTCAAGGTAGAACATGAGTCTGTGCCATACAAAATCAACAGTGATCAAAACTGAGGGTGTGGGATTGAGCAGTTCATCAATATTTATCCATACTAAATAGTTTATACCCATACCCCACCCAACCCATTTATTCAGGGTTGGAGCCCACCCACCACCACTCTCACTGACCTTTATTATTCTTACCGTATAGGCTACCTTTTTCTCCTAATTTTTTAGTGGAAAATCCACCAAATACTGCAGCAAGAGGGGATTATTATGGTAGGACTGCTACAGGCAGATTTCTTATTACATAATCTGGAGGGAGCAAACAGACGGGTGAGCTGTGGGGAAAAGGTAAATCAAGGTTTAAGTCATGGGTTATGATCAGTTAGTGTAGGTTGCAGGTTCAACTGCTTAAGCTTGGAATGATGGATGGCATGGTTTTTAATTTATAATAAAAAGAGTCAAGCCCATAGCTTTTTTATGTATTGGATATTTTCCCAAACACATACCTGTTACATACTTGGTTTTGACTGGACAAGGATAGTATTGTTTGTCATTTGTCATAAGGATATTTATTTTGAGCCAGAAAAAAAAAAAGGAAGTTAATTGTGATAGTGGAACTAACATCCCTGGGGAAAAGGTCATCATTTTACGAAGGCATAGGGTTAAAAGGTACAACTGACATAGTGGCACTGGTTGGCTGTCAAATGGTGGAACTGAACTTGAGACTTTAGGGCTTGTCGAAAGCCATAAGAGTATACAAGCAATCAGAAGAAGTGTCAAAGAAATGAAAACTTACATGCCTTTTCAAGAGAACAGGTAATACACGATTGTGATAGCATCTTTCACTACACTTCCTTGGAACACGCATGGTGGGCATACTAATTTTTTTCTTTCCCTTCCTTGGGAGCTGCTTAATGATTTTAACGTCTTTTGACAGATATGATATAAACTGATCAACATCAAAGATCTCTGAAAAGTTACTGCACAAGACAAAGTAAGAAATTTGTTATCGGTAGCAGTGTTGGAAGTGAATGCAAATAGGCGTTCCGAATAGGTAGCTAAATGTAAATATGAATTCCAAATTTCAAATTTAAGTTGCAGTCTCCATTACGGACCTAGAATCTTTCCAAAATGACTTTTGGTCCAGCTTCGGAATAACAAGAGTAGCATTTAATATACGAGCAGCAACAACAGCGTCTGTAATCTGCCAAAGGTAGGTATAGTAAGCTTGGTACAACAGTAATCAAATATTTAGTAAGCAAGAAACAGCATAGCAACAAAGCACTGGTTTCATCATTGTAATTTGAAGATATATCACGACCAAGTATTTGCTGGATCCCAGTACTACACACAATATAATTGCAGTGAACAGTTTACTAGAATCGAGCAACCCAACCTCCACCAATCCTACCCCTGGATTATGTAAAACAAGGACACCAACTAATAAAGTAAAGCACTGTGGCTGTATATTTCTCACAAGATGAGGAGGCCCAATAAACATGTCAGAATGGCATACTTCCCCAGCGACAATTTCTTGTATTAACATCATCCCAAACACCTACTCTTCATCTTCAAATTGCCACTAGCCTCTTGAAAATGCAAATATAGGTACACTTTGAGGACACTAAACAATATTCAGTTTCTAGCATTACTACGTGTCTCTCTAGTGTTACACAGAAAAGCCTTCCAGTGTTGAGAAGACTTCAATGATAACAGGCAGCTGACATCAGGATTTAAAAAAAAAACAGAGTTGTTGACCTTGTAATAGTGCCTCCATCAGCGTGTAGTTGGAGCAGCAAAATAAATAAGGCACCTTAAGTCTAGTCAATAGTAAAGCAGTTATCCTATAGATGTGCTCTGAACATAATATATGTATCACAAATCTTCATTCATTAAATTCTGCTAAGTTTACACATGATTAGATTGCTAAAAAGCCAGAATTCCTCTAATAATTACATTTTGTTGAGTACTAGTACAAGTTTTCAGCTATTTCTGAAAGTTTTTTTTACAACCCTTTTTCTTACATCTAAAAGACTAAAATACTGTACAAGAAAATTACCCCAGTTCTTTGTTGATTCAATCCTCCACTGGTTGCTATCGCCAAGTACCGATTGGGATGTGTTACAGCTTCAACTTCTGAAATTAAAAATTTAAAATAATCACAGTTAAACAAAAACCCAGCATTCTACAAAACCCAGTCAATTTTTTTTATACATATTTTAATCAGAAGCTTAGTAACAAGTAACAAGACATACTAGTTAAAACCACGTGATGATATCATGATACTGATTATACTAATCAGAGATAAGACAAAACCCTAGCTATCGAAACCGATAAAAGAATTTCCAAAACCAAGAGAAAAGGTTAAGTTGCAGTAGAGTAATACTAGTACGCACTAGGAAATTTGTTGCTGGCATTGCTGCATCCATGGTAGAATTTGGAATTTTTCGAAGTCCAAATATCACGATTCGATTTCATCCCTCGTTTCTAATTTCCCCAAATTTTCAACAAAATCAAAGTGAGCAGAGATCAAACTAAACCTTAATTTAACAACAAAACAAAAATTCAAAAAAACAAAAAAAAAAAAAACCCTAACCGGAACGCGAAACTTTGAAACTCCAACCGCATCGTTCTCATCAACCTTGTTCTAAAAAAAAAAATCCATACTCAAAATTAATTCAGATATATACATATGTATAGTTTTATATAATTCAGAGATAGAGGAAAATGTGAGAGAGAGAGAGAGTACGGTGGTGGAATGTTGGAGGAGACGGTGATGGAGTTGATCGGAATCGAGAGGCGTAGGGGCGAGGAAGGAGAGGAAAGCAAAGAGGATAAGAAGAACACCGGAGACGGCGGAGATTAAAGGAATTACAAGGCGTAGACGGTTGTAATAGTGGTGGCGCCGCCTCTGAAATTGAGCCATTCTCTCTCTCTCTCTCTCTATTGCTTTGCTTATCTGTTAACACTTAACAGTTCATTCAGCCCATTTCCAAACAAGCTGAAATTTACATATATATAGAGAGAGAGAGTGTGTGTCTGAAAAGAGGCACTTTAGAATAAGGGAAGATAGAGTGCGACAGCGAAAACAGAGACGTGGTTTCCGCAATGGATAGCAAAATGCGTGTGAGAGTGAGAGAGAGAGATATTTATCGTTTTTCGCTCACACTCGAATCATCATATTCATGAATTGATGCAGTGCAGTGTGCACCGTCCGATCTTTGTTTTTTTTTTAAAAAAAAAGTCACCTGGGAACGAACCCAGATCTGAGGGGGTGTAGTGTGGTCAGGCCTGGCCTGGCCTGTGATGTTGGGGTTTGGTCTCCCACTTTCTGTTCCTCACTCTTGTTTTTTATACACAAGGTAAAATACAGACAGAACCACGATCCACGAGGTTTGGCCTCAAGTGAGCCAGGCTCCCCAGGACATTTCAAAAATGAGTAATTTGTTCTTTATAAAGGGTAGAAAAATGAGTAACGTTTGAAACCAAGTTGGTTAATTTTAAAATATTTTTATATTCAAAAAATATATATATATATATATATCTTTAACTTGACTGTCATTAGTTAAAACTAGCCACGCGCTTCGTGTGGGAGAGGAGGCTTTTTTTTTTTTTTTTTTTTTTTTTAATGGTCCTATTTTGTAGTAAAAAAAAATGTGTTTTTATTTTATATATATAATTTGAGAGGTGTTACGTTTACAATAATTTTACAATTTTTTACAACAAATCACAGATGATTAGTTGTTATTGGTTCAAATTTGAAACTAACGCTAAGATTACTTTTTTGCCCCAATAATAACAACCAGTAACAATCTGCCATTTAGGATTTATTGTAAAAATGTTGTAAACATATCATCTCATATAATTTTTATTTTGAAATTTTAATTTATAAGTAGATAAAAGCAATTTGAAAATCAATAAGAGAGTGACCTTATTTTTTAGGCAATATTTTAGTAGAAGTTAAGAGTTGTATTTTTATCAAATTGTCCTTTAATTTTGTTTCTACTTAAACATAGGGATATAGGGGTATTTTAGAACCATGAAAATGTGGAATTCAAACAGGAGAAGCCCCTTAAATAGTAGTATAAAAAAAATTTGAAAGAGTTTCAACCTATAACGTTCACTTTTAATGATAGCTCTTTCATCAAATTAAAACACCAATCAGTTTTTGGTGTAGGTGGAGATTGAACCCAGATCTCTTATTCTATCATAAAAAACTTTACCAGTTGAGTTAACTAGAACCCACATCATTAGTCAAAATTAGGTGGTGTTGTTGAATGTATTTTTACCCATTTATATGATCACCTTTGTCTACATTTCCAAGTGGCTATGGTTAGTACTTAGGGTGAGACCTGAGAGGTTTAATTAGCAAGCTTTTAGTCCCAAACTCTATCTGGCTTTGGATGTTTTCATTTTCATGGTCTAAAACTGAGTAGAGGAGGGGTCACTGATAAGTGATTACCAATCTTTTGTTGGGTCTTTTTGGATAGCTAGCTCAATACACATGTGCATTACAGGTGAGTGGGGTTTTTCTTTTTTCTCTTTTTTAAATAAAACAAACAACGTGACTTTTATGCTGTTTTTTGATAAGCGACTTTTATGCTGTTTGGTTTGGGTGAATATAATGATGGAGGAATTTAAACCTCACATAGACATAGTATTGGACGAGCATTACTCAATAAGTAGTATATCTTATTCAATTGTCCTTTTCTCAAACTAGAATCACTTCAATGCTAAGAGATTAGATTCTCCATGTTTGCGAAATTGAAGAGTGCAACCATGGAAAGTAGCCAAAAAGGTTTTAGCTTGTTGACAGTAAAGATTTCTTGCTTGTTACTCAAATTATTACGTTCATGTGCCACCTATATAAGCAAGGTATCAATGTAACACCAAAATCAAATCATTGAACATAAATATTTCAATCTTTGCCTTGTACAACAATACACCTTATCTTATGTGCCTAGTCTTTTTGTATTAGACTCTGGATAAATAATGGAAGAGATATATTTTAACTATTCAAATAAACTGGTTTGGATGATTATTTAGATTAATTTGGATTAGGATTATTTTATTGATAGATTATAGGAAGTTATTATTTATCTTTATTTATTTAGAATTATCTCTTTTGTAAATTTAGATGTTGACAATAAATAAAGAACATTCATGAATTTATATATTACAGATTGTTAACTGGTTTAACTTGGAGGTATGAACTCCTTCGAAATAGTTCATTTATTTGGAGGCCTTGGTTCCCTCTAAGCAACTAATAACATTTTTGTGTATGTAATTACTTAGTACTAGACTCTACCACGTTAGTTATCCCGCAAAGTAACTTTTTCCCAAAGACTAACCAACAGCAAACAACATACAATATGAATGTCAATTTTTAAATTTTTTTCATATACTCATCCTAATAAAAATTGATTTTAACGTGGAAAAAAAAAAAGCATTTTACACTTATTCAAAACCAAACGTAATTTCATTCAGCATAATTACTTTCAATAAAAATTTCCGTATAACGCCAAATACATTAAAAAAAAAAGATTATGTCAATAAACATTTTAGAAAATGAATGCATTCAAGAAATAAAATTACCAAACACATCCTTAAATATGTATTTTATTTGAATGCATTTTCACACATGTGAGTTGTGAAGGAACGAATAGATATGTTATAATAGATATGTTATGAGAGAATTTAATGAATTATAAAAAATTAAAGTATTATGAATAATGTTAGAGATACAAACTATTTTACAAAAAAATTTACAAACTGCTGATATGGTGAGTGATTATTGGTAAATGAAAAAATGATATGAATAGTGGACCTAAATGAAAACCAATAAGAGGTTGGCCACATCAACATTTTGTAAAAATGTTATAAAATAGTTTGTAACGGTAGCATTACTCAAATATTATTTTTTTAGTATGTTTTTGACGTTTAAAAAAAAAAATGAAAGAAAGAAAAAGTATTTTTTATATATTTACTTTGTATTTATGTAATTTGTTAAAACCACTTGGTGGGACGTTGAAAAAAGAATCACAGCAACGTGTGTTCTTTTGTATTTATTTAAATCTCACTCAATGGTAATATACAGCCTCCTATTCAAAAAAACAAATTTAAATATCTATATCTGCTTTTTTTTTCCCTTTTTTTTTTAGAAAGAATATCAATATCAGCTTGGTGTAGGAAAAGGAAGAAAACAACCATCCAAACATAAGTACAGCCATGATTCCCTTGTGCAGCTGTGCTTCCTTTTTGCCCTAGATACTGCAACAAAAAAGGGTAAATCTAAAATAGAAAAAATGAAAGAGAGATAAAATATCTTGGATTGCGCTAAGTTCTCGTTCAATCATGGGCCTCCATATCCAAAAAGGAAATTAATACAAAGCAATCCTAACTCTAAAGCCAGCAGCCCAACAGTTCAAATATTGATCCATATTCCAAACTTTTTGACCTATTCCAGTCATTCCGGGAAAGAACTTTATGGTGGTCAGGACTCAGGAATAGATATTCCAGCCCCCCAAAAAAAAAAACTCTATAGTTGAGTTGTAATTTTTTTTTTTTTTTTTTTTTAATAGAACTTTTGGAGTTTGTTAGTTTTTTTCCTCCCCCAAATCAGTCCTCATCAAGTACATTTCAGCTCTTAATTCACTTATTTATATAAAAAAATATATTTTATATTTCTTTTTGGGAGCAATTATAAGATGGATAAATTAAATGATTTGGTTATTGTTCATAATTTTGTCATCCTATAACTTTTTATTTTGGGTTATGAGATGGCATGAATGATGTAGTTCTTATATTTATTTTGTATGGAGTATTTATGTTTACAAATTATATATATATATATAAAATATAATATGGTATGTTTGATACAATATACTAATAAACACACAAGAATTGAATTATGTTCTAGTAACTAATTCAAAATGGTATTCAAAACTTTGATATAACGATACTCATCACAACCACATGTCAATATCTATTTTTGATAAATGATAATTGATGCATGTGTCAAGTGAATACTAAAACAAACATTTAGGGGTGTGCAGCCAACCTGCCAACCTGCCAAAACTGACTCGACCCGACCCGACCCATCGAGTTGGGTCGATTTTTAGGCCTTAGTGGGTTGGATTGGGTTACAAAAATTTGTTTGATAGCGGGTCGGGTTGGGTTTGGGACATACAATTTCAAACCCGCCAAACCCATATATTTAATATATATATATATATATTGATAATCCTGGAAAATCAGTGGGTTGAAAATCTCCGGGCTTCGATGATCTTGAAGGCTAAGTCCTGAAAAACCGAATTCAATCAGAGAAAGACCGGTGGAGGCCGGTCTAGGGTCCTCCGATGGTAAAGTCAATGAGTTGAAGTTCAAAAGAGAAAATACTTCTGAGAGAACTTTTTTAGGATAAATGCGCGGATGCCTTACCTCTTCGTAGATAAATGTTTTTATAGTGCACATTGAACGGTTATTCACTCTATCAAACGTTCCTTCTGTTGAGAAATTCGTTAAAGTCAGAGATAACTAAAATAACTTCCATGGTAGTTATTTTAGTTGGAACGATGCCTCATCTTGGCTTGTGGAGGCATTGGTTCATAGGTAAAAACTACCTTTGCCAAAGACTTCCCATCCTCGTCTGTCACTAGGGACGGACGAGGCCCCATCCGTCCTTCATTAAGGACGGACGAGGTTAATTAGGACGGCTCGTCCGTCCTTTACTGGGGGCGGACGAGGTTTGTTGGGACAACTTTGTCGTGTCCTATCATTTTCCTTCTTCGGATGACGTGTGTGGACGAGAGGGGAATGGCTCTGTTGTGCCCTTCCTACATCCTTTATCCAAGGACGAACCATATGGACGATTTTGTATGGACGGTTTTGGAAGTTGTATTTTATAGCAACATCATATATATATATATATATTTTTTAAATATATATTATATAATTAATAAATTTTTTAAAATAACCAGCTCTTCTTATTCAATATAAAAGCCAATTAGTTTACACAAACCCTAGTAAATTACTATTGTTGTTTAGTCATTAGTGTTGTTTGCTTTTAAGAAGTTACATTAATACTAATCTTTGGATTTTTTTAATATATTTATATTTTTTGCTACTCAATTTTTTAATAATAATAGTAATAAATTTATCCAACCCATGGGTTCAACCTGACCCATGTGGATTGGGTTGGACTTATGTGATGGGTTGGGTTGTGTTGAATTTTTTTTGACCCACCATAGTGGGTTGGGTCAAAAAATCCTCTCAACCTAACCCAACCCGACCCATGTACACCCCTACAAACATCATTGACAAATGAGAACAACTTGCTTCAATTTTATAGTTAACATCTCATTCTTATTGGGTCTAATAATATTAGTGTCATATCATTTAAAAATGCAATACATGATAGTCGATACATCTTTCGATTTGTATTTTTTGTATTTTTTTGGACAAATTCAATATGTAAGGACCTAGTTTGGGTCCTTAGGCCCAAAGGTTGGTGGACTCAGGCTCAAAAAGCTCAAATCAATAAATTTGTAAATAATGAGTTGTAAAAATTGAGCTTTAATAAATTAGACAAATACCAAAGTAGATTCAGATGGCAAGAGAATAAGAATAAACACGTTTATGCTAAAGAAAGTCGTTCTCAGTAAAGTCCGAGGAGATCAGGTCTTATATATTTCTCTCAAGTTGGATTATAGGATCAGTTATTGATGCTACAGTTTTTTTTCTCTCAGTTTTCCAATCTCTCTCCCTCTAGGGGTCTCTTACATTATATATCTCCTTCCTAATGATCTTGGTCTTCCATTTGTTGATCATCTAAGCCACTACTTGAGTAATTGTCTTATCGGACACCCTCTCTAGCTCTCTGTGAGTTGGGATAGTTAAGGCAGCACTGTTCAGGGGTCTTCTCTACATAAATGTGGTCAGAAAGTTAGCTGCAGAACATTCAATGCGGTGACAGTAGCTTTTCCTTAAATATTTCTGAGCTTCTATTCCTCTTGTGAGTTTACAATACACGTCTCTGTCAGTAGAATATCTTGGAAGGTCACCTTGAATGATAGAACATATATTTGATCTGTGCTTTGCTCATCCAAGGAGGTGAGCCTCCTCGGACTACATTTCGAATTCTTTCTGTTTACATCTTATTCATGAGATTTTGAACTTAACCTTCTCACTACTGTTTATTGGTTTTCGGACTAGTCAATCTCTTCAGACAAAACTCAAGACCCAATATATAATTTTGGGCCTTTCTCCCTACAGTTACAATAGAAAATGAATTTTATTTTAATTCTGAATATTTTCATTAGAAATAATAAAACATATCAGTAATTTGTTTTTAATATTATTAAAATTTTATTATGTTTGAATTATTAAAAAAAAAAAAAAAGAACTATTCATTTTCCATTTGAAGTTTTGTTTTTTTTTTTTTCCAACACCTGATATTCCGGTGATCCGGCAGCAATTGTCACACGTGCAAAGCGAGCCCTCATCTCTTGGAACTGACAACTCCAGCCTCCCAGCACAAGAAAAACATAAACATTATACTTTGACTTTCACACACATTCTCTCTCTCTCTCTCTCACACACACACACTCTCTCTGCTATTGTTAATGGTGATGATATAAAGGAATTAGGGTTCGAGTTAGAGAGAGAGAGAGAGAGAGAACAAAGGAAATTATTTGATTTGCTATCAAAATGTATTCTTTAACAGTGAAATCCTTCTTAGTTCCTCAACCTCAATTTGCTTCTTCTTCTTCTACTTCTTCTTCGTCTTCGTCTTCGTCTTCGTCTTCGTCTTCGTCTTCGTCTTCTTCGCATTGCTCGCATCGTTGGAGCTCTGTAATTAACTTCCCCACGATAAGGACCAAGCACAGTGGAGGAAGAAGATTTGCTCTCACAATTCACGGTTATGATTCTTCCAAGAACCAAGCTCCCAATGGCTCCGGCGATTCCAAGCCTCCCAACGGAGCTATGGTCTCTCTCTCTCTCTCTCTCTCTCTCTCTCTCTCTCTCTGTGTAGATATACATTTTACACATTTATGTATGAGTGTATTGTTTGATTTATGCTTTTGTACTTTTTTTGTGAACTTATGTGAATGAAAAAATTATGGTGGTTTTCATGGCTTATATAATTTAATGTTGGTCATTAAGGTAGTTATTAGTAATGATGGTATTATATACTAGAACGGCGAGGAGGGTATTATGAAAACTTAATTAGAAGTGAAAAATTGGGATAGATATAGATTAATTTAAATAAAACTATCAAAAAGAGATACAATTTTTGTTTTTCCTACCCTAAATGATGTGTACTGTGGTTAATAATAATATTATGCCCTCTAGACAGGCTAGAATTTGGAATGGAACTAGTGAGAAATTCCTATTATAACTTGGACCATAAGATAATTGGTTCCAATATTTTGTTCCATTGTTATTGGCCTAGATGGTAATAGACACTATGACTTCGGATAGAATATAATGGAGGAAAAGAATACATGTGGCTCACCCCTACTAATCTTGTTGAGGATCCATAGCCGACCCTAAAAATTTGGGACTAAGGATTTGTTGTTGTTGTTGTTGTGTTATTAGTCTAGGCAATATATTTAATGATACCCCATTTTATGTTGGTTCAAAGATCACAGCTAAATTGCGAGGCCTTACAGCCCAAGACACTCAAATGTGAAGTGCTGCTTAACCTTTGGCTTCAGCATGCTGTACCAAGTTTTAGAATTGTTGTCTAGGGAAATGTTACTCACTTCCCCAATATTTTGATTTGAATGGTTTGCGCTTGATTTGTTGTAGTCATAGTTGATTGTATGTTTGTGTCCTTTTTTTGAAATCAACAGCCAAAGACCAGAAGAGATATTCTATTGGAGTATGTCAAAAATGTGCAGCCAGAATTTATGGAGATGTTTGTGAAGAGAGCACCTCAACAGGTATTTTACCCATGCATCATTCGATATTATATAATGCCGCTGTAGTGTTACTTGGAGGTTTTTATTATCCATGGTCATGTGTTCCTGGTGGAAATGAATTCTTTTTCATGCTCACCTTTCAGGTAGTTGATGCTATGCGCCAAACGGTGACAAATATGATTGGAACACTTCCACCACAATTTTTTGCAGTAACAGTTACCACTGTAAGTGTAGTTGCTTTTTTATGTGCAAATGCATTTGTGGAATTGAATATTATGCCTAAAAATGGCTATTGAAATTTTGGGGAAACCACTTCTGCCATTGTTTTAAATTAAGTCGTGGGTTTCTAATTTTGTCAATTAAAGTCATGTTCCTTTTAATTCTTGGCTACCGTCGATTTCACTGTAATGCCATTTTATTAAATACGTTTATCAAAATGTCTGCATATTACCAAAGCAAATTGACATCATAGCCCCCACAAAACAATGCTATTTTCCCTTAAAAAGGGGTCTTTTTTGGACCCTCTCTCTTCTCTTGTTTAAGTCTCACTCTTTCTTTTCTCTCAAGGACTCCACCGTCCTTTTTTCCTCTCAAGGCAGTGATTTGTAGGCAGCATATTCTGCAGTTTGAAGTTCATAGCGGTTGGGATCAGAAGATGATGGCAAATGGAATTTGGAGGTGACAGTGACTGGTTTGATGAGTTTCAAGTGGCTGGTTTGATGAGTTCAAGGGACAGAAGCCATTTGAAGGAATTTTGGACCAGTGGCTCGGTTTCATCAACAGGGTGTGAGGAATGCTTGATAGATCAGTGGCTCAGGGTGTCTTTGATTCAGTCGTTGAGTCGGTCTAAGAAGGGGGGGGGGGGGGGGGGGGAAGTGTTGAGACGTGGAAGTGGTGGCATGGGGTTGTGATTGGGTGGCAATGGCTGGTGATTTTGGGAGTTAGGGTTTGTTATGGTTGTGTGTTAGATTGGGGTTTGATTTAGGAGGTGGTGGCTCAAGTGGTTCCTGGCCTGGTTGGGTTTGTCCATGGCTGGTGGTAAAAAAAAATTATTTAATTTTATTTGGTTTGGTAGGAAAGTGTCGGAAAGAAACAAAATTTTGGTCTTGAATTTGGGATTTGGGCATGCTAATGATACGCAATGACCTTTTTCCAAGTCTGCTGGAATGTGGTCAAGGAAGATATCTTAAATTTCTTCAAATATTTCCATGAGGAAGGTATGTTTGAAAGAGTTTGCTTCTTTTATTATTCCTATTCTCAAAAAAATAAGGGCAGTGAATGTAAAAGGTTTTAGACCGATTACCCTAATATAAAATCTTGGCTAAGTTCCCCTCGAATAGACTGAAGAACGTAATGGGGGAGCTCATTTCTAACATGCGTAATACTTTTATTCTTGGAAGAAAAATATTAGACTCAATATTTATTGCTAATGAGTGTCTGGACAGTCGATGAAGGAAAGGGATTCCCGAAGTGCTTTGTAAACTCGACCTAGGAAAAGCCTACGATCCTCTAAATTGGGATTTCTTTTTTATAGGGAAAAGTCGAGGAAGTGGATTCATTCTTGCATTTTGATTGTTCGGTTTTGAATACTAATATGGTTTTTTTTGTTGCAATTACTATGGTTTTTGTTAAGGAGACCCATTCACCCCTCTTTGTCTCTGTGATGGAAGTTCTAAGTAGAATGATCTCAAAAGTTGTGGATGGGGGATTCCTATTAAGATTTTTGTAAAGGCGAATAGTTATATTCTTAGGATCTCACACTTGTTTTTTGCAAATGATACACTTATCATGTGTGATTCCAGGCCAAAAGAGGTATGGTAGTTGTTGCACCTTGTTACTTTTTGAGGTGGTTTTATGGTTTGAAGATAATTGAAGACGTTACCATTAAAATGTTTTATGGTTGGAAAGGTTAGTTGACATTCTTGGGTGTAAAATATGTGCCTTACCATTAAAATGTCTAGGACCACTAGGAGCTTTCTCTAAAGGTAGGGCTATTTAGGATGATGTTCTAGAAAGAACGGAGAAAAGGCTAGAAAGTTGGAAAAAGAGATACCTGTCAAAGTGTGGAAGGCTCACTTTAATTAAAAGTACTCTCTCCAGTCTCCCTACATATTTTATGTCTCTTACTCTCTTTTCCCACAGCCTATTGGTGTTGCAAATAGAATGGGTAAAATTCAGTGTGATTTCAGTTGGGGATGATTTGGGGGATGAATTTAAGTTCAATTTGATTAATTGGGATTATGTTTGTTTTCCCATTCAATTGGGAGGTTTGGGGTGGAGTGGTTAAAATCAAGTACGGAACATCTGAGGGAGGTTGATGTACAGAAAATGTAGGGGGGAGGGGGCTTTTTTTTTTTTTTGGGGGGGGGGTGGGTTTGCATATGGTGTGAACTTATGTAAATATATAAACAAGGGTTGGTCAAAGTTTTAGAACTTTGTAAAATATGAGGTGCGACAGGGAATAAGATTCGTTGTTTGCGTGACTAACTATTGGTGGGGAGACAAGAGTCTCAAGATCTTGTTTGATATTTCAATTGTTGCAATAAATGGGGAGGGGAGATTCAAAGCTAGGTTGTCCTCATAAAGGAGACCAAGAAATATCATTGAGTTACAAAGCTCTTGGTGACTACTAAGAATTAATATCCAGAACTTTTTCAGTTTGCAAGGAATAAATAAGAAAAGTTGGCTGGTTATTTGGATGTGTCAAATGGGTGCTTCACTAAAATCCTTCTTTTTTTTGTTTGTTACATGATTGGGAGCTAGAATTCATGGACTTGTTTCTCAAGGATTTGTATACTGCCAAAATACGCCATTCTCAAGAGGACAGGATGATCTGGACCCTTTCCAAAGCTCAAGGATTGAAAGCTAGTACTTAGTACAAAACATTGAGGAGTGGGGGGGACCAATATTTCCCTTGGAGGGCCATGTGGTGTTTTAAAACTCCTTGTGTTGGTTTTTTTATTTGGTCTACAATGAAGGGGAAATTGTTAACAATTGACAACTTGAGGAAAAGGGGTCTTATTATTCTTGATTTTCTGGGAAGCTATTCCCTCTTGTTTGATGTGGACTATTTGGAGAAAAGTATATGCGTAACTTTGTAGGCAAAAAACTTCAATAATTCAACTTCACAGTTTATGGGAACACTATTCAAGTGGCAACGAGCTCATTTGCCTTCTTTCAATATAGAATCCAATCTTTTAACCTTTTTGGACAGCTTGTTTTTTGTTTTCTTTCTTATTTTTTCTTCTTTAGTATCCATAGTATACCCCCTGTATACTTGGGCCTCACCCCATTTTTTTTCATCAATGAATTTCTTCTCTTACAGATTAAAAAAAAAAAGTTGTTTTGGGGGGGGAATTTTGGGTTATGGTGTTTTTGAGTTTGTGTGTGGTATGTCTGGTTCATGAGAAAATGTGGGAAAATGATCTTATTTGAATCTATGATTTGGGTGGTACGTTGTTTTGTTTTGTTCTGTTTTTTCCCTACTTTTTCTTATTTGAAGTAAATATGTTCCGAGATTTGATCTTCTTTGAAGTGAATGGGTTCTGAGATTTTGGGGTGGTATTTTGGTTTGGAGTGGAAAGGTGGCAGTGTTGCTTGTTGGCTTTGATGGTCAGTCTTGGTCTGGTGAATTTTCAAAAAGAGAGTAGAGAGAGTCTACTAACGATGTCATTTTGTGGGGGTTCTGAAGCATCAATTTGCTTTGGTAAAACACACACGTTTTGATACATGTGTTTAGTAAATGGTGTGTGAAATAGATGGAGACCTAATACTGAAATTGAACAAAAAGAATGAATATAATTGATAAAATTAGAAACCCAAGACCTAATTTGAAGCAGGGGTATAACTTTGTTTGTTTTTTGTATTTTCCCTTAAAATTTTTAAGCCGGTTCGATTTTTTCATGAGTGCTTTTTTTAGCATTATTATTCCCTTCTCTTGAGTTGTACATTTTCACTGAAATATGAGTTTTGTTTTATTAATATCACTTGACTTTTCTTTCAGGTTGCTGAAAACCTTGCGCAGCTAATGTACAGTGTCATGATGACTGGATACATGTTTAAGAATGCACAATACCGATTGGAACTACAACAAAGCTTGGAGCAGGTTGCCCTTCCTGATGCACAAGATAAAAAGGCAATTTCCTTTCCACCTCCCCCCTCCCCCCCTCCCTCTCTCTGGGCACCCACTCTTTGTCTTTAAGAAACAAATTTCGTAGCTTTGCTGCTCTTGAAGAGGAACAAGAACAAGAACAAGAACAAGAACATCGAAATTGTTAGATAATTTAATCGCAAGTTCGTGAGACTCATTTACAAGGACTCTTGCAACCACTCAAAGGGGAGAGGACGTTTGTGCTTGAACCTTGAACCATGTGCCTCATTTTGCAGCTGTCCATTATGACAGGATGCTGTATGCCAGTACCTCAGTGATAAATGGGAAGGAAAAAAAAACAATATAATTCATCTGAGGCTTATATATGATGTGCATGGTGATGATAGGACTTCCTTGTGATTAGTTATAACCATTCAAAATTGCTAATAGACTTTATTGTCAGGTCAGCTATGAAAAATCCATTGGGTTAAGTTGATGCTGTTCTGTAGTGAGGAGACTACTTTTTCTAAACCAATAACAATGCAAGGAATTCATCTCTGTTTCTTACACCAGGTTTTAGGTGGAAGGTATTTTTTAAAATAATTTTAGGTGCAAAAACCTGGCATGCAGGTGTATAAATTGGTTTTCTGTGGGAGTGTAGCCTTTTCTTTTCTTCTTAAAAAATGCTCTAGGTGTCTTTTGAATAAGTACTATAGTTATTTAACTTCTGCTCTGGTTGGTATGCTATTTGACCTGATACTGTGACTGTTACAGGATGTGCCAGATTATGCACCCGGTACACAGAAGAATGTGTCAGGTGAAGTTATTAGGTGGAATAATGTCTCAGGTCCTGAGAAAATTGATGCTAAAAAGTACATAGAGTTACTTGAAGCTGAGGTTGAGGAACTGAATCGTCAAGTTGGTAGAAAATCATTAAATGGGCAAAATGAATTGTTGGAATATCTCAAGTCTCTTGAGCCCCAAAATCTGAAGGTAATGAAACCTTATGTCCTCTTGTATGTAATATCGTTGTTATAATGTGTCCCTGATTCTCCAACAATTTATTGCTTCAACATTTTGCAGGATTTGACAAGTAGTGCTGGAGAGGATGTTGTGCTTGCAATGAACACATTCATAAAGCGCCTTTTGGCTGTTTCGGATCCTAGCCAAATGAAGGTTTGCTATGATCTTTTCAAAAAGGTTTAATTTCCAGTTTATCCTCTTGTAACAAAGGAATTCACAGAAATTCTCCAAGATACTGGTGTTGCAATATGGTAAATTGTTTAGTATCAAAAAGGGGATAGTATGATAATTACTTGAGCAGAAAATGTTTCGAAAACGCAACTGTTGACATCCATGAAAATTTCCAAATCATGGCTAATATTTTCTTAGAAATTAGGCAGTATTAAGCTCTAGGACTCTACCCTTAGTTGACTTGAACATTTCAGTGCTTTATGGTCTGAGCAACAGTGGAACCAAATTGCCAATGTTATATGAATTCAAGATGAACTGGATTTATCTCCATCATAAACTTAAGCTATTATATCCATGAATTTTTCTGGTCAAATATTCAGTGAACATGCTAGAAATTTTTTTGTTCGTTTTACTTTGATAGGCCTTCAAACTAGGAAGTATCCAACAAATAACTTGCATCTAATTTCTGATGCTTATGGATGATGTTCATATTTTGTTTTATACTGATTGTTGCCAGGTCTCTTTGATATATTATCATTTGAGATATTCACTAACCTATTGAAATTTGTATCTATCATAACAGACAAGTGCAACAGAGACTAGTGCACCAGAACTTGCCAAGCTTCTTTATTGGCTGATGGTGGTCGGCTACAGCATTCGTAACATCGAAGTCCGTTTTGATATGGAACGAGTGCTTGGGACTACCCAAAAGCTCGCAGAATTGCCTCCAGGAGAAAATGTTTAAATTACTATGGATGGAATTGCAAGGAACAGAAGTTAAGGTGCTGTTGGAGCGAAATGTTCTTCATTTTAAACTGAAGGATCAATCCATGGATGATTTACTGCTGGTTGAGAAGGAAAAATTTTAACTTGCCACGGAGTAGGCTTTCTCAAATGTCAATAGTCAAAATGATTGATAATGCTAATTCTAAAGCCAAGATATATTTGTAGGCACATCTAGCGAAATCCCCGTATGTACTTTGTCTCAAACATGTATCTTTTCAATTATTTTATAACTATCAAGAGAGTCTGGAGTTCTTGGATTATTTTATGACATGCATCCATCCTGTTTCTATAATCTCCCATCAAGATTTTGGGGCTTAAAAATTTTAGACATGCATCCTTTTGCACCTTAATGTCACTCATATCTCTTCACTTTGCCCAAATGTACCGAATTGGGCCAAAATAGACCAAAGTGGACAGAAATAAACCAAAATGTTACGTTGACGTGGCTTAATAGAAGCATAACAATAATAAATACTATGTTTAGTCCTATTTGGTCCTATTTAGTTCATTCTGCCCACTAAAGTTCTATCCAGTCCAATTCTGTATATTTAATCTTATTCAGTCTACTTAAATCCAATTCAATCCAGTCAGTCTACATTGGCCTTATTCGGTGCACCTTGGACCTATTCTGTCCACTTTGGTCCTATGCGGTCCATGCTGTCTACTTTGGTTCTCTTTGGTCCTATTCGGTCTATTCTATTAATTTTGATTGACTTCAGTCATATTCGGTCCATTTTGTCCACTTTGGTTCTATTTAGTCCATTCAGTCCACAGCGGTCCTATTCAGTCCACATTGGTCCTATTCGTCTACTTTTGTCCAATTGTCCACTTCAGTCCTATTCGGTTCATTCGTTCTTATTCGGTCCATTCAATTCAACTTGTTCATATTCAGTCCTTTTGGTTCATTTTCTTCCACTTTGATCTATTTTTGTGCACTTAAATAATTGAAAAAACATGTTTGGGTTGAAAGTTCCTAATCTAAATCTAAATTTATTAAAAAATATATATAAATCTCAAAGTCATAATATCTAAAATCTTAAACATATCAATTATTGTTTTGTTGCTACATTTTTGTTGAGTCATATTAATTTAATATTTTAGTCCACTTCAATAGGATTAAATTTAAGTGAAAGTCTTTCTAAACATAAAAGCTATGAATATGTATAGTAAATTTAAGTGAAAGTCTTTCTAAACATAAAAGCTAGGAATATGTATAGAGAGGTAAAAGAAGGTAAAGGTAGCCAACTCTCTGTCGTCATTGCTAAAAGTACTTCTCATCTTATTTCTCTTTAGTTAGTAACTCTGACCTGTTACACGGGATTACAATGAATCATGATCGCAATTAAATATACATTTCAAACAATTTCATCTTGCTGGCCGTAAATTATAAAGAAAAAATTAATGATACATCAAACGATATCGCCGCCCCACCCTAAAAATAGGAGGCATTCACTGCGAATTTTACAGCACAAAAACCACCAATAATGGGTAAGAGTTCGCATCTCCTCGTTGTTCAGCTCAGCTTATTTTGCTAGTCTTACACACATCTCGGATTTTCTAAAGTTTTTAAAAGGTCAGCTGATTTGCTTCACGAGAAAATTGCAACTAGTCCTGTGAGTATCACCTACTCCACATCTTGCTTCTTTTTTTCTTTTCTTTTTTTGGGGTTAGTATGGCTTCATAACTCTGGTACTTGTATACTTTTGGAGCCTGTCAGACTGTCACTGATAAACTAAGAAGCTCTATCCTCTGTTAACTATCAAGACATTTGCAAAGCCCTTACCACATGACAATTAAGAGCAACTCAAAAGATCAGAGTTGATCCAAACAAATCTCATTCATACATCAATTAGGCAGCTCTTTTTCTGCTATCATAGTTTCTTGAGAGTCTTCTAGCCCACGGGCTTTGATCAGGTGACCAAGACACTGGGAACCCAGCCATGGCACACCACCTCAAATTCAAAAGTGCAACGGCAATGTTTTCCTCAGAATTTTTGAACAATTCGAGTATCCGCGACTCTGCTTCTAGGTCTTCAGAAAGGATGAAATCGTCTTCAAATTCCATCTTTTCATAATCAATTCCATCTTCTTCACTCAACATACGCATACTTAAAACCTGAAAAGCTTCAAAAGCTGTGCTGTGAAAACCACGATCCACATATGTAGAGAACACAAAATAGCAGGTTGATGGATCAGGATGGATTTTCTCTTGGCGCATCATCTCAACAATAAACTCAATTACATCAATCCTTCCCTGAGATATGAAATAAGAAATAGAGAAATTAACAATGTTTCCAAAAAAAAAAAAAAAAAAAAAAGCAACTAGACTGACATGCCCAAGAAATTATAAATCAAACTACATTTTAATTTTTTATAATTTGATAGTCAGGAATGGGGGAATTTGAATCCTAAATGTTTCTGTTTGAAACACCAATCAATCAGTTGAGCTGCATGGCTCTTGGATGAACATAAGGTACCCTGACTATACTTATATAGGTCGAACTTAAGGTACTTTATCATTTTAATAGCCTGGTTGAGGATTTACTGCTTAGTTATCACACTTGTGAAAACATGTTGACTTATCAAAAAAAATGTGTGTGAAAGAGAGAAAATATCAATGGCTTATTTAACCAAGCAAGCATCTGGCACATGTTTTGACATCCATTGGAAGATAATTTGCACTTACATCTGCTGTATTTTATATTAAAGCACAAGTGCATCATTGCATGTATTGTCATGATACCATTGGGAAGGGCAACAAATAAGTAGGTATGGCTATAAAGGGTCTAGAGGGGCTAATTTGGAAATCAGATAAAGATATGCATTTGATCCAAAGAAAAAAATGTGATGCAAAAATAGGCAGCAAGTGAGGTGTTCTTGTCCAAATAGAAGACGAGATTAGAAGCTTAAGTTAAAAAAGGAAATATTTCAATAGATGTCAATATTTCCAAACATGTATATATGTGCACAAGTGCTGTGTGTGGATTTGTGGAATAGAAAAGGTAAAAACTTTTAAGTTTTAAACAGCAACATCTTTATAGAAATATAATTCTATTTTGTACTGTACATATGTACGAAGTGCATGATAGCTTGCCCAGGTAACTGATGATGTTCACAGGTCAGAACCAATCAATTAATAGAGAAAAAAGCAACCATCTAAAATTATCAGTGTAACAAGGTTCACAAAGCAACCCGACACTTGCCTTTCCAATATCTTAGGAATGACAAGCAAAGCATGTGTGAAATGTAAACAATCTGTGACATATAATTATTTTTATTTTGACCGTCTTTAAGTTTTTGAAATTGAAGAAATGCAAAAGGTTTCAGTTTTGATGCCTAAAAGGAAGAGAGATGGGAAGGGAGAAGAGGACATGAGATACAGTACCTTTTCATATGCTTTTTGAAGAATGGTATTAAATAACAGTACATCAAGATCAAGTCCTTCTGAGCACGCTTGATCCAAAAGATTCAACGCGTCATCAAAATTCTCTTCTTTCAACAGAATCTGAAACAAATTAAGCTCAGTATTGAGTATGATTCCATAGCCAGTGTATATTTTGTGTTATCAACACCAAACTTGACAATCATAGAAAATATTATATACTATATAATAAAAGTTGGACCTTTTGCGCCAAGTGGTTCAATGTATGCGTAGACATTGTATAATGGATTTTTACTGTGTGACTCATTAATTATTAAGATAGATCACTTTTGATAAAACACTATTATCAAAATAACAAGTGACTTATTAATCGTTAGATAGTTTACTCTAGGTAAAAATCTATTACCTAACTTTTAAGAAATTTTTAAAAAATACTACTCCAACTAAATTCTATTATCAAAAGTTTCAAGGAAAATCTAAAGTAAAGTTTATTATTTATTTTAATTATTTTGATAATTTGATCATCTGTTATAATTTTTTGTTTTATTATAACAAAAGTTACTTAATACATACTGTGTTTGCGGTGTTTCATGTTTGCACAAAGTGGCTTGACATGTGGTTTTTTTTGTCCCTCTTCATAACCATATGTGGTTGTTTAACATTTGTATTACACATCATAAAATTAATACGTTTTTCCCGTGTAGCTGATTGATTATTAAGATGTTAATTTAATCTAGGTGAAACTCTATTAATTTTTCGAGTGTCTCACTAATTATTAAGATAATTTTTGATTATTTTCTTTAATTGCATATATTTTATAATTAAATTGCACATTGCATGGACATACTACTAATTTTAGTGATAAATTAGCATGCATTCTTTACAACAATAAGTAGCTAACTGATGGCACAAATAATAATCAATGACTCAATATACTGACGGGCTCCTCACATTCTTGGATAAATAATACTCTATACTTTGCTATTCTTGGATAAATAGTACTCCATACTTTGCCCTTACATAACAAAAATTTCGAAAAATTGTTTTCTTTCTTCAGAATAACTTATCAAAAAAATTAATCGCCGCCTATTATGACATATCGCTCTGTTAATGCCAAAGTATGTTGTAACATTGAGGCATGACAACAAACAAAGGAACTCTTCCAACATGTTACCTGAAAAGCAATGCTTGAAAATAAGTTGGGAATTGGGTTATCAAGAAGCATCTTTCATATGCTTAAATAACTAATATAAGGATGCAAACACTGAAAAATTACAAGATAGGAGCAGCTATCAGAAAAGGGAGGGACAAGGCAGGAGAAAATATAAATATACTGGATTTCAGCAAAAATAAAGGTATACTACATTTAATATATGAGCACTATAGGGTAGCACCTGCGGATGAGGAAAAATTGGTAGTGATGAAGTAGAAGATTATGAACTGAACTGATTGGGTCACTAGGGTGATGAGAAATTGGAAAGAACATGGGCCAAATCTATATGCAAAAAGGAATTTATGAGATCAAAATTGTTGAGTTGAGTTGACTATGAGATTAAAATGGTTGACCAACGTAGGCCATGAGAAGACATTTAGACAATTAGTAAGATGGAACTGAGTTTTGAGCGATCTTACTTCATCCCATAAAACTGATTATTTTTATTTGTAAAAGATATAAGCTGAAACTTTCCCACAAGAACAGTAAAAATTTTAAGTGTTGTTAAGCCAACTTATAAAGTTATCTGCCATTTATTTCAATAAGAAATGTTTCCTGGCAACATATGGCAGTAAAAGTTGAGTTCTACACTTTTCGAACTGAATATAGTATTTGCCAAATCCCCCAGTAGTGCACATATTGTCAAATCTTTAATTTTAGTTGGGTTCTGCAATTCTACTATGGCAATTTGAATCTGAAGGGCAATCCTGATATAATGATAAAAGATTTGAATCAGATTTGTAATATTTCCAAATTCAGTTATGAGTTGTGACTATAACATTGTGCATAGTTGGTAGGCTAACATGCAACCATGGTTCAGCTTCAAATGAAGTGTGTTCATAATTTGCAGCAAACTAAATCAATGCAAAGAATTGGAAATTGATAAAGTAAATTGTGGAGGAACGTTTTGGAGTATAAAAAAAAGAAACAAGTAAGACATAAGATTACTTTATAAGTTAGCAGTACTTTGCACAAATTACACTTTCTTTTCTTTTTCTTTTTATTTATTTATTAATTTTTATAGATTAGATAAGATTTGAACCTATGGAATCCATTTTATAATGATTGCTCTTTATCATCAAGCCAAGACACTAATTGATTTTTGGGGTAGGCGGGACGTGAACTCATGTCCCTTATTCAGTGACAAAGAACTTTATTAGTTGAACTAATTAGAACCAACCTCTTTCTTGTTACATACATTCAAAGGCCGCAGTTTTGTTAGATGCATAGTATTTCAGACAACATACTGCTGGACCAGAGTACTAAGAAGTAAGAATTACCTTTATGAGAGCAGTGTAAGTTAATGTTTGTGGATAAAACCCATCACGCACCATCATAGAAACCAGTGCACATGCAGATTTGAAGCATCTTGAAATGCTACAACAATCGATCATTATGTTATAAGTTGCAGCATCTGGGGGGATACCACATGACTTCATATTTTTGAATATTTCTACTGCCATCTGACTCTGCATGTCAACCATAAATAATACAGATAAACATTTGATAAATTACACCAATGCACTATGGAATAGCAACTAAAATGATTAAAGGTAGAGTGGAAAGTACTTACTTCCTTAGCCTCAACAAGTGAATGCAACACTGTATTATAGATTGGTGTTCCTATATAAGTGTTATTACGGCAGAAAAGGTTCTCTGCCACTTGTAAATACTGGATCAGCTCTCGTATCATTCCCTCTGCTCCAAGGGCTTTCAACTGAAGAGAAGAAAATTGGAATGAATACCATAGCTGGGGTCCCGAGCGATAAAAACAAAAATGTCTACCACAATAGCTTCAGGTCAGATGATTTTAGTTAAAGCACTTTGTTAATAATAAGAGGCTGATGCAAGCAAAATGTAATAGAACTGTATCATTTTCCATTCAATCCAAATGAAATACTATCAGTGCAACAATGGGACAAAAGCAGTTTTCACCCAAAATAGCATCAGACAGATTCTATTTACCAAGAAAACATTAGGGAAAAAAAATTGTAAACTATTTAGTCAATAAATTTTTCTTTCCCAATCTAGGTCAATAATAATCAAAGAGTCCATCCTAAATAGGACGAGAAACCTAAATTGCACCGTGCCACCATTTACGTACTGTAGACCATGGTCTAACTAGGGAAACACCATGTCACTGGTTTCTGTAAACATCAGTACATACAACTGATACAAGTACACCTTGTTATCTCACAAATAGATGGAAAAGTGTATGGGAAAATACTAATAAATTACCCAAAGCAATAATTCAATCTTTATTTAAGCAGTCATTTCTGTTTTAGTCAGTTTCCAATTAAAAGGAACGCAATAATGAGACTAGGAGTTACCAGGTTCTTCATTGATAAATGACTGTGCTGAACACCATTTTTCACCATATCCATTTCAATAGCATTTATTCTTTTAGCAGCGTCAACCTGTGACAGCATATTGCCCTCTTCATATGGGGCATTCACGTTACCAAATAATGAAAATAACAGCTCATATGTCCTGATATCTGGCAGAATCTTCAAGTGTTTCATTTTAGCCAATATCTTCACAGCACGTTCAGGTTGGTCCTACAGAATTAGTGCGATGTCATTTTGAATTGATGGAGAGAATAATAAAAACCAGAAAGCATTTGCAATCTAGCGTGTGATCTTCAACTGATTGATGAACACAAATAACCATTTTATGGAGATGAATTTGTACAGAATCAGTTGCGAAAAAATCCTAATGATGCTTCTATAGTGACACCCAAGCTAACAAAAATGACTTGCTCAATATGCCTAGCATCTTACTATTAGAGCCAAATAAGCAATAACTTCTCCTAAATCAAGAATAAGAGGAGCACAATTTGCACCAAGGTTGCTTATTCCAAGCAAACCCTAGATACTGATTCTTAGGTCCTATCCTTTGTTTTATTCTTCTTTTATTCCCCAAACACAAGTCCCCCTCTAAGAGTCTATTGCCCTGCATCAATGAGAAATGCAACTTTTTTGTTTTGATAGATACTATAGAATTTCAACCTATGGTATCCACATGATTGCTCTTTATCATTAGGCCCAAGACACCAATTGGTTTTTGGTGTAGGTGGGATTTGAACCCCAAATCTCTTATTCAATGGAAAAACATTTTACCAACTGAACTAATTGGAACCCACATCATCAATGAGCATGTAACTTATCAATTCAAAATTAATAAATTTGTGTGAACCCAAAAATATTCACGTGTTTATGAATCAGAAGATACACATTCTATACACTCATACAATATATATCCTTTTGCTCCCAATTTGATACATATCATATGATAAGTACCATGTATCAAATACAAACAACCTTAATTTTAGGGATTGGAGGAGAACACTCAGTGGAGGGGACACTCCACTGACTCTGCAGAATGAGAATAGGGAAAATAACTATGGTGTAGAGGTTCACATTAAAATATTAACTCACCATTCTGTCACATGCTGCAAGAAAAGCATTATAAGGATGAGGATATGAACATTCAGAAATTTGGTACAGCAGAGACTCAGCTAAATCCAGTTCTAGCACCTTGCTGCAACCCATTGAAAGGGTGGCAAGAGTTGAATCATATGGCTTCAAATTACTCTGTTGCATTACTTTTAACTGCAAAATCATGGCGAAAGAAGAAAACATCTCTTATTTAAAACGAAGATCAAATAGGAAATACAAGATATTTAGCAAGTTTGCAGAAAACAAGTTCTTAAGACAACTGATTCATGAAGTAAACCAACATAGCTTACCACTTCTATCCCATCATTGTAACCTCTTTCAGAAACAACTGCTCTAACAAAACCATCATATGTATGGCTTGACGGTTGCAACCCAAGGTTTTTCATCTAGACAGAATAAGATGGACCCTAATGTAAGTACACAATAAGATGCTGATTTGATAATGAATCACATGCATGACAAGTTAAGGACAAAAGGAAAAAGTGAAACATTAATACGCAAGATCAATGGTAACATAATTTCCAATGAAAAAAGAATTGTTTGGTGATTTCCACTGCAATAAAGATTTGGTTTATCAGAAGAGAAGGTTCAGGCATAACAAAACAACGGCAAGCTTAATGAACAGGTTATCCTACCTGTATGATTAATTGCTCTGCCAACCCACAATTTTGAGCTTGTGCACATGCATGTATCACATCACTGAAAGACCACCTCAAAACTTTCTTTACAGGCATGTTTTCATATCTATTAAGCACACCTAGTCTTCCACACTCAGCTTCTCTATTTTCTAAGCTAGAAGTAGTGCATTGCTCTATGTTACGGTATGCGGAAGGAATAGACTGTTCATTACACTTCAAGTCAAACTTCTTTGAGCATAATTCACCATTTGAAGGTATAGGAATGTCTATTCTGTAAGGGTACAGCTTTCCTTCAGCAGTCCTATTAACGAAAATGCTTCCCCTGATGACAAAAGCCACCATATATTGCAATGTCTGATATGCAGATTCTAAATCTCCCAACCTTGTAAAAGACCAAATGAACTTTCGCAGAGAAATAATGCTGAAACTGTAGTGTTTGACATACTCCTTCCAAATCTCATGAACAGCAGACAGGTTTTTCTGCCAAACTGCAAGCTGATACAATAAAAAACATAAAGAAAAGAATAACTATCACTTAATAATTGTATGCAGCTTTGGCCTTTGAGATAATGAAGAAAAAAGAATAACAAGAATCACACATACACCAACACTGTTAAGTTTACACACCTTGAGAAGCTCTGAATATGTCACTTCATTCTTTCCCACCATTTGACGCTCCATCAGATCTAAACATTGATTGGCATGAAATATATTTCGCATTTTGGCACAAGCTCCGAGGAAACTATTGTACACAGATAGAATTGGATAGATGCCTTGCCTTTCTCCAAGAAAATTTATTAAATTTAAGGCCTGAACAAGGTACAACACACAAGAATGTTTAGTTCATTATAACTGCAGTTTAGAAATAGACAGCACTTGTATCAATTAACATGAAACTTAAAGGTACATGCATTACAGCCATACTGCAATTGTAATTCCAGACATTACCTATCAAAGATGAATTCCTATACACACACACACACACACACACACACAATCTGTCCTAGGATACAGCCACATAAACCCATCTAATGACTTACAGTCCAAGAAACAAAATTAAAAATTGGTAATGTGTATGACATCAAACTAATCAACACACACTAAAACCAGCATATATAAATGATTATGAAAATACCACTTAAGTTTGTATAATTGGCTTATACCTCCTCCAAGTAACCCCCTTTACAAAGAGCTCGTACGATAAGCAAATAGCATATTTCGTTCAGGCCAATCTCTCTTTCCTCCATTAACCTCAAAGTCTCCATGACAAACTGCATGACAAAGAAATAAATTCCATGAATGTTACACCCAAAAAGAATTAATCTGTAATTTTGGGACTAGAGTTTCAACAACAGTGAGCATTCTCATGCAGGATAAAAGGTAGAAGATACGGGATACCATTCTCACCTTCCAAGGGTGAGCCAAATTTAATAGGAGCATGGAATAGTTACCCACCACTAGATGCATTCTCAAAGAGTTCTCCACTTAAGAATATAACTAGATAATATAACTAGATGTAAGATTGTGTATGAACAATTTGTTAACTTTTATTTTATTTCTTTCAGAGTCTCTACAAACAGAGGTCAGACTAGGATTTTCTCATTGTAGGGGCAAGGTGAGAGTAAGAATGAATAAAAATGCAGAATTAGGGTGTTCAGAATTGTTAAAAGCACACTTGGCATGCTTAATGCTCAAAGCCCCAAGGTCTCAACGTTTTGCTTGGCCAAAGCAGAGCTTGTTAAATGAAGCAAGCTTCATACACACTTTTCTGGTGCTTTTGGAAGAAGCGCAAAACCTGCCTAGGCACACTTTTTTACCTTCATTTTTTGTTAAAAGAATATAGGAAATTAATATCAATCACTTGATCGTGAAGACATGGACCACCGATTTATTATAAAAACACTATTATTTAGCTGTTGTACTACACAAAAGGTTTCTTGTGCCTTTTGGTCTTTGCCTTTTACATATATTTTCACTGAACCATATACTTTATTTTGATCATAGTAAAACATAAGAGAATTATTTAGAATGTTATGTCTTAACTTTATATGATAAGATTATTATCATATTGTCCGTTGATAATTGTTTTCAAATTTAATATATACAAACTTTAAGAAATCAAAAAAAGTTGTGTATATTTTGAACATAAAAACTTTGTGCAATTACATAATTTATTTGAGCTAATAGGAAAAAATATTACTGTGTTGAGTTTATTAACTTCTTTTATTATATGTATGAAACTATATATTAGAGGATATTATTCAACATGTATGAAAAATGTGCGTTTTACTTCCAGAAACGCCATTCTCAAAAAAAAAAATAATAATAAATCAGGTACACGTTAGATGCTTAAGTGTGCTTGACACTTCTACCAACACTGTGGAGGGGCCCAAGGGGGAGGGGTATGAATTCATTCATAGTGATAGAGGATCTGGTGCAGAAATCTACCTCCATGCACAAATATGTGAGTGAACTACAATTCAATTTTGTTCAGCTTACCAGTGGATCAGGTGATCTGGCACAGTAGTTAAGAATATGAACAAAATCATCAGGTCTCAACGAGTGGTTTCCATGGCCAAAATCTAAAAGCAGATTAGAAGCTTTGCTTCTGTCACCCAAGTGAAGTGCATCAACAATTTGCATCTGCATGGATCTTGTTGTTGATTCTGTTCCATACACCAAAAATTCAAGACCTGCATTTGGAATTCTACACATTCAAGATTTCTTCAAAAGAAAAAAAAGAACATGAACTCAATCGATCACTTCTTCATATTTACCATACCACAACCTTCTCTTAGGTTTCTTCCTCCCGCGCCTCATATTTACAATACCACAACCAAAAATTATTGTATGCATTGATTCATCTATGTAAAAAGACATTTTAACCTACATGAAATCTGAGCAATTAAACATTCATTTGTTTCAATACAGTCAAAGTTAAAATTGAATGTATATGCATTCTTCCAAGATCAAGGGATACGAATATCGGGCCAATATTAAGTACAAAAGCACATGCTAAAATTTGATTTGGGAGAGAACCCAGCCAAGAATAGAGTAGAATGATGCAACAGATTTACAAGCCAACCCAAAACAAAGAGAGCAAAGGCTTTGTGTTTTATTTGGATAGTAGAAAAATATAGAATAGGACCCAATGATGATTGTTACAGTATACCTTGTACTTGTACATACACATACATCATTTTTTTTTTGTTTCATGCACCAAAAAATATAATTCAAATATGCTAGCTGCCAACAACAACAACAAAGCCTTAGACCCAAATTATGTAGAGTCGGCTATAGATCTTAACAGATTAGTCAAGGTCAGACACATGTATTTTTTTTCCTCCATTCTATTCCATCCGAATTTACAATCTATGTTACTTCCTTAATTGACACATACATTTTACCTGCTTCTACTAATATTATTTTTGGCCTCTCTACAGTTTTTTGTATCCTCAACTTGAATTAACCCTTCCTTAACGGTACATTAATCGTTTTCCTCTGAACAAGTCCAAACCATCTCAAGCAATTCTCCTTCATCTTTTCATTAACAAGGGCCACCCCCATCTTTAAGCGGATTTTGTCATATTTACATATGCTAAGTTGCTAACCACAGAGTGAAAAACAATTACCCTAATTCTGAACCCAAATGCCATAAATTAACAAGATTTTGAAAAGAGTTGGTGACATTTGGGCACAAATAAACAGCTTAAGATAACAGCAGTGATTATATTATATGTTCCACTACAAACGTATTACAAATTGAAGCTTCTTAGATTATTTACCCTTTGATGTAGTAAGGGCTCGTGAATACCCCATATTTTCAGCCACATTTCTTCGTCCCTGTAACAATAATGATTGTCAAAAAAAAAAAAAAAATTCATTTCCTTTCTTTTCTTAGGATTTTAAAAGTAGTTGCTTTAATTTCCGAGCTTTTCTCAGCTACCAAACAGTGTACATTGCACTATTGAACTGAATCAGATAAAATTCGTAGCACAGAGGCATACATGTTGGCGCGGTTTCGATTTGAGCAAAGAGTCCGCAATTGAACGCAGAGGAAACCTCGCTCTGTGTAAGAAAACAGCACGGTGATTGTTAGGGCATATGTGTACGGATTACGCTAATCCGATTGTGAAAGAAATTTATAGCAGCGTAGTGTAGTGCGATACTCACAGTGGTCTCTGCATATTTTTGGAAATTTCTCAGTATAGCTAGAGCTAGAGCTTGAGCTTGTTCATGAATAAAAAACCGACTAGCGGGTTCCTCTGAGTAGAGCTTGTTGACTCGCCGTTAGATATAGCCACCGCGAACCGCCGTTAGATATAGCCACCGCGATCCACTTGCCGATGAGACTCAGCCCAAGATAGACCCCCCTTCTAGGTGTTTTTTTGGTTCTCAAGATATTTACAAAAATGCCATCGAGAAATTGCAAACGGTAATTTTGGTCTTTGACGCCGTTAGTGGCTTCTGGCGATGATGAATTTAGAATTACTGGCTGCGCAACCCAATTTTTAAGTCGGCCCATTATTTATACCCAAGAGGGGAAAAAGGTTTGTTGTATGCATGCATGATGGCAGCGGGCCGGGCTGAAATATCCAAATTTCCTCAACGGGATAAGAGAGAGAATGGATGGGAGTCGCGAAGTAACTACTAAAACAAGGAGAAAACAAATGTTTATAATAGAATATATAAAAGAAAAATTAGAGATAGAATTTATATAAAATAAAATAAAATATATATAAATATAATGTGTATATATATATATATATATTGGGGCAAAACTCATTCTCGTCTCGCCATTTTTTGGACCACGGAAAATTTTTACTAGACAGAGTGTGATAAGGCAGATCAAGTGAGGCATGAAATTTTTACCATTGTGATTAGTATTTATTTTTTTGGCTAAACAAAATTTAAAATTTCCAAAGTTTAAATATTATGTCAAATTAGGTCTTATATTTAATCTTGTCAATTAAAATCCCAAAATAGTTTTGTAGGGTCAAAATTTGTTGGGTCAGGCACCAACACTCTATATGATGAGCCCACCAAATTTCCCACAATAAATTTGTAGAGAATGGGCTAAACAACTGGGCTAATGGTGGATTTAGCAACGGTCCATATGAACAAAAACCAATAATAAAGAAATGGATTAAGTCAAGCCTTCAACGGGATAAATCCCTGTAGTCCGAAGAGGTTTTCTATTTAAAGGCTTAGTGAATACAAATTTTTTCCTCCCCCCTTTCTGCGAGACTTGTTTCCCTTATATATACACCCTTTTTCCATCTTCACCGCACACTTGTCCTTCATCTAGGCACCCACTTGAGTACCAGTCACATCAGCCGTTTGCTTTAACTTGCAGTGAGTGGTGGTGGGTGAAGACGCACTGTTCAGGTGTCTTCTCCACATAAATGCGGCCAGGAAAGTTGCTGCATTGCATTAAATGTGGCGGTGGCAGCTTTATTGGCAAGACATTTCATGATAGTTACGCAGTTAGGCAAGTCCGAAGATCAGCCCTGGCAGAGAGATCTTTAGCATGTCTACTCGATCAAGCTCTGGGCAGCTCCGTTGGGTAGGGTCCCTTCGGCCCAACCAGGTTGTCTTCGGACAGAGCGTTTGTTCCTTATGGGCTGCGCTTCCACCAGGGTGGCAAAGCATTGATACATTTAACCTCTTCGGATAGTGAGTCGTATTTGAACTGGGCCTCAGGCCCATCATGTGGCGTCGGGCTTCCTCACCCACAAGTTTTAATTTAAAACTATGTTTGTAATTTTAGACAATAAAGATATAAGACAAATAGAAAAAGCCGTTTATAAAATTAATATAATTCGTATTTACATTCCCTTCTGTACTCCAAAAAATAAAAATAAAAAGCGTAAATTTTTCTTAACATATTCTAAGATCTAGACTAATGTCAACTATGTCCAAAACTGGCCAATTTGGTTCTAAAACCAACCTAATTCCTAAACACTGTTAGACCAGTTAGAAAGTGTAGGGACTAAGTTGGATTTAAAGACTAAATTGGTCAATTTTGAAAAGTTTCGGACCTAGTTGGCATTAGTCAAAACCTCATGATATATTAATGAAATTTACCCAATAAAAAAACTAAATTACCCTATCGCCTAACCATCATCACGTGTTGCTTGACATATGCATCTAAGTTTGAAAAAAAATGGACAGAGAAAACATGATGATCAATTTTTTTTTGCAATGTTTGGCTATAATTTTACTCAATATATTTTTATTGGATGTGAATTTTGACAAACCCACCATTGAATGATATTTTTCTTTTTATATCCTACATTCTTGCAAAATTTTCAAAAGATCAAAAATCAATAGTTATGTTTTCAATTAAATGTTTAAATTTCAAATTTTTGTAGTTTTAAATCATGCATAAAAAAATAAATTTATTGACCGAATTATAAATAATACTCCAATTAACACGAAATTTGATATATGTGTTATTAATAAAATAAAGAACATGTAATTAAACAATTAGATTTTTAAAATATATAGCTATGTTAATTTTTTGGCGAAACTACACTATTAGTCCCGAAAGTTTACCATGTGAGTGCAATTGGTCCCTCAAGTTTCAGATGAGCACTATTAGTCTCTTAAGTTTTAAAAATAAGCATTGTTAGTCATTTTGTTGACTACCATTAGAGTTATTACTTTGGTGACTAACGGAATAATGATGTGGCATCTTTTTTACTGACATGTCATTTCTTTTAATCAAAATATTACAAAATTCAAGAGAAATCTCTACCCCTCTCTCTTATCGCCTCTCATTTCCTACAACTTGATCTTCTCCACCACAACGACAGCATTTCCAGCCCGACCTCTTAAGCCCAAAGCTACCACTTTCACTTAAATTGGAAATTTTCTCTAAACTTGAGTGATAGAAGAGCAACAAGACCTTGATATCCTAGTCTTGCTTTGTGCCACCAAAATATATATAACAATAAATTAAAATTTTAAATTAAAAAATTTGACCCTCTTAAAAAAATGAACAAAATTTGATAAACTTTTCAATGTCAATGAGTTAAATAGAGATGACCTAGATGAGGAAATTTGTTTCTTTGGAATTGAATCGTGTTATACCAAATGATTAACAATTCGAATGTTGGGAAAGTTAGAGAATTTTGTGGGTTTTAATGTGAAAGAGCAAAACTTACATGGAGAACCCATAAGAAAATAAAAATATTAATGATAATGAAATTGTGTTTTGGTGAAATGGGTGTGTGTAAATAAAAGTGTGAACTGAGAAATCAGTTTGGTTTATATTACCAGGAAAGAGCTTCTATTCAGTGAGATCATCTCAGCAAGAAGTGAGAGAAAAATGTGAAAAGACCAAGTCTTTGTGGTAGCAAATTAGTGAGAAAGAATAGGCAAGAGAGTATTAATTTTGTAATATTTTAATATAAAAAATGTCACATCGCTTTTCTATTAGCCACATAAGCAATAGCACTAACAGCAGTTAACAAAAGGACTAATCTCGCTCATTTTTTTAAACTTTAGGGACCAATAGCGCTTACTTGAAACTTAAGGGACTAGTTGCACTCGTAGGGTAAACTTTAGGGACTAATAGTGTAGTTTCGCTTAATTTTTTTTAGTAGAAATTGTAGCCAAACTTTGTCTTTCTATTTTTTTTTTTTTAATTTCCTGGTAATCTACATTGAAAGAGAGAAGAACTCAACACAATAACCACAACCACATTTTAATATTAAAAAAAAAAATGGTTAAGGCAGAGCTAATGAGTTTTTAGGGGCTTTTGGTTGGGGAATTTAAAACAACACACATAGGTGGAATTTATTCCAAAGATATAACTATTTAGTTCCAAGATTGATTTTTTTACAACCAAAAAAAGAATTGTAGTGGGGTAAACATTGGACCTTATTATAACGGGATAAATGTTGGGCCCATTTCAAGCATTGGCCTAAACACAAGAAACAAATCCAACATAGACTGGCCCTTTCTAATAATAGGTAAAGAATCTCGGACTATTGATCAGGCCCAATTCCCTTCCTAGCCTAGTTTCGAGGTACTGTCCGAACTATCGAGGTAAGTCTTACAGAAGATCAACTTCACCGAGGAAGCTGTTTGAGATTTCCAAATGATTCCACAACAACCCCCGCATTAATGAAGGTCACTTGCCTAACGTCAGTGCATTTAATGCAGAGGGATAAGCTCGATAAGGTCATAAGTTATCTAGGTGGAGGCCTGAACAGTAAAAAAAAACCCTATAAAGCTCCATTTATGATGAAAAACCAAGAAAGAAGAGCTTAATCAGATCAAAAGTTATCTAGGTGGACAAGGACAAAATGTGAAAAATGATGAGATACCTCATATAAAAAGGAAGAAAGAAGAAAGAGAAATGGGACACACAAAATACAAAGAGAGAAACACATAGAGTGAGAATTGTAACAAGGAAATATCATATGAATAAAAGTTTTTTTACATACTTTTACAAGAGTGAAATAGTCTTTGGTTTCTTGTTTAAATTTCCCACTGCGGATTGATTTTAGCCCATAATCTAAATTAATTGTGTTATTAGAGTAACCACATCAGCTTGTGTATAGTTTTGCAAAATAGAAAAAGTTACTTATTTTACACATTTTGGCCCAAAAAAAACCACATTAGCTTGTGTAAAATTGTGCATTTATGCATAATTGCTACAATAACCATGCATATATGCACGGTTACTGTAGTATGTGTATTTAATATCTTAATAATTTTTTCTCTCTCCTCTACCTGACTCTCACCTCCCTCTCTTTTTATCATTTCATCAGAGACTCTCTCATGTGAACTCTCTCATGTGAACTCTCTCTCTCTCTCTCTCTCTCTCCCTAAGAACTGATCCACATAGATTGATGGTGGTTGATTTGTTTGGGGGTGCTAGTAGTTTGAGGTGGTGAAGCTTTATTGGTTTAGTTTGGTGGCGGTAAGGGGTGAAATAGTTGTCGCCATTTGAGTCTCCGATTTGGGTTTCTGCTACCATTTTAGGTGAGTATTGTTGGTGTTCAAACTATTTAGGACAGCAGGATCTCTTCGATTTGTGTGTTGAATTTGGAACTGAAAGTGGTTTGGACGTTTTTGATTTGGTTGAAGAATGGGTTATTTATTGGGTTTGTTTCTCTTTTTTTTTTACTAGTTTTCTTTGGGATTCCGGTGTGATCGGCTTGTGTGGATTCTGGTGTTGATCTTGTTGCACAATGGGAGGTCGGAGGCGTTGATCTTGAGAGAGATGGTGGTTGTGTGGGTTGTGTTGGGTCTATGAGAAAGATAACAGTGCTAAAGAAATGAATATTTTATTTGAATAAATGTGTATAATAGACAAACTGATATTGGTGTTTTGTAAAAATGAAAGTGTAAAATAGAAAAAGCAAGTTTTAAACGTGCAAAATGGAAATTTTTTTGCACATACTGATGGGGATGCTCTTAAGCAAATAATTAAACACGGATTAAGGGGCATGCTAACGAGTACTCTTAGGAAATTTTTGATATCACTTTTATGGGAAATTAAAAAAGTTGTCAAAACATCAATTGCTTTTCTTTCTTTCCCCATAAAAACTTTCTTTAAATGGATTATTAAACAATGCCTTAAGGGCACTCGTTAGCATTTTTCTTTTTTAAAAATACGTATAGGTAAAAAAATATAAATATACATATAATGTTGTTTAAAAACTGAAAATTATTGCTTGAAATGTCATACGGCACCTTAGAGCATCAGCATTGGAAAGGCTAAATGCCAAATGTAAGCTCCTTTTACCATTCAAGCCCAAAACACGCCAGCAGCTGGAAGGCCATTTGTGAAATGCTAAATTTTTTTTGGCATATAGCTACAGTACCATCTTAAATGTAAGATGGCACTGTAGCTGAATGGTATAAAAAAAAAAAAAATTTAATCCTCTCTCCTCATTTTTAACCCGGGAATTTCTCTTTCCTCTGTCATTATTTCTCTTCTTTTCTCTCTCTTCCTTCTCTTTTTCTTATTTGCTCTCTGCTCTCTTCAGACCCAAGACCTCGTGGCTTCCTCAACGGTGGAATCAGATGGGTCAGCGTGAGGGCTCCGATGGGTTTGAATTGGTGTGAGGGTTTCGGTGAGCCTGAATGGGTTTGGATCGGCGTGAGGCTCCGGTGGTGGGGTTTTTTTTTTTTTTTGGGTTTGAAACTCTTGGATTGTGTTCAGTTTTTGTTTGGTGTGAAGATGAAAAAAAATAAGAGAAGGTTCTGGATAGGTGGATCGGTGTGGCCTAAATGGGTTTGGATCGGCGTGAGGGCTCCGGCGGTGGGTTTTTTTTTTTTGGGTTTGAAACTCTTGGATTGTGTTTAGTTTTTGTTTGGTGTGAAGATGAAAGAAAATAGAGAAGGTTCTGGATAGGTGGATCGGTGCGTGTGGTGATCGGTGTGTATGGTGATGGGATTGTGTTTTGTTTTTGTTTTGGGTTTTTGTTTTTGTTTTTGTTTGTGTGTGTGTGTATGTGGCTCTGTGTGTGTGTGGTGATGGGTTTGGCTCTGTGTGTGTGTGTGTGTGTGTGTGTGTGGGGCTCTGTGGGTTGAAACCGGTAATGAGGGAGAAAGAGAGGAAAAGGAATAGAAAAAGAGAAATAGTAAAAAAAAGAATAAAGTAGAATATTTAAATAAAATGAGAAAAGAAATAAAATTTTGGGATGTTGGGTTTGTTGTGAAATAGTATGGTATAATTGATAAAATAATTTTTTAGACTGGTAAAATGGAATGAGATAACATTTTCTGATGCTGATGCTCTTAGAGCATTAGCATTGGAGAATGCTAATGCCATATCTAAGGTATATTTAGCATTTCAAAGGCCAAAATGGATTGCATCAGTGAATGCTATAAGCAGGTATTGTAAATTTTTTTACAATACTGTTACAATACAATTCCAAAAGTGGAATTGTACTATAGTAGTATTGTAAAAATAATAATAATATTTTATATATAACTTATGCGATTTTCTCTCTCCTCTCTTTCATTTTCTCTGTTCTCTTCTCTCTCTAGCTTCTCTCTTTCTCATCTGCTCTCTCCTCTCTTCACTGTGGTGGTTGTTGTTGTTGTTGTTGTTGGTTTTTTTTTTTTTTTTGCTGTGACCGGTTCTTAAAGGAAGAGGTGGGTATGGCTGAAGTGGGTTGTGGGTCATGGTTGGGTTCGGTGTTTGGGTCGTTGGTCGTGGTTGGGTCTGGTGTTTGGGTCGTTGGTCGTGGTTGGGTCCGGTGTTTGGGTTGTGCCTGAAGTGGCTGAAGTGGGTTATTGGTCGTCGGAGATTGCCAGTGTTTGGGTTCGGCGAGGTCATGGCGAGATCGGCATGGGTCACGGTGATGGGTTTGGTGGAGATCGGCGTGGGTCACCGCATGGTTGGTTGGTTCTTCTGGGTTTTCGATGGGTTTTTTTTTTTTTTTTTTTTTTTTTTTTTTTTTTTTTTAATATGGGTTTTTGTTCCAATGGGATTTTGGTGGGTAGTGGGCAGTGGTGACTTGGGTTTTTCTTGGATTTTTGTTCCGATGGGTTTTTGTTTCGCTGGGTTTTTCTGGGTTCATCATCGGCGTTTTCTGGGTATTTTTGATCGATGCATGGGGTTTTCTGGGTTGATCATCGGCGTTTTCTAGGTATTTCTGGGTATTTTTGTTTCGATGCGTTTTCTGGGCAAGTCTCTGTTCTGCTGGGTATTTTATGGGATTTTGGTGGGCAGTGTGTGTGTGGCTCTGTGTGTGTGGTGATGGGTTTGGATAGGTTGATTGGTGTGTGTGTGTGTGTGTGTGTGTTGAACTGGTGCTAGAGGTTGAGGGAGGAGAAAAGAGAGAAAAATAAAAATACTGTTGGAAAGCCCAGGAAAACCAAGGCTGAAAAAAAATTACGGTTAGAAAGAAATAATAAAGAAAGATTAAAAATTAATATTTTAATAAAAATAGAGTTTTGGGACGTATGAAATATTGTAAAATAATATGGTATAATAATAAAGTGAATTTTTAGAATGGTAAAATAGAGTAGAATTAGAATTTGCTATTGCTAATGCTAATGCTCTTAGACTTTAGAACAAGGCTGGCCTTCTTGAACAATTTTGGGTTCATTAACACTGAACATATAAAATATCCCCAGTAGGCCGTAGCGTCGATACGTGGTCGGGTATTTCGCCTCACAGAAGATTCTGAATCTGCATTCATCTTTATCACCACTCACCAGCCATCTGCAAAATATCCCATAAATTTATCATATAAAATTTAGTTCCTTCCCTACTGAGCCACCTGTGCTCTTTCAACTCTCAACTCTCCCGTACTCTCTCACTTAGTTAACAATATATAACAATAACATAACATGTTTCTTCTGCTCCCGCCATTTCCAACTCGTTTCCCTTCTCTTCGCTTATCTTATCCAATACAACACCACCACCACCACCACTATCACTATCTCTTCCAACCGCCACTTTCCGTTACTTTCGTCACCGCCGCTGCCACCACTGTTAACGAATCCTCTCTTTCCGTTTCCATTTCCTCAAGACAAATTAACGACTACGACGAAGAAGAAAGCGAAGGCGAAAACGAAAACGAAAACCACATCCATAACCGCCGCTACGACTTCACTCCACTCCTCAACTACCTCTCCAAATACTCAAACTCCGTTTTGGTTTCGGAGTCGGACCCTCCAACTTCACTCGACCCGACCGAATTCAAGCTCGCCGAAACATACCGGGCCGTGCCCGCTCCACTCTGGCACTCACTCCTCAAATCTCTCTGCTCCTCCTCTTCCCCCTCCTCCATCGGACTCGCGTACGCCGTCGTTTCATGGCTCCGAAAACACAACCTCTGCTTCTCCTACGAGCTCCTCTACTCGATTCTCATCCACGCGCTCGGTCGCTCCGAAAAGCTCTACGAAGCGTTCTTACTTTCTCAGAAACAAACCCTAACTCCGCTAACCTACAACGCGCTAATCGGCGCGTGCGCTCGCAACGACGACCTCGAGAAGGCTCTCAATCTAATGTCTCGGATGCGCCAAGACGGCTTCCCATCCGATTTCGTTAACTACAGCTTGATAATTCAGTCCCTCACGCGCACGAACAGGGCCGATTCTCCGATCTTGCAAAAGCTTTACAGAGAGCTCGAATGCGATAAGATTGAGCTCGATTGTCAGCTTATAAACGATATCATTGTCGGTTTCGCTAAAGCCGGCGACCTTACCAATGCTATGCACTTTCTAGCTATGGCTCAAGGCAGCGGATTGAGTGCGAAAACCGCAACTCTCGTGGCGGTTATATCCGCATTGGGGAATTCAGGTCGAACCGTCGAGGCCGAGGCGATTTTCGAAGAAATTAGAGATTCTGGATTGAAACCGAGGACTAAGGCTTACAATGCGCTTCTTAAAGCGTATGTGAAAGCCGGTTCGTTGAAAGACGCGGAATCGATTGTTTTGGAGATGGAGAAGAGTGGAGTTTTGGCTGATGAACACACATATTGTCTTCTTATCGATGCTTACGTGAATGCAGGACGATGGGAAAGTGCGAGGAATATATTGAAAGAAATGGAAGGGAGCAATGTACAGCCTAGCTCGTTCTTGTTTAGTAGGATTTTAGCGAGCTATAGAGATAGAGGGGAATGGCAAAGATCGTTTCAGGTTTTGAAGGAAATGAAGAGTAGTGGAGTAAGGCCTGATAGGCATTTTTACAATGTGATGATTGATACATTTGGAAAGTACAATTGTCTTGATCATGCTACGTCCACGTTCAAACAGATGTTATTGGAGGGGATTGAGCCCGATAATGTTACGTGGAACACTCTTATTGATTGTCATTGTAAGTCGGGACGCCACGATAGGGCAGAGGAGTTGTTTGAGGAAATGCAGGAGAAAGGGTATAAGCCGTGTACTACTACTTATAATATTATGATCAATTGTTTTGGGGAGCAGCAGAGGTGGAAGGATGTGAAGGGCTTGTTTGGGAGGATGCAGAGTCAGGGGTTATTGCCTAATGTGGTTACATACACGACATTGGTTGATATTTATGGAAAGTCGGGGAGGTTTGATGATGCCATTGAGTGCTTGGATGTTATGAAGTCTGGGGGGTTGAAGCCGCCTTCCACAATGTACAATGCCTTAATTAATGCCTATGCGCAGAAGGTATGTTGCTTGTTTTCTCTATACAATCAAATAAGCAATTTACTTTGAGTGAATATATATGTACTCTATTGCTTTGGCATGGCCATAATAGGATAAGATTATAGGCGTCCTGTGTTATTTGTGTCCTGCATATATCAAAATGCATTTATATTGTTAACAGCATCTTCTATACCTGTACCCTTTTGAGGAAGTGCTAGTAACCTAAGACAAGTCAAACAAGCAGTAGCATTTGAGGTGATCATTGACACACTTTGTGTTACAGTATTGCATAAACTATGAGATGGCTTAATTATAGTCTATTGTCATAATTAGAAGTTCCATAGTTCTTTTGTGGCTCTGTGCCTTTCCGATATCAAAATGCGTTACTATTGATTATCGTCCTTATCTTCTTGAGGAAGCTTTCCTCAATGGGTTTAAACTTTAAAGCTGAATTTGATCACAAGCCTCATTGGTAATATACATTGAGGGGGTACAAGTAAATGCCCAATGCACCACTTTCTTCCAGAACATTTAAAACAACAGGTTATATCAACATAATTGAGTTGAGCTGTGTTGAACATATAGGATTTTACTTTTTTGAATTGTTTGATTGTGAATAAGATAGTTTTTTGAATATTCATTTGATAGTCTTGAATTCCAACTTTTCACAGGGTTTGTCTGAGGAAGCAATAAATGCATTTAGGGTAATGAGAGCAGATGGCCTGATGCCCAGTCTTTTAGCTCTCAATTCATTAATTAATGCATTTGGTGAGGATAGAAGAGATGCTGAAGCCTTTGCCGTGTTGCAATACATGAAGGAAAATGTATGTTACCATCTAACTACATACCATTTTGTATATTCTAAAGTTCAACTATTCTTGCCATCTTACTATATGTCCATTGGGTTCCCCATAATTGCAGAACTTGAAACCAGATGTGATCACATATACTACGCTTATGAAAGCTCTGATTCGTGTTGATAAATTCTTTAAGGTATAAATCTATTATATTGCTTTAGAGACCTAAATTAAGGACGCCCTGCTGCCCTTTACCATAGATGATTCTCAGTATTTTTTTTCAATGTGTAGGTATTAACTATCTACTATATAAGGAAAAAAAAATGTTAAAACTAGTCTACTACACAAGAAAAGTTACTGAATGATAATGTAAAAAGTTATTATTTTCTACTCAAGAAAGATTAGACTTAACAGAAGTTTTATTTCATACGCAGTATGTAGGGACTTAGGAACTCTTTTTTCCATAAATTTTATCCCTCCCACGAATTTCTGAATTTAACTTGTTATGAGGATGTATATAATGATCCTTCATATATAGTTTCTCTTAAAATGAAATTTTTACTAATAAAAAAAAAAGAGTGGGCAGCATACTAAATTGAAGAACTTGCTAACCTACTTAATACACTTAACAGGCATCATTTGTCTTATTGTGGTTTTCCACGTCATGAACCCGTTAAGGACTTATATTTATGTAAGTTTAATAAGCATATTAATTAGATTAAACATAGTATATTAAAATACTAAAATGATGATGAAGCTTCATATATTGTCTTTAATTCCATTTGCTCTGACTAAATTCATGTTTGTAAGACTCTGCAGAGCTACCAGGCTGTGAATTTTCATTACAGAAAGGATAATTAATGTTGTACATTTTTTTTTGGTTGTTGTTGTTGTTGCTTCTGTATGTGCTGAGTTAAATGAGTGTATATTAGGTTCCAGCTGTGTATGAAGAAATGATTTCGTCCGGGTGCACTCCGGATGGAAAAGCTAAAGCAATGTTACGGTCTGCTCTGAGATACACGAAGCAGGCACTGAAATCATAGTTGATGGGCCTCACAGCCAAAGCAAAGTACAGGACCATTGTGTTTGATCAGTTGGTTGTCACTTTGAGGTTAGTGGTCACAATCTTCAGTTGATATTTTCAGCAATGCACAGCAAGGGATGTAGAAGTTTCAGTTTTGTTGAGCGAACCAAAATGTTTAGTCTTGAAGTTCAAGCTACTAATATGAATTTTACAAAGTAAGGGACGATTTGAGAGTTGGAAATTCTGAAATCCCAAGGAAAAGTCGTGTTATTATTTATATAAAGAACGATGTACAATGAGAGCAATGTTGCAAATGGTGTGCAAATTCTAGAATCTCCTATGCCAATTGATTCTCGTTGTCTGGTTTAAATGGTTTTCCAGCTGATTTTTGATTCATGTTTGGTCTCCATGAGAAAGAAATTAGTGCTAAGAGAGCAATGTTGTTCAGGAGTTAGGAATGCAAGCAAATGCAGAGCATGGCCAGCATCAAAACACCCGAGGACTTGAAGAACATCCCCCCCAACCCCATCCTCTCCTCTCATTTGAGGTTGTAATTTTTTTCCTTCCTCAGAACCGTCAAAAAAAATGTTACCTGTATCACAATTGCATCAGTCAAAATACAGAGGATGCGAGTACAGCATCTAGAATAATTTACTATTTTGTTATTGTTTTGTAAATGAAAGAATCAGTAAAAGCATTGGTATAAAATGTTATTCTTCATCCGTTGGGGTGGTCACAAATTAACTTCTTTTTTATTTCATTTTATTTTGCCATTTTCATTTTCCTGTTATAAATTCAAAAATTGGACTTTTAGTTACTTTTGTTTGTTTACTCAAGCATGTGCTTCAGCAACAAAAATATAAATTAAATGCAAAGATTAGTTCTCCTATATTTTATTTGGATATTTTTTTGCAAAATAACACTATTTTGCTAACAATTTTGTTAGTTAATGATGTTTCCAAACAATTTAGGAACCTAACATCTAAAGTCTCTTAGATTCGAGTTTACTGTAGCAACTTGAGTCTTAAGGACTCGAGTTCCATGTGTTGGTAGAGCTGAGGTGGATTTAAAATTCATGTGGAACAAAGACTCGAGTTCCTGCTTTCCTTCTTCTTTCTCCATCTTCCTATTGTCTCATTGTTCTTTTTCTCCTTTCTCAAGCATCCAACATGTTTGGATTCTCCCACTCTCATTTCTCAAACTTCCAAGTCCCAAGAACAAAACCCAAAACAAAAATTGAACGAATCAGAAACCCAAATCCAAAAAAAAAAAAAAAAAATACCCTTCCGACGAAGAGGACAAGGAAGCAAGAGATCTCGGTGTAGGTGAACCACCACGTTGTTTTGAAGGCTATGCCACAAGGCTCGCGGAGTTCGACTTGAGGTTCTGATCAGCATCCGAGTTGCAATCATGGCAATGATTAGGTGCATCGCAGCTTGGGTTTGTTGATTTCGTTCGGGTCTGTCGAAGTTGGGTTTCTCTCAGGTGCATCTCAATAAGAGATTGCGGCTTGAGTTTCTCTCTAGGTTTATTGAAGTTGAAATGGGTTTGTTGATTTCATTGTTTCTCTGTCTTTGTCTTTGGTTCTCTGTGTCTATTTCTTTGTGTCTCCGTTTCTGGGTTTGTTAAGGAGTGTGCTTTAGGGAACTTGAGTGTTTAAAACTCGAGTTCCACGTGAATAATTTTCCACCTTAGCTCTACCAGTGCATGAAATGAAACTCGAGTTTCTACAGGATACTCGAGTCTATAAGACTCGAGATATTAGTTTCCTAAATAGTTTAAAAACGTTATTGACTAACAAAATTGTTAGCAAAATGGTGTTATTTTGCAAAAAAAAATCCCTTTTATCCCAAAAAAGAATAAAAGAAAAATGAAAAAAGATGCAATGATGAAAACTCCTCCCATTGTGGCATTATCTATGGTGTTGCATAACTCATCATTGCATCTTTTTTCTCTTTTTTATTTTTTTATTTTTTTATTTTCAGCTTAGTTCTTGAGAATCGGCGCATTTACATCCATTTTGCATATGTTTGTTGACATCCATCTTGCATACATTTATTTGTTTTAAAAGGTTTTACTAACCTATGCCCTTTAGGCATACATTAATAAACCATTTTTAAAAAAAATTTATGAAAAAAACGAAAAAATCACCAACTTTTTTAACAGCTTTTTCAAATCTTTGTAAAATGTTTTCAAAATTAGATGATTAATGTGTGCCCTAAGAGTATACATTTACTGGACCCTATTTGAAAAGAAACTTCCCAACTTTTTTTCTCCTTTTTTTTTTTGCCTTGGAAAACCATAAGTTAAAATTATGTTCAGAATGTACCACAGGCCCATGGCAACAATGGTGATTTAAGTTTTCAAATCAGCTGTGCTACAAAATAAGCAATTACATTATGGGTTAAAGAATATTTTTGTTGTATATAGACTGTACTAACTTACATCTTTGTCAAAATTTTAACATAAATCACTATTTTGTGTGCCGCTCATCAACGTAAAATGTCAGAGAGGCATAGTTGGAAGAACCGATCGACTAGACTTGCTTTTTGCAATTCTGGAACAGAACATAAATAATAACAATACTGAGGACAGCAAGAAGAGCCTGAAATACGTTCTCATCTCTTGCAGCCCAACATCGAGCACCTCCATCTTTTTCCCATGCCTACTGCTCCTCTGCATCAAATACCCATTGAGATACTCATCGATGGATTCCTCCGTGTGCATGTTGGGCACATTCACCTTTGAATGGACTTCACTGAGTTGTTGTGGACCCAATTTGAAAATAGTGAAAAATGCAGCAGACCAGTCATTGAGAACTCTCTGAAAGCCACAAAAGAAGATATTGTTAAAGAAATGTGAACCTATTACTCTCATTCTCAATCAACTGCAGACTCCCTCTACTCAAATGAAGGAAGAAAGAAGATAATCAAAAGCATTGAAAAGACATGGAGCAATCCAAACTAACACACATTGAAGGTAGTGAGGTCAGTGGGATTGAACATTTTAAAGCAGTCCTTAGACGAGGCTGCTCCATCTCCATATATCTGTCAGTCAGTGCAAAATGGTAAGGATGTGAATGAGTCAAATTGATGTAAGCAATTACAGGATGAGAATTCTGATTTCACAAACCTCAAATGTGAACGCCATGGGCACCCTTATAATGTCATACATGTAATCCGTTGCTGTCCCATGTGCCAAATACCTAAAATAGAGCAAAGTCAAACTAATAAAAAGATGTAATTGGACATGTTTAAATGGTAAATTTCCATGTTCCTAATGACTCCTTTAGAGTTAAGACCTGATGAACACGAACAACCTTATATGATGCGCCATACTGCCATGTACCTAAGATATAAGCTAACATTATACTAAAAAAATCATAATTAACACCTCAAATCTGTTTCCCAATTGGATCTTCTAGACTCACTGAATATCAGCACTCTTTAGCTTCAAGACCATGTATTTTGCATTTAATATAAGGATGGAAGATAACTGTTCACAATCCTTGTAGCCAGATTCTTGATTCAATCTCTAAGGCCATTGTCTTAGTCGGCATTGAGGAGATTGCCCTACATATACGAGCATCGAGTCTCCTCTAACTAATGGAATGTTTTCACGATGATCACTGATCTCAATATAAAGTAATACTAACCCCACGGAGCCTCCACCCGACCCAGTCATGCAACGGTTTTGGCAATGAAGACGGTTCACTTCTTCAAGCAACAGTTTCATCTGGAGTGAAGAAACTCCATCAGGTGTAGTGTTTCTATGGTCATATGGCATAAAGAGAGCCTGAACAAACAAGCAGCCAAAGAAGTTAGCTGTATGCAAAAGTATATTGTAAACGAAGTCAAAAATTAATTGTATAGGAAAAGGAAATCATTCACATAGAATCTAAATAATGTATTTCAAATTATAGAAAATCAGTACTTCTAATTCATAATTCAGGAGGGCCTTGAGTTCCCCCAGACAGCATTGACAATCCAAATTTCCACTAATTGCGTCAAACAAGCACAATGCCAACTAGGCACAAATGCTGGAAAATTCTTTCATCTATGTAATCATTGATAGGCATATATGACAGGGTTCTGGGAGGGGGAGATGTAAGAAAAATTACGAACTTGACCCTTAACCCATTTGTTATATTTGGTTTTCTTCGGCACAAGGATCATCTTATTTCCTCTCTACAAAACATGACGTCCATCCTTCTATCTAAGATACTTTGAGCTTTAGCCTTTCCTCAATGGATTTTTAAGACTCATATAGTAGGCTGTAAATGAACTGCTCGAGCTCAGCTCAAGGAAAAAACTTTTTATGTTCATTTATTTAGCAAATTAACCAAGCTCACATTCAGATTTAGGCTCGAATATTAAATGAGCCAAGCTCAAACATAATAATGTGTTCAGGAATAAGCTCATGAGTATGAGGCTTGATTTGAGTATATATATATATAACCTTATATGTTTTAAATGTATACATATATAAAAATATACTTAAAAAAACTTGAGATTGGATTGTGTTAATTTGTAAATAAGTTTATAAGATATTAATTTATTACTTGTAATTTATTGATAACATAAATAGCTCATTTCGCAATAAATATTATATATAATTTTTAACAATACAAGGTTGGCGAATTTAATTTTTATAAGTTCATAACCAAAAATCATTATATCTAATTAATTCAAATAATATAATTTCAATTATTACTATATATTTGCGAATGAATAAATTTTTTTGCTCATGATGTCATTATATATATGGGGAAGGAATAATTTAGTCGAGTAGCTTGTGACAAAATCAAGCTTAATTGCCAAGAAAATGAACCAAACTTGAGTGTGCAATCTAGTTTGGTGATGAGGTCCACCACTCACCATGTTTCATATGCAAAAACATGCAACATCTTAAAGAAGCATTAGGAAAACCAAATCACTCTTTTTCTAGGTAAATCTGAAAATACCTTAACACATTCTTCTTTTTGGATGTGGTTATGGCAGATCTGATGCTCAATCTATATTTTATTGCTGATAAATTTTGGAATCATTGGTTTGGTGGTGAAGGAGGAGATTATAGGAGTATTTGTTGCTTATGTTCCCTGGAAGATTTTCATATGGAAAGATCACACTAGGTATGAGAGAGACTTTTAGGGTGAGTGTTACAAAACTGAGCTGACACAAGTCAAACAATTAATAGGTTATTTGAATTGAGCTTCACAAAAATTACAAGCTAGAATCAATATTACTATCAATCCAACCTAACTAGCCCCATTTAAACGCTGCTTACATACACGAGCTAGTTAAAAAGCCTATAGAAGCACATCTGTCATCCTAACCAAGACTAATTTTGATCTCAACTGGCTTGTTCGTGTAATGTGAGCTTCTGATTCACACAAATAACCATTGTTTGTTAATTTTAAATAAAAAATTCACAACAACCCTTGCACATGAACCCAGGATCTTCCCACACAATATGTCCTGTCCAAGACATTAAACAAGGCAGAACCAACCAAAACACAGCCAAGCTAAAGCTGTTTATGAGCCATTATGATAATTTTTTTTCCTTGAAAGGTGGTAGAGCACAACGAAAATAACAAGAATGTTAAAGACATGAATAGTTTTCAGTTCATTCAATTGTTAGTGTAACGGCCCCGCCCCAACTGTGTAGATATTGTTTGCTTTGGGGTCCATGCCCCTCACGGTTTTGTTCTCCCTCAAAGCACCCAGCAGTGGGGAAAAAGACCTCTACATATTAAAGGGAGATAATTCCTTATAAACACATTCTCATGTGCTTCCCTAGGTGATGTGGGATTTCATGGAATCCAAGAACCCCCTTTTTGGGTCACTACAATCCATCCCCCTTACAGGCACACACGTCCTCACGTGTGCGGCCCACACTTCCGGCTAGAGCATGGCTTTGATAGCATCTGTAACAGCCCCGCCTCAACTGTGTAGATATTGTCCGCTTTGGAGCCCATGCCCCTCACGGTTTTGTTCTCCCTCAAAGCACACAGCAGTGGGGGAAAAGGCCTCTACACATTAAAGGGAGGTCATTCCTTATAAACACATTCTCATGTGCTTCCCTAGGCAACGTGGGATTCCAAGGAATGCAAGACTCCCCTTTTTGGGTCACTACAATCCACCCCCCTTACGGGCACAAGCGTCCTCGCATGTGGAGCCCACACTTCTGGCTAGGGCATGGCTTTGATACCATCTGTAACGGCCCCGCCCCAACTATGTAGATATTGTCTGCTTTGGAGCCCATGCCCCTTACGGTTTTGTTCTCCCTCAAAGCACACAGCAGTAGGGGAAAAGACCTCTTCACATTAAAGGGAGGTAATTCCTTATAAACATATTCTCATGTGCTTCCCTAGGCGATGTGGGATTTCTATGGAATGCAAGACCCCCCTTTTTGGGTCACTACAGTTAGACCCTCTTTTAATGCTATAATCTTGGGTAGACAGTTGATAAATTATTAATATAAAATTTTTGAAGGCAAAAAGCACTTGCACAGTCGACAACAGCCAACAATGAATGTTGGCAGGAACCTAAATAAAACTTACCTCCATTCCAGAGTGCACATTAACCCATACATGTGGATCAAAAGATATAGCAAGTTTCCGCATTATTTGAGTTTCCGGCTCACTAAAAGGACCAATACCAGGATTTTCCTCATACGGATCATAGTCCTGTAATTAAAGAACAAAAATGAGAAAAACTATCAAAGGATAGCATAACATTGAGTATGAAGTTGTATAGTTATGAAAGAAAGAGGGTGCAAATCCTTAAATAATTAAACCTAAAGCCTCACCCATAACCCAATAGTGTAAAAGTGCTCTGTCAATCAATTTTAAAAAGGTCCACCTCAGCATATTTACCAAATTAATACATCAACACCAACAAGCTTTAGAGATGTACACAGCATGCATTACAAAATATAAAAAATGATAAGAGATGACGAACCTTCTCCTTCTTGCCCCAGTCAACACTCCAATTTCGGTTGAGATCAACCCCTCTCCCTGCCCAAAAATACAAACTTAAGGATTTCAGTATATTTCCAAGTAGTCATCTAACTTTAAAAGAAAGAAAAGTCAGGAGCATGACCATTTCTCCTCTCACAAAGATCCCCTGCTTCAACAATCTTGCGACCATTCAAATTTTCCATTGGTACTACCTGAAATTTCATAGCATATCAGCATAATAAAATTACCAAAGTTCTGTACAGTATTTCCCCAAAAATAGCAAAGGCAGTCACATTTCTAACAATTTAATCATTTGGGTATTAAGGCGTGTCCTTTTATCACTGCAATAACGTTTTGATACAGCTCAGGCATGTCTTTCTAACTAAATATCAATCTAAGAATTTGTAGAAAAACAACCATAAAGTTTTTACCGATCAACTAAGCATCTAACTTTGTGACACATATATTGATACAGCACTGAAAGCCATTCCATTCACTCAGTGAGCTTGTATATAGGCACCAATGTAGCAAGTTGATAATGTGGATCAAAATCCAAAGCATAATTTCAATTAACTCAGTAGAAGAAAAATGCTCTAGAAATTTAATTAAAGTTACCTTTATGACAAGCTTGTCAAGGGTACTGTTTAGATAAGCTGAGTCCACGTTGGGTAGAAATTGCTCCTCACTTAATATTGACAAAATCCGGAAAGCAAGTTCAGTTGAAATGAGTTCCCTTCCATGCTGACCAAAACTCTGGAAGACAAGGAATTATCTGTCAAAAACAGCAGCAATTACCAATCTGAGATTATCTATCCACTACATGTTGGAAATAAGATTTCCAAAGTACATTCTTTTTATATTTCTAATATCAATAGTTTACGCTTAACAACTGGACAAAATTAATGCCTAACAAGCAACTGCTTAGTTAAAATTTTGTTAAAGGAGTCCATATGTGATCCAACACAGGCACTTGTGTAGAGAACTTACAAGAAGGATCCGAAACTTTGAGCTGTCATCATTATCTTTCCTTCCTCTGCAATATGTGACCACTGAGATCTCTGCCTGGTAGCCCTTATTTATAGATTTAATTGTTTCCATCTGTTAAAGACATTAATAATCAGAAATTGAAATCAAGCGTTATCACTAATGCAGATAAATCACAACAACCTACAGTGAGTCTATCCGGGTGCCGATGGACCAAACCATTTATCATCTCCATCAAATCACCACTGCAGAATTCCAAAGAACAAACAAAGAAAATTAAAAATCACCATGATATTTGTCGGATTAGCTATATTCCAAAAGCTTAAGCTGAAAAAAAAAAAAAAAAAAAAAGGGCTCAGCTAGGCATATTAAACAAATAAATTGGATAAGCGGGCTCTAAATTCCAGACCAATAGTTTTTTTTTTCCTTTCTTTCTTTCCTTTTATGGGACTAGTTTAGTTAGTTCAGTTGAATATACCAAAAATGAAACAAATTTTTTTCAAAAAAAATTCAAATTCCAGGATCAATTTCTCAACAACCAAACGGAGCATAAAAAATAATCAAGACCCAGATTGAATTTTCACAAGTTCAACTAAAAAAGAAACAATTTTTGACCTATAAAACCACGTAAGCTTTACTACAAGGTTGCAAGATTCAAACAAAATATGAACTTTATCAAATCGAAATCACCAATTCCAACAAAACCCATTATTGTCCTATAAATTCCGAAGATTCAAAGAGCAGAAATAGAAAATCTGGGCAAAAGGAGAGAAAATAGAGAGTGGGTTTGATAGGGAATGACCTGGAATGGTAGAGATCGCGGTTGATGGGCGCTAATGGCGGGTGAGTGAGATTGTCATTATTCCCATTAACAAGGAAGAAACTTTGCAGAAAAGCAAAGAAGAAGAGTGAAAGGAAATGACCCATGTTAAAAGCAATTGAAGAAGAACGACGAGATTCTTCTGTGTTGCTCTATTTGCTTTCATTTCATTTTTGTTTGCACAAAAATATGTGACATTTTCGCCTGTGTTTGTTCGGAGCCGTGGAAAAAAAAAACAACAACAACAACAACAAATGTAAACAATTATGAAAGAAAGACTTTGCTTTTGGAATTTCGGATGATTGAAAACGTTAGAGAGAGAATGTATGGGACTTTTGACAGTTTTGGTCTCCGAAATTTTTCATATTTAACAGTGGATTTCTTTTGATAATTGATCCAGTCGGTTTTTTATTATTTATTTATTTGTTTTTTTCAGATAAATTCGGTTTTTAATGGTTGGATTTTTTTTTTTTGGGTGGAAAGTCAGAGGTGAAATATACAATGTTTCCATGTTGAATAAATGCTGCATTATATTTGCATTTGATTTTTTTTTTTTTTTAACTCTCAAAACAGTCTGAAGATACATTGTTTATATTTTCAAATAGATCATGTAAATATAAGGTTATTATTGGCTATTATAGATGAGAAAAAAAATTTAAATTTAAACTAATAACAATTTAACACATAGAATTTATTATGAAATTGTTGTAGACATACTACTTTTGATCATTAAATAAATCATGTAATTAATACTTAAAAAGTATATATAAATGCTTAATGTACTATCGTAATGTATGGTCATTAGGTCGGGCCTAGCCCATTAGCCATTGTTGGGCCGGAGACCAAATCAAAGGCTTTGGACTTACTTAGTAATCAACTCGACTCGCACCAACCATTCGAGTACGTATAAACAGATAGTACCTTGGGGGAATCACTTGCCGAGTACCATTCGGCGTTAAATACAAGTTTCAAGAGAATTCTCACAAGGTCCCACTCAATCAGAAATCTTGAACAAAGGTGGGCTCCACATGACAAAGGGGATGAAACATCATCATTAAGACCCCACTAGAGGTACAGATAAAAGGGAAATGAAACTAGAAGATATGGGGCTTTTTCTTTTTTGGTGAAAAGAGGGGGAGGGAGAGATACACAAGAGAATAGAGAGGAACAACCAAAGAGGGATAGAGGGATTTAGCTCAGTATTGCTTGGTCCTTATCGGGAAACACATAAACGAGGGAAAGGATCATCGCGTAGGCCTCAGTACCTCCCCTTGGCTGTTAGATTGGCTCTTGGGAGCCTTCCCATTGTAGGAAATTTCCTACCCATCCTAACAAGTAATTTAGGAGCCCGACCCAAAGTTATTGAGTGTCCTGGGTTTAAGTACCACACGTAAGATGGTGGAATTATTTTTTTTTTTATTTTTTATTTTTGCAAATCAAAGATAGTGGAATTGAAGATTTATCACTTTTACATGTAATACCCTCTGAGAATATGATGTTACATGTAACAAATACATAACATACTCTTCTCTATTTTTTCTTTAGTATATTACACATCCTGTTGGCTACTAGTCTAAGGAATATTATAAATTTTAGTACATAATATTTTATAAATTAATAATATAATATGTCAAATTTTAAATACAACATATATAATAATTAAAAAAAAAATTAACTACTATCTTGCTAATATGACATGACAGTACTTACATTTTATTATTACGTTAATTTTTAATGATCTTACTTATAGTAAATTGGTAGTATCTTAAGTACTTTTTTTTTGGCGAATTACAAACATCTCTTGAGATTTCTTTCAAACACACTCCTTGTAATCACCGGGTGAGTTAGGGCTTGTTTGGGATCCACTTATTTTACTGAAATAGAAATTTTTTTGCTGAAAGTACTGTAGATAAAGGTAAAAATTAGCTGAAATAGTACCGTGGAACCCATGAATAGTACAAAAAGTGCAGTAGGACCCATGAATAGTAGTAAAAATAAGCTAAATAATAAAATAAGTTGGTAAAAAATAAGTTATCCAAACGCAACCTTAATCGGACAGTACTGCATAAGGATTTGGGCAACCTTGATTCAAACAAAATGACATTATTTGACCCTTCTATTTCAATTGTGTTTAGCATTAGCATTGGTGGTTCAAAAAATTTAGCAATTTGACACCACAAAAAGCTATTTTATCTATTTTACTACTTTACTTTATAAAATACCCAACATAAATGGTTTTATTTTAGTATTCAACACAATAAAATAATATATCTACTACAATAAATAACAACCACCACTATCAACATAATAATTAATATAACTTTTAATAAAATATTAATGATTTTTAACCATCTCAGCTAGCCATCTTTGGTAATGCACTGAATAGCCAAAATTTTTGGCCTTCCCTCCACCATTGCGACATGCTTTTTAGTATTGGTGGTGCTAAAAATAGCAATGCTAAAAATAGCAATATGGCTTTGTAGCACCATTAATGCTAATGCTCTTATAAGTAACTAAAGGTGGCCGTGTGCATTTGAGTGATTACATTTTTTATTAAGAAGATTTTTTTTTTTTTTGAGGAAATATCAAGAAGAAATTTGAGTGATCACTTTATTATACAAAATTCATTATTAATAAAAATATGATTAAATATCTATTTTTTATATATATAAGATTAAATATCTATTTTAAAATTTAATAAAGTAAAAAATATATTTAATTAAAAAAAAATATCATATAACATATTATATACTATATAATAAAAGTTGGATTTAGAAATTGTGGATGCACAAGACTTGTTTAATTATTAAGTTGTTGCATCAAATTACATTAATTTTTTAGATAGAAACAACAGTTTTGTAAGCACAGGGTTTGAATTCTCAACCCAAAAGGTAAATGAATTAAAGCCCAAAGAGCCCAATATAATAAATTTGTAGAGAGTGGGCTTAAAAACTAGGCTTCAATGAATTGAACAACATGGATAGTGAATTAAAGATAGTAAGAAAGCAAAGAAAGACAAACTCTGTCAAAGAAATCCTTTCTTGGCAAAATCCAAGGAGAGTGGTCCTTGAATATATTTATTTTAGACTTGGATACAATTTTAGTTCTTGTTGCTACAGTGTTTTCTTTAACGATTTTTTCTTGGTCCTTTTTCCCTAGAGGATCTCTCTCATTATATAGCCTCCTTTGGCTGCGCTTATCCCATCAGACGCCCTTTCAAGTCTTTTTTGAGTTATGGCAACCAAGACTGTTCAGGAGTTTTCTCCACATAAATGCGGTCAGGGTGCTTGGTGAGGTGCATTAAATGTGGTGGTAAATACCATCTCTCCAATCACGTCAGGGCTAACCCCCTCTTTGAAGCTCTTCCTCTACAGTGTGGCCCCCTCCTGTAATGTGCCATTGACATGGCCATGGCCCGCCTCTCCAGCCTTACCATCTGAGTGTATGGACTCCTCGGAACTGTATTGGCCTCCTCGGCCTTGGGTATGACATGTGGCATAATTAAATTTTTGTACCCCAGAATAGCCCCTCAAAACTCCGATTTTCGTCTTTTATCCGAGGAGAAAAATGGGGTTTTAATCTTGAGTGATTGACTCCATGCGTCTTTGTTTTTCCAACTTGAGAATGTCACTTCGCATGCCCTATAACCGCTCTTGGCGCTTCGGAGTCTGTTCGCGTAAAATAATCTGCAAGCGCACAGAATCGTAACAAGTAGTAAAGTGTTTTTAGAAAACAAATGTCGAACCCACAGGGATTAACTATGTTATTGAATACCGAAATTCACTAAATTAATTACTATTTGGAAAATAAAAAATAAATGGAATGTTCTACT